>OY787622.1:10396935-11596935 GCA_963678935.1 Umbilicus rupestris
GTACTAACAATATAGCTACCATGTTTCGATATCAACTCTGCTCAATGCGGTTAATTACTTCAGACCCAATCATCTTTTTGGCATCTAACCTAATTTTGATCTAACATGCAGTCATCCAAATCAATGATCGACAATGGTAAAACAATAGAATGAAGTATAGTAGAATTGAAAAAAATAAACTTGCATTAGACTAAAACTGATGTTCATACAGATCACATGAAATCAGGTTACAGGCATGGGATCCGTAGGATCCCAGAACTAAATAAACTACTCGCTACTCATGGGGATTACTACCAATACAAGAATGAAGAGAATAAAGAACGAAGAACCCGTGACGACGATCTTCACTCCAAGCTTTCCTCTTCTCCCTTGCTTTCGTTCTCCAAATCGTCCAACCCTTGTGAACGAGCCCTCGATTCCTATTTATACTGAAAGTCAATTGGGCTGATTTTCGGAATTAATTTGCGGCCCGTTTTGCTTCCAAACCAGCGGTTCCAATGTTTAAACCGCCGGTTCAAGCTACAAACCTCCGGTTTCGAATCGAACCGGCCAGTTTCAGAGAATCACGATATTTTGCCTTCGGGGCCGGTTCAGGACCAAACCGGCTGTTTTCTATCCAAACCGCCGGTTATTCTTATAGACCGCCGGTTCTACACAGAACCGGGCTGCTTGTTCACTCAGACTTAAATCGTGACTTTGCTCGCATTTTTGACCATCCAAACCTTCGAATCACATCTCAGTGTAAACTACAATGTTGTAGCTTTTCGAGTTAGCTGTCCAGAAAGCCATATCACACCTCGATCGGATAAGAATTGCGCGCTCAGCGAGCCCAAGACCACGGACAGGTAAATCTGCACATTCTTCGATCATATCTATCTGAATCTTGTGATTCTCTCTATTTTGCTCTGACAAGGCTACAAAGTTGTAGCTTGGCGTAATTTGTCCTGAATCGAGAGTGAAGTGGTAAAAACACAAGGAAATATTCGGGAAAGAAGCGAAATTCATCATCGAGTGGTTGAATAATCAGTAAGTAAATCAACCGATCAAAACACTCCACACTAGAATTTGTTCGTCCCGAACAAACATAAAGCACATAACGAATAGCGGAGCAGCATAATGTAAGTAATCTTTGAGATCATGCGATGTACACTAACTAGAACATAAAAATCCTAACTCACTGTCGTAGGAATCACGGATGCATTTAGAGTATGCATCAAGCCTTTAAATCCCTAGGCTACCCTAGTGGACGAGTTATATCTCATGAAGGTTTTCAGAAGAGGGAGTACCTACAAATCCCAAATGCAGCTAAATCTATATGAATGCATGAATTAAGTGTTGCTCAAGCGTGTCCACTCCGCATATTCTCAAACTCATGCTTGCGTAGTCTATAGTTCAAAACACTCCCAGAAAAACTTTTGAGCCATCGTAGTTTATAAGAATAATGCATTCAAACGAAAATCAGCACATAAGGCTATTAAATGTCTAATCATTCACTCTAAACAACCTTCCTGCAATGCATCGAAACTAAGGTTATAGTTACATAAAACATACTTGCCATTTACTTATGCTATCTAGGGATAGTCCACGAGCTTTTGGCGCAAAGCTCGTTCTCAAGTGCCAAAGTCTAAGCTAGTGTCCCGTAAGAGAAGAGGAGCCTGGCTTAGGGAAATTTTGAAAAATGCAAAGACTCTCTTAATGATTCGGTGCAAGCACAAGGGTCATTCCTTAACTCATCCTACAAGACCTCCAATACAAGATGCAATCACACACAATGAACAAATGGTATAATATACAATGTCAAGCTTAAGCAGGAGTATATAATGGCCTTCGGCCTTGTCATGCATAAGGGGAACTTTTCTTCCTTTCCTTTGCATCTCATTTCCCATAAGTTGTTTTATTTTTATTTTGGAAATGGAATTTTTTTCATTGGGGCCTATTTTGCGCCCTCTTTTGACTTTTCTTTGTCTCCCTCTCATTTGAGGGACTCCACACTTAAGACCTGACAAAGTGTACTAATGATGGAGGGGGGGTGTGTGTGAGTAACAACATGCACGAGAAGTCCATAAGATTGCTAAAGTCACCTTGAATCACAAAGCTAGTCTAGGTTTTCGAACATTATGAACCGGTGCCTACTAAAAATCCTGCTCTAGCATGCTTGTGAGGTCATTTAGAATGCGTGACAGACATAAGATAGCGGAGGCACTGAGTTCATAGGAATACACATTCAAGGAAACAACATCAGGTTCTAAATTCTTCATCAAGTGACTTGAGCTACTGACAGGCAAGTCTGATAGAGAAATGAGCATAACGCAAAGCAAGGCAAAAACATGAGCAACATGATGGATTCTAAACGACTAATATGTAATGCCTAACTAAAGTGTAATGCAAATGCGTGGTATGCGGTGACGTGACTAAAATGATTATGCTAACCCACTCCACACTTAAAATTGAGCTTAGTCCCTAAGCGACACAATGTAATTAGAAAAAATGATAAGGCATAGGAACTTCCCTGATGGAGTGTACGGACAACATAAGTGGCAATGCTGTTTGCGTAAATGATGGAGATATATAGAAGGCGCTCGAGTCTGCATGAAAATCGAATGGAAAGGAATAACAGGAACATTGCACATACATGTAAGGAATCATGTCAAAAGTAGATATCATAAGTAAGGACGACATGCAATAATAGTGATCAGTGGCGGAGCCACACTTAGGGGAGGGGGGGCGGCCGCCCCCGGTCAGTTTTCAAATTTACGTTATAATACGTATGATTAGCTTGAATTTTTTAGGTTTATAAACAAATTGCCCCCGGTAATTTTAAATTTATGCCCCCGGTAACCAATTTTCCGAGTTGAGAAAAAAAATTTGCCCCCGGTCCAAAATAATCCTGGCTTCGCCACTGATAGTGATGATCACAAAATATTCATCGTACGTACATGAGCAATGATCAGTGACAGAACAACATCCAAAATAGAGAAATAAAACAGACAAGAGTGCAACTAAGAGTCTGTGTGATCGGCCACATCAGTGTCGCTCTCAAGGTGCGCGCCGGAAGTGCTTGGCTGACTAGTAGGATCAATGTGAGGTGGGCCAGCGTCATCGGCAAGGTATGGGGAGGCTGGAGGGTCTGGATAGGAATGAGAGCCGACATGAAGTAATGTCTGAAGAGCACCGTGAATCCATCTGTGGGAAGCCCGACGATAGTCTCGCTCAACTGCAAGGGTCGACCTGATACGATGAGCCTCTCTAGTAACTCATCCGAGCGGTCTGGGTGGTGGCTCCTCGAAGGGCGTGGGTGCTTAGAAGTCACATCGAAGGTGGCAGGCGGCGCGTCCTCCAAAGGCTCAGGTTGTGAGACTATACTCCCGGGGGCACGCCGGCGCCGCGGTACATCCGCGGCACTGTGTGGTGTGGTCCGATAAAGCCAAGTGCAGTTGTCTTCAGGGGAGATCATGTGTTGAGCAATCAGCAAAGGAAGATCGAGTACGCGGTGGTAGCCGGAGTCAAGGCTGGAGAGGTCAAGGCCAAGGCTAATGGCAATCCTAGTGATAAAAGCACCGCCTCCTAGGATCTTGGACCTCGACTTGGCTGCCCATTCGGCGAGGCGGTGGTTAAGGAGTTAAGCGGTGTCGAGCGGGATCCGGCAGTGCATAGCGCAAAGCATGTCCATGTCGTGAGTGGGCACTTTGGTGACCCCTTCATTGCGATCGTAGATGCTCATGGAGATGAGTCGATGCAGATACTTATAGACCGGGACTCGGATGCAGGTCGAGGGTATGGTGGGGTAATAGGGGCAGTCCACAGCAGAAATCTCTCTCCAAACGTCAGTCCGATCCAGTTCATTGAATACCGGGAGAGTGCCGTGAACTGGAAAACGGAAAATTGCACAAACTTGTTCCCGGGGAGAGGGTTCAATCCTGATTTCCGAGCCGGAAACTCCAATGTTGCATGGTACCTTTCGCAGGAAAGCATCTAAAGGAGGCTAGGAATTCTAACACAAGGCGCGGCCTAGTGTTCCAATTACAGTTAACCAAAATGCCCAAACCGGAAATATCAAGCAATTCAATAGCCTCATCGTATATGTCCAGATTCTGTAAAGTGTAGATGGGTGTATATGCAGTAGCTTGCACAAATTTTTGCTCGTGTAAGTAATACCTGTGGAGGTCAGCAGCCACGGAATTGGAGCCAAAATCTATGGATTCCGGGAAAGCTGGAGGCGCTGGTGGAGGAGGTGAGTGTTCTGGCGATAGGGTAGCAGGTTGGGGGGTGCGGGTGGGGTGGCCTTTAGCACCTGTGCGTGCCATGGTTGAGCAGGAGCTGGGCTTGAGGTGTGGCTGGCGCGGACAGTTGCGGCCGAGGAGCGGCTGGGATGGTGGAGTGGTGGCAAGGCGGCGGCTGGATCTGCGGAACGCTGCAGCTGTAGGAGAGGCGGCTGCGGTCGAGGAGGAGCGAAGGTGGTGTCGGCTAGGGCTTGGCTGTGGGAGTGGAGGAGGATGGACGGGTGAGTGATGGAATTCGGGGAAAGTAGAGGGCGATTGCAGGCGAAGGAGAGGGTGGTGGAGGGTTGAAGGAGGTTGTGGGACTTGGGGAAATTTAAGTGTTAGAAGTTTGAAATCGAGTGAAAATTGGCAGACCGGTTTCATTAGACCCGGTGATTGTATCTTCAAACTGCCGGCTTTCCTCCTCAAAACGCCGGTTCCATAATGAACCGGCCCAACTCAGAGAAAACTGAAATTTGCATATAGGGGCCGGTTCGCTTAACAAACTGAAGTTTTCTTCATAAAACCGAAGGTTGACCTATGTAAACCGTCGGTTCTCATCAGAACCGGCCCTTCTCAGGGGAAAATGAAATTTGCACAGGGGGCTCGGTTCGCTTTCTGAACCGGCGGTTTCTCCATCCAACCGCCGATGTACCATTATAAACCGACGGTTTACCTCAGAACTGGCCCTTTTCAGAGAAAAACAAAATTTGCACAGGGGGGCCGGTTCGCTATGTAAACCGGCGGTTGTAACTTGAAACCGCCGGTTATTAGTGGAACCAGCCAACCACACACATACTAAACTAAGCAAATAAACTAAGTGTACCACATCCAAATCATCGCGTCATGTCACATATCATGCAAGGTAAATAAACCTAAATGGTGAATAATCTAAGTGCACTCAAAGTGATGTAGAAAACTATAAAAACTTACAGTGCGGATTACTCCCCGAAGAGGCCTAATTTTAACGTCTTGGCGAGACAAGGTTGAAGCGCAAAAATCAGAAGCACTCTCGGGAAGTCCCTTGCTGGGATCCCTTCCAGAGAGGTAGATCGTCAGGACTTTCGTCCGGTGGAGCTAGTCCCTTAAGGACATGGTATTGCTTCAAGTGACCATTTACGACTAAGGATTTGCCGTCTTCGACAGAGATTTCCACATGGCCGTCATGATAGGCACGGGCCACAGTATACGGTCCACTCCATTTGGTCTTCAATTTTCCAGGAAATAATCTCATACGAGAGTTATATAAAAGAACTTGCTCTCCCTCATCGAATTCTCGACGCACTATCCTCTTGTCATGCCACTTCTTAGTCCTTTCTTTGTATATGCGGGCATTCTCAAAAGAATCGATCCTGATTTCATCGAGCTCGTGTAGCTACAACACTCTTTTCTCCCTTGCGGTCTTCATATTGAAGTTCAAGGCTTTGACAGCCCACATTGCTTTGTGCTCGAGCTCTACTGGCAGGTGGCATGGCTTTCCGTATACGAGCCTGAACGGACTCATACCAATAAGGATTTTGAACGCAGTCCGGTATGCCCATAGTGCATCGTCGAGTTTGGACGCCCACTCCCTTCGGGAACTAGACACGATCCTTTCGAGAATAATTTTTATTTCCCTGTTGGAGACTTCAACCTGGCCACTAGTCTGGGGGTGATACGGGGTTCCCGTCTTGTGATACACACCATATTTCTTCAGGAGGGTCTCGAAGTTCCATTCCTTGAAATGAGAGCCACCATCACTGATGACTGTTCTTGGAACTCCAAAGCGAGAGAAAATAACTCTTTGGAAGAGTTTAATAACCACCTTGGCGTCACATGTGGGGGTAGCCACTACTTCTACCCACTTGGACATATAATCAACCGCCACAAGAATATACTGATTACCGTAGGAGGGCGGAAACAGTCCCATGAACTCGATCCCCCATACATCGAATAGTTCGACTGCGAGAATTCCCTGCTGAGGCATCTCTTGCTGTTTTGATATATTTCCGGTCCGCTGGCACTCGTCGCAAGTTTTCACGAATTCATATGCGTCTCGGAATAGAGAGGGCCAAAAAAATCCAGATTGGAGTACCTTGGCAGCAGTTTTCGATCCAGTCCCGTGTCTGCCGTATCGAGATGAATGGCAATGTTTCAAGATCCATCTTATCTGGTTCTCGTCGACACAAGTCCTGTATAGGCCATCAGCACATAAACGATATAGAAAAGGATCATCCCAAAATTACCTCTTCATGTCCGATAAGAACTTCTTCTTCTGATGGTACGATAAATGGGGTGGGAGAATGCCACACGCCAAATAGTTGACATAATCAGCGTACTATGGGGCTGCGTCGGACTCTATAGCCAGCAGTTATTCGCCTGTGAAAGAGTCAGTGATTGGGATCTCATCATCTTCACGCAGGAGCCCTTCTAACTCAAGACGCGATAAGTGGTCTGCTACTGAATTTTCTACATCAGATTTGTCCTTGATTTCTATGTCAAACTCTTGTAGCAAAAGTACCCAGCGTATTAATCTTGGTTTTGAGTCCTTCTTTGCCAGAAGATACTTATCAGTGTACACTGTGGTCTTCAAGCCGATCAAGTATTGCCTGAACTTTTCAAATGCATACACTATGGCTAGCATCTCTTTTCGGTCGTAGTATAATTTGCTGGCGCGCCGGTAAGGACCTTGCTCGCATAGTGAATCACATGCAGCTTTTTGTCGATTCTTTGTCCTAAAACTGCTCCCACTGCAAAATCACTAGCGTCACACATTAGTTCAAATGGCAGCCCCTAATCAGGGGGTTGCACAATAGGAGCTGAAATCAAAGCTTGTTTAAGAGTATGAAATGCATGAAAACAAGCTTCATCGAAGTTGAACTTAATGTTATGACACAGGAGGTCAGTAAGTTGCTTTGCAATCTTCGAAAAGTCTTTGATGAAGCGTCTGTAGAAACTGGCATGTCCTAGGAAGCTCCTGATGCCTTTCTCGTCCCTTGATGGTGGCAGCTTCTCAATCACCTCAACCTTGGCTCTATCTACTTCGATCCCCTTGTTGGAGACGAGGTGACCTAGGACGATCCCTTCCTGCACCATAAAATGATACTTCTCTCAATTCAAAACCAGGTTAGTGTCAACACAATGTTGGAGAATGTCAGCCAAGTTTTTCAAGCATTCATCGAATGAGCAACCATAGAAAGAAAAATCATCCATGAAGACCTCCATGGTTTGCTCAATAAAATCAGAAAAAATAGCCATCATGCAACGCTGAAAGGTGGCAGGTGCATTACACAAACCGAAAGGCATACGTCTATAAGCAAATGTCCCAAATGGGCAAGTAAATGTAGTTTTCTCCTGGTCTTGCGAGTGTATGGGTATTTGAAAAAAACCACTATAACCATCAAGATAACAGAAAAAATTATGCTTTGCAAGACGCTCTAACATCTGATCAATGAAGGGTAAAGGGAAGTGATCCTTGCGAGTTGCCTTATTTAACTTTCTATAATCAATGCACATGCGCCAACTAGTTACAGTATGGGTAGGAATCAAATCATTTTTCTCATTGCGCACTACAGTCAACCCACCCTTCTTAGGCACTACATGAACGGGGCTGACCCATTCGCTATCAGTAATAGAGTAAATGATGCCAGCATCTAGTAACTGCATAATTTCTTTCTTCACTACATCATTCAACTTAGGATTTAGGAGCCTCAATGCTTCTCTAGTGGGTTTCATATCGTTCTCTAAATGGATCCTATGCATGCATATGTCGGGGCTAATACTAGTCAAGTCATCAATTAAATAGCCTAAAGCTTTTCGAAAACATCTCAGCACATCAAGCAGTTTCTTAGTTTCTACATCAGTCAACACAGCATTTATGATTACTGGAAAGGCAGAGTTGGAGCCGAGAAATTCATACCTGAGACTTGCGGGTAGAGGTTTTAATTCTACCTTGAAAGATTCCTTACCTGACTCTCCTTCCTTCGGTTCAGCATTTTCAGTTGCGTTCCCCTCAACATCGATTGCGTATATATCCATGGAGATGTGACAACCTGCTCTTGCACTATATGGACTAAGATCGGTTAGTGCAGTAGAAATTTTCGGCTAATGTAAATCAAGAAAACTACAATCAGAAGACAAGCTAGGGCCTTTACAGATATCGCGCAGGTAAAACACTACACGTTCACTGCCTACGTTTAGAGCTAGGGAACCTCTCGTAACATCAATTACAACTCCAGCAGTACGCAAGAAAGGTCTACCAAGAATAATGGGTATATCTTTGTCCTCAGCAATCTCTAGAACTATAAAATCAACAAGAACATAAATGTTTCCTACTTTGACAAGAACGTCCATCAAGATTACTCTCGGAAGTCTTGAAGAACGATCAGCCAATCTAATAGTGATGCTGGTAGGATTAAGACCACCTAAATTCAGTTTAGCATATAAAGAACATGGCATGATAGACACACTAGCACCCAAATCACATAAAGCACGCTGAATAGTAATGCCACCAATGTCACAAGGGATAGAAAAACTCCCTAGATCTTGAAGTTTGGGTGGCAAGGCTTGTTGGATGGCAGCGCTGCACTCCTTGCTTAATGCCACAATTTCCTCTTCGTCTATCTTCCTCTTCCCACTGAGTATGTCCTTCATGAATTTGGCGAAGATGGGAATCTGAGTGATGGCATCGGTGAGTGGCAATGTGATATAAAGAGTCCTCACTCGATCGATGAATTGTCTGAAGGCCTTGTCTGTCCTGCTAGCTTTCAGCTGCTGAGGGAATGGAATAGGTGGTTTATATTGCGGAGGGGTTTTTTTCAGACATTTCAGCCTCTAGAGGTTCCTTTCCCTTTGCTTCAGCAACCGGTGGTTGTGCAGGGGTGTCTACTAATTTCTTAGGCATTTCTGGCAGCATCTCGACATGTTTCCCACCTCTAAGAGTTATAGCATGGACATCTTTGGGGTTGGGATCTAGTTTTGATGGTAGCTTGCCAGGTTCCCTTGCGGCACTCCTCGCTTGTTGAGCAACCTGATTTTCCAACATTCTGTTTTGGGACGCTAGCTGGTCAATTGTCTTAGCTAAATCGTCAATTCTTGCGTTTGCTGCCTGAAACATTGAGGAGGTCTCTTGATTTTGTCTAGCCTGTTGGGTTAAGAAATCTGCTAGCATTGACTCTATGTTTGAGCTCCCAGTGCTCTGCGAGTGAAATGGCTGCTGCTGGTTCTGTGACTGATATTGGTTCCTCGGTAGATACGGGGGGTTCTGTTGTTGCTTTTGCTGAAAACCAGGGGGGAGTAGGGTTGTTGTTCTTGTAGGAGAAATTTGGATGGAATCGGTTGTTCTGGTTATATCCTGGATTTGAAGCCGAACCAGGTACGAAGCTGTTTCCCTGATTTCTACCAACAAAATTCGCATCTTCAACCATGTTGCTGCTTTCAGAGATCATCACTGGACAGACTTCAGAGTTATGTGCTGGTGATCCCCAGATATCGTAGTAAACGGGCTGGTTGGGTGTGTGCGAAACATTAGCCACTGAAGAACCAACTCCCATAGCTCCCAACTGAGCTGATATGCCATCTATCTTCTGCGCTAATTTGCTTATCACTTCAGAAGACTCAGCAGAGTAGAGGTCATGAGCCCCCTTTCTATCCCGAGGGGCAGCACGCTCACTTGCCCACAAATGCGTGTTCTGTGCGGTTTTCTCTATCAAGTCATAGGCTTCGTCAATATCTAGCTCAACGAACGCACCTCCAGCTGCTTGATCTAGCTGACTCCTGACGGATTGATCAACTCCAACATAGAATGTGTGGACAAGCGTCATGATATCCAGGTTATGGTGAGGACACAAACGCATTAACTCCTTGAACCTTTCCCAAGCTTCGTATAGACTCTCTCCATCCATGGACTTGAATGTCCGTGATGGGGAGTATTTATACAACTCGCTAAACCATTTAAACCCAACTATTTCGACATGTTTGGATGTGAACAGTTACCTCTTAGTGTTGTTTGCATTTCAGGTGTTCGGAATACATGAGAAGAGACTTGTGGCTCAAAACGGTGTTTTTAGGGAGGAAATCGGCGTTGACAGAAATGGGTGTGCAGTGCAGTGAGTCGCGCGCCAGAAGGCAACATTAGTGTCGCCCGCCGAACGTTAATGTATTCTCCGAGTGCGCGACATAATGTCTTCATGGGACGCGCTAGGTTTATGATGACGTCAGCAACCGGGCCCGCGGCCCGAAATCAATTTTAGAGCCCGATCTCAATTAGGGTTTCGGAAGTTTGGGACGGCAGTTTTGACGACACAGAAAAAGTTTGGAGATTGCGTGGAAAGTGATTCCGCTGTGAACAGTACTTTCCGGCAGTGAATAGTAATTCCGAACAGTTTTTGTTATTCCTTTCAGTTTAATGTATTTTGCAGTTATGAATATGAGTAGCTAAAGTTCTATTTCAGTTTAGGGTTTTCAATTAATGACATTCATGTTTGAGACTTGGATTTAATGCATATTTCTATTCATTCATAAGTTCTGGATCTTAATTTGCCTGAATTGTATTGCACGGTTAGCGTATACTTTGTCGTGAAACTATCCGCTCATCAATTCTGATTATTAACTCTTGTCGAAGCTTTGTCGTGGAAACAAGTAGTAGAATCTAGGCTTAGTATCACCTTTGTCGGGATACTTTAGGTCATTACCTTTGTCGGAGTGACCACGCATTTGATTAGAATCGTATCTTTAGAAGTCGATGATAACAGTCACTATTGAATTCCCTGAGCTAAATATTTCTCCCGATTGACATTCACACTTTTATTACATTCGTTCTTGCGACCACTCACTCAAAACCCCCCTTTAGTTCCGTATTTACAGGGAATCGCTTCACAGTCAGTTCTCTTGGGTTCGACCCTTGCTTGCCGCTACACTAGCTAAAGCTTGGAGATATAAATACAAGTTTGGCGCGCACAACGACGCGCGTCAGTCCGCATCTTGTTCTTGTAATGAGCTGTCTTGGATGGTGGGAAATACTGGTTTAGGAAAGCGTTGGCCAGCTCGTCAAAAGAACGGAATTTCCCCTTGGGCTGACTGTCTAACCATCGGCGAGCTTTATCAGTCAAAGAGAACGGAAACAACCTCAAATAGAATGCTTCTTGTGAGACTCCGTTCATCTTTGTAGTATTGCAGATTTCGATAAAGCGTTGCAGGTGCTGGTGAGGGTCTTCATTCATCCTTCTCGTGTAAGGATTTGCAGTCACCATCTGAATTAGCCCATTTTTGATCTCGAAGGTGTTGGCTTCAACATTGGGGGCAGTAATAGCTAATTGATATCCTGCAGCAGTTGGCAGGATGTAGTCCTTTAGCGTTCTCCGGGCTGGTTACTGAACATTGTTGTTATTATTTCCGGGAGGGTTTCGGTTACCATCCTGGTGGTTCCCTACATTTGTCCGGGATCCATTGAAACTTCCGGTAATCGCAACCTCTGAACTACTCTACTTCTGAGTTTATGAAGAGGCAAGTGTTCCTCCTCTATGCTAAAATATGGTTCATGCTGCTTTTTCTTGTTCTTCGGCGTTTTCCGTGGCATGTACTAGGATGCTCCTGCAATGCCCAGAAAAATAGGTGCTGGGTACTAGGAAAAATTACAGCAGAGTAATGGAATAGTCCTAAACTATGTATGCTAAAAACTAATAACACACTTAGACGCTGTTCCCCGACAACGGCGCCATTTTGACAATGCGTATTTTTAACCTTTTATAGTTGTCAGATATAAGTTTCAGGGGTCAAATTGTAGTCAAAAACAATTTATAGACGCGTGTATATACTAGCTAGCACTTAATGTGTTCAGCTACTCCTGATGAAAATTCTGGGTTTGTTCTAAGTATCCTAATTTTCCTAATTAATATAACTAACGAATGATTCGATCAGAGAAAATAATTCCAAGATCGAACTTCACCCATGCTCGCAACACGATTCATGCGATCAGTCACACCATATAGTCATGCAAAATAGCTTTGGAAATAACCTAAATTGACATCAGGTGAGCCGCCCATTCACGGATCATCACCTGAATTAATCTACACTATTGAACGCCGCCCAATCACGGATTATCAACAGTTTTAATTCAGTAAGCCTAGGGTTTCCAGACAAAAGATGTCAACTTTCCTATCGATTCACGTACTAACAATATAGCTACCATGTTTCGATATCAACTCTACTCAATCCGGTTAATTACCTCAGACCCAATCATCTTTTTGGCATCTAACCTAATGTCGTTCTAACATGCAGTCATCCCAATCATTGATCGATAATAGTAAAACAATAGAATGAAGTATAGTAGAATTGAAAAACATAAACTTGCATTAGACTAAAACTGATGTTCGTACAGATCACATGAAATCAGGTTACAGGCATGGGATCCGTAGGATACCAGAACTAAATAAACTACTCGCTACTCATGGGGATTACTACCAATACAAGAATGAAGAGAATAAAGAACGAAGAACCCGTGACTACGATCTTCACTCCAAGCATTCCTCTTCTCCCTTGCTTTCGTTCTCCAAATCGTCCAACCGTTGTGAACGAGCCTTCGATTCCTATTTATACTGAAAGTCAATTGGGCTGATTTTCGGAATTAATTTGCGGCCCGATTTGTTTCCAAACCGGCGGTTCCAATGTTTAAACCGCCGGTTCAAGCTACAAACCTCCGGTTTCGAATCGAACCGGCCAGTTTCAAAGAATCACGATATTGTGCCTTCGGGGTCGGTTCGGGACCAAACGGCAGTTTTATGTCCAAACCGTCGGTTTTTCTTATAGACTGCCAGTTCTACACAGAACCGGGCTGCTTGTTCACTCAGACTTCGATCCTGACTTTGCTCGCATTTTTGACCATCCAAACCTTTGAATCACATGTCAGTGTAAACTACAATGTTGTATCTTTTCGAGTTAGCTCTCCAGAAAGCCATAGTACGCCTCGATCGAACAAGAATTGCGCGCTCAGCGAGCCCAAGACCACGGACAGGTAAATCTGCACATTCTTCGATCATATCTATCTGAATCTTGTGATTCTCTCTGTTTTGCTCTGACAAGGCTACAAAGCTGTAGCTTGCCGTGATTTGTCCTGAAACGAGAGTGAAGTGGTAAAAACACAAAGAAATTCGCGAAAGAGAATTTCTGGCTAGGGATGCAGGGGCACGAGCAGAAGGTTTCAATGAGCCTAACCCACCGCCTCAGCAATATGTGTAGCAGCATCCTTACGGGCATCAGCCATACAGTCGTGCCCACAGACCGGAACCCACAATGAGAGAGCTATCTGCACCAAACTTCAATGAGCAGCCATGGTGCATCAATGCTGGCGCAGATTTGGACGATTTCGAGATAAAGACTGCTGTGGTGCATCACTTACCCAAATTTGGAGGATTACCGGGAGAGGTCGCGACGAGGCATTTACAAGAGTTCATTGGAATCTGCCAAACATTGAGACCATACGCAGCTTCGGAGGACAGGTTTAAGCTTCGAGTATTTCCTTTGAGTTTTAACTAACTTAGCAATATCGTGGTTTTTGTCTCTTCCTTCAGGTAGTATTCGCACATGGGATCAAATGCAGCGGAAGTTTCTAGACAAATACTACCCGCCAGCAAAGGCCACACAAATGCGCAGAGAACTTTCTAACATCAAACAAGGATCCGGTGAGTCAATGTACGATTATTTGGAGCGTTTTAATTCATTGGAATAGAGTTGCTGCAATCTTGGGGTGCCAGCAAGGATGGTCGTGGAGTATCTGCTAGATGGACTCAGACCTTTAGAGAGGATGATGCTGGATGCTGCAGCTGGTGGCACAGTGCTGAACTTGACACCGTCTGAGGTACGTAATTTGATTAATGAGGCACAGTGCTGTAGCTGCTCGTTTCAGGGAAGAGACCAGTCGAAAGGATGACCCCAGCAGGGCAAGGAGCGTTTCGCAGGTGGATTCGAACACCAACCAGATGGCCAATGAAATCAAGGAGCTCAAGGAAATGATGCATAAGATGATGGTGGGACAAGCTAATGTGGTGAAGCCTTGTGAATTTTGTGGTGCTGTTGGCCACAAGACTGATTCGTGTCCATCCTTGTACGAAGACAGTTCAGCAGAGGTGAACGCTTTAGGAGGATATCAGAATTTCAACAACAGACCGCCTCAGAGGAAGTTTGGATTAGCTGCGAATGGATATAGTTGGAAGAACGAGGGTGGATTTCCTAAGGAGCAAGCCGCGCCTCAACAGCAGACCCAGTTTTATCGGCTACCATTTCCTCAGCAACAAGAGGGTTACAACAATGCTGATCAGCATCAACAAAGGAGGAATTATAATCAGCCAGGTCAGACTAACCCACTAACCGTTAATGATTTTGCAGTGAATCTTCAACAATACCAAGTGAAGACGGATGGTGCTATTGCGGAGTTATCAAAGGAAATGTCGCAGTTAATCACGGTCGTCAATGAGTTGAAGAATGACCAGGGCAAATTACCATCTCAAACGGTCCCCAACCCGAAGGGAAATGTTAGCGCTATGACTTTGAGGTGAGGGAAGGTGCTCAAGGGCCCAGAAGAGGGAGATAGGGGAACGGAAACAGTGAGTTCCGCACCGGATGAGAACATTAGCCAGACGCGCGGCGCGGTAATGTCTTCTCCCAGAGCGCAAATAATGTATGAAGAAGACGCGGTGCCGAAAAAGCCGGCATCACAGTTGTGAAGAATGAAGCCGGCGAGATGGTCACTACACATGTTAAGAATGGATGGCGTATGTGCATAGACTACAGGAAGCTGAATGCAGTGACGCGTAAGGATCACTTTCCTCTTCCATTTATTGATCAGATGTTGGACAAGCTGGCAGGTAACCCCTATTTTTTTTTCTTGATGGTTTTTCGGGTTATAACCAACTCCCTATCGCACCTGAGGACCAAGATAAAACTACTTTCACATGTCCATTTGACACTTTTGCATTTAGACGTATGTCTTTTGGTTTGTGCAATGCGCCTGGAACCTTTCAGAGGTTGGTTACTAGCATATTCTCCGACATGATTTGTAGTTTCATTGAGGTCTTTATGGATGATTTTACTGTGCATGGTGACACTTTTGATGCATGCCTAGACAACTTGAGTAGAGTACTTGAACGGTGTGTGTCTATGAATTTATTGCTGAATTATGAAAAGTGTCATTTCATGGTTACACATGGTGTGGTCTTAGGGCATACAGTCTCCCGAGAGGGGATTCAGGTGGATAAAGCGAAAATAGATTTGATTTCTAGTCTGCCTTACCCTTCCACGGTGCGTGAAATTAAATCGTTTCTTGGGCATGCTGGTTTTTGTCGTCGTTTTATTAGAGATTTTTCCAAGAAAGCTATGCCCTTATCTAACTTGTTGCAGAAAGATGTGCCATTTGAGTTTACAGATCAGTGTAGGGAGGCATTCGACGAGCTGAAAATTGCGCTAACCAGTGCGCCTATTATTCGAGCACTTGATTAGAGCCAGCCATTCGAAATTATGTGCGATGCCAGTGATTATGCAGTGGGAGCAGTGCTCGGACAGAGAGCAGACAAAAAGCCAGTTGTCATTTACTACGCTTCGCGTACCTTGGACGCGGCTCAGAGAAATTATTCCACCACTGAGAAAGAATTGCTAGCTATTGTCTTTGTTTTAGAAAAATTCAGACCTTACTTATTGGGTACTAAAGTAATTGTGTTCTCTGATCATGCAGCTATTAGGTACTTGATGACGAAGGAGGCTAAACCGAGGCTGATTCGTTGGATTTTGCTGCTGCAAGAATTTGACCTCGAAATCAAGGACAAGAAGGGAGTTGAGAACACAGTTGCTGGCCACCTGAGTCGATTAGTGAGGGATGAAGAAGCTGGGCAGATTACTGAGACATTCCCAGATGAGCACCTCTACGCCATCGCAGGTAAAATTCCATGGTACGCTCACATAGTGAACTACCTGGTCGGAGGTAAATGCCCACCTTTTTTCTCTAAAGCTCAATGTCTGAAACTTAAGCATGATGCTAGATATTATATATGGGATGATCCATTTTTGTGGAAAATAGGCGTAGACCAAATACTTAGGAGATGCATCCCTGATGATGAGATTTCTTCTGTGCTTAGTTTCTGTCATGAGCACGCATGTGGTGGTCATTTTGGCCCGAAAAGAACAGCTAGGAAAATACTAGACAGTGGATTTTATTGGCAGCATATTTTTAGAGATTCATATGAGCATTGCAAACGATGTGATAGATGCCAACGCGTAGGGAATATATCCATTAAAAATCAAATGCCTCAGATGCCGATTGTCGTTGATGAAGTGTTTGATATATGAGGTATTGATTTTATGGGTCCATTTCCTGCATCACATGGTTATTTATACATTTTAGTGGCTGTAGATTATGTGTCTAAGTGGGTAGAAGCTAAGACTACTCGGTGTGATGATGCTAAAACTGTAGTGGATTTTCTCCGCACTAACATATTTTGCAGACACGGAGTGCCTAAGGCTATAATCAGTGATCAGGGGACACATTTCTTCAATAGGATGATGGCTGCCACACTAAAACAATATCACGCTCATCACCGTACATCCACAGCTTATCATCCGCAGACAAATGGCCAGGCTGAAATTTCTAACCGGGAAATCAACGGAATCTTAGAGAAGATGATCAAACCTACACGGAAGGACTGGAGTCTACGCTTAAATGATGCATTGTGGGCATATAGGACTGCCTACAAGACACCCATCAGAACTTCTCCTTATCGTTTAGTGTATGGCAAGGCCTGCCATTTACCGGTAGAATTGGAGCACAGGGCGTATTGGGCACTTAAACAGTGCAACATGGATTTGGCAAAGTCTGGGATAGAACGCAAGCTACAGTTGAGTGAATTAGAGGAGTTGCGCCTAGAGGCTTATGAGAGCCAATCAGACTACAAGGCGCGGACTAAGCTCTATCATGACAAGTTCATCTTACGACGGACATTTGAGATTGGCCAGCAGGTACTTTTATTTTCATCACGATTACGACTAATGCCTGGCAAGTTGCGTTCTAGATGGACAGGTCCATACACGGTGGTGCGGATTTTTCACGGGGCGGTGGAGCTGGAGAACCCGAGAGATGGCAATCGGTTTAAGGTGAATGGACAGCGCGTGAAGCATTACTACGGTGGACCGCCGCCAGATGCTCAAGAATGCGAGCTAGCCGAGCCTCACGGCGACAACTGAGTTGAGGTACCGTCGAGCCAACGACGTAAAACAAAGGCGCTCTACGGGAGGCAACCCGATGTTTTTTTTTAATTTTTCTTCTTTCCATTTTAATTCTTAGTGTGTGTCTTAGTGTTTCATAGAGTCTTTCCTTTAGAATGCCGTTATGGAAGAGTTGTTTGGAGGCAAATTTGGGGCGTATCTCAGTAAGCACCGCATTCCCAGACAATATTATAAACCGCGCCAGTAGTATACATTAGTTTCCATAATGTCTACATATAGCGCTCGATTAATGTATTCAGCGGGCGCGCGTTGTGATCAGAGTGCGGCGCTTGGAACATATAAGGGTTGGAGCGCGCCTCCCCCTCCCTCTTTCTCCCCGTTCACTCCTCAAACAGCTCAGGTTCGAAATCCCGTTTTCACTATATTATCAGGGAGTTTTCCAACTGCTTAACCATTTCAGGTACGTTTTCATTCCATCCCACACTCAATTCGTGCCAAATATTGGATGTTTGTCAAGTTTTGGGAGTTTTAGGGTTTAGGTTTGATCTGCAATTTTGGAGCATATTGGATGTTTTTGGTGCTTGTGGGTTAATTATATATGATATGGGATGCGAGGGTTCTTATTTGAGGTGTTAATTTTCAGTTTAGGGGTAGAATTGGATTAGGGTTCATAGGTAAAGGCGCAGTGCGATTCCAGAAATCGTGCGTCGGGTGAGTACATTATTTGCGTGCCGGAGGAAGACTTTAAGTCATTGATCGCGCGAATTAATGTATGAATCCGGCGCGCGACCTGCTGGCATGCGTTGACTACTACCTTATACGCTCTTGTTTCGATTTTTTTTTCAGGATGCCAACCCACAGAGACCCTACATTCGAGGAACTCTACGGGAAGTTCTCCCGGAAGTAGTTCGGTGCCAGTACTTTTGCCGACGAAGAGTTCCTACGGGCTAGTGGGCTGTATGACCGTGTATCCCGGTTGCTTGAAGGAGCTGGCTGGCCTGGACTCCAGACCATCCATTCGGAGACGGACGTAGAGGACGTCTGCGAGTTCCTAGCATCATTTCACTATGTGGGCGGCGCGGACCATCTCGGTATCCGATACAGGCACCGCGCCCAGCATTATGTCACTTACCCACTGCAGTTGCGGGAATTATTTGGTTGGCAAGTGGATAACTACAACTGGACGTTGAGGACGAGAGCACTTTGTGATACTTGGTGTGTCCTCTCCCCGGATCGGATTTATAGTCCCAGTGCCAGTAAGGCGCGCACCCTTCGCGAGCCGGCTTATTTCTATCTTCAGAAGCTCCTGTCGGGATCAGTTTTCGGGCATGACAATGGAGGTGATAAGGTTCCCCTATTCGAGATGCAGGTCTTTCATTCCTGCCACACCCAGTCGCCTCTCGACTTTTTAGATGTGCTGAGTAAATTTTGGAGGAAGCGATTGTCATGTGGAGATATATACTGCTGAGGGCTTATCACCTATATGTTGCGCCGCCTGCATGGTCAGCCGATCTTGGACACGCACCGTCTTATCCCGCCGACGTTTCTCACGCGGGAGGCTTTTATAGGGATGCGCGCTATCACTGCTCGTCCACGGAGGCCCGACCAGTTTGCATGGACATATCACGTGGACCCGATACTCCATGAGCCGCTGCCGACAGACAGGCGCCGCAGGCGGCCAGCAGCGACAGAGCAGGCTGAGTCGTCAACTGTCGGCTCCAGGAGAGCCGCCCAGGAGAGCGGCCAGAGATGGTGAGCAGCCACCATCGGCCTTCACCCAGGCACAGTTGGACGCAGCGTTCAACGCCTACAGGGTGTTGGATTTATCTCTTGCCACCTGGGACGCAGCTAGTACCGGCACCTCCAGGGTGGATTCCAGGGCAGCCGATCCCTCCGGAGTACGTGATCGCGCGGGCGCCCCCCTCATCCCCAAGCGGACCCACAGACGGCTTTGCCGAGTTCTAGGGGAGTTTCTATTTTCCTTCTTTATTTTTGTTATCATCCATGTTATTTGGTTGTGTTGCATGACCCACCCTTGAGCATAAGTCGATCCGTGAGGACACATCTATGTTCAACAGTGTGGGGTGGGGTTGTTGAGTCTGATATGTCAGCACGTTTACCTTTATTAGCATGCATTAGTGGTAACTAGGGGGCACGTTTTTGTTTCTCAGATTTGTGTATGCTACGATAAAGACACTGATTGTATGAGATGATGTTCGATGCTATGAGGTTTTGATGCGTATGCTTTGCATGATTTCTGAAATTTTGTGATGCGAGTTACGTGATGTTATATGTGCTTTTGAGTTGAGATATTACAGGATGTGGAGTTTATAGAAAATGTCCTAGAGGGACTTGACAAACATTCAAAGGTTCATGGGATTAGTCGCGTAGCGCGCTGAGTTTGTGGAGGTTGGCACTTCAAGTTATGAGGGGTGAGACTTTCACTCCATCATTGCAGTGTTTATGCAATGGTGGGACGGGAAAACAAACCGTCCTATCTCTAGTCCTAGTAACCGGGAATGGGTGGGTAACCCCTATCTTGCCTCGCGCTGAAAGGATAATGATGAGAAAGAGCGGGACGCGCTCCATATGCTGCTATTCGAAGGCGATGATTGGAACGGTTCAAAGAAAAAAGGGGGTGATAGAGCCTATTTATACGCGCTATTTAGATCCTAACACTATGCTTGTTTGCATTATTTTGTGTACAAGATTACTGGTTTCCGGTGTTTTTGTATTCCAGGGCGAAACGAGGGCCTAAGTCGGATACGCGCTAACAGGCAGCGTTTAAGGAGCGCAACACACAGCCTGCGGAGCTAGCAGCGCAAACAGGATAGGAAGTGGCAGAGTCGACTACGGTGCGCAGACCGACTGCTCTAACCAATGTGTGCAGTGCGCCATGCGCAAGACAGTGATGTTTCCAAATCTTGAACACCATAGGATTTGGAAGCTGCCAAGATTGGGCCTCATGAGCAGTATATAAAGAAAGGAAGGCTAGGGTTTGGAATAATCATCAAGCATCAAGACACACACAGACAGAAAGAGGCAGAACTGAAAAACACACGAGCTGCTGAGAGGACCTGCGCTAGCCGACTGCGCCAGCCGAGACACTACAACCTGCACGCACCTTCTTGTTACCGTTTTCTTGTATACTTTAGCTATTATTTACTATTTCTATGATGTTTACTACTAGCATGTCTAGCTAAACGCTTTATATCGGTTGGGCATGATTCTATGAGTATTTTCTTTGAGACTTGTGCTTAATGCATAGTTTGTTTGCTTGTATTAATTCTGTGCACACAACACTGTGCACCTACTGTTTGACAGCTAGTTGCATGAGTAGGGGAAGCCTTGAACCGCAATCTTACTCTTGCTACTTGTTTGTTATATGTTAAACTAGTTGGTAGCTTGACGGTGACAACTAGGAGTAACGCGCTAGGATAATCAGCTGCTACTGTGACAGGATTCGTAGCTGCTTAGACTAGTCTCAAGAATTAATAGCTCATGAACTTTGATCGGAACATGCGCACATGTTAGGAAGCCTTGAACGGACACTAACTTCAGTAAACCGAACTATAGACGTTTAGAGTCGATGATAAGGAATACATTCATAGAGGATTGTCTGCGCCGATGCTCTTCATAGTTATAGTACTTAATCTCTACTGCCTGCGCACGTCTAGTGCAAATCCTGCGTTAACTACTGTTTATTTGCGCACCTGCGCAACCCAATCACTCACACCCCAATTTTCGTAAGTGTAGATTACTAGTTAGAGCGAGTCTGCTTGCTCCTTGTGGGATTGACCTTGACTTAGCCGCTATACTAAGTGGAGAAGGAAGGATTAATTTGACGCGTACAACGACGCGCGCATCAGGGGGACAAGCAATTTACATCGGAGAGAAAGGCGCAAAAGGAAAATTCAGTCAAATGTGAAAAAAAAATTCAGAAAGAAAGACTATCGAGTTGAGTGAAGTCTTCGGACCAAACAAAACAAGAAAGTTTCAAAAGCTGTCCTACCAAAGAGAAAAAGAAAAGTTGAGTTCCTCGTAGCTTGGATTTCTCACATGCTAGAGAAAGCAAACTCAGTGCATGCGCGTGACTATGACCTCGAGCTGAAGAATGGAGTCAAGAGTCTAAAGAGGAATATCTCCCAGTCATCCATTAAATTACATCTTGACCTCTCAGGTAACATGTATCATTACGGTTTCTTGTTGATCATTATTGAAGAATGAATGTGAGCATGCGTTGATGAACTGATCAGTGAGGACATCTCGGGTAAATTCAGTGTTGAGTTATTGGCATATTAGAATTGCTTTGGTATCGCGAGTCTTGTTTTCGTTCTTTGTTCGGGACGAACAAGTTTAAGTGTGGGGTGGTTTGATGAGGAGTATTTATACGACTCGCTAAACCGTTTAAACCCAACTATTTCGACATGTTTTGATGTGAACAGTTACCTCTTAGTGTTGTTTGCATTTCAGGTGTTCGGAATACATGAGAAGAGACTTGCGGCTCAATACGGTGTTTTTAGGGAGGAAATCAGCATGGACAGAAATGGGTGTGCAGTGCAGTGAGTCGCGCGACAGAAGGCAACATTAGTGTCGCGCGTCGAACGTAAATGTATTCTCCGAGCGCGCGACATAATGTCTTCATGGGACGCGCTAGGTTTATGATGACGTCAGCAACCGGGCCCGCGGCCCGAAATCAATTTTAGAGCCCGATCTCAATTAGGGTTTCAGAAGTTTGGGACGGCAGTTTTGACAACACAGAAAAAGTTTTGGGACGACAGAGGTCTGGAAGAGAGGACGGACGGAATTTTGGAGATTGCGTGAACAATGATTCCGCTGTGAACAGTACTTTCCGGTAGTGAACAGTGTTTTCCGGTAGTGAATAGTAATTCCGAACAGTTTTTGTTATTCCTTTCAGTTTAATGTATTTTGCAGTTATGAATATGAGTAGCTAAAGTTCTATTTCAGTTTAGGGTTTTCAATTAATGACATTCATGTTTGAGACTTGGATTTAATGCATATTTCTATTCATTCGTAAGTTCTGGATCTTAATTTGCCTGAATTGTATTGCACGGTTAGCGTATACTTTGTCGTGAAACTATCCGCTCATCAATTCTGATTATTAACTCTTGTCGAAGCTTTGTCGTGGAAACAAGTAGTAGAATTTAGGCTTAGTATCACCTTTGTCGGGATACTTTAGGTCATTACCTTTGTCGGAGTGACCACGCATTTGATTAGAATCGTATCTTTAGAAGTCGATGATAACAGTCACTATTGAATTCCCTGAGCTAAATATTTCTCCCGATTGACATTCACACTTTTATTACATTCATTCTTGCGACCACTCACTCAAAACCCCCCTTTAGTTCCGTATTTACAGGGAATCGCTTCACAGTCAGTTCTCTAGGGTTCGACCCTTGCTTGCCGCTACACTAGCTAAAGCTTGGAGATATAAATACAAGTTTGGCGCGCACAACGACGCGCGTCAGTCCGCATCTTGTTCTTGTAATGAGCTGTCTTGGATGGTGGGAAATACTGGTTTAGGAAAGCGTTGGCCAGCTCGTCAAAAGAACGGAATTTCCCCTTGGGCTGACTGTCTAACCATCGGCGAGCTTTATCAGTCAAAGAGAACGGAAACAACCTCAAATAGAATGCTTCTTGTGAGACTCCGTTCATCTTTGTAGTATTGCAGATTTCGATAAAGCGTTGCAGGTGCTGGTGAGGGTCTTCATTCATCCTTCCCGTGTAAGGATTTGCAGTCACCATCTGAATTAGCCCAGTTTTGATCTCGAAGGTGTTGGCTTCAACATTGGGGGCAGTAATAGCTAATTGATATCCTGCAGCAGTTGGCAGGATGTAGTCCTTTAGCGTACTTCGGGCTGGTTACTGAACATTGTTGTTATTATTTCCGGGAGGGTTTCGGTTACCATCCTAGTGGTTCCCTACATCTGTCCGGGATCCATTGAAACTTCTGGTAATCGCAACCTCTGAACTACTCTACTACTGAGTTTATGAAGAGGCAAGTGTTCCTCCTCTATGCTAAAATCTGGTTCTTGCTGCTTTTTCTTGTTCTTCGGCGTTTTCCGTGGCATGTACTAGGATGCTCCTGCAATGCCCAGAAAAATAGGTGCTGGGTACTAGGAAAAATTACAGCAGAGTAATGGAATAGTCCTAAACTATGTATGCTAAAAACTAATAACACACTTAGACGCTGTTCCCCGACAACGACGCCATTTTGACAATGCGTATTTTTAACCCTTTATAGTTGTCAGATATAAGTTTCAGGGGTCAAATTGTAGTCAAAAACAATTTATAGACGCGTGTATATACTAGCTAGCACTTAATGTGTTCAACTACTCCTAATGAAAATTCTGGTTTTGTTCTAAGTATCATAATTTTCCTAATTAATATAACTAACGAATGATTCGATCAGAGAAAATAATTCCAAGATCGAACTTCACCCATGCTCGCAACACGATTCATGCGATCAGTCACACCATATAGTCATGCAAAATAGCTTTGGAAATAACCTAAATTGACATCAGGTGAGCCGCCCATTCACGGATCATCACCTGAATTAATCTACACTATTGAACGCCGCCCAATCACGGATTATCAACAGTTTTAATTCAGTAAGCCTAGGGTTTCCAAACAAAAGATGTCAACTTTCCTATCGATTCACGTACTAACAATATAGCTACCATGTTTCGATATCAACTCTACTCAATCCGGTTAATTACCTCAGACCCAATCATCTTTTTGGCATCTAACCTAATTTCTTTCTAACATGCAGTCATCCCAATCAATGATCGATAATGGTAAAACAATAGAATGAAGTATAGTAGAATTGAAAAACATAAACTTGCATTAGACTAAAACTGATGTTCGTACAGATCACATGAAATCAGGTTACAGGCATGGGATCCGTAGGATACCAGAACTAAATAAACTACTCGCTACTCATGGGGATTACTACCAATACAAGAATGAAGAGAATAAAGAACGAAGAACCCGTGACTACGATCTTCACTCCAAGCATTCCTCTTCTCCCTTGCTTTCGTTCTCCAAATCGTCCA
This sequence comes from Umbilicus rupestris, assembly GCA_963678935.1. Taxonomy (NCBI): domain Eukaryota; kingdom Viridiplantae; phylum Streptophyta; class Magnoliopsida; order Saxifragales; family Crassulaceae; genus Umbilicus; species Umbilicus rupestris. Next base: position 10,421,456 of record OY787622.1, read on the forward strand.
ACCCTTGTGAACGAGCCCTCGATTCCTATTTATATCGAAAGTCAATTGGGCTGATTTTCGGAATTAATTTGCGGCCCGGTTTGCTTCCAAACCCGGTTCCAATGTTTAAACCGCCGGTTCAAGCTACAAACCTCCGGTTTCGAATCGAATCGGCCAGTTTCAAAGAATCACGATATTGTGCCTTCGGGGTCGGTTCGGGACCAAACGGCAGTTTTATGTCCAAACCGTCGGTTTTTCTTATAGACCGCCAGTTCTACACAGAACCGGGCTGCTTGTTCACTCAGACTTCGATCCTGACTTTGCTCGCATTTTTGACCATCCAAACCTTTGAATCACATGTTAGTGTAAACTACAATGTTGTATCTTTTCGAGTTAGCTCTCCAGAAAGCCATAGCACGCCTCGATCGAATAAGAATTGCGCGCTCAGCAAGCCCAAGACCACGGACAGGTAAATCTGCACATTCTTCGATCATATCTATCTGAATCTTGTGATTCTCTCTGTTTTGCTCTGACAAGGCTACAAAGCTGTAGCTTGCCGTGATTTGTCCTGAAACGAGAGTGAAGTGGTAAAAACACATAGAAATGTTCGGGAAAGAAGCGAAATTCATCATCGAGTGGATGAATAATCAGTAAGTAAATCAACCGATCACATCCCATGAATAAATATAGAAATCCTAGTCTCACTAGAATTTAGAATTCTTTTGGCGATCGAAGATCTGTCTCAAGATCTTAGGAGTTTGTTGAGAATGATTATAACAACCTTCTTTCCAGAAAAATTGTTTGGAACCATATCTTTATCTTCATCCTTCCGAGTTTGTTCTGTGATCTGTTGTTGCAGGGAAGTTCTATATCAAATAGGAAACTTATCCCGGGCTCCAATCCTCGACTTTTGGTAGTTGCCAAAAAGTCCGCGGATGTCTGTTTTTCCGATGCTCTAGCTGCTGTCTTCACAAGATGCTGTAGCAACTAGCTAATTAACTTGTGAGCGTTTTTTCCACAGATGCCATTATCCATAACAGAGATCGTTTGGAGTTTATGGGATGCTCAATTATTTGCTCACCAGTTGACCACACACTAAATGGTAAATGTTTATAGTTGGACTTTATGATATGAAGAATCACTTTTGCTGCTTGGGAAGGTTATTTAACCTGAAAGTGTCCTTTCTTCAATTCAGAACCCCAATCCCTATATCCTCATCTGGGGCGACCAAAGTGATTCTTCTCATGAAAAAGCCCAAGCATAAACATCAATCATATTTAGTGTGGCCAGCTGGTAAACAAACAATTGGATTATAGTCTCATTCTGATTCAAAATTTTAAGCTTGTGATTCATGATTCTATAATCCATTATGAGCTAGTTTATTCTAGTTTTGTTAATCGATGTGGTATAATTTAACCAAATATTAAATTCAACAATCTACCCTCACTTCGAGAAATTGTGCATGCTCTCCTAATCAATACCTAGCTACTTCACTCGTATCCTCTTTGTATGTGCGCATATGACTCTTCCTTCACTCGGGGTCAAGTCCGGAGAGTCTCCTCTCTTGAGGTCTTAACCCACAACCCCATTTGCCTTACGGTTCTCATTGACACGGCTCATCCACTTGCATGTCCAACACGGATTTTGATACCATGTTGAATTTTGCTAGCCCAACTGAATGATAACTCCAAAATGATCCACAAGTTTAAGTTTATGGGTCATAGTTCTATAACCTAATATAATTGAGTTCATTATTTCCTCCTTAACTGATATGAAACAATTTCATCTATTGCTCAATTCAAAAATCTAGCTGCCCGTTAGGATTAAAACGTCAACTAGGACACTATGCAGGCCCTCCGTCAACAACGCTTAACAAAAACGTTCATACTTGAGGGGTGATTTGAGAAAAAAGATGGTATAAACTGAATGTTTTGATATAAAAAAAAGTCAAACCTTAAACCCAAAAATAAAAAAATCTAATTACTAATGGTTTAATACCTATCTACTGCAACTATCACATGTGAACTTAAATGGCTGAATGCCTTTTTATTTGCATCTTAGGGTTTCCATAATTTACTGTGTGCAGGTTTTGTTTAATTAAGTGTTACATTTTGGGAAACAACTTGTTTGTTGTTTTTCTATATATAAAACATATACAATGGAAGAATGAACAGACTTTCGATGATTCCTCTAACCAATGCAGAGACCGATTATGCCAAATATTTAACTGAAGTGTTTGATGGGTGTCCATGAGATGGTGGGATCATGTGATCAGGAGCCTTTCAGATTTTTACCCTGGAAAGACCAGTCCGGCTCACCTTATTGGACCCGTATTAAAGTTAAGTTCGAGATATTACAAATCAAGGTTCAATTTTCGACCTTTGAGCTTTGGATAGAAATTCATGCTTAAAAGAATTCATCTTCCTAAAAAGCAAAAAGCCTCCTAAATCATGGCTAAAAAAAGCAGCAAGTGATTCTTAATTCTTTTAGCAATGAGAATTGAGTTACTAAAAATAACCTCCATTTACTTATATCCTGCAAAATGGCGTCCATGTTTATGTACAGAGGTAAAAATAAGCTCATGCACTTACCTTTTTTAAGCAATGCAAGTAAAAGTATTTGCTTTATTTTTCACATTTCTCTACCTCAATTATGGTCTGGTCACACTGTGTAAAAAAAAATGTGTGCCGAAGAGCAGTCGGGTGCAGAGGAATTCAGTTGAACAAGAAACTATATTATATATATATTTGTAGTTCTAGTACTGACGATAGAACTTGTCCCAGCTGTTGTTGTGACATTTGCTAAGGAAACGCATTAGAAATATCTCGACTTGTTTCGAGTGAAAAGTAAATACTGTAATGTAAACACGAGACGCAGGAATTTGGTAACCGACTTTGGGACAGTGTGTCCGTAATGTGGAGGGGGTTCTCCTAACCCCAACAAGCAGCAATCCACTAGTAACGATCGGACAAAGAAGTATAAACTTGCAAGACTCCCTCTTCAAGTCATTCTACCAGCGACTCGTCTGGATGCGCACTGAGCTCCCTTTAGTGTAGAGATCCCTCTCTATGGCTTGCCACAGTAGCTTCGTTCTCCCGAACAGCTGCTTGTCCATTCAACACCCTCCTAGATGTCTGGACAAATCTGTTTTGCAACAGGGTTTGTTACGAGTGTTGCTGCAGCAAATACTTCCAGTCCTCGTGCTTGAGAGATAACTTAGCTCTAATCTCCGTCGGGTGCACTCAATCACTTGATCTCTACCTCTCTTTTATATTGCTATAAAGCAAGAGAACTGCTTGAATAATTTTCTCGATGATCACTTCAACTCCGTTCCACTTCTTTTAAGCCTCTTGCTAATCTCTTAAAAGATCTCAACGAAATATTCAATTGGAATATTTATTTATCTTATCTTGTTGCCATACCCAGGGATAGCAAATCAAATATGTCGTTGAAGATATTCTGTGTAGCCGAGACTCCGGTGATCTCGCGGATATGCTCCACACCTCTTGATTCTCGGAATCTGCAGATTCCCGAGAATATACTCCTTCGATTCACCGACAGCGTAGACTTCAGCACATGCTACAACATCTTGTGGTGCATCTTCTGACTTCAGTGATTCAATTGTATCTTTCGGCTATTCTAAGCATATTGTCTAACATACCTGAACAACTCTTTGCACAAAAACATGCCATACAGAAACATGGAACTAATAATCTCCCCATTGACGGTTTTTGGCAAGATACATTATGTCTAGGCTATCATAGTTGTTCAAGATAGATGCACAAAAAGAAAACTACTACTCCCCCAAAATCTCAAAATATTCTCCCCCTATATTACCGTTAACTCGGCAAGGGAAGAGAAGGCTAATGTTTCACCAGAGTGTAAAAAAAAGTCAACAACTAGAGTTCAACAAAGTTCTTCAAATGCTGAGGGTTTAGATGTCACGAGCTTCATCGTCTTCCGGAGCCAGCTAATGATGATAACGGAGTTCAATGAGCATCTGAACAATTTTCCTTATGCGGCGGTTTTGGCTCTCAACAGACTCAGTCAACGCTGCTCTCTTAGCCTCCAGGAGGTCTATCATTCGTCCTACCATGCTCTTTCCAATAATAGCGAATGACGAGCTGGCCTCATCAGCAATAGCTCCAACAGGTACTGAAGTCTGGCGTTCACCAGTGGGCAAGGGAATGTCCAGAACATGCTTTCCCTTGAAAAGCTTGTGATCGCTCACAAGGGCTGCTGGAAAGCTTGGCTCCGCCTTTCTTTAATTCTGGACATTGACCAATAGCAAGTTCATAGATTAATGAGGGAAAACCAATATTTAGATTTACCCCTTTGAAGATGGCGTGCTCCGCTATTTGGTCGAAGATCACCTTCCCAAGGCTGACCTTCTTTTCATCCCTAATAGCCTCTAGGAGCAGGGCGTAAACCTTGCTGATCTTGGTGACATTTAAAGAGGTCCACCAATTGTGCTGACTCACATCATGAATCACGTCATGTTTTGCAGATAGCACTCCAGAAGTCAGATCTGTAGACCATGCAAATAGTGATCCCCCAATCAGCTTCCTGGCCACTGCATCGCAGTCAGTAGACTCCTCAAATTGATATGTCATAGAATTCATTAATAACCTCTGGCGTGATTTTGATCAGGCTCCCCCTGACCCACTCCTGTCTATACTCAGGACTAGTCTCATCACCAAACTCTTCGCTCAGATTGGCTATCATTTCCCTCACCACAGTTTCATCGAATCTTTTTGCTCTCTTCAGCGAGTGATACAAACCTGTTCTTTTAAACAATTCCACCATGTGCTTTGAAGAGAATCTGTCTTCATTGAGCACCCTCTCTGAAACTAAACACCTTTTCTGGACATTTTTCCAGCGACCAACTCTTGGTTTATCCACAAACCACATCTGATTTCTCATTACTCCAACTAGTTTTACTGACTTTGATCTTTTGCTCACCAGGGCATCTGCAATATTCTTCCTTTTTCTTTTCTGTGCTGGTCCCAGGCTGGTTTCCTGGAACAGTTCCCTTCACATAAATAGGCTGCTCAACCGCTACATCTGGAGCTTCTTCTTCTAATGGGACCAAGCTGTCTTCAGATGTCTCTGAATCTATGTCCTCTACTTCAACTGCTTTAGATGGATCTCTCCCTTTGGATACTTCCTCACCACTGGACTGTGTCGTGGCTTCAACGTCAGTAGAGCTCTTCGCACTTTCCTCCTCGGACTCTGATTCATGACTAGCTAGAATTGTTTCAACAGGGTCTGCTTCCCCTGCAGGGCTATCTTCAGTCACTTCATCAACAACCGTTACAACGGTTCCTCAACATCAGGAGCACCAACCCCTTCAACACTTTTCTCAATAATAACAGAAATAGGTATTAACTCAACAAGCGACGTAGTATCAACGTTCTCAGCAGCTGGTTTAACATCCTTTGACCCCTTAAACAGCAGTTCAAGTTCAACTGCTTCGCATCTCAATTGTTCTGCCCTTTCCCTGGCAGCTAGTTTGTCAGCTTTCTTCTTTGCTATCAACTCGGCTTCTGTCCTCTTTTCTTCTTCAATTTTTCTCTGGGTCTCAGCCTTAATTTCAGCCTTTTTTTTCTTCTCTGGCCTTTTTCTCTACTTGTCTCTTCTTTTCGCCCTCATTAACTAACTTCTTAGAGCCTGTTCTTTTAGGTTTAGGAGCTGGCGCAACTCTTTCGGCCGGCTCTTGAGGTTCGAACCCCTCCCCCTCTTTCTGCACAGGCTTCTCCGCAAGCATGTGTTTCTTGAAAGTTGTCTTTCTTGCTATTTTTCTTGGATGGCTGAGCTTTACGAGCCACTTTTGAGCGACGCTCCGTCCTGTCGATCTTTGGTGGCGGCAACACTGTTAGAGGTACGAATGGGTCAAGCTCGGTGGAGGTTTCAGCAGCATGGGACGCGCCAGAATCTGTTGTTGGGATAGCTTCACGAGAGTTCGCCATTCTAATCTTGCGGATTTGATCGTCTGAGAAGTGAGCGTCGGTGGAGAAAATTTAAAACTTCAACTTCTAGGATTTGCGAAATTTCCCAAAATTAAGGCAGTTTCCAAAAGAACACTCCCGTATATCCCTTCTTTCCCGCTTCAAATATTTGGCCCAGATTCGGCCAACCATTATTCCTTTCGAAGTTTGTCGCAGATCTGAAAAATCACTCAAATAGGCAATGCTATAACATTATCTGAAATATAGGTGTTACCTCTTAGCTTTTCTGGCAGCCCAAACTTTTGCCCTCTTCTTAATTCAAGAGCTACTAGTAGTCATGTTGTGATTAGTTTTCGATCACATATAGTCCTAGCTCAGACCTCGATTAAGTGCTCAAGGCTTTTGTAAAGATGTCAGCTTTCTGGCTATGTGTGCGAACATGTGTTAGGACCAGCTCCTTCTTCTCCACAAGCTCACGAATATAGTGGTGTCTGATCTCTATATGCTTTGTGCGTGTGTGCTGGACTGGATTCTTCGATATGCTGATGGCGCTCATGTTGTCGCAGTACAATGTCATGACATCTTATTCAACACCATATTCCTCCTGCATAGTGCTTCATCCACATCATCTGCTGAGCGCTGCTTTCAGCTGCTATGTATTCTGCTTCAGCGGTTGATAAGGAGATGCTATTCTATTTTTTACTGAACCAAGAAACAAGATTATTTCTAACGTAAAAGCATCCTCCAGAAGTACTTTTCCTATCATTTGCATTCCCTGCCCAATCTGCGTCACATTATCCTACAATGCTGGATGTTGTGTCTTTAGTGTACCAGAGTCCAAGTTCAAAAGTACCTGCAACATACCGTATAATCCTCTTCACCTAAGATACATGGCTCTCCTTGGGATTCGCTTGGTAATGGGCACACACTCCCACGACATAGGCAATGTCGGGTCTGGTAGCTGTCAGGTAGAGAAGACTCTCTCAATCATACTTCTGTATAACGTTTGGCCAGCATTTGCTCTAGCATCATCTCTAGTCACCTTCTGATTTGTGGCAGCAGGGGTACGCTTGTGGCTTGCCTTCTCCATATTGAATTTTTTCACCAGATTCCTTGCTTTGTGTAATGAATATGCCATCTTTCTTTTCGTATACCTGAGAACCTAAAAAATAGGTTAGTTCCCCAACTAAGCTCATTTGGAACTTGCTCTGCATCTGCTCCACGAACTGCTTCACCAACTTCGTAGATGTTGATCCAAACACTATGTCATCAACATATATCTGGGCCACTATAAAATCAGAGCTTGTCCGTTTGATGAACATCGTTGTGTCAACTCCCCCGCGCTCATAGCCTTGTTGAAGCAAGAACTGTGTTAATCGCTCATACCAGGCTCTGGGCGCCTGCTTGAGGCCATACAATGCTTTCTTTAAACGGTACACATGATCAGGTTGATGTGTGTCAACAAATCCTTTAGGTAGTGCTACATACACCTTTTCCTGTAACACTCCATTTAGGAGGCGCACTTGACATCCATCTGATGCAATGTGAAATCAAAGAAACAAGCTAATGCCATCAGGATTCTAACAGCTTCTAAGCAAGCCACTGGTGCGAAAGTTTCCTCAAAGTCAGCCCCATCAATCTGTGAGTAACCTTGTGCCACCAATCTTGCTTTGTTCCTGGTGATGTTCCCTTTGTCATCAGTCTTATTCTTAAATACCCACTTTGTGCCAATCACGTTCACATCAGTGGGTCGTGGAACCAGTTCCCGGACATCATTCCTGACAAACTATCCGAGTTCCTCCTACATAGCCACAACCCAGTATTCATCTGCTATGGCATCCTAGACTCGCTTGGGTTAGATGGTAGATACAAAGCAAGCGAATCGAACCATCTCTCTGTAATTTTTCTTAATCCCTCGAGTGACCATACGTCCCATTGGACTGCCAATGACATTGATCAAAGGATGGTGTTTCTGAAAATGACGTGAAGGAATCATCTCGATCTCTTCTTCTACATCAGCTCTGTCCTCGGCATGTTCCTCAACAATGGGTGGCTGTGAATCAGCCTCTGTTACACCTTCTTCTGCTGGGGCCTCAATATTATTTACTGAATCTTTATCAGACGTCTGTGGAATCCAACTTTCTGCACCGTTAGTGGTATTAATCTCTTCATCATCTATTGTAACGTTTGATGACTCCATAATAGTCTTTGTCCTTCGATTGTAGACTCTGTAGGCACGACTGTTACGGGGGTATCCTAGGAAAATACCTTCATCACTTCTTGCATTCAGCTTCTGTTTATACTCTCTGTCATCTAACATGTAGCACGTATAACTAAATACATGAAAGTATTTTGCAGTGGTCTTCTTACCGTTCCAGAGCTCGTAGCACGTTTTGTCAGTACTCCCCCGCAGTGTTACATGGTTAAGGATGTGACAAGCCGTGCTAAGAGCTTCTGGTAGAAGTGCAGTGCCACATCTTTAGCCCGTAACATCATCCTCCCCATTTCCACAATTGATCTATTTTTCCGTTCAACAACTTCATTCTGTTGCGGGGTCAGAGGTGAAGAAAACTGATGTGCAATGTCTTCCTTCTTGCAGAATTCCTCAAATGACTGATTTTGAAATTCTCTGCCATGATGACTTCGGGTGAGGTAATCCTTTCTCATGCTGTAATCTAGTAATCAGCTCAACAAGATGCTCAGCAGTCTCTGATTTTTTTCTAAGAAATTCAATCCAAGCATATCTAGAAAAATCATCAACACTTACCAGAGCGTACCTTTTTCCACCAATCCCCTCTATTGGAATGTTCTAACAAGCTCCACATGGAGTAGCTCAAGAACACTCTTCTTATTTATCTGAGTTGTTGCTGAGTGACTGGTTCTGGTCTGCTTACCAATCTGACATCCTTTGCAAACTCTATTCTCCTCTCCTTTGATAATAGGAAGCCCTCTCACTAGCTTTTTGCTTGACAATTTCTTTAAGGCTTTCAGATACAGATGTCCTAACCTTCTGTGCCACAGGTTCATCTCATATGTTTTAGTAAGTAGACAATTTGCATCTGAAGCAGTTCCTGCAACATCTAATAAATAACAGTTGTTAGTAGAACGACTGCCACACATCACAGTCCCCATCAGCATTGAGAACTCTGCACAAATTTCTGGGGATTTTTACGTCGCAAACATCATCGCATATCTGGCTAATACTGATGAGATTGGCATGCAAACCGTTAACGTAAAGAAGATTTATTAGACTGGGTAATCCAGGGAGTTTCAGAACGCCTGCTCCAACAACTTTTCTTTTTCCACCATCTCCAAACGTCACTGATCTTCCCTCCAGTGGCGTTAAATCCTTAAGAAAGGCTGAATTACCTGTCATATGTGCTGAACAACCACTATCAAAGTACCACATATCTTTGTTCAAGTTGACAGTTGAATTGTAAGCAACAAAGCATACCTCCTTTCCATGTTTCTTTGGTCTCCATTCTGCATTATGCATGTCTCAGCACATGCATACTTAGCTAAGAACTTTCTGCAGTTTCTTTGTATGTATTTTCTGGTGTGGCAGTAATGACAGATCTTAGTATCTTTGGTCCAGGGAGTGGTATAGCGGTTGCTGTAGATGAAGCTGGAACTTTCCTTTAACATCTTTCTTCTGACAAACTGTGTATTGCCTTTGTTGCTTTCAGATGTGTTCCCAAGACCCGACCGTCCTGTACCATACCTCTGAGCACCAAGGATCTCATTCAAGTTTTTCGTTCCAGAATTCATCATCCTTACTCGGTTTTTCAGATTGTCAAGCTCCTTCTTTGTCTTACCATGATCACAAATTTCCTTACTAAGTCAGGTCTTTGTTGCAGCAAGTGCTTCATCCAGATCTTTCTTCAGCTCCTTCAATTGTGTGATATTGATACTAAGTTTTTCATTTGTCTTTGCCACCAGCTTCCATTTGGCGTACATATTTGTCAGGTTTCTCCTCAGAGTCTCCTCATTAATTTCTTTACCATCACTAGATTCAGAGTCACTGTCAAGATCTGTTTCCTCAGCTCCTTCCTTGAAAATTAGTGTGACAAGATCTGTGACATCCTCAGTTACAGTTGTCAGTGCAACAAAGTTACTCTGATCTTCTCCATTATCACTGCTCTCGGACTCATCATCGCTGTATGTGGCAATCATGGCTTTCTTCTTCATCAAAGTGTTGGCACAGTGCCTTTGTATGTGACCATATCCTTGACAGGCTCTACACTGAATCTCTTCATTTGAATTTTTATCAGTTTCCATACGTTTGCCTTTTGAGATCCGTCATCTTTCCTTCCAGGATATCTCTGGTCACTACGCTCCTCCTTCTTCCCTTGGTATCCCTGATCACCACGAGCTTTGTAATTAGATCTTCTTTTGTCTATCCTTTTCATGGCCATCATGGCTATTTGATTATCATTCATCTAACCGTCAGACTTTGATTCAGCGTCTGTTGCAACAGCCTTTAGAGCAATTCCTCTTGTCTTCTTCTCTGCTGACTTTCTGTTGTTTATCTTCATCTCATAGACTCTGAGAGATCCCATGAGGGAGTCCAACTTCATTTTTTCCAAGTCAGTTGTTTCCTCAATGACTATTACCTTGACATCAAACTTCTGAGGGAGTGACTTGAGAACTTTTTCAACTTGTTCTCAGTTTCTGATACATGCTTTTCCAGTATCCCCATTTCGTTTACTATATCCATCAGGCGGTTGTTGAAGTCCGCTATGGTCTCATCATCTTTCATCACCAGTTGTTCATAGCTAAGCCTCAGCATCTGCATTATGGTCTTCTTTACTTTAGCATCTCCTTCAAAAGTTATTTCTAGAATGGTCCACGCAACTTTCATTATGTCAACACTAGCAATCAACTTATAAATCAATTTATCAACTGCAGCGATAATAGCATACAAAGCCTGACTATTTCTTTGGAATAATTTCTTCTCTTCTTCAGCCCAGTCATTTTCTGGCTTCGGTGCTTTTACTCCAAAAGCATCTGTTGCGCATGATGGTACAATCCAACCTTCAAGAACTGCCTTCGATGCATACTCATTTATTGATCTGATGTAGGCTTTCATCTTCGACTTCTAGTAGCCAAACTCATCTTCCTCCAAACTGGGAGGTCTCCCCATGTCTCTTCTACTCATTCTGAGTTGCCTCCGATCTCACCCTGTGTCTCGGATGCCCGCTCTGATACCAATTGTAGTTCTAGTACTGACGATAGAACTTGTCCCAACTTTTGTTGTGACAACTGCTGAGAAAACGCGTTAGGAATAGTTCGACTTGTTTCGAGTAAAAATTAAATACCGTAATGTAAACACGAGACGCAGAAATTTGGTAACCCACTTCGGGACAATGTGTCCGTAATGTGAGGGGGGGGGGGGGGGGGGGGTGGTGGTTCTCCTAACCTTAACAAGTAGCAATCCACTAGTAATGATCGGACAACGAAGTACAAACTTGCAAGACTCCCTGTTCAAGTCTTTCTACCACCAACTCTTCTAAATGTGCACTGAGCTCCCTTCGGTGTAGAGATCCCTCTCTATAGCTTGTCACAGCAGCTTCGTTCTCCCGAACAGCTGTCTGTCCATTCAACGCCCTCCCAGATGTCTGGACAAATCTATTTTGCAACAGGGTTTGTTATGCGTGTTGCTGCAGCAAGTACTTCCGGTCCTCGTGCTTGAGTGATAACTTAGCTCCAATCTTCGTCGGCTGCACTCAATCACTTGACCTCTACCTCTCTTATATATTGCTATAAAGCAAGAGAGCTGCTTGAATAATTTTCTCGATGATCACTTCAACTCCATTCCACTTCTTTTAAGGCTCTTGCTAATCTCTTAAAAGATCGCAACCAAATATTCAATTGCAATATTTGTTGATCTTATCTTGTTGCCATACCAAACGATAGCAAGTCAAATATGTCGTTGAAGATATTTTGTGTAGCCAAGACTCCAGTGATCTTGCTGATATGCTTCACACCTCTTGATTCTTGAAATTTGCAGATTACCAAGAATATACTCCTTCGATTCAGTTGTATCTTCCGGCTATTCTACGCATATTGTCTAACATACTTGAACAACTCTTTGCACAAAAACATGTCATACCGAAACATGGGACTAACAATATTATCTCTGAGCAACCCAAGGGTGAGAAATCCACCCGACTTATTATTGAAAAAAATTTTAAAATGCCCCACTTTTCAAAAGAGTATCTGAAATGCCCCATTTCCTATTGATTCTGGGCTTCCATAAACCGGATTTCTTGATTCCGGTTCTTCAAAAACCGGATTGGTCACAAATTAAACCAGATCGTTAGGCTATCCGACGTGGAGGTATTATCCGACGTGGAGGTCCAGTCACCAATTAAAACTATCCGGTTTTTGGTAAACCGGATTTTATAAAGAATCCGGTTTATCAAAAACCGGATAGTTTGCAGAATAAAGCTCCGCCCGACTGCTCTTCTCTCTTCCTCCAGATCCGCCGCCCGCCTCTCACCGCCGCACCCTGGAGACCTGCGACGCTTAAGCCGGATAATATGGGAGGAAGGAGTGAAGCCGAATTTGAGGTGAGTGGTTAATTAAATCGTGTATTTTGTTGTTGTGTAGGTGGGATTTGGGGTTAGGGTTTAGGTTCCTAAATTTGGGAATCTGAATTTGTAAGTTGTATGTTGTAGTTGTGAGTTAGTGTTATATTAGTTTGTTGTGTGATTTAGAGTTTTATGTTGGTGTTTTTGATTTAGTTGTTTTTGAATTAGTGTGGAATTTGTTTGTTGTGTGATTTAGGGTTTAGGATTGAGCTAATCCGAATTAGGGTTTTGGAATTTGGGTGATTTGTGGTTATAGGTGATATGTTATTTAAGAATTAAATTTATTTTCGTTTGTTGTATGATTTACTGGTTTTGGATTGCATATTCGAATTGTGTTTTGGAATTTGGGTGATATGTGGTTATAGGTGATATGTTATTTAAGAATTAAATTTATTTTCGTTTGTTGTATGATTTACTGGTTTTGGATTGCATATTCAAATTGTGTATTTTGATATTTGGTTATGGATTGAATGTGTTGCGTGTTTAAATTTATAGTGTTTGAATAAATTGTTGTTATTATGTTGTTGATCGAGGGCTTCAAATTGCATTTGTTATGTGATATGATGTGTTGTGATTTGTTGTATTTTGTAATTTTTTGGATTGTGGAGAATTGGAACTTAATTTGTTTGAATTGCTTATGTTGATTATATGGTGAGCTTAATTGATATAGGGTGTAGGGTTTATGATTTAGGAAAAATGTTATCTGGTGTACGGAATTAATATTGAATGGTGCTTCAATATAGTGACTGAAAATATGTATTATTTTTAGCTGGAATATATTGTGCTCTAATATTGTTTATTTTTAATTGGTAGGATAGAATTGCGATAGAATATAGAGCAAAGTTATGACATATTATATGTGTATGGTCGTTAATAACTTATTTAATGATACAGATGGACTTGGATGACATTGTGACGCCTGGACCGATTAACCGGTCTATCTTGACTCAACAGCATACACATCGTACGGAAGAAGTGTGGGCAGATCCGGTTAGATGATCATTACTTTATCCCTATATATCATTTTGAACTTAGAATATCTTAACTTATATCAAATTTAACTTTGTCTTGCAGACTGGGAAACCTATAAAGATAGTTCATCGTAGGATGTGGGATATGGATCCCAGGATTGTGCCGTACATAGTTAGAGCCGGTTTTTACACTTGGACGCAGGTGCAAAATGTGGAAGCTGACTGGGCATTGCTTACGGCATTGGTGGAAAGGTGGAGGCCAGAGACGCATACGTTCCACCTGAAGACGGGAGAGTGCACAATCACCCTTCAGGACATTGGTCTACTTACCGGGTTGCCGATCGAGGGAGAAGCCGTTACGGGTAAGGAGGACCACGATTGGGAATCAGTATGCATACAGCTGCTCGGGGCATATCCAGACTGTCCTCGGTCCCCTACTTTAGCTCGCCGCAAGTGGTTTCTAAATAATATGAGAGTAATACCGGAGGACGCTACGGATGAAGTTCTACAGCGTCATGCTAGGGCATACATCCTGTGCATGCTAGGGTCGTCTTTGATGCCAGATTTGTGCGGAGACAGGGTACCGCTCCACTACCTACCACTTCTGGCGAATTTGGATGTGGTTAGTTCATATTCTTGGGGGAGTGCTGTGCTTGCCTACTTGTACCGCCAGATGTGTAATGCGGCGTGGGAGGGGCATAAGCAAATGGGTGGGTGTATCATTCTGCTGCAAGGAACGAATGACGATCGGACGACCACTAGGTTTTGCCGCGATACAGCAGCCAGCCGAAGCAGGGGATGAGCCTCTCATGAGGGGGGGATGGTCATACACGTAAGTTGTCCCTATATTGACTATGAATAATTTATATATTATAATTTGTTTGCTAATGAATTATTCCCGTGTCGCAGGAAATGGTACGGGCCAAAATCTTATACAGAAACACCACACGGATCGCTAATGTTCTACCGAGATCAGCTTGACCGAATGGGTGATTATGATTTCGTATGGGTGTCGTACGATCAAGACGAATTCCATCTTCTGAGCCCATTATGTGTGGCTGGACAGATGACATGGTTAGCTGAGGTGCCACTTATATCCTTCAACATTATAGAGTGGTGTCTTCCATCGCGATGCCTTCGGCAATTTGGTCTTCCTCAGAGCATTCCCTCTGCACCACGCGCATCGTCAGATCCCAAGCACGGACTTCAGAGGAAGAAGCGAGTGGACTGGTCAGTAGAACTACGAGAGTATATTGATATGTGGAGAGGGCGGGCAGAGCGACGGGTGGAAGTTCAAGTGGATGCAGAGGCTGTCTATCCGACACCGGAGTACCGCCATTGGTACCGCACCACAACACGTAGATTCGTGCAGCCTCCGTTCGAACAGGCACAGACTTATCGCCCCACTGCACCTGGGTTGCAAAGTGTGGTGAGTAAATTAAAATTAAAATTTTGTTTTATAACACATGACACAATAATAATACGTGGTTGATGTAGGTAAGAACTCTCGTATATAATGCTCGTGAAGCCGCAAAGATGTTTTTCACCATCGAGAACCCTGCGACGCGGGAGGGCTCCCATCGTATTTTCCATTCTGCTGTTGAAGAATTGGCAAGGCTGGGTGAGCTGGATGCTGTGGGGATAGATCCAGCACTTGTCAGTTTTGACATCGGTAATACTATATTCGTATATATTCATATTTGTGTGCATGTCCATACTACATTGCTTATTTGTAATACAATGCAATTGCAGATCACAATGAGGGAGGAGCGGACGATGATGAGAATATCGAGTCCCAGACATACACTGGTGTGAGTAACATGCAATCACAAGTATATCAAGCCTCGAATGAGGCTGGACCATCACAACCGGAGCAAAGGAAATCAGATCGGGAGAAAAGGCCTACAAAACGTTTTTCATTCGGTGCATTTAGATGATGACAAACACATGCTTTTAGTGGATTACATCTTTTTGAAACCATTGAACATTATTCGTATGTAAAACAAAAGCACGTGTGCGACTTCGTCCAACCCATAGTACATTTAATTAGATGGTCGATTAGGACAAGCCCTCCTATTATGTCCGGTACCATGGCACAATCGACAATGCCTCACACGTGGTTGTCCCTGGCTGCTAGACTCTCCCATGTCCATCTCATTGTGTCGGCGCCTGGATGGAAGCCTTCCCACTTTTGATCGCCTGAAGCAGGGGTTGGGTAAATGTGGCAGGCCTTGGTAAGCACTCCAACTTGATCATCCGGGATGACATTAAAGGTATATGACCACGTGGCGTGATACGCATCTAATGTGTAGTGATGATCCACAAATTGCATGTACTGCATACCTTCGCTTTTGCAGACAGCCAGAACATGACTGCAAGGATAGTGGAAAATAGTCCATTTGCCGCACGTACATGTCCCGTCTTCAAGATCAACGGCATGAATCCTGTGTTTTCGAACAGTGCGCACTTGGTAAAGTCCTTTTGCTGGGTCAAACACCTGGACTCTGTGGTATTCAGCCCTCTCTCTAAGCTCCCGAAGCCGGAGGTCAATTTTCGGTGGGAACGGGGAAGCACTGTTGACAAACATATCACGTCTTTTGCAAAAGTAAGTGTTGCACTGCAGGAAGGTAAATTGTACAAGAGCACATATAGATAAGTCTCTACCCCCCTTCAGGACGTTATTAAAACACTCACTGGCATTTGTAGTCATCGATCCCCATCTCCTTCCCCCCTCATCATATGACATGGTCCACTTATCCCACGACATTCCTTGTAACCAATCCACCACCGTTGGGCTTTCGCGTAGGAGGTGAATCAACTCCTTGTATTCTCGTTCAAATTTATGACACTGTCTTTGATGCGCTATGTGACCCATCTTCTTTTTCAGACTACGATTTTTTACCTTCACATTAAAGTTGCTCTGAAGATGTCGGATACATACACAGTGGTGGGCACGGGGTTCTTGCCATTCCGGCTCCTGCATTGCACGAATAATACCATTATTCCTATCTGAGATTATGCATAGCCCATCCCGATCAGTGACACCCTCACGGATGCATCGCATAAACCAACTCCAGCTTGAGATGTTCTCGCTTTTAACCAGAGCAAATGCAATAGGAAGTAAATGGTTGTTGGCGTCGAGTGCAACGGCGACAAGTAACTTCCCATCATACTTCCCATAAAGATGTGTACCATCGATGGACAAAACGGGGCGACAGTGCCGAAATGCTTGAATACACGGTGCAAATGACCAAAATACACGATTAATTACCATGCACATGTTGTCTTCAACTCTTGTGCGATCCCATCTGATAACTGTGCCAGGGTTGGACTCCTCCAATGCCTGCATAAACTTAGGTAATTTTCCAAAAGAATCGTCCCAATCTCCAAATACGTTAATCAACGCTTGCTGCTTCGCCTGCCACGCCTTTAGGTAACGAATTTCATAACCGTTAATCAACGCTTGCTGGTTCATTAGCATCCCATGCTTCAATATCACTAAATGCAGGAATATCCCACATATTTTCAGATTCACGCACTGAATGCTGGAATACACCCTCATTCTCAAGTTCTTCGAGATGTTCCATCTCATCCCGACTGTACTCATCCATCACTGGCATATTAAGGGTTTCTAGCGTCGACATGACCATCGGGTCTGTATCAATATTTTCCATTCCTGTTTATATAAGATACACAACAAATGATGCAAAATTTCTTTTTACATTTGTATCAATCAAATTAAAATATTACAAATAAAACTGCATGAATAAAACCAAACCTTAATGCTGAATTCTTCGCTTGCACCGAGAGATTAGATGTGGGGAAAGCGGATGGATGCCGAAATGAGGGAGACGGGGTGCTGAATTTATAGTCACATCAATCAGGTTTACGTAAAACCGGACTGTATAAAAATCAAAAGAGTCCAGTTTTACTTAAACCGGATTCCATTATTTTTCTGCAGCGTTCTGTCCAGAAAATAATGGAATCCAGTGCAGTCCGGTTTTACGTAAACCGGACTCCATACAAATCAAAAGAATCCGGTTTTACATACACCGGATTCATTGATGTTTCTGCAAAGTTGTCGCCAGAAAAAAATGGAATCCGGTTTAAGTAAAACCGGATTCCATTATTTTCGCACCGAATCGGGTCATGTCAATGGACAATGTCAGATTCAGAAATAATTGAAATGTGTCGGACTCAGAGCTGAATCCGGTTTTAGTAAACCCGGATTCTATTATTGTATCCCGGACTAGGGCAGAATAATATTCTGCACGAATCCGGGTTTGGAAGAACCGGATTCCAAGTTTTTTTGACGATTCCGGTTTTTACGAAACCGGATTGTGCTGATTTTCATGAAATCCGGATTTCCTAAGCCCGGAATCAATAGGAAATGGGGCATTTCAGATACTCTTTTGAAAAGTGGGGCATTTGGGATATTGAGTTTTGGATGTGGGGCATTTTAAAATTTTTTTCCTTATTCTTGTTCTCATTTTGCTTGATTAATTAGAGACAGACAACCCGCGATCCCTCGTGCTGTTGCCATTTTCCCACCATCAATTCTTCTGATTTTAACAAGTTCCTATACGATCAGATTAATAAGAATCTCCACTAATTCTATTCAGTTATATGCTGACCTCACCTTTATCACATGCAACAGAAAACATTTACATAACTACTCAACTTGCCGTTATCAACGGACACAGACCGCATTACATAAATAAGGAGATATGCCACTTCCCGAGAATTTTAGTACCACGCCCATACTTAACTGTTAATTTTAACCTCATTCAAGTCTGAGTTTCCATTTTTATTATCCAATCCTGACATTGAAGCAGATGATTAACACAACAAGATAAGGCCGAATGTCTTTAGTTAAAAATGAGCCACGATCATTTATTTGTAAGCGCTTTTCACCTCAGTAATTTCAATCTCTTTACTCGGATGGATGTATGCATAATCAGAAAACTAATTTTAAACTCCCAAGGTTCTTATAAATACCAGCCACACCGAACCAACTTTCCTCACTCCTCTCCAACTTATTACCTAACTCTTTAACATGGCTTGCGTCAAATGCAGCATCCTTTTGATCTTCTTAGCTCTTCCCATCCTCATTTCTCATGCTGCATTACCTCAAATTTCTAGTTTTGTTCGAACCTCGGGCTCTCAGTTCATCCTTGATGGAAATCCCTTCCTCTTCAATGGGTTTAATTCGTATTGGATGATGCACGTAGCAGCCAACCCAACTGACCGATATAAAGTCTCAAATGTGTTCAGAGATGCCTCTGCTGCAGGCCTCAGTGTGTGCAGAACTTGGGCATTTAGCGATGGAGGTGATGAGGCCTTGCAGATATCTCCTGGAGTTTACGATGAAAATGTTTTTCAGGTCCGTCACTTTCATCTGATAGTTAAACTATGAATCAAAACAAAATGTAATAAAAAATTTTGCTGATTTCTTCTTACTTGAAATGTTGCAGGCACTTGATTTCGTGGTGGGTGAGGCAAAACGACATGGAGTGCGTTTGATTTTGAGTTTTATCAATAATTACAATGACTTCGGCGGGAGACCTCAGTATGTGAATTGGGCTAAAGGTGCAGGTGTATCTGTCAACAATGATGATGATTTTTACACCCATCCCGTCACTAAGGGTTACTACAAAAACCATGTTCAGGTAAATTTTTTGCACTTTTATCATCGAAACAGAATATTATTCTGAGCTGATGTTAAATAAATGTTACAGAGAGTGATGACCAGAGTTAACACCATAACGGGCATTGCTTATAAAGATGAGCCAACCATCATGGCTTGGGAGCTTATGAACGAGCCTCGCTGCCAAGCTGATTCCTCTGGAAAAACCTTAAACGTAGAATTATCTTTCACTTAAAGCCATGAGCATTACTAAAATATGATGATAATAAGAAAATGTTGATTGTCATAGGGATGGGTTCAAGAGATGGCTACCTATGTTAAATCAATAGACAACAAGCAGTTGCTGGAGATAGGCATGGAAGGGTTCTATGGAGATTCAATCCAAGACAGAAAAGAGTACAATCCGGGCTACCAAGTTGGAACTGATTTCATCACTAACAATCTTGTTCCAGAAATAGACTTTGCCACAATACATGCCTACCCGGATCAATGGTAATTGTGCATATGAAATACAGTAAAGGAGTCAACCGGACGTTCTTAATATTTTGTGCTGTCTAACAGGCTATCCGGACAGAGTGACTCCTCTCAGACAACATTCATGCAACGGTGGATGGCGATGCACTCGTCTGACTCGACAAGTATTCTGAAAAAACCATTGGTTTTTTCTGAGTTCGGAAAATCTAGCAAGGATCCAGGATACAGCATTAATTCTAGAGACACATTCTTAAGTGGAATTTACGCGAGCATCCTCAGTTTGGCTAGAAATGAAGGAAGTTTTGCTGGTGGTCTGGTGTGGCAAATTCTGGCAGAAGGCATGGATTCGTATGATGATGGTTATAAAATTGTGCTATCTCAAGATGGATCAACCAGCAGCTTGATTGCTCAGCAGTCCAATAAAATGGTTGCATTAGAGCGCTTTATGAGCAAACAGCATTGACAAAAACTGAACCACTAGGTCATATATACCTAGGTGGAGTGAGAGAGAGAGAGCTTATCAATAACATTTGGACTAGAATTTTACTTTGGCTGCTGAATAAAGTTACCCGACAGCATATCTAATGAATCATCTCCGCATTTTTCATTTAGAACGACCATTGTTATCCTCGCAGCATTATCTAACTGAGTTTAGAAAAATCTGAAGCATAGTTATCAAGATGTACCATGCATAACATTCCTTTCAGCTCCTTACGAACTTGGCAATCGTATTGACCACTCAACGCCTCAGTCACCATACAAATTGCGTTCTTACGCTCATCCAAATTGGAAAAAAAAGTTTTGATTTGTTCTTAGGCCAAATACACATTTCATTAATTGAGAAAAAGATCCTCAAATGCCATCTTTTTAATGAGACCGGTCTTATTAAGATCGATTTCTTAGAATTTAATCTGAGACGGGTCTTGGTCTCACGAGGGAAACAGATCATGTTTTTTTTTTTTTTTTTTCTTTTTCTTTCTCTCCATTCTCCTCTTCTTTCCTTCTCCAAGACTCTCCCAGAAAATGCAGTGAAATTTGGCGGCCGACTGTGTTCGAGAGTGATTGGAAGGCGACTTCGTGGTATGGATGGTTTAGGATTAACCAATTGAATTTTGTTGTAAGTAGGTAATTGATTTCTTAAAAATTTGGTTTTAGGGTTTGCAATTCGATTTTGTGATTGATGGGTTAAAATTAAGTCTATTTAGGTTTAAGATGTTGGAAAGAAACGATTTGTAGGTTATATAGTGGAATATGAGGTTAATAGATATAGCATTTGTTGTTGTATGGTAAGCTTTGAAAGTTGAGAAATAATTGTAGTTGTATATTACGTTGAAGTTGTAGTGTATTTTTGGATTAGGTTGAAATGAATTGTTTACATGATTTAGATGCTGAAATGTTGTTTTGAAATAATTTAAGTTTATTGTTGTAAACTTGTTACAACTGTTACATTGCATCCATATCTTATTGTCTTAAACTTATTGTTTCTTTGTAAGGGTGGCTGATGAGACCGAACTGATAGATAGTTCTATTTTGACTCAGCAGCCTACACATCGCTTAGAAGAAATTTGGATTGATCCCGTTAGTATACATTTATAGATTTAAAAATATTTAAAATTTACATCCTCTAATTAATATCAAAACTCATTTTTAATTTTCATCCTTATTATGGATTACAGGTAGGTAATAATATGAAGATGGTACATCGCAGGATATGGGAGATAGACTCACGGATTGTGCCTTATTTGAGTACAGTTAGTTTCTATCCATGGATTCAAGTGCATAATATTGAGGTTGACTGAGATTTACTCACACCACTTGTTGAGCGATGAAGGCAGGAGACTCATACCTTCCATTTGAAAACCAGAGAGTGTACTATCACTTGACGTGGGACTTCTTACCGGATTGCCGATAGAAAGAGATGTGGTTATCGGTAAAGAGGATGAGAAATGGGAAAATATTTGTATATAATTGCTTGGCGCCTACCCGGAGTGCCCGAGGTCGCCTACCATGGCGAAGAGATGATGGTTTCATAACAACATGAAACTGATACCCGTCAACGCATCAGGTGAAGTGCTTAAGAGATAAGCGAGGTCGCCTACTATGTATGTTAGGATCATTGTTGATGCCTGACTTGTCCGAAGATACGATCTCGATCCATTATCTACTATTGTTGGCTGACCTTGACAAGGCAAGAACATATAATTGGGGGAATTTAGTTCCTGCGTACTTATACATGCAGTTGTATAGTGCTGCACGGGAGGGACATAAGCAAATGGGTGGGTACATCATTCTGTTATAACTATGGAGCTAGGAAAGAATACCAATCGGCCATCCACAAGGCTTTAGTAGAACTCTACAACCGATTGATGCTGATATCGATTCATATTACAGAGGAGCTTGGTCTTACATGTGAGTAGTTATATGATATTCACAGTAGAATTATTGTTGATATTTATCTATTGACAATCAATCTTCTTATTGCGCGGGAAATGGTATGGACCTAAGTCCTATTTAGATATGCTTGTACACTTGAGTATTGTACTTGGTACCGTAACACAATTCGTCTCTTCATACAACCACGGTCTAACGAGTCGCAACCGTATCACCCAAAGCACCCGAGCAACGCAGTGTTGTAACCCCATTCTATATTATTGTTTCATGGTTTTATTATTACACTGAAAGTATTCATAACTAACTCTATTGATTAAAAGGTAAGAGTATTGGTGCATATGCTCGTACAACAATCGACATTTTCCTTAACAGCACATGTCCTTCTACACAGATGGGAGTTCACAGCATTTTCCATTCGACTATAAAGGAATTACATAAGCTATGCGAGACAGATTCACTAGGTGTAGATCCTGCTTTGATTCAGTTACACTGGTATTTTCTTTTTGGGATCTAAATTTTTATTTCATTTTGTCACATTAGTACGGTTTTGGACAAACACTTATGCATGAGTAATGATATGCAAAAGCCATTGATGACGATCAAGGAAAATGACAAATGCCTTTGGGTGATGTCGACGACTATGATTATGGAGTGACAAATCTCCAATTACACCTCAATCAAGGTCCAAGTCATCCGGATCCATCTCAACCACAAGAAAGGAGACCCATGCGGGAGTAAACGCCTCCAAACCATTTCTCATTTAGTTTATTTGGTCGTCGATGAACTTATGTGTAACAAGTTGACAACATTAATCTAGAATTATTTCATAACAACCGGACACTTTTGGTTATAAAATAATATTTCAAAATTACATCCCATTCAATATGATTTTAAGTATCCAATAAATTCGTTTGTCAATTTGGACATGCTTTTCTGTTATGGCCTTCACCATGACAAGGACCGCTTCTCCGGATACGTGATTGTCCCTGGCTACTGATTCTCTCTGGTCCACGTGCAATTCCATCAACATCCCACAATATTGTTCATCTCTGATCATTAAATGTGCCGCACCAAGTCACAAAGTACGCTTCCAATGTATAATGATGCTCTATGAATCCATTGTAGGGGATACTCTAACTTTTACAGACAGCTAAAACATGACTATACAGATAGTGGAAAGCTTCCCATTTACCGCATGTGCATGTACCTTCTTCTAGCTTCACTGCATGAATATGATGCTTCCTAAAAGTTGTCACTTGGAAAACCCCTCTTGATGCGTCAAATACCTGAACTCTATGGTACTGCTTTCTCCCTAATCTCCCTCAGCTTAATATCTATCTTTGGTGTGAACATTGCAATACTGTTCTGGTATGTATCTCGACATTTGTAGAAATATGTATTGCACTGTAAGAAAGTGAATTTAACAAGAGCACATATTGGTAAGTCTCGTCCACCTTTTAGAATATTTTTGAAATAATCACTAGCATTTGTCGTCATTCATCCCCCCCCCCCCCCCCCCCACGTGACTAAGCTTCTTTCAAAGTAGAATCTTTCACTTTCACATTGAAGTTGCTCTATGTACCCCACGTGACTAAGCTTCTTTCAAAGTAGAATCTTTCACTTTCACATTGAAGTTGCTCTAATACATACGCTGTGATAAGCTCAAGGAGTCGTCCATTCAGATTCTTGCACTGCAGCAATGATTCCCTTTGTTAATTCGAAATTATGCACAACTCATCACTGTCTGTCACACCCTCTCATATACACTTCATAAATTATTTCCAACTTGAAATATTCTCGCTCTCCGCCAATGCAAATGCAACAGGTAATATGTTATTACTAGCGTCTAGTGCAACAACGACAAGTAATTTTCCATCATACTTTTCATATAATTGAGTCCCATCAATACACAACATGGGCGACAGTTCTTGAATGCATCAGTTGTTGGACCAAAAGACCGGAATACCCGGTATATTATCATACATACATTATCTTCATCTTTGAAATTTGACTCGTTGCTGGTGACTTGATCCAACAGGTTGCTATAGCAACCCTCTGGGTCACTTCCGGAAGCCGAATCTTGAAGACTCAAGAGCTTTGGTTACATAGTTCGGCAATTGCCTGCGTCTGGGGAAGACTTCTTTCCGGTCCTCAAGATTCCACTAAGTAAGGTTAAAGTGCAAAGGATACCAGAACTCAGCCTATGTTAGTCCAAAC
This sequence comes from Umbilicus rupestris, assembly GCA_963678935.1. Taxonomy (NCBI): domain Eukaryota; kingdom Viridiplantae; phylum Streptophyta; class Magnoliopsida; order Saxifragales; family Crassulaceae; genus Umbilicus; species Umbilicus rupestris. The sequence continues at coordinate 10,445,676 of OY787622.1, forward strand.
TTTACTTCTAACCTAGCTTGAATATTCGCTCAGTCTGATCACACAAACTAGCTTACACTGTCTACACAATCCAGTAATGGAATGCTACAACATTGATCACACAGACTCGGCCTATTCTAAAACAATGTGTTACGACAGGGTGCTATAACAACTTACAATATCAAGTTGCTCTCGTAGCTACTGTCCACGACTCTCCAGTTTTTCCGGCTGAGCAGTCGGACCTCCATGAGTTCTTCTGACTCTGGTAGTGCTCCCCCTTGATCAGTGACCTCTACTCAACTGCAGGTAACTCTGCGATATTCAATCGCCCGCGACAGACTCTTTGGCGACGATCAAGCATAGGTCAGACTATGCTAGTCGTAATCTCTCTCTCTCTGCTCATGCACTCACAACTCTCTCTTTGAGCTCTAGCGTCTAGCTCTTGCTCTAGCTTATGCGTGTGTGTGAGTTGTACTTCTTCCTTAGAGACGTAGCCTTTATATACTGGCAGCCCTTGGAGGATTATATAAATCCTAGTCCCACTAGGATTCAGATGCTTTCCAAACTACTTTTAGCAATCAAAGATCTATTCCAAGATCTTAGGAGTTTGTTGAGATATGGTTGTAACAACCTTCCTTCTAAAACCTTTTTTAGAAACCATATGTTTAGCTTGTGTTTGAGAGTTGATTCGGGCAGTTTGTTGCTGTGGGAATTCCCAAAACTTTTAGGAAACATTCCCAGATGCTGATTCTCTGCTTTAGGTGATTGGCCGAAAATCTGCTGACGTCAGTCTTTACGATGCTTCAGCTGTTGTCTTCACAAGATGCTATAGCATCTTGCTGGAGCAACTTGTAGGCATTTTATCTATTGAATGTCATAGATACAATCTCTATTGCGATGTCATTTAACAATGGTTCCAAGATGATTCTTCCTATGCCTACATAAAGTGGGGAAGTTTCTTTATAACCTCCTAGTATGATGAGTTCTTTTTTATCATTATCCCTCTCCTTCTCGATAGGAAGAACCAATAACCTAGAGTCAGACTCCTTCATCATCATAGACTGCATCAGCCTTTATGCTGGATGTAGCTCCCACCCTAAGTGTTCCAAACTGTCTATAATTACCACCCTAAGTACAGACATCGTCGAATGCTGGGATACCCCATATATGTTAAGGAACCATATAAACATCTCATTTATCAAGTTGGTCATAGAATTTCATTTCATCCCGGCCAAACTCATACATTACAGGCATGTCTAGTGTTTCCAACATCGACATAACCATCGGGTCTGATTCGATTTTTTCCATTTTAGTTTACTTTCCCCTACACAAAAACCATCAAACAATAAACTCTTCAAACACTATGACAGATAAGTCAACCAAAATTCTCAATAAATAAAAAAATCAAAATTCTCAACATCAAATTTCTCAAATACAAGAATTCTAATTGTTAAGGTAATGACATCCTTGACAAAAAAACAACCGCAAGAAGTTACTGCAGCATCCCATGACAATAGAAGCTGGAGCAAGTATCTAAAGCTAATAAAATGAGTGCAAGAAGATGGTATAGCAACCAGTTGCAACAAAAGATGGAGCAAGTATCAGAAGATGCTATAGCATACCATGGAGACTCGTAGCTAGAGCAAAGTAGTCATTCAACATGGAGCAGCACGGAGAGCGTCCGGAGGGATACTGAAGGTGTTGCAATGAGTTAGGGAGTCTCCAATTTGATCACAGTTGATCAGAAGTCTTCATCAAGCTATCGAAACCGATTGAAGAAGATAAGGTTCCAAATTGATTTTAGGAAATCAATTCTCAACAACTTGCAAGAATCTAGGAGAAGATCCAATGTGCAAGGTTGGTTGGAAAGATCTGCAAATCCTAAGGGAATTAGGATTCCTATGTTTATTTAGTGTTGTGATTATATATGGCAGTGCAGCACATACAAACAAAACACACAACCATAGAGAGATACGCATAAGTAAAGAGCAGAAGCTAAAGGTTAAAGCGAAGAGTTATGGGTGCAAGAGCTAAGAGAAGATCACGACTAGAGAAGTCTGATCTAAGCTTGATATAAGGACTTCAACTGGAGCGTAATCTTATTAAAAGATCAAGTACTTGCTTTGGAGCATAGTTCCCTGGTATTGACAGGATCTGTCGAAGATTGTCGGAGATCCAAGCAGAGTTATTTGGTATTGACAGGAGGTCATTGATCAAGGGGCAGCATCGCCAGAGTCAGGAGAACTCGTGGAAGTCCGATTACTCAGCAGGGAGTGCGTGGAGAGTCGTGAACAGAAGTTACAACAACTTGACTGAGTAAGTTTCTATAGCATCTTTCTGTTACACATTGTTTTAGAATAGGATGAGTCTGTGAACTGTAGCTATCTATTACTGAAGTGTGTAGATAGTGTGAGCAAGTCTGTGGGATCAGACTGTGTAGCTAATCTGAGTGATCAAATTGAGCATATATTTCGACTAGTTTAGAAGTAGGGTTAAACTAGTGTTGGCTCAGTTTCGAAAGCTTTTGTACTTGAACCGAGATAGTGAAATCTTGAGGACCGATTGAAGTCTTCCCCAGACGTAGGCAACTGCCGAACTGAGTAACTAAAGCTTGTGTGTTTATTAGGTGATCGCGCGTCGTTGTGCGCATCAAATATAATTCCTTCCTCTCCCACTAGTACAGCGGTTAAGTAAGGGTCGATCTCCACAGGGAGCAAGCAGTGAGTTTTAGCCAGTAACCTACACTTAAGAAAACGGGGGTTGCGTGAGTGATTGGGGGTTTTGCGCGATGCGCGAGTAACAGCGAATATCGTAACGCGGGGAATTGCACTAGACGTGCGCAAGCAGTAGAGATTAAGTACTATCTTTATGAGAAGTATTGGGCAGACAATCCTCTATGAATGCATTCCTTATCATCGACTCCAAACATCTATAGCTTGTGTTTTACTTGGGTTAGTGTCCGGTAAAGGCTTCCTAACACGTGCGCATGTTCCGTTCAAAGTTCATGTGCTATTAATCCTTAGAACTAGACTAAACAGCTGTGAATCCTGTCACAGTAGCAACTGCCTACCCTAACTCGTTACTCCTAATTGTCACGGTAAGTTTGCGGTTCAAGGCTTCCCCTACGCATGCAACTAGTTTAATAGGTGACAAGCAAGCAACACAAGTAAGATTGCGGTTCAAGGCTTCCCCTACTCATGCAACTAACTGTCTCAGTACGCACAGAATTAATACAAGTAAATAAACTATGCATTAAGCTCAAGTCTCAAAGATAATACATCATAGGTTCATGCCCGACCAACACTAAGTGTTTAGCTAGACATGCTAGTGGTAAACATCATAAAATAGTAAATAACAACTACTGTATCAGAGAAAACGGTAGCAAATAGTGCGTGCAGTGTCTTCTCTTGGCTGGCGCAGTCGGCTGGCGCAACTCTCCTTGACAGGTCCGTGTGTTTTCCAGTTCTGCCGCGCAGTGCCTCTGGAATGCCACTGAGTGATGATGTTCCGATCTTTTGAAACCCTAGACTTTCTTTGTTTAAATAGTGCCCAGGAAGTTCATCTTTTGGCAACTTCCAAATCTGGTCACTGGGACTTTGCGCCTGGCGCACGGCATTGATTGGCGCAATCGGGTAGCGCACCTCTGCTGTCTTTCGCCATTTCTTCTTCTGTTTGCGCCGCTAGCTCCGCAGGCTGATCTTTCACTCCTAGAACGCTGCCTGTTAGCGCGTATCCGACTTAAGGACTCGTTCTGACCTGATATACAAAAACATTGGAAACGAGTAATCTTGCTCATAAAATATTGCAAACAAGCATAGGGTTATGATCTAAATAATGTGTATAACTAGGCTCTATCAAACCCCCCACACTTGCCCCTTGTTCGTCCCGAACAAGTACTGAAACGCGGATACAATTACCTTTTCTGGAGACTAGCGCACAGCCTTGCATTCTAGCGCAAAATGCACAGTTGCTCAACTTGTGCTGCTCTATCACCTGCGCACAACTGTACTCAATAGTTCTAATATAATAATCCCGAAATTTCATTACCTCTCAGCCGGGATGAAGATCCTTGGATGACTGGGAGATAGCTCTTCTTAGGCTCCTGGTTGTCAGCTCCCGCTCCGAAGATAGGTATATGGTTTCTTGCGCGAGCTTCTTCCAGTGCGTGATTCGTTCGCACACTTCCTGGGAACCTGAGCCTTTGATGATATCCTTGTGGTCTTGCGCACGCAGGTACTAAGTAGTGCGCATGCTGATTCTTTGTAACGCAAATCATCTGCTTCTGCTGGTATTTTTTCTTTTGTACAGCTTCCTTTCCAATTTGTTTCATTCCCAGAACAGTTCCAATCTCAGCCTTCGGATAGCAGCTATGGAACTCGTTCCGCTCTCCCTCCTTGGTCCGTCTGCGCCGGTCGGCGCACGCGTTTGCAACCGCGCCCGCTTTCCTTAGCTCGGCTTCCCGAGAGAAGGTGGTCTATTTTCCCACCTCGCCACGCTTTGGGTATTTCGCCTTTGGCATCTGCGTGACTGAGCGCGCTCTTTTGTTCCGAAGGTTGCGAAGCACCGGCCTCCACTAGCGCACTCGACCATATACCTCGCCTTCGAAGCACAAGCGACTAACCGCCTCTCTGGAGCATTTCTATCAACTCCACATCCCCTGTATATCAAAACATGAAATGTAAGAGTAACGCCCCCCCCCCCCCCCCCCCACACACTTGAACAGAGACGTGTCCCCACGACTCAAGCTCAAGCGCACGGAGGCGGCGCACATGCATGCAATGCAACGAAAATAAAGAACATAAGAGTGAACACAAATAGTCACACAAAATATAGCAAGGGAGTCACAGAATGTAGGGCACAAATATTCAGCACACATAATAGTCAACTAGACGCAGCAAAATAAAAGACACCACCCTAAAGAAAATCACTGCGCCGGCCCTCGGCCTTAGAAGTCCTCCGAGCTAGAATCAGCCTCTGAATCATGCGCCTCCTCCTCGGAAGTATCCGTCACGTACTCAGTTCTGGGGGAGGGCGGTACCACTGAAAGGGCAGGAGGCTATGCTGCGAGGTAATGCTCGGAAAGTGACTCCCATATGGAATCGGAGTCTACGCTGGGAAAGTTAATGGGGGACTCCGGAATAGAAGGCCGGGCAGGGGAAGCTGCTGGTGGGTGTACTGGTTCGGGTTCAGGGGTGGGTTCTGCTGCTGGCGCTGGTGCAGGTGGGCGCACTGGAGACGGAGGTGGGCTGGGGTTCTGGTAGGAGGAGGATGGTGGAGGCTGAGGAGAGGGGGAATGAGGTCTCCAAATTTCCACCCGGATGGTGGACTCATACTTAAATCCGCCCCCTCTGGCGCTAAGTATTCGAGCACGCGCATGACGTTGAACAACATGCGCTGCTCGGCGGTTGCTTCCTCGGGCGCCTCCTCAGCCTCAGTCCTTGGGTGCTTGGCACGTGCACGAGGGGGAGAATCCTCGATGGAAATGGTCACTGGCTCCCCAAAACCCTAAAAATCGAAACTGCCCAGAATCCTCTGAAACTTGCACCGAACGAGCGTCTACTGGTCGCCTACTCAATGCACAAAACAGCACTCCAAGCCGCGCACTCTAGCTTGGTGCGATTTCAAAACCCTAAAAACTGTCTCCTCCGCGCAAACCCTAACAGAAGCGGCTCAAAGCGGAATCGGGGGGTTACCTGGGTGCTGTGCGGTCGTGTTGTCCTTGAATTCCTCTAGACGGACGGTGGGTTGGGCGGATCGACAGCAGAGGTCTGAAGGCGGGAGCTCGTGTGCAACGGTCGAGTGAAAAGTGCTGGGAATTTTTCTAAGTCTGGCCTTATATACCCCCCTCTGGCTAGCGCAACTGACTTGCGCATTGATAGGCGCACGGTCCTGCGCACTTGTGTGACTAAAAAAAACTACCAAACCCTAAACTAGCTAAAAACACTCAAAAAAAAGCAAAACAAGCAGAATAAAATGTGCCAAAATAAAATGTGTCAAGAAGTGCCTCGACGGTACCTCGTTACGTGCCAAGAAGTGCGTCTGCAGCCTCCCCCACTCTTGCTCCTGAGTGTCCTTGCGCCAGTGCTTGTGTTACGATCTCATTGGTCCTGCGCAAAGGATAAAAGGGAAGGTCAGCATGTGATACATTATTCGTAATGAGGGTAGATGCAGAGGAAGAGGAGATATAGGCGATGGGTGCTAGTTCTCCCTCTGAAGCATCTGGTGGTGCGTCTGGCGCAGCAGCTTGCGCGTCCACTATCTCTGGCTCGGCCAAGTCAATGTTGCGTGCTGCGCCATCCCAAGGTTCGCCCAAGTACCGTTTGACTCTCTGCCCGTTAACCTGAAAACGATGCTGGTGCCCGTCTTCTAATTCAATTGTGCCGTAGGGGAAAACCTTGGTGACGGTGTATGGTCCCGTCCACTTGCTGCGCAACTTCCCAGGCATGAGCTTCAGGCGTGATGAAAATAATAATACCTGAACGCCTGGTTCAAATGTGCGCCGGAGGATATGCTTGTCATGAAACGCCTTGGTGCGCGCTTTGTAATCGCGCAGTCCCTCATAGGCGTCCAGGCGCAGTTCTTCTAGTTCGCTCAGCTCAAATGCGCGTTCTTTTCCTGCCTCATCCAAGTTCAAGTTGCAAATACGTAAGGCCCAATATGCCTTGTGCTCGAGCTCTACTGGCAGGTGGCATGCCTTCCCATAGACCAGCCGGAATGGTGAGGTTCCAATAGGCGTTTTGTGTGCAGTGCGGTATGCCCATAGCGCATCATCCAGGCGCTGGCTCCAATCCTTGCGCGACGGCCTCACAGTCTTTTCCAAGATGCGCTTGATCTCTCTGTTAGAAACTTCGGCCTGTCCATTTGTCTGCGGATGGTAAGCGGTGGACGTCTTGTGGCGCACCCCATAGTGCTTGAAAACTTGCGCCACAACCCTGTTGCAGAAGTGCGTCCCCTGGTCGCTGATAACTGCCTTAGGCACTCCGTACCTGCAAAATATGTTAGTTCTGAGAAAATCAGCGACAGTCTTACCATCATCCTTGCGCGTGGCCTTAGCTTCGACCCATTTGGATACGTAATCCACGGCCACCAGTATGTACTCGTAGCCGGCAGATGGGGGAAATGGACCCATGAAGTCGATTCCCCAAACATCGAACACTTCATCCACCAAAATCGGGGTCTGCGGCATCTCGTTGCGCGCGGAGATTCCTCCAGTGCGCTGGCACCTGTCACACTTCCTGCAGTGGTCATAGGCATCTCTGAATAGGTGCGGCCAGTAGAATCCGCAGTCCAGGATCTTCCTGCTCGTGCGCTTGGGACCGAAATGTCCTCCACAGGCGTGCGCATGACAAAACATCAACACAGAGTTAATCTCATGGTCAGGCACGCAACGTCTTAATATCCGATCTGGACCTATTCTAAGCATGTAAGGATCATCCCAAAGGTAATGCTTGGACTCATGTTTCAATCGCATGCACTGAGTTTTATTGAAATGAGGAGGGAACGCACCTGTGACCAGGTAATTTGCGATATGCGCATACCATGGTACCTTACCTGTTAGCGCCATCAGATGCTCGTCAGGGAATGTCTCCTTGATCTGCCCTGGCTCCTCATCCTTTACGATCCTGCTCAGGTGATCAGCGACGGTATTTTCCGTGCCCTTCTTATCTTTGATCTCTAAGTCGAATTCCTGAAGCAGAAGTACCCAGCGCATCAGGCGCGGCTTGGTCTCTTTTTTGGACATGAGGTAGCGGATAGCTGCGTGGTCCGTGTAGATGATGACTCTGGCGCCTAGAACATATGCTCGGAACTTCTCCAGCGCAAATACAATTGCCAGAAGCTCCTTCTCCGTGGTGGTGTAGTTCTTCTGCGCGGAGTCCAGTGTGCGCAATGCATAGTAGATGGCATGCGGCTTCTTGTCCTCGCGCTGCCCCAAGACTGCTCCTACTGCGTAGTCACTTGCGTCACACATCAGCTCGAATGGCAGGTTCCAGTCTGGTGCGCGCATCACTGGCGCACTGGTCAGCGCTTCTTTCAGCTTATCGAACGCCGCCCTGCACTCATCAGTAAAATCGAAGCACACGTCTTTTTGCAACAGGTTAGACAGGGGTATGCAAATTTTAGAGAAATCCTTAATAAAACGCCTGTAAAACCCAGCATGCCCTAAGAACGATTTCACGTCGCGCACGTTGGTGGCATAAGGCAGATTAGAAATAATATCTATCTTAGCTTTGTCTACCTTAATACCCTCCTCTGAAATGATATGACCTAGTACTACTCCGTGCGTTACCATGAAATGACATTTTTCGTAATTTAGCACTAAGTTCTTAGAGATGCAGCACGCTAAGACTTTATCTAGATGTGTTAAGCATGCATCAAAGGTACTCCCATATACAGTGAAATCATCCATGAACACTTCTATGCATATACCAATCATATCAGAGAAAATGCTCATGACGAGGCGTTGGAACGTACCTGGCGCGTTGCACAGCCCAAAAGACATACGCCGAAACGCAAATGTTCCGAAGGGGCATGTGAACGTGGTCTTCTCTTGATCCTCCGCAGCTATGGGTATCTGATTGTAACCTGAATATCCATCCAAAAAACAAAAGTAAGGCTTACCTGCCAAGCGATCCAGCATCTGGTCCATGAAGGGTAGCGGGAAGTGGTCCTTGCGCGTTACAGCGTTCAGCTTCCTGTAGTCGATGCACATGCGCCAGCCAGTTTGTATGCGCTTGGGAACTAGCTCGCCCTGCGCATTCTCCTCCACCGTGATTCCTCCTTTCTTTGGCACAACGTGCACCGGGCTGACCCATTTGCTGTCTGAGATTGGGTAAATGACCCCTGCGTCAAGCAACTTCAGGACTTCCTTTTGCACTACCTCCATCATATTTGGGTTTAACCTGCGCTGAGCCTCCCTGGATGGTTTGGCACCATCTTCCAACAAAATTCGGTGCATGCACACGTCTGGGCTCACTCCGCGCAGATCAGCAAGAGTCCATCCTATGGCGCGCTGGTTCCTGCGCAGTACCTGTTGTAAGCGCGCCTCCTGCTCCTCTTCTAATCCCTTCTTGATGATCACTGGCAGGGTGTCCTCATCTCCCAAGAAAATGTACTTGAGGTGCTCCGGGAGTTGCTTCAGTTCGATCTTGGGTGCCTGTTCAATAGAGGGCAAGATTTTGTTAGCGGTGCAAATATGAACTATATCTAGTGCCTGTGTGGGTGCTGGTTCAGCACTGCTTAGCTCCTCCTCTTGCTCCTCCAGCTCTGCCTGTGTCAGTAGCTCTGGTCCTATGGTTGCGCTCGCACACTGCGCTTCTGTGACTAAATCGTCAAAGCTGTCCATTGCGTGCACAGTAGCGTCCTCATGTGGGTGCTGCATCCCTTCGAAGATGTTGAAATGGATTTCTTCGCCATCTACCTCCATGGAGAGCGTGCCCCTCCACACGTCTATCTTCGTGCGCGCAGTCATCAGAAACGGTCTGCCTAGGAGGATCTGCGCACCGCTGGCGCTTGATTCACCCTCCATTTCGAGCACATAAAAGTCTGCTGGGAACACCAGCTCTCCTACTCGAACTAGGACATCTTCTATCATGCCTGCAGGTTGTTTGCACGATCTATCTGCTAGCTGAATTGTGAGACCTGCAGGTTTTAGTGGTCCAAGGCGCAAGGTCGCATAGAGAGAATATGGTAATAAATTGATTGATGCGCCTAAATCGATCATGCAATTGCTTACCGTGGTTTTACCTAAGGTGAAAGGGATAGTGAATGTACCTGGATCTCGGCACTTAGGTGGTACCTTTTGTTGCACGATTGCTGAGGCCTGCGCATTTAGCATTACCTGTGCGCATTCGCCTGTCCTCCTTTTATTTGTGCACAGCTCTTTTAAAAACTTCGCATACCTGGGAATCTGTCGAATAGCTTCTATGAGAGGTATGTTGATTTCCACCTTGCTGAACAGCTCATATAGTTCCTTGTCCAGTGCTTCTTTTCTCGCCAGTGGTGCCTGCACAGGGAAAGGAGCAATTATGTTAGTACAATTTTTGTCCTTGTTTGTCGAGTGAGACATACCTGGCGCTTTGCCCTGCTGGTTCGTGGTTGGCGCTTCTGATTGCGCCTCTGGCTCTGGTTGCGCACTCTGAGCTGCTGGATCTGGGACTTGCGCAACTGGTTGCGCGGGCGCCTGCGCGGTCTGCTCTGTTCCCACTGTGCGCCCCGTCCTCAGTGTTACTGCATTAACTCCTCCCTTAGGGTTCTGAATCACTTGCGAAGGCAGGTTGCCATCGCTCTTTTTCAGCTCATACACCGTGGTTGCAATTTGTGATAGATGCTTTTCTATGGATTCGAACCTCTTGTCATACTTTTCGTCATTCTTGCGCACTGTGTCTGATTCTTCCAAGGATCGCTTTGGTTGCTGATTGTTCTGCGCTGGTGCGTCTGTGCGGCGATGCGGTGGATTGTAGGGTGCAGCTTGTTGCGTCTGCTGTGGCGCGCGCTGATCAGTGGGCTGCCTCTGGAAATTGTTCTCTTCTCTCCATCTGAATCCATTTGCAGCAAGCCCAAAGCGCGGCTGATTCTGCCTCTGCGGTCCTCTGTTGTCCCATCCTCCAAGGGCATTTACATCTCCAGTTTCTTCAAAAAGTGTTGGGCATTCGTCTGTCTTGTGCTCAGTGGACCTGCAGAATTCACATACCTTTGGCGCAACTGGTTGTGCGCTCTGCGCACTCATCAGCTTCTGTAGCATGGCCTTCATTTCTTTGATCTCAGCGCTTGCCTCTACCTGATGCACAGAACGATTACGACTACTTTCAAGTGTCAATTGATGTCTTACCTGCCCAGCAGAATCTTCTATCAGCTGCCATGCATCCTCCGGGTACATGTTGCAAATGTCCCCTCCTGCGCATGCATTCAGTAGTCGCAGCTCCATGGGCAGCAGTCCATTCAGAAAGTTCTCTATCAGCACATTCTGGGGAAGCCCGTGATTGTAGCAGTTGGCTTCTAGCTCCCTGAAACGCTCGTAGTATTCTGACAGAGACTCCCCTGCGCTTTGCCTTGGCGCGGCCAATTCCCTTCTGAGCAGCGCAATCTTCGCTGCTGGATAAAATTTGTCTAAGAATTTCTTCTGCAGCTGCTCCCATGTGTGGATTGATCCTGCGGGTAGGCTCATCAGCCAGTGTTTGGCTGCATCGCTCAATGAAAATGGGAACGCCTTCATCTTCAGCGCTTCATCGTTCTCCCCCAAGGTCTTCATGTTCTCGCAAATGATTAGGAACTCCCGCACATGCTTGACTGGATTTTCGTTGTTCATTCCGTGAAACTTGGGCATGTGATGGATGAGTGAGCTCCTCAGTTCGAACTATCCGTTGGGCGGAAGCACTATGCACCATGGCTGGTTAACAGTGAGTGGGGCTGACATTTCGCGCACTGTCCTGCGCCTCGCGACTGGACGAACGGGTGGCGCAATGTATGGTTCAGCGGCCATCCGTGCGTCGACCTCACGCTGCACTTCCTCTCTGAATAGGGCTGCGCGGTTATGTGCCCTTGCTTCCTCTGGGGTTCTGTCTCCCAGGTTATCTCCAACCACACTGTTATCCTCCATGTCCTGATCCAAACTCAAGAAACGAAATTAAATGGCAACGAAGTTGTTGCGTCTGTCAGTGCGCAACTAGAATCTGCGCAGCGCAACTGTTTCAAGGTTGCGCAGGCTGATGTGATTGTGCGCTGTCAGAAACAACAACGAGAAAACAAAACAAAATGAAATAACTAGTTACTAAAATGAGAAATGTAAGCTAGCTAAAACTTAGCTGTGTTGCTCCGCGGCAACGGCGCCAAAATTTGATCGCGCGTCGTTGTGCGCGTCAAATATAATTCCTTCCTCTCCCACTAGTACAGCGGTTAAGTAAGGGTCGATCTCCACAGGGAGCAAGCAGTGAGTTTTAGCCAGTAACCTACACTTAAGAAAACGGGGGTTGCGTGAGTGATTGGGGGTTTTGCGCGATGCGCGAGTAACAGCGAATATCGTAACGCGGGGAATTGCACTAGACGTGCGCAAGCAGTAGAGATTAAGTACTATCTTTATGAGAAGTATTGGGCAGACAATCCTCTATGAATGCATTCCTTATCATCGACTCCAAACATCTATAGCTTGTGTTTTACTTGGGTTAGTGTCCGGTAAAGGCTTCCTAACACGTGCGCATGTTCCGTTCAAAGTTCATGTGCTATTAATCCTTAGAACTAGACTAAACAGCTGCGAATCCTGTCACAGTAGCAACTGCCTACCCTAACTCGTTACTCCTAATTGTCACGGTAAGTTTGCGGTTCAAGGCTTCCCCTACGCATGCAACTAGTTTAACAGGTGACAAGCAAGCAACACAAGTAAGATTGCGGTTCAAGGCTTCCCCTACTCATGCAACTAACTGTCTCAGTACGCACAGAATTAATACAAGTAAATAAACTATGCATTAAGCTCAAGTCTCAAAGGTAATACATCATAGGTTCATGCCCGACCAACACTAAGTGTTTAGCTAGACATGCTAGTGGTAAACATCATAAAATAGTAAATAACAACTATTGTATCAGAGAAAACGGTAGCAAATAGTGCGTGCAGTGTCTTCTCTTGGCTGGCGCAGTCGGCTGGCGCAACTCTCCTTGACAGGTCCGTGTGTTTTCCAGTTCTGCCGCGCAGTGCCTCTGGAATGCCACTGAGTGATGATGTTCCGATCTTTTGAAACCCTAGACTTTCTTTGTTTAAATAGTGCCCAGGAAGTTCATCTTTTGGCAACTTCCAAATCTGGTCACTGGGACTTTGCGCCTGGCGCACGGCATTGATTGGCGCAATCGGGTAGCGCACCTCTGCTGTCTTTCGCCATTTCTTCTTCTGTTTGCGCCGCTAGCTCCGCAGGCTGATCTTTCACTCCTAGAACGCTGCCTGTTAGCGCGTATCCGACTTAAGGACTCGTTCTGACCTGATATACAAAAACATTGGAAACGAGTAATCTTGCTCATAAAATATTGCAAACAAGCATAGGGTTATGATCTAAATAATGTGTATAACTAGGCTCTATCATTAGGTTCGGCCAAAGCATTGAAATTCCACAAAGTGACCCAGAGGTTGCTATAGCAACCTGTTGTGCCCTGTCATCAGCAGCGCTCGTAATTTCACTAATAAACCCTAACACATAAACCATAATCCTAACATACAAATGACTTTCTTAACCCAAATCCGCTCCCAGAAAACCTTCAAAGTCACAAAATTTGCAGGATGCCCGAGATAAGAATGAGAAGATTTGTGGAAGAGAGTCGAATAGAAGAAAGGAGAATGGCAAATTTGTTATCTTCACGAGACCGGTCTTACTAAGACTGGTCTCATGAAGGAACCCAGTTTTAATAACACCGATCTCTTCATTGAACCGGTCTACAACATGGCATCCGACTGGGCTTCTCACTCGATTTTATTGGTGACACATAGGCAAAACAAGCCTCCTCAAGATAAATTTAATATGACCGGTCAAAATAAGAACTCTTTTAATTTTCTAAGAGGCCAATTTTGGTAAGACTTGTCTCATTTAAAATTCGAAACTATTTCCCGAAGAGGTATTCTTGAAATCTGTATTTGCTCGAAGAGATAATCAAAACTTTTTTCTTCAAATTGTGGACGACATGCACAATCCTAGGATGCCTTAGCCTGATCATTGCCAGCGTCCGACCGAATAACTTTGAAAAACAAATCTTCATCCGCCTTGAACAACCCTACCCATTGGCAAGCCTCAGATAACACCCTTTTATTCAAAATCCAAATACAAATCGTGGGATACTAAGGCAAAAGTGGGGACCCGTGCCTGGACTTGGCCTAGTAGAGCCTCTAGGCAAGGCTTGGCTCGACAGACTTGATCTGATCGAAAAGATCATAGTCATGTAAAGCTTAGCGCCGGTGACCTACTGCACTTTCTTTCCTATGATAGTTGTCGTCTTTGTTAACAAAAACATGTCATATCTTCTCAACAAGGCAATTTGCGAAGTCTTTGCTCCACATTTTATCTATTGTAAGATGCAAAATTTTGTCATAAGATAAATTGTTATGGGACAATTCATAGGCGATTAGTTCGTGGAGTTTAAAAAGGCTTCAAACGAAGAGGAAACACAACCCCTCACACCAACCCCTCCTTTCCCATCCTTTAGCCCTGCCTCAGTTTAATTTTATTCGGTCTGTATTTTGTCTAGTTTGAGTTATTTCCAACCATATTTTTACTTTGTAATTCTCATTCTAGATAATAATATAGTGTGTTTTTCCATTCAACTCCACTAAAATTAATGTTTCATTTTGAATTGATCATGGAAGATTCAGTTCATCTTAAATTTTGTATTACAGCTAGCGTTCTAAAACAAAATATTAGGAGCAATATTTTTATATTGGAAAAATCATGTCTAATACGTTACATTGCAGATATTGAAATTCAATGTGAGGAATTTCAAAATTTTGTCTTTAAATTAAAGGCATTTTTTAGGTCCCAAGATTTATAGACAAGCTATAACAAAAAAGCCGACAAAGCTTTTTATGACTTAAGAGGGAAGAAAAATATTTATCAATGAAAACTCGTAAAAAAGATTTGAAAAAATTATTTGCAATCTTTTAAGCTATAAAGAACCAATGTTTGAAAAACAAATTAAAGAGAAAATATCACTTGAGGAATGGACTATCTTAATAAGTCCTACAAAGGTGATGAGGGAGTCGTGCGGATGCGCTTGCAGACTCTGATGGGAGATTTAGAGTCATTGCGAATGACTCACTCGAAAAGAATATCAACCTACTGTGACCGGGTGAAGGCAATGGTTAATACCTTGAGGGTTAACCATAAAATGTTGGGGGAATAATGAGTTGTGAAAAAGGTACTGCGTTTGTTACTAACTACATTTGAATATGTTGTTGCAATAATTTAAGAGGGGCACAGCATATCAAATTTTTTGATGGATAGACACATGATTTTGTTGTATTCACACAAAAAAAGGATGAACCAAAAGGCGAACGGCTCAAGCAATGAGAAGGCGTTACAAAGCCGAGTCGATGTAAGGAGTCGCGAAGGTTACCGTGAGGTCGAGGCCATGGCCAAGGTTGAGGTTGGGGTAGAAATTACACCTCTAGATGAGACCAAGCTAGTAGTAGTACATTTTAAAGAGTCCGAGGTGGTCATATTGGAGGATGTGACAAGCCCAGGGTTCAGTGTTACCGGCGTCAAAAAACCTTGGACACTACAAATCCGAATGCCGAACAAATGTGAAGAATGAAGTTTGTGGAGCAAGCTTATACTTCCAAGGCGTACCGAGATATAGTTCTAGTATACAAGCCGAAAGAGACGTGTGGAGAGTACACTGATGTGTGCTCCGGTTGCTGCAACCTTATGTGTGAGAGAAATAAGTTATTCTCTCGCTTGGAAGAATACCCGTTTGAGAAGTTGATGCGCGGACAAATAACCTTATGTTTGTCCGTATTTTCACTTTACTTCTTGTTTGTTCCGTCATTTTATAAAGTCATTTGATGTTTTCTTTATCCATTTCAGGTTGAAAATGCGTACTACATGATATGAAGTGGTCCGAAGAAGTTTCGGGTGAATTCTAGTCGATCGAGAGCAAAAGAGAGCAAAATCAAGCAAAAGGAAAATTTGATTCGCACAGGCTAGTTTGATTCGTCCTGGCTGATTGACCTATTCATCTTCAAAGGCTCTCCGAGAACACGATTCTTATCTGATTGAGACATGTCATATCTTGTTGGAAAGCTAACTCAAAGGGCTACAACTTTGTAGTTTATATCAAGACGTTATTTTAAGGTTTAAGGGGTCAAAACAGGCGATATACTAGCACTGCAAGGTTGATTAGCCCAAAGAGGAATTCAGGCTAGGCCGAATCACTTTTGATTCGGCCAAAGAAAAGTGATTCGCCCAAGAAGATTACAGCACTGACATTATGATTCGGCCGAATCAAATTATGGGGCTGCACGAATCACTTGATTCGGGGAGAATTCGCTTGTAGATCAAATCTGGGCAGACTAACCTATTCATCATTGAAGACTGGCCGAGCACTCGATTCTTATCTGTTTAAGGAGTTCCATAGCTTGTTGGAAAGATAATTCAAATATCTAAAAATTTTATTTTACGTCAATACGTGATTGAAGGTTTTAGAGGGTCAAACAAGTGGGTTCTTAACGCTGCAAAAGTGATTCGCCCAAGCAGTGGGCGAATCAAAAGTGATTCAGCCAAGGAGAAGGATTTCATCTCATGGATCAAAAGTGATTCGGCCAAGGAAAAGTGATTCGCCCAGCTCAAAACAGCACTGAGATAGTGATTCGCCCGAATCACCTGCAGAGTGACATGTTCGCCTTTGAAGACTTGCCGAGCACACGACTCTTATCCGATTGGGGCGTGCTATAGCTTGTTGGAAAGCTAATTCAAAGATCTATAATTTTTAGTTTACATCAATACGTAATTCGAACTTTTAAAGGTTCAAAAAGGCACAAATCTAGCACTGCAAAGTTGATTCAGGCACTGCGGGTGATTTGGTAATTTCCAGAATTAGTATAAATAGAAGAAGAGGAGAAAAATCAAGGTGTACCTTGGGGTGCCTAGGAACCATGAGAAGAAACCTTAATTGGAGAACTTGGAGAATTCGAAGAATACATCATCAATTGAAGATTCTACATCAACCCTTTACTCATTCTCTACTTCCCTACTACTTTACTTTCTTTACTTTTCCTTGTTGAACTATTCATTATGTCTTGTTTCAAACTCACCATGAGTGACACATGAGTGAGTAGTCTTTTAGTAGTTGGGGTTCTTATGGATCCCTTAGGTTTGATTGTAATGCAAGATTTGTCTTTTTATCTATATGAATGAAGTTTGGTTGAAAATTCTCTTGCTTTCTCTTCATATCAATTTTGTGGACACCAGGTGTTTGACAAAACGCATGAATGAGTACGAATTGGTAGAACACCTAGGGATGGAATGAGAGTTGAACCTAGGTTGTTTAGAAGATTGAGCATGTTAAATTTAGGTTGCGTTTGTGTGCGAGAGTGACATACGCATTCCACTAGGCTAAGTATTGAGCGACTTTAGTCAACTATCAATAGACCGAGAGGTTGAGATTAGGAGACTTTAGTTCTACGCGGTTCAATAGAGCGAGAGTTTGAGAACCGTACTATTTAGGTATTATTCCCATTCTAGAGATGGAGCGAGAGTTGAATTTAGAATGTGTGATACCTTAGCCTAGAACCATCACTCGAATTTACTCATGATTTAGACAACTTTTGTATCCTCATACTCGTCCGCGTGCTTTGCGGTGCACGAGTCATCATTATGCGCCGGGCTAGAAAAAATATCGCAAACTTGCTAGCTGTCTCTCTTTTTGTTGAGGTTTAAATTGCCAATCGAAGCTGCCAAAGAATTCACCGTTTTTGCTAGTGAGTTGAAATCTTCTTTTTTCACCGCTTTTTGGTGAATGCTCTTTCCCTTTCTTCTCTATGTGATTCCATTCTCCACCCCCATTGATGTGACTTCCTCGCTATCTTGTCAATAATTTTGAAACCATCGGAGGCTCTCAAATCCATCATTGCTCCTTCACTCGCTTGGTCCATATGGTTTCTTGTGTCTTGATCCATTCCATCATAAAAACTTTGCATAAACTGCCATTTGCTGAATCCGTGATGCGGACAATCCCTTTGTAGCTCTTTAAAGCGCTCATATGCCTCATGAAAATTTTCGTCATCTTGTTGTGTGAATTGGCAAATTTTGTCCCGGAATTTTTTAGTCTTTGCCGGCGGGAAAAATTGAATACGGAAGGCTTGAGCGAGTTCTTCCCAAGTGCGGAAGGTATTCGGCTCATGACTCATTAGCCAATCCTTGGCTTTTCCGCTTAGCGAGAATGGAAATATCTTCATGTATATGGCCTCCGGTTTGATTCCCTGCACTTTGTAGGTGCGGCATAATTCTGTAAATTGTGCTAAATGCGCATTAGGGGTTTCCAAACCCTTCAAATTGATTCACAGCAACCATGTGGAGAAGTGCCGACTTTATTTCGAATTCTTGATCGTCACCCTCTTCCAAATAAATGGGTGATCCATAATGTCCCATGGTTGGGGCAATGTATTCCCCAACCGGTCTCTCATCGTCCTCTTACGGACGAATAGCATTCCCTAGCTTCCTCGGATTCAGTTGATCTGCAATTCTTGCTGGTGGTTGGTCCATATTCGCCATTATTTGTTGATCAACTTGAATTTGAGGAAGGGGGGTATCAAATTTGGTGTTGACGTGGAAGCTTGTTCTTGTGCCTTTTTCGTGCGCGATCAAGTTTGCATTCAAACACCTACCAAGCGAACGAAGAAAGCGTTAATAAGTGTGAACTTAAATTAAAGTAGGCAAGAATGGCACGCAAACACGCAATCACGGTCAACGAAGTAAAGGGAAAAAAATAAAGTAGACTAACTAAAGCAATACTAAAAAGCAAACTAGTATAATGGCTATTCCCCGGCAACGACGCCATTTTGAACCGTTGTGGTTATTGTGGTAGTAAAAATACTAGTCCAATCACGGTATTCAAATAATATTTATAATTCGAGTGACCTCGAGTCGAACCCAAGAGAAAAAGCCTAGATTAGTCTAAATCTAGCTAGTAATGCCTAATGCAAGTCTATTAAATAAAAGAGGATTTTTTCCGGTAGATGAGGTATCGCTAGTGAATACTAAAGACAAGTCAAATTTGGGTGGAAGTAAAATAATAGAGAAACCGTAGTCGGAATCCTATTTCACCCCTAGGTCATGCGATTAGCAATGCAAAATAAAAATATATTCATGAGTTAATTCGGTTGATAAATCAAGGCTAAAGTATCACGCATTCTAAATTCAACTCTCGCTCCTTCTCTAGAATGGGAATGATACCTAAGGGACACAATTCTCAAACTCTCGCTCTATTGAACCGTGTAGAACAAAATTCTCCTAATCTCAACCTCTCGATCTATTGATAGTTAACTCAAGTCCGCTCTATACTTAGTCTAAGAGATTGCCAACGTCACTCTCGCGCACAAAAGCTATCTAAAATAATCATGCTTGATCTTCTAAACACCCTAAGTTCAATTCTCATTCCATCCCTAGGTGTTTTATCAATTCATACTCATTCATGCGTTTCGTCAAACATTTGGTGCGCATAGAATTAACATGAAGAACAAGCATAAGAATTTTCAACCAAACTTTACTCATATAGATAAAAGAACATGTCTTGCATTACAATCTAACCTAAAGGATATATAAGGATCCCAACTACAATGGGATTACTCACTCATGGTGAGTTTGAAACAAAACATAGTGTTTAATTGAATTTGTTCTTCAATTGGATGCAAAGTAGTTGAGTAGAGGGTTGATGTAGATTCTTCAATTGTAGGTGTCTTCTCTCAATCCTTGACAATTCTTCAAGTTCTCCTGGAGAATTCGTCTAGGGTTTTCGAAATTGGAAGCTCTCTTCTAATTTTGCATTTCAATCTATTTATACCTTTTAAAGATTTCCAAAATTTACCCGCAGTGCCCGAATCACTTTTGATTCAGGCAAGGCTTGTTGAGTTGATTCGAACAGAGTGTCCGATCAAACACTCAGAGCTGTTTCGGGCTGGCCGAATCACTTTTCCTTGTCGAATCACTTTCTGATTCGGTCAACCCTTATTTGATTCGGTTAAATATGCTTATGGAAAATCAATGTTCCCCTCGAATCAGGTTGATTCTTGCAGCTGAAGGTGACTCGATCAAGCCCTTGGGCGAATCACTTTTGATTCGACCGAATCGCTATTGCAGCTTCCCCAATCTTGTTGTTTTTGATCTCGATCGACCGGAATTCATCCAGATTTTCTTCGGGCCACTTCATATCGTGTAATACATATTTTAAACCTGAAATGGACAAAGAAAGCATCAAATGACTTTATAAAAGAGCGGAACAAACAAGAAGTAAGGGGAAAAATATGGACACATATAAGGTTATTTGTCCGCTTATCAAGGTCCTCGTGTACGCCTGTATCAGGCTCAACGGGAGGGGGAGCGGTGGAAGATGGTCTGAAATCTGGAATTTGTTTTGAAGCATGGGCAGGTGCAGGAGCGGCTTTTGGTGTCAGAGGTTGCTCACAAGCCGGTCTAGGCGGTATTGCTAGCCGAGGAACCCCATGCTCTATACGTTGTTTCGCAATCCACTTCTCTAATTTCTTTGGCACATCCTTTCGAACAATCCAATCACGAGTCTTCGCGTATATCATATGCATCTAGCGAATACCGTCCAGATTGAGTACCTTCTATGGCAGAGGCGTGCAGTGGTCCAAAGTAAAGCCCACATGCTTCGCGAGAAATGTAATAAATGTCCCGCCACCTAGAGCAGTCCCCTTGTACTCTGAATTCTGATAGGACTCAAACTGGAGTGTCAAAGCATGGGAGAGGCAAACCGGCCTATCGAAACGAATTAGAAGCATTAGGTTCATATCTGCAGTGTTTACATACCGGCCACCATCCTTGCGGATGTCAATGAATGTCGTAATAAAACGATGAATCAGCTGCCAAATCGGAGACTGAATCATCAAAGCTGGCTGAGGGGATGTGAACAATATATCCTGCCCTGTAATGTGCTTCCAGAACTCGTACCGATCGCCTCCTCTGAATTTCGAGTACTCAACATACTTAGTACACCCGAATGCCTTCTCGACATTTGTGGCTGGCATGTTAAAAACCTGGCCGCCCAAGCAGAAATTCCAAAAGCGTACATTGCGCTCATTCTTGCCCTTACACTATGAATCATAAGTACCATCCTCCCAAGTCGCCGAAAATGAGGCCATAAATTCCTTAACCAGCTTCGGGTACGTACCCGGATCATCCATCAAAATATAGTGAAAATCACTAGCACATAGATAACTACAAACCTCATCAATAACATTAAGCTCACGGAGGGTGGTAAGATCCGGTTAAGCCGGCGCGAGTACCTCATATGCACTATGTTGCATCAACAGAGTCTTCATTTGAGCATCAGCGATATGAATCTCTTCATTGAAAGGGAAGGGCGTCCTTGCCCTTTCTGCTCTCGCGTTCAGGACTATAGCCAAATTGGATTGCACGCGAGAGGACTCCCTCGCTGGTCTGGCTTCCTCGAAGGAAGATGAGGATGTCTCGCTGACAAGAGACGGTGGAGGAGATGATCGAATGACAATGCCAGCAGTGGCAGCTCGCCTCGGCCTCGGTTTGGGTTTGGGTTTAGCTATTCCTTTGCACTTCTCAGCCGCGGAAAGCCTCCGGGGTGGTGGCTGTCTCGATTTCCCGACTGAGTTCAGGTTGGTGCTAGCCATGAGAATGTTTTGATTGAAGATTGAATTTGGTTTGAAAGAAAGCAATAGAGAAAACGTAGTCGGAATCCTACTTCACCGTTAGGTCATGCGATTAGCAACACAAAACATCAATATCTACACAAGGTAATTTGATTGATAGTTCTAGGCGAAAGTATCACGCACTCTAGATTCAACTCTCGCTCCTTCTCTAGAATGGGAATGATACTTAAGGGACACAATTCTCAAACTCTCGATCTATTGAACCGTGTAGAATAAAATTCTTCTAATCTCAATCTCTCGATCTATTGATAGTTAAAGTCTGCTCTATATTTAGCCTAATAGAATACGAATGTCACTCTCGCGCACAAACGCTAGCTAAAATAAACATGCTTGATTTTCTAAACAACCTAAGTTCAATTCTCATTCCATCCTTAAATGTTTCATTAATTCATACTCATTCATGCGTTTCGTCAAACATTTGGTGTGTATAAAATTAACATGAAGATAAAGCATGAGAATTTTTAATCAAAAACCTCATTCATAATAATAAATTGCATGTCTTGCGTTACAATCTAATCTAAGGGATTCATAAGGATCCCTACTACTATGCGACTACTCAGTCATGGTGAGTTTGATACAAGACATAATGAAATTGTTCAACAAGGAAAAGTAAAGTAGTAGAATAGTAGGGTTTAGAGTAGAAATTGAGTAGGAAGATGTTGTAGAATCTTCAATTGTTGGTTTCTTCTCCGAATTCTCCACCATTCTCCGAGTCTTCGATTTAGGGTTTAGTTTTTCTGGAAGAGGGCCCTAGGCGCCGGAGGCACACTCTGATTTTTCCCATCTTTTTCAATTTATATTTATCCTTCAAAAATTACCTATTCACCTGCAGTGCCCGAATCAAAAGCTTTAATTAATTGATTCGGCCAGAGTGGTCGGATCAAAGTCTCAGAGTGTTTCGGGGCAGGGCTAATCACTTTCTCTTGGGCGGGTCACTTTTGATTCGGTCAAGCCCTTCAACTGATTCGGTCAAGCCTTGGTCACTCGGTTGAAATCCTTCTCGAGTCAAGCTGATCCGGGCAGCACACTTCTTCTTGGCCGAATCACTTTTGATTCGGTCAAGCCTTCATTTGATCCGGTCAAGCCATGTTAGTATTCTCCTCGAGTCAGGTTGATCCGGGCGGCCGAGAGGATGATTCGTCCAAGGTCGGCGGAATCACATTTGATTCGTGCACCCATCTGGTCGAATCAAAATATGCCTGGGCGAGTCAAATCTGCCATTTTCTCCATTCTTGCTTGTTTTCGCTCTCGATCGACTAGAATTCATCCAGATTTTCTTCAATCCACTTCATTTCGTGTAATACGCATTTTTCACCTGAAATGAGCAAAGAAAACATCAAACGACTTTATAAAATACGAAACAAACAAGAAGTAAAGGGAAAATACGGACAAATATAAGGTCATTTGTCCGTTCATCAGTAAACCTTGTGAATTTTGAAAAAGCCAGACCATCGCGATCTTAACTTTTTGGGAAACAGCTTTAGTCTGGAGTTGAACAAAAGTACATTCTCCCCTTCACGAAATTCCCATCAAGCAATATTTTGATCATGAAATCTTCGGGTTCGTTCTTCATATATGCTGGCATTTTGGTAAGAGTCCAACCTTAGCTTGTCCAGCTCATGAAGTTGGAGAATCTATTTTTCGACATCTTTCGTCATGTCAAAGTTTAGGAGTTTGATAGCTCACTCAGTTTTGTGTTAAAGTTCTACTGGTAGATGAAATGGCTTCCCATAGACAAGGCGATAGGGTGACATCCTGATGGGGGACTTAAAAGCTGTTCTATAAGCCCAAAGGGCATCATGTAGTTTTTCCGCCAATCTTTTCTTGAACCCCCATCCATCTTTTCTAGGATGGTTTTAATTTCTCGATTCGAGACCTCTACTTGTCCACTAGTTTGCGAGTGATAGGGGGTTGCAATTTTGTGATGCACTCCATACCTGTGAAGAAGGGCTTCAAAGTGCTTTTCCTTAAAATGAGATCCTCCATCGTTAATGACAATTCTTGGGCATCGAATCTCGGGAAAATGACTCTCTTGAAAAATTTGGCCACTACTTTTGCATCACAACTCGGGGATGCCACGACTTCTACCCACTTGGATACATAATCAACGGTCACGAGAATATATTGATTACCATAGGAGGAGGGAAAAGGCCCCATAAAGTATATACCCCAAATATCAAGGATTTCCATTTCAAGGATACCTTGCTGGGGCATTTCTTGAAGAGGGTAGTCCAATAAAAACCACATTGATCAAAAGCTCTAATGTAATCATACACATCTTTGAAGAGGGTAGTCCAATAAAAACCACATTGAAGTACTTCCGCGTCTGTCTTCATACCGCTGCATGCCCTCCATATTGAGAACCATGGTAATGATGTAGAATACTTCTCATCTGATCTTCAGCCATACAAGTACGGTAAAGCCCATCGGCGAACAACCGGTAAAGATAAGGGTCATCCCAATAATAATTCTTTGAATCGGACATAAACTTCTTCTCTTGATGTCCATTGAGGTTGGGAGGAACAATGTCGCAGGCCAAACAATTTACCATATCAGCATACCATGATGTTAATTCTGCATTGATTTTCAATAGGTCTTCTCCTACGAAAGAATCGGCGACAGGTATTAAATCTTCATCAACAAGGGCGTCACTTTCAAGACGCGAAAGATGGTCATCCAATGTATTCACGACACCTATTTTATCTTTGATTTCCAAGTCAAATTCTTGAAGGAGAAGTGATGATGCAGTATGGTAATGTTTGACAAAACCAGCACAAGTGAACAAGGAGCAGCTATAGCAGGGGATGCTACAGCAGGAGCTTGTTCAAGTTGCTGCAGCTTCTGTCCGAGTAGCAGCAGCAACCTAGGCCACGAGCTAGAAGGCCTGGCAGCTCTGCGGAGAGCATCAGAAGACTCTTTCTAAGTGCTGCGGAGAATATTCCAGTGGGGATTTCCTAGCTAGTGAAGGAGATTTGTTTTGGAGATCAAATCTAATCTAATCTCCTAAAAATTAGGAGATAATGTTTCTTTTTGGGACATTGCTAAATTCTGTTCTTGTTTGAAGCTGGTGTAGCTTTTTAAGGGAGAATAGTGCAGAGCAGAAAGGTGGATCGAAGCTGAGGGATACACAAGTGCATACACAGAATTCAGAGAGGGCAATTTTGGTGTTGGACGGACGAGTTCTTCGATCATCACCCAAAAGCAGAGCGTGAGCGCAGAGCTGTGGTGACTGAAGCTGTAGGAGATCAGGACTTGCGTAGTCTGATCCGAGCTTGATCTGGAAGCCAATTCAGAGCAGTGGTGCTTGTTGGTTGATCAAGGAAGGCCGCGGAAGAACTGACGGGTGTGTGGCTCGGTCGACTGTCTAAGCGGCAGTTCTCGCTAGTGGCAGGAGGTCACTGAGTGAGGGGGAGTATTCCAGAGTGTGCAGCGCTCGTGGGATCGTTCGATCGGCTCGGCAGAAGGCCTTGGAGCGACGCGGACAATTGTGCATCAGCTGTGTGCTACAGCAACCCTGCAGAGTTGAGTGTAGTTTAGAATAGGCTGAGTTTCGAGGAGACAGTAGCTATTCTAGATTGACATTTGTAGAGGGTGTGCAGACACAAGTCAGAGCCTGTTCTGATTGTGTCTAGTGATCCACACAAGGTTGAGTAGCATAGGTTGCGTGGAGTTGTAATCGAGTGTACTTGGAGACCTCTGTGATTAGTGGATTGAGGACTAGAGAATAGTCCTCCCCAGACGTAGGCAGTTGGCCGAACTGGGTGAACAAACTTCTGTCTTGTTCATTGTTTTGCTGAGACAATTTCCGAGTGAACAAGAGCGTGCTGCAGCAACTACTTGTTCACAAATCTGTCTGTCAAGAGACGCTGCGAATTTCAATTGGTATCAGAGCGGGAGTTCAACACACAGAGTAAAAAATCCTACAGTGTCTCTGAAGAAGCCAAGACAATGAAGGAAGGACAGAGCACAAGCAGACCTCCATTGTTGGAAGAAAGCAACTATGGATATTGGAAGGCTAGGATGAAAGCCTTTCTCTAGGCCATTGATGAGAAGACTTGGAGAGCTATCGTGGTCCAGTGGTCTCCTCCAATCACCATGGATGAACAGGGAGTCACACGGATAAAGCCTGAAGAACGATGGACTGCTGAAGAGGGAGCTGCAGCAACTGGTAATTCAAAGGCTCTGAATGCGATTTTTGCTGCAGTTGATGCTAACAATTTCAGGTTGATATCAAATTGTGATATGGCCAAACAAGCTTGGGAAATTCTGCAAACTGCACATGAAGGAACTGATAGAGTAAAGCTGTCAAGATTACAAATTATTGCCACACAGTTTGAGAATCTGAGAATGCTGGAAGAGGAGACTGTCACTGAGTTTAATGCAAAACTTTGTGATCTAGCAAATGAAGCTCATGCTCTTGGTGAACCTATCCCTGAAGAGAAGCTGATCAGGAAGGTCCTCAGATCGTTGCCTACAAGATTTGACATGAAAGTGACGGCTATTGAAGAAGCTCAAAATGTCAGATTCATGAAGCTGGAAGAGTTGATGGGATCCCTCAAACAATTTGAGATGAAACTGGTTAAAGAAGATCTCACTCCTAAGAACAAGAATATTGGACTGCAGGCTGAAACAGAAGGAGCCAGCTCCAGATGATCAGCTGAGTATGCTAGTCAAGAACCTTGGAAAGCTCTTGAAGAACATGGACTCAAGAACTGGAAAAAGGGCATCCTCACGAAAACAATTCAGAAGAGGTGGAGAAAATAAAAGGAGAGGGAAGGAACCTGCTCAGAATGAAGATGAGAAGAAAGAAATGAAAAAAGGAGTCCAATTGCTGGAACTGTAAAGGGTATGGCCATCGACAAATCAACTGCACCAGCAAACTGATGAGAAAGAGGGCTCTCTCTGCCAGTGGAAGTGAAGACGAGACAGATCTGAGTGAGGATGAATGCAACTTGGCCAGATACAGATCAGCCAGGAGAGGCAGAAAAACACAAGGAAGAGTGAACCAGCTCCTGCTTCAGCAACCTCTGTATCACCGTAACAAGAAAGTCTCGAAGTATAAAAGATGCTACAGCTGCGGGCACAAAGGTCACATAAAGAGGAACTGTTCTTCAGTATACACTGGAAAAGGTTCAGCTAGGAAACCAATCAAGCAGAAACATGCGCGGACTCAGATTCTTGCGTTTGTCAGCACAGCAAGCACCTCGGATAAGATAAGCTGGTATTTTGACAGTGGTTGTTCAGGACACATGACAGGAGAAAGATCCTTCTTGAAAAACATAACACCCTGCCTGGAACAACGGGTGAAGTTTGGAAACGGCCTGAGAGGAAGAGTTCTAAGAAAGGGAACTTTAGCAGTTGAAGGAATGCCCAACCTGAGCAATGTCTTGCTAGTGGAAGGACTAAAGGCGAACCTCATAAGCATCAGTCAGCTGTGTGATGGAACTAAACAGGTGAAATTTACGAAAGACTCGTGCAAAGTTTTCAACAAAACTGGAGAATGTATAATGGAAGGAGCGAGATCAAAAAGCAACTGTTATCTTCTCAACGTGAGTTCAAACTCACTGGCTCCGAAATGTATGCTGACAAAGGCTGAGGAAATGATTCTATGGCACAGAAGGATGGGTCATGTTAACCTGAGGACTCTGAAGAGAATTGCAACAGAAGGGCTAGTCAGAGGAATACCGCTGATAAAAGGGGAGACAAACTCTATCTGTGGAGATTGTCAGATTGGGAAACAAAAGAAGGCTTCACACCCAAGAGTCAAAGATGTAGGTACTACCAGACCTCTACAGTTGATACACATGGACCTGATGGGTCCGATGGAAGTTGAGAGTCTAGGCAGAAAAAGGTATGCTTTTGTTTGTGTTGATGACTACTCCAGATTCACCTGGATTGATTTTATCAGAGAAAAATCAGATACTGTGAAAGTTATAGTGGCGCTGGTGTCCCGTCTAGAGCAAGAGAAAAATCTCAGAATCAGCAGCATTCGCAGTGATCATGGTAGGGAATTTGAAAACGAAGCTGTGGATGATTTCTGTCGCCAAAGGGGTATCTCACATCAGTATTCTTCTCCCATCACCCCTCAGCAGAATGGAGTAGTGGAACGAAAGAATCGGACAATTCAAGAAATGGCCAGAGTCATGATTCATGCTAAGATGGTTCCCCTGAGATTTTGGGCAGAGGCCATGAACACCGCATGTTACATCATTAACAGAGTCACCTTACGGAGAGGAACCAACCAGACCTGCTATGAACTCTGAAATCAGAAGAAGCCTACAGTTAAACATTTCCACATCATTGGAAGTGATTGCTTCATTCTGAGAGATCGGGAGTATAGGAAGAAGCTTGACCCAAAGAGTGATCCTGGAGTGTTCTTGGGTTATTCGATGAATAGCAGGGCTTATCGAGTCTATAACCAGCGGACAAATACAGTAATGGAATCCATAAATGTAGTAGTCAATGATGCTGAAGAAGTCCCTGCCACTGATACTGATGATGAAGACTCTGACTCTGAAGAGGTGCCTGTCAGTCAGAACAGAAGTGAACAAGCTGTGGCTCCAGAAGATGCTACAGCAAGTGCTGAAGTAGAAAATCCAGATGAACAATTAGAAAGCCTGTCTGAAGATCTGAATAATGAGGCTCCTGATCCACCATCAAGGCAGCCTCCGAAGAAGATTCAGAAGAATCATCCCCTGACCAATGTGATTGGAGATCCGACAGAAAGAAGAAGAACCAGAAGCCATGCTTATCTCAATACCTGCTTCCTGTCCAGTATGGAACCTAAGAGCTTCAAGGAAGCCATGAGTGATAAATTCTGGATGATTGCGATGCAGGAAGAACTTGCAGAGTTCGAAAGACACGATGTTTGGGACCTGGTGGACAGACCCAATGGAGTGAATATTATAGGCACCAAGTGGATCTTTAAAAACAAAACTGATGAAAAGGGAAACATCACAAGAAATAAAGCCAGACTGGTTGCTCAAGGATACTCTCAGATTGAGGGCCTAGATTTCGAAGAAACGTTTGCTCCAGTTGCTCGTCTGGAGGCCATCAGACTACTTCTAGCTATGTCTTGCTTCCTAGGGTTTAAATTGTATCAAATGGATGTCAAAAGTGCGTTCCTGAACGGAGACCTCTCTGAAGAAGTATATGTTTCTCAGCCAAAAGGCTTTGAAGATCCTCATCACCCAGAGCATGTATTCAAGTTGAAGAAAGCCCTATACGGACTGAAACAGGCTCCTCGGACATGGTATGAGAGGCTGACAGTGTTTCTGGAAAAACATGGCTACAAACGAGGGGGAGCTGACAAAACTCTATTTGTAAAAAGAACCAAGTCAGATGTGATCATTGCACAAATCTATGTGGATGACATTGTCTTCGGATCGAAGTCTCAGCACCTACTGAAGCAGTATGTGGACCACATGCAGCAGGAATTCCAAATGAGCATGGTCGGAGAACTTTCTTATTTCCTTGGTCTGGAGATTACCCAGAAAGAAGATGGCATCTTTATTGCATAAAGCAAATACAGCAAGAATCTTGTGCAGAAATTTCAGCTAGATAAGGCCAGTCACAAACGAACCCCTGCTGCCACTCATGTCAAAGCCATCAAAGATGAACATGGAGTGGAAGTGAGTCAGACAATCTACAGAAGCATGATTGGGAGCTTACTGTACCTGACTGCCAGCCGCCCCGACATTTCCTTTACAGTAGGAGTCTGTGCCAGATTTCAAGCCTGTCCCAAAGATAGTCACTTGCAGTTGGTCAAGCGAATCATTCGGTATGTTGGAGGAACTGTGAACTATGGCTTATGGTATACTAAGGACACAAATGCTAATCTGGTGGGATATAGTGATGCGGACTGGGCAGGATGCTCAGAGGACAGGAAGAGCACTTTTGGAGGATGCTTCTTCCTAGGAAATAACCTGGTGTCCTGGTTCAGCAGAAAGCAATACAGCATTTCATTATCCACAGCCGAGGCTGAATACATTGCTGCCGGGAGCTGCTATGCTCAAATGTTATGGATGAAGCAAATGCTGAGTGAGTATGGTCTTGATCAAGATGAAATGACTCTCTACTGTGACAACATGAGCGCCATCAGCATCTCTAAGAATCCGGTCCAGCACAGCAGAACCAAGCACATTGACATTCGTCATCACTTCATCCGTGATCTAGTGGAAAAGAATATCATTGCGCTACAGCATGTGGTGTCGACCAAACAGCTTGTTGATATCTTCACAAAAGCTCTGGATGCAATTCGGTTCGAAGACCTGAGAACCTCTCTGGGGCTCTGTGTATTGCCTCCCTAGGGCAGCCAGCAGCACCCCCTTGTCATTTATTCCAAAAAGGGGGAGGAGAAGGAGGAGAAGAAGGGGAGGTTACTGAAAAGAAATCTGTATTGAAATACGTCCTAAGGTTTTGTCAAAATGCCAAGGGGGAGATTGATGATGCAGTATGGCAATGTTTGACAAAACCAGCACAAGTGAACAAGGAGCAGCTACAGCAGGAGCTTGTTCAAGTTGCTGCAGCTTCTGTCCGAGTAGCAGCAGCAACCTGGGCCACGAGCTAGAAGGCCTGGCAACTCTGCGGAGAGCATCAGAAGAATCTTTCTAAGTGCTGCGGAGAATATTCCAGTGGGGATTTCCTAGCTAGTGAAGGAGATTTGTTTTGGAGATCAAATCTAATCTAATCTCCTAAAAATTAGGAGATAATGTTTCTTTTTGGACATTGCTAAATTCTGTTCTTGTTTGAAGCTGGTGTAGCTTTTTAAGGGAGAATAGTGCAGAGCAGAAAGGTGGATCGAAGCTGAGGGATACACAAGTGCATACACAGAATTCAGAGAGGGCAATTTTGGTGTTGGACGGACGAGTTCTTCGATCATCACCCAAAAGCAGAGCGTGAGCGCAGAGCTGTGGTGACTGAAGCTGTAGGAGATCAGGACTTGCGTAGTCTGATCCGAGCTTGATCTGGAAGCCAATTCAGAGCAGTGGTGCTTGTTGGTTGATCAAGGAAAGCCGCGGAAGAACTGACGGGTGTGTGGCTCGGTCGACTGTCTAAGCGGCAGTTCTCGCTAGTGGCAGGAGGTCACTGAGTGAGGGGGAGTATTCCAGAGTGTGCAGCGCTCGTGGGATCGTTCGATCGGCTCGGCAGAAGGCCTTGGAGTGATGCGGACAATTGTGCATCAGCTGTGTGCTACAGCAGTTGCTACAGCAACCCTGCAGAGTTGAGTGTAGTTTAGAATAGGCTGAGTTTCGAGGAGACAGTAGCTATTCTAGATTGACATTTGTAGAGGGTGTGCAGACACAAGTCAGAGCCTGTTCTGATTGTGTCTAGTGATCCACACAAGGTTGAGTAGCATAGGTTGCGTGGAGTTGTAACCGAGTGTACTTAGAGACCTCTGTGATTAGTGGATTGAGGACTGGAGAATAGTCCTCCCCAGACGTAGGCAGTTGGCCGAACTGGGTGAACAAACTTCTGTCTTGTTCATTGTTTTGCTGAGACAATTTCCGAGTGAACAAGAGCTTGCTGCAGCAACTACTTGTTCACAAATCTGTCTGTCAAGAGACGCTGCGAATGTCAAGAAGGATCCACCGGATGAGCCTTGGCTTAGAGTCTTTCTTTGACAACAAATATTTAATTACGACAAGATCTGTGTAGACAATGGTTTTCGCCCCAACCAAATATTCCCTGAATTTCTCAAAGGCATATACAATAGCTAACATCTCTTTCTCTATGGTAGAATAATTGGTCTGAGTGCCATTGAGTACCTTGCTTGAGTAATAGATGGCATGTAGCTATTTATCTATGAGCTGCCCAAGAACTGCCCCAGTGGCTTGGTCACTTGCGTCGCACATGAGCTCAAAAGGGAGTCGCCAATTTGGCGGTTGAATAATAGGTGCCTGCGTCAAAGCTGCCTTTAGTCTGTAAAATGCATCATCACAAGCTTGATCAAAGCTAAAATTAACATCTTAGCATAGAAGATTATTGGTTTAGCAATTTTTGAAAAATCCTTGATGAAGCCCCGATAAAAACCGGCGTGTCCAAGGAAGCTCCGAATCCCCTTCACATTTTTGGGCGGTGCAAGTTTCTCTATGACTTCAATTTTGCCTTGTCAACTTCAATTCCTCTCGTCGACACTTTGTGACCGATAACAATTCCCTCTTGTACCATGAAATGGCATTTCTCCCAATTTAGAACCAAGCTGGTCTTAATGCATCACTGCAATACTTTAGACAGATTCTCCAAACAATTATCAAATGAGGATCCATAAACAGAAAAATCATCCATGAAAACCTCCATAAAATTCTCAATATATTCAAAGAATATGGCCATCATACATCTTTGAAAAGTAGCAAGAGCATTGCACAATCCAAAGAGCATTCGCCTATAAGCAAATGTTCCATACGGGCACGTGAAAGTGGTCTTTTCTTGATCTTGTGGATGTATTGGGATTTGGAAAAACCCACTATACCCGTCAAGATAACAAAAGAACTCATGGATCCCTAAGCGTTCAAGCATTTGGTCAATGAATGGAAGAGGGAAATGGTCCTTACGGGTGGTTTTGTTTAGCTTCCTATAATCTATGCACATGCGCCATCCAGTAACCGTACGAGTGGGTATCAATACATCTTGCTCATTTTTCACTACTGTTATTCGTCCCTTTTTAGGCACTACATGTATAGGGCTAACCCACTCCAAATCATCAATAGCATAAATCACACCCGCATCAAGCAATTTCAAGATTTCCTTTTTTTACAACATCATTTAATTTAGGATTAAGCTGACGTTGGTGCTCTTTGATGGTTTAGCTTGCTCCTCAAGGCAAATTTTATGCATGCAAAGACTAGGGCTAATTCCGGTTAAATCATCTATTATCCAATGTGAAATTGCTGAAGGCTGGATGGCAGGAACTTGTTCAACACGTTGGTAGAACAACTTCTTGAACAAGCTACGCAGTATGATGAGATGACGGATAATACTCAATTCTACATACTAAGTGCACAAGAAAGATTACCCAATTTAGTTGTAAACTAGCCTACGTCTGGGGGGCTTATCCCAAGCTCGTGGGAACCAATTCACTATATCAAGATCGAGTACAAGGACCTTACAGAACAGTAGACTCCCTCTCTATTCTAACCTTCACTCACCCAAAGTGATCAGCACTCAGGCTCCCCCTGAATGTGAGACCTCCCGTCTCTTCCCAATGTTAGAGCCTTCTCCCGAATAGACTCTCCTCCTTCTGATGTTGATGATAACTCAAGATTGGATGCTTTTCATATTCTCTTTGATGCAATGATTAATCTCTCAAGATCAGCTCATGGTTCTCTTC
This sequence comes from Umbilicus rupestris, assembly GCA_963678935.1. Taxonomy (NCBI): domain Eukaryota; kingdom Viridiplantae; phylum Streptophyta; class Magnoliopsida; order Saxifragales; family Crassulaceae; genus Umbilicus; species Umbilicus rupestris. The sequence goes on from OY787622.1 coordinate 10,478,369, forward strand.
TCAAAGCATGCATTCATAGGTTGTGTGTTGCTCATACTTATACTGAATTGTAACTCCCAAATTCGCATAGTTTGTTGAGATATTATCCTTAAAGTTTGTTGGAGATAGTATTGTTTGTCGACCCCTTTGAAAAGTTTGTTGCGATTTGTTTGTTTCTTAGAATTTAGTCAACGTTATCTTTAAACCATATCTTCGATTTTGCGCACGTGTTTTGGCGGAATCACCCTTCGAGGTTGTACAGCTTGGTTGCTTTGTACAACACCTTGAACATCCGGTTGGTACAGTTTTGTTAAACATGCCAATGTGCAGCCACACAATGACAAATCTAAACTTTCGCGGCACAACAAGCAACTTACAGGTCTCATCTACACCCAATGAAGCATTAATAATGACAGGGAATGAAGAGTTAAGGCCTAGAAATTCATACCTTAGTCTTGATGGTAGAGGTTTTAGTTCTACCGAGTGACGGCACGTCGTTATGTGCGCCAAATTTGAATTTATAGTGACCTACTATACTAGCAAGCGGTAAGTAGGGCCGAACCGAGAAGAGAGCAAATAGTCCTAGAGTTCTACTAATAATTAACGAGGGGTTTTTCTCAGAAAGAATGATGTTTGTCAATTTCAGAAAGAATTAGTTCAGGGATATGCATTGCAACTGGTAATCATCGATCGAACATGCATCAACAAGTAAAAACTACTGTTCAAGTCTAACAATCCTGCTAAGGTAGTGTCGACTCCAATGCTCTACCTACTCTTAACCGCTAAATTCTCGAATAAGTTAACCATTACTTGACTAACAATACCAATTTAGTTCTACCGCTAGGCTTCGCTAATAGGGCAATTCAATCTAGTATCACGCAACAGCTATCAATTCAGTTTCACCGCTAGGCTATGCTAACTTGATGATCAAGGCATGCAATTCATACGAAGAATAATTTTCACTAAATCAAATAATGAAACATAAATCTCAAACCCAATGTTGCATGCAAATCCCCAAACTGAGTTAGGGTTTAGCTGCTAATATAATCCATCTAATGGTAATGAAAAAACTAAGCTTAGAGAATACGAAAGCTATCGCGCACTGTTCACCATGCCTCTGACTTTCGTCTCTCTGACTTGTCTCTCAGTTCCCTTCAAATTCTCTTCTTCAAATTTTTTTCAAATTTATTCTCCCTCTGGGAATCTGTGCTAAACATATATGTATATGCAAACCCTAAATTAGTTGCTCGATGTGGGCCTCGGGATCTGGGCCTCGATCTTTGGGCCTGTGGGCCCTGGCCTGTATCGATGCTCCCACGAACGAGTCTTCGCTCTTTGCATTCACGAGTGATCGAGTGTGGCCTAGAATGTTCCAAATACACAATAACGCTCCAAAGCGGTCTTGATACACCTGGGATGCGAAACACTACAAAGAAGTAATCTAACACACGCAAAATGCAACTAAACAATGGGAATAAACAACTCGATGGATCGTAGAAATACGCTCCATCACCGAGTAAGATTCCTTACCTTATTTACTTGTGCTCCCCTCATTCTCAACTCTTACTTCTTCTCTCGAGGTGGGTCGCTTAGGTTCCTAAAAAGGATCCTTAAACTCTCCCAATGTTAGTGCAAGAGAGTCGATAAAATCAAATGATTCAATAAGATTCCAATCCATGACTATGCTAGGGCTTTTGCATGCCTTCTCTAGATTTTAAATTCAACTCTTTAGCCTCTAATATTTAAAACCAATGATCCATTTTTCCCATCTATAACAGCCCCTTCTGTTGCTAAAAAAAGTCTCCCTAAGATAATTGGGATCTCTTTATCCTCCTATCTTCCTCCATCTCAAGAACGATTTTGCCAAAATGTAGAAGTTTCCGACTTTAATCAGAACATCCTCAAGAACTCCCTTCGGAAATATGGAGGAGCGATCCGCTAACCTCAATGAGATGGAGGTGGGAGTGAGTTCCCCTAAGTTAAGCTTTGAAATTCGCAGCACCTCTGAGATGCAGATTGTGAACAACCAGTTGCTACAGCACACGTTTGTTCACCAGAATCTGATGCAACAAGACACATCAAGGAACACTGATTTGTTCACCCAGTTCGGCCAACTGCTTACGTCTGGGGAGGACTGTACTCCAGTCCTCAATCCACTAATCTGGAAGGTCTCAAAGTACACTCGGTTACATTCTCCACGCAACCTATGCTACTTAACCTTGAGTGGAACCTAGCTCACAATCAGAACAGGCTCTGACTTGTGCCTACACAACCTACACTGATATCAATCTTGAATAGCTAATGTCTCCACGAACTCAGCCTATTCTAATTAATACCCGGTCGCTGCAGGTTTGCTATAGCATCTGCTGTAGCACACAGCTGATGCACTATCTGTCCGCGTCGCTCCAAAGCTTTCCGCTGATTCGATCGAACAATTCCACGAGCGCTGCACACTCTGAAATACTCCCCCTCTCTCAGTGACCTCCTGTCACTATCGAGAACAGCCGTCCAGACACTTGACCGAGTCGCCCACTCGTCAGTTCTTCCGCGGCTTCCCTTGATCAACCAACAAGCACTTGCTGCTCCGAACTGGCTTCCAGATCAAGCTTAGATCAGACTCTGCAAGTCCTGATCACTCTCTGCTTCAGTCACCTCAGCTCTGCGCTCACGCTCTGCTCTCGGTGATGATCGAAGATCTTCTCACACACCAAAACTACTCTCTCGGTATTTTGTGTATGCTCTCGTGTTTGCTCTCTTCACTTCAATCACCTTCAACTCTGTGAAGGGCCTCCTTTAAATAGGAACACCCAGTTCCATCATTCACATTTTTAGCAATTTCCTCCAAAGAGCAATATCTCCTAATTTGTAGGAGATTAGATTTGATTGGAAATCTAATCTTTTACAAACAAATCTTCTTCTTCATCTGGGAATCTCCACTGGAATATTCTCTGCTGAATATTTAGAAACTCCCTTGATGCTCGTTGATGAATTGCCAAGCCCTTTTTCTGAAGATCCGAATAACTGCTGTAGACCAGATGCTACAGCTTCTTGAACCAGCTCCTGCTATAGCAGCCGCTTGTTCACTTGTGCTGGTTTTGTCAAACACTATCATACTTCATCATCAATCTCCCCCTTGGCATTTTCAAAACCCTTGGTCACAGATGAAGTCTTCCACGAAGAACAAATATAAAACTACTTAATAATGGCTTCAAAGTAACAGTAAGATGTCGCCACACTCGGCCTCAGTTAAACCACACATGGCAAAAAAAACATCTAAGAGTAGAGTTCAGTTCATCTGTTCATCATTTACTTCTCCCCCTTTTTGACACAAATGGACAAGGGGGAAACACTTCAGAGTTCAGGAGGACATGACATAGAGACCCAACCTGGCTGTATCCAGGGGCTTGGTGAAGATGTCTGCAAGCTGACTTTCTGTACCAATATGTTGTAGAGCAATCGTTTTCTTCTCCACCAGATCACGAATGAAGTGGTGTCTGATATCAATATGATTGGTCCTCGAATGTTGTACTGGGTTTTTGGAAATGCTGATAGCACTCAGATTGTCACAGTACAAGACCATTTCATTTTGAGGCATCCCATACTCGGTGAGCATCTGCTTCATCCAGAGCAGTTGAGCACAGCAACTCCCTGCCGCAATGTATTCTGCCTCAGCTGTGGAGAGGGAAATACTGTTGTGCTTTCGATTGAACCAGGACACAAGATTATTCCCCAAGAAGAAGCACCCTTCAGAAGTGCTCTTTCGATCTTCAATACACCCAGCCCAGTCTGCATCACTGTATCCTACCAGATTTGCATTTGTATCCTTCGAGTACCACAGACCATAATACACTGTTCTCGCTACATACCGAATGATCCTCTTTACTAGTTGGAAGTGACTTTCCTTCGGGCTAGCTTGAAAATGAGCACATACTCCAACTGAGAAAGATATGTCTGGACGGTTAGCAGTTAGGTACAGAAGACTCCCAATTATACTTCGGTAGGTGGACTGATTTACTTCAACCCCAGCTACGTCTTTGCCAACCTTGATGTAAGTTGCCGCAGGAGTGCGTTTGTGGCTTGCTTTATCAAGTTGAAACTTTTTCACCAGATTCATGCTATATTTGGTCTGTGATATGAATATCCCTTCATCTTTCTGAGCTACTTCGAGACCCAGAAAATAGGACAGCTCACCCACCATGCTCATTTTGAATCCTTGTTTCATCTGCTCCATAAGCTGCTTCACCAACTGTTGTAACCATGAGCCAAACATAATGTCATCCACATAAATTTGAGCAATGACGAGATATGACTTGGTTCTTTTTATAAAGAGAGTTTTTTCGGTTCCTTCTCGTTCATAGCCATGTTTCTCCAGGTAGATGGTTAATCTCTCATACCAGACTCTTGGAGCTTGCTTAAGCCCGTACAGGGCTTTCTTCAGCTTGTAAACATGATGGGGATAATGAGGGTCTTCAAATCCCTTGGGCTGAGCCACAGATACTTCTTCTGACAGATCCCCATTTAAGAAGGCACTCTTGATATCCATTTGGTAGAGTTTGAAGCCAAGATGACACAACAAAGCCAGGAGGAGTCTGATGGCTTCCAATCGAGCTACAGGTGCGAATGTTTCTTCAAAATCCACTCCCTCAATCTGAGTTTACCTTGAGCAACGAGTCTGGCCTTGTTCCTTGTAATGTTTCCTTTTTCATCTGACTTGTTTTTGAAGATCCACTTGGTCCCTATGATGTTTGTCCCTTCAGGTTTGGGCACAAGGTCCCACACATCATGTCTTTCGAACTCTGCCAGCTCTTCCTGCATAGCCAGCAACTAATATTCATCACTCATTGCTTCTTTGATGTTCCTTGGCTCTGTGAGAGATATGAAGTAGGAATTGCAGATCGAGGCACAGGAGCTGAAGAGAGATGAGCTTCTGGTTCGTCTCCCTTCTGTAGGATTTCCAATTACATTGTCCAGTGGATGATTTCTCTGTATCTTCTTTGGAGGTTGTCCTGATGATGGGAGAGGTTCTCTGTTATCTGGCCCAGTCATTGAGTTGTCTGTTTGTTGATCAGGACTTTCTGCTTCAGTATCTGTTGTAGCATTTTCTTGCACCACTTCTTGTTGACTTCTGTCATGATTACTTGTGCCTCCTTCTGAGTCAGAGTCATCATCTTTAGGACTTGTGAAGATTTCCTCTTCCATGTCATTAATGACAACGTTGATGGATTCCATCACTATACCAGTTCTTTCATTATACACACGATAGGCACGGCTGTTGACTGAGTAACTCAAGAATATTCCATGGTCACTCTTGGGATCGAGCTTTCTTCGGTATTCACGGTCTCTCAAAATGTAGCAGTCGCTTCCAAAAATGTGAAAGTATTTCACCGTAGGCTTCTTCTGATTCCAGAGCTCGTAGCATGTTTGATTTGTCCCTTTTTGAATGGTGACTCGGTTGATGATGTAGCACGCAGTATTCATTTCTTCAGCCCAAAAGGGCAGAGGAATTTTCTTGGCATGAATCATAACTCGGGCCATTTCTTGGATGGTTTGATTATTGCGCTCCACAACACCATTTTGCTGAGGGGTGATTGGTGAGGAGTATTGATGGGTAATGCCCCGATCATTGCAGAATTTGTCAACAGATTCATTCTCAAATTCTCTTCCATGATCACTCTTTATAGATGAGGTTCTGAGATTCTTCTGTTGCTCAAGACGAGAGATCAGGGTTGCTATAGCTCCCCCTGTGTCTGATTTTTCCCTAATAAAATGAATCCAGGTAAATCTTGTATAATCATCCACACACACACAAAAGCATACCTCTTCCTTCCAAGACTCTCTACCTCCATTGGTCCCATTAGGTCCATGCGTAGCAACTGCAGAGGTCTGACAGTGTTGATGATGGTTGTTTTGGGTGAGAAGTTTTTTTCTGCTTTCCTATTTGGCACTCTCCACAAATAGATCTGACTTCACCTTTGCTTTCTGGAATGCCCCTGACCAACCCTTCTGCTGTAATCTTCTTCAGGATTCTTAGGTTGATGTGACCCATCCTCCTGTGCCACAGATTCATTTCTTCTGTGCTGGTCATCAAGCATGCTGATAAGGATTGAGCTTCACCAACTTTGAGAAGATAGCAGTTGTTCTTTGATCTGGATCCATGCAGTATGCACTCCCCTAGATTGTTGTAGACTTGACAGAAATTTTGAGTGAATTTTACCCGGTGAGTCCCATCACAGAGCTGGCTGATGCTTAAGAGATTTGCCTTTAATCCTTCCACTAGCTGACATTTTCCAGAGGAGGTAGTTCTGAGATAGCCAGGGTCCCATTTCCCAAAATTCTCCCTTTCAGCCCATTTTGAAACTTAACATGTTGCTCTGAGCAGGGTTTAACATTCTTGAGGTAGAATCTTTCTCCAGTCATGTGCCCTGAGCATCCACTGTCAAAGTACCAGCTTTCTTTATGAGCTCCTCTAGCTGTGCTAACCAAGGCAATGTGTATCATCTTGGATCTTTTCTGCTGACGAGACATCTTAGGGAGATTCTGACAAGTCGAGGTGAAGGGACAGTTTCTCTTAATGTGTCCACTCTGACCACATTTGTAACATCTTTGATATTTGCGAAAGGTCTCTCTTCCAGTGGTGTGGAGATGATGCAGCGGTTGCTGTAGCAGATCCTTGCTCATATTTCTGTACCTCTTTCTTACCACTTTTCGAGTGCATCTGGACCTGACCATGTGACATTCATCTCCACTGAGATCAGTATCCTCTTCACTCCAGTTTGCTGACATAAAGTTGTTGTTTTTCTGATTTGAGTTTGACAATAGTTTGCTGGTACAGTCAGCCTTTCGATAACCATATCCCTCACAATTACAGCACTGGATACCTTTCCTTCTTTCTTTCTTATCTTCTTCCTCTTCAGCTGGTTCTTTGGCTTTTCTCTCCCTCCACCTTGTCTGAATTATTTTTGAGTTTTTGAGGTCTGACCAGACCTTGATTCCATGTTTTTCAAGAACTTTCCCAGATTTTTTACCAGCAAGCTTAGTTGATCATCAGCTAAGGGCTTCTTTTCTTCTGTTTCAGCTTTCAATCCAACATTTTTGCTTTTGAGGGGAGCATCTTCTTTGACTAGCTTTATCTCAAACTGCTTGAGAGATCCAATTAATTCTTCCAGCCTCATGTCCCGGACATTCTGAGCTTCTTCAATGGCTGCCACCTTCATGTCAAATCTGGATGGCAATGATTTGAGGACCTTCCTAACTAACTTTTCTTCACGGATGGGTTCTCCAAGAGCATGGGCTTAATTAGACAGGTCACACAGCTTGGCATTGAAATCTGTGATGGTTTCCTCCTCCGGCATTTTCAGACCTTCAAACTGTGAAGTAATCATCTGCATTCTGGATATCTTCACTTTGTTAGTCCCCTCATGAGCAACTTCCAAGATCTCCCAAGCTTGTTTTGCAATGTCATCGTTGGAGATTAATCTGAAGTTGTTGGCATCCACAGCAGCAAAGATTGCATTCAGGGCTTTTGAATTACCATTTGCCGCAGCATCCTCTTCTGCAGTCCACTGCTCTTCAGGTTTCTTCTGAGTGACTCCTTTATCATCAGTGCTTTTAGAAGGAGCCCACTCTGTCACCACAGATTTCTACACTTTCTCATCAATAGCCTTGAGAAACGCCTTCATCCTAGCCTTCCAGTACCCATAGTTGCTTTCTTCTAGCAGTGGAGGGCGGCTGGTGCTTTGTCCTTCCTTCATTGTCTTGCTCTTTTCAGCTAGGTGCACAGGATCTTGACTCTGTATGTTGAGCTCCAGCTCTGATACCAATTGAAATTCGCAGCACCTCTGAGATGCAGATTGTGAATAAGCAGTTACTACAGCACACGCTTGTTCATTAGAATCTGATGCAACAAGACACGTCAAGGAACACTGGTTTGTTCACCCACTTCGGCCAACTACCTACATCTAGGGAGGACTGTACTCCGGTCCTCAATCCACTAATCTCGAAGGTCTAAGAGTACACTCGGTTACAATCTCCAAGAAACCTATGCTACTTAACCTTGAGTGGAACCTAGCTCACAATCAGAACAGGCTCTAACTTATGTCTACACAACCTACACTGATATCAATCCAGAATAGCTACTGTGTCCACAAACTCAGCCTATTCTAATTAATACCCAGTCGCTGCAGGTTTGCTATAGCATCTGCTGTAGCACATAGCTGATGCACTATCTGTCCGCGTCACTCCAAAGCCTTCCGTTGAGCAGATCGAACAATTCCACGAGCGCTGCACACTCTGAAATACTTCCCCTCACTCAGTGACCTCCTGTCACTAGCGAGAACAGACATCCAGACCCTTGACCGAGTCGCCCACTAGTCAGTACTTCTGCGGCTTTCCTTGATCAACCAACAAGCACTTGCTGCTCCGAATTGGCTTCCAGATCAAGCTTAGATTAGACTTTGCAAGTCCTGATCACTCTCTACTTCAGACACCTCAACTCTGCGCTTACGCTCTGCTCTCGGTGATGATCGAAGATCTTCTCGCACATCAAAACTACTCTCTCAGTATTCTGTGTATGCTCTCGTGTTTGCTCTCTTCACTTCGATCACCTTCAACTCTGTGAAGGGACTTCTTTAAATAGGAACACCCAGTTCCATCATTCACATTTTTAGCAATTTCCTCCAAAGAGCAATATCTCCTAATTTGTAGGAGATTAGATTTGATTAGCAAATCTAATCTTTTACAAACAAATCTTCTTCTTCATCTGGGAATCTTCACTGGAATATTCTCTGCTGAATATTTAGAAACTCCCTTGATGCTCGTTGATGAAATGCAAAGCCCTTTTTCTGAAGATCCAAATAACTGCTGTAGACTAGATGCTACAGCTTCTTGAACCAGCTCCTGCTATAGCAGCCGCTTGTTCACTTGTGCTGATTTTGTCAAACACTGCCATACTGCGTTATCAAGCTTTTTGCATAATTAATAAGGCATGAGAGAAATACTTGCACCAAGATCACAAAGGGCGTGCTCAATTTTAACATCACCAATTATTGAAGGAATTGAAAAGCTACCGGGATCCTTAAGTTTTGGTTGTAGAGAGTTTTGGATGATAGCGCTACATTTCTCTTTAAGGGCCACCGTCTCATGCTCTTCGATCTTTCTCCTGTGAGAAATAATATCTTTTAAAAATTTTATATTAGAAGGAACTTGAGTGATTACCTCGGTGAATGGAACATTGATGTAGAGCTTGCGTTACATCTCCACAAATTTACTGAATTGCTTGTCGTTTTTGCCCTTGGTCAATCTGGAATGGTATCGGAGGCTTGTGAGGTGTTGGCTCTTCGTGTTGAACTTCAGCCTCCTTTCCATTATTGCTAAGGCATGGCTCTTCTTCACTTTCTTCTTCCAGATTTTCTGAGTTCCCGATCTCAGGTGCTTTTGCAAGCTTCGATGTTCTCTTCTTCTATTGCGCATCTTCCAGTTTCTTCCCACTCCTCAAAGCTACGGCATTGCAATCCTTGGGGTTTGGATCAGTCTTGGAAGGCAGCTTTCCTTGCTGCCTTGAAGAAGAGCTGGCTTGTTGAGATACTTGAGTCTCTAACATCTTGTTTAGAGTGATCAATTGGTCGACTTGGGCTTGAAGGTTCCGGATCATTGCTCTATTATTTTGGTTGCTCTTTTCTTGATTGACAATGAAGTTGGCGAGCATGGCTTCAAGCCCGTGCGGTATACCGGAGGATGGAGATGGTTGGTGTGCTTGTTGTTGTTGTGGCTGATTCAGTTGGCTTTGGTATTAATTCCTTTGTTGGTAATGCTGAGGGAATTTCGATTGAAACCCAGAGGGAATAGGGTTAGTGGTTTTGTAGGAGAGGTTTGGCTGGTTCCTCATATTTCGTGTGTAGGTTGGGTTGAAGGAGGTCCCCGCTCCAAAGGCTCTCCCTTGATTTCATCCAACATAGTTAGCTTCCTCGCTAAATCTCCCTTCTTCACTAGGAACCACTAGGGGGCAAGAATTTGCTTCCTGTTGAGAGGATCCACAAATGTCGTACACCTTAGCTACAACATTGTTAGCAAAGATAAATGCAAAAGATCAAGTTTATCAACCAATGTGTCAAACTTTTTAGATAGAGCAGCAAATGCCTCATTATCATTTGAGTTTACGGCTTGAAGGTCATACATGCCTCTGTGCTTTTTTGGATTACCTCTCTCGCTGGCCCAAAGACGGTAGTTATTGAAAATTCTCTCGATAATTTGATACACTTCGTCGGGATCTTTTTCCATGAACGCTCCATCCGAAGCTTGATCCAAGGTCTGGCGGGAAGTACAGTCTATGCCTGTTTAGAAAGTGTGCATAACAAACCATCTTTCCAGACCGTGATGTGGGCAGACGCGTAGGGATTCCTTATACCGCTCCCATGCTTCATAAAGTGTCTCCCCATCTCTTTGGTCAAAGTTCGTGATTTGATTCCGATAATTTGCAGTCTTCACGGGTGGAAAATAATGGTTTAGGAAGGATCGAGCCAGCTCTTCTCATGTTGTGAATGATCCCGCCTCTTGGCTCCATAGCCAATCTTTTACTCTATCTCTGAGAGAGAATGGAAATTGCATCCTTAGAAACTCCATTCATTTTGAAGGTATCGCAAAGGCATTTCAAAGCAATTTGATTTTGCACTAGGAGATATTATGTGTATGATTTAGCTAATCCGTCAAATCAATTGTAATTTTCTAATTCTACTGATGAAAAGTTGAAGTTGTTTATCGCGGTTAAAGAGATTTCAAGGGGGTATGTCTCTCACTAACTTACTCCTATCTTGCAATAGTAGAAGTTAATTAATAAACTGGAAGATAGCATGCAACTACGTGTCTACTTCGGCTCCATCAACCATCGCTGTATCGAAGCCGGAGTAAGATACATAGCAAGAGTAGAGCTTCATGCTTTCGACTTGTTAGGTCACTGAATCTAACTTATCTAACCACTAACTTTCATTATATGGTTAGTAATGTTGGAATAGCGTTAGAAACTTGCTTAGCTCTTAAATCTTGCGTTCACCTTCGTGATGCCAAAATCTAAGTTGTCCCCACCAGTTTCTCATACTCTAATCTTAGTCTTTCGATTTGGATTAAAGTTTAAGCTTAAATACACACAGTCATTTTGTCAAACACCATACATGCATCTCATATCAAGATTTAGAGGGAACAAATCATCAAAGATTATTGAATAAACTCATTTTTATCGTATATAATATGTTACTAAGGTCCATAGGACCCCTTTGAAACAAAAAAGACTGCTCACAAATCATTATCATCATCAATGGGTTCCAATATTTGCTTACAATGAAATCAGGTATAAGAGAGAAGTACAGAAGGAGGGGGCTTAGGTCTAGATGATCCAGGTCTTAGAAACCTTCTAATCCACTCTTCCTTCAATAGACTATTCGACGATGACTCTTCTCTATCTTTGACTTTTTTCCGGTCTTAAAACTCTATCCTTCCACACCCTTGGAGAAAACCTTCTTTTTCTATTTATATCCTCGATTTATGTGCCTTTGTTAGATCGTCCCGTATCGGTTGTATCGCTCGTATCGGTGCGACTCGTACGATCGATACGACCTCAGTGGAATTGGGGGTCTCATGGCTGCCTGTATTGGTACGAATGGTACGATCTTTGTGGAATTAGGGATCTCATGGCTACCCGTATCGGTACGACCCGTACGACCTCAGTGTAATTGGGGGTCTCATGGCTGCCCTTATCGCTCATATCGGTTGTATCGGTACGACACATTCGACCGGTACGATCTAAAAGTCTCTTGCTGGAATTTGGTCCTTTTGACGCTTTCGCACACCATTACTTCTGGTCTCGCTCCTTCATGACGCCTGAGCTAAATTAGTCCTGAAATCTGAACGAGAGGGGTTATAAAGAACAATAGTACTCGAAAACGAGCAGAATTAAGAATTGGTCGAAAAATCGATCGATCTGTATAATACGACGGAATATACCGTCGCAAATCTTATCATCATAAGCACATCGTACGAGCCGTCGTATAGTGTTTACGATAGAAAGGGTGTGCGTCATACAATCGTCGTATATCCTCCGTATATTACGACGGATGTACCCCAAAATATATCGTTGCAATAATTACTATCGCAACGCCGTCGTAAACACATCACGGCATTGTATAAACCACGAAAGAATTAAACGTCGCATAACCGTAAGAAACCGCCGTATAATTATGTGAAGATATTAAATCGTCGCAAAAAAAAATTCAAATTTTGTGTTGATCACTCTCTATCCCCATCACCCTACTTCATCCGCTCACCACCACCAACATCAACATCAATTTACCACAACTCTCTATGCCATCACTCTACACCCACTCACCACCACCATCACCACCAATTTACACGGACTCTTTATCCCACCACCCCCTCTCCACCACCATCATCACCCACTCACCAATTACCACCCACCACCAACACCCCATCACCATCCACCACCTCTCACAACCTCACCCATACAACTCTCTTCATTCATCCACTTCCATGAAACAATAAATTTTTTATTAATTTACTTAATTTAAATTTAATCAAGACAATTGAACTTTAACTTATTTACTGAAATCTTAGGCGATAAGAACATGCTAAACATTGCTATTATTACTAAAATGACATTAAGACACCATACTTATCAAGTTTTATCTAATGAAGTGGTTACATTTTATAAGAGTGTTAAAAAAAAAGTTGCCTTTGAAGAATGCCTAATGTAGGTCCAAATTAAGTCCAAGAATTCATCACAGATCAAATCTAATAATAAGTTGAAGGTCAAATATTAAAACCAAGTTAATGAATGATTATATTTAGTTAGGCTCGGTAACCATATAGCTACCAAATTACAAGCAACTTTAGCTTCATTATGATTACTATAAATTGGTGAATTTAGTTTGAATGTTCAGTTAAATATCATCATATATGATTATTACCTTGTAAAATTACAAATCGTTAAGCTGACTTCCAGTTTCTCATTGTAAATAGCTAATGTATTTATTAATCATTGAATTTGTATATTTATAAATAAGACAGACTAGAAATGTTAATCAACATTTCTACAATCCAGTCACGGTTTGGCGAGCTCTTTGTAAATTACAATGAATAATTCATTAAATATTTCTCAATTCTCTTCTGGTTCATATGTTTTTCTCACAACATGCCGTTTTGAATTGTGGTGGTGGTGATGGTGATGGGTTGTGGTGGCGATGGTGGTGGTGGTGATGGTGATGGGTTGTGGTGGCGATGGTGGTGGTGGGTTGTAGTAGTGATAGTGGTAGTTGTTGTGATGGTGATGGTGGGTTTTTTGGTGGTGGGTTGTGATGATGAATAGTAATTTAAATATTTAAATTAAGTACTTAAGTTAAGTTAAGTAAATTTAAGATCACTTAAATTAAGTATTTAAGTAACTGACTTAAAGATCAAACGAACAAACCCTAAGTCCGCTTATTTAACACACCTAAAAGTGAGATTAGACTACCTTGAAGCCAATTGACACTTAACCCTAAATAGATATATTCTGCGGAAGGATGATGGCAGCACAACGCATTCAGGACAAGAAATTTTTACACAACGCTGCTTGAATCATCAAATGTAACAATTGTTGCAGCTGCTTATTTGTCCTTCTACAGCAAAGAAGCAACCAAACTGACTATGAAACTTCTCCATTACCTGTCAACCCCACAGTGATCACCATCGTTGTTTCTTTTCCTCATTTTCAAAACCTAAAAGTAATAATTTATGCAAACAGAAAATCCCAACTTTTTTTTTGGCATAAAAGAAAATGAAAAATGGTCCAAACACTGTAGCACGTCGCAACTTAAACAAACCATGGACCTTACAACTGATGAACACAGGTTTCATAATTTGATGCAATTTAAAAAGTTAGCAACATGAATCAATTTTCTTTTGGAGGGGCTTTCTTCGCAGCCTCAGCAGCTGCCTTCTCAGCTTCAATTTCTGCAACAAGTGCATCAATTTCAGCCTCATCCATTTGCCGCAGGCCATGCTCCTTGCTCATAACTGCAACTTCTATGTTCTTACCTCCACTTTCAACTACCTATAGATAAGAACATGAATGGATGAGTACCCAGCCCCCAAAAAATCACCAAAAAGGCGATGCCATGAACCACTTACATAACAATACAGCTATAGAGAAACAAATGCCTTGAAGATAAACCATAAGTGTCTAGCCTTTCATATAAAGCTTAAGCACAACAAAATATTCTACTAATCCATCTGGCTCAAGAATTTTTTTTCTTCTTTTCTGTAGCTAACTAAAAGAGACATCCCTTAGAGATTACATAATCTGAAAAAAGAATAAGAAAAATCTGTCTGGAGTAAGTGTCATTTAGTTTTAGACATTCAATATCTAGACACATCAGTGATATCACGGCGTTGACTAGTCCATCAAATCAGTAGCTTGTCGGCTACAAGTCTAAGTGTCCACATCATTTTGACAGAATTGAATCGTTTAATGGAAGTCCACTGCTTTCAATGTCGTCGGAATGGTGTCAGCGGCGCCAGTTTCGGTTTTCGAGGAGAAAGACGTTATGGCCATAAACAGACAACCAAATGATAAAGCCATTATCACCTATAAAAGGCGTAAATGATGCTAAAGTTTATTCTATTCACATAAACCCTTAAAGTTTAAACATTACAATTAGTTGCCAATATTTTGAATTGATCCTCAACTAATAAAATGTGAAATTAAAGTTTATCTATGTATACAATTGAATCTCAATATATTTAAAATTATATTTAGGATGACTCATAACTCATAAGTTATTAACACTCGAAATCTTTGGAACCTATTAATTTAAACAAGTTTAATGTGCTAAAAGTATAAATTAATTCTTATAACTCAAAATTTGACCATTACAAATGAGGAATTATGAGAACTAAGTTATTTAAAAATTTGATTTTCCTTAATATCCTAACCAGTCGTTAGAGTATAAATCGAATTTCACTATAGTTTGTACGATTGCTGATAATTTATACACCCAAGTTATATAGAAAAAATTAGGAAGTTTTAAATAGACTGGTTCCTCTGCACAACAAAATGCAGATGAAAACTAACAAAGAAAGTATCTGATAAAAAACGAAAGAGATCTAAATCATTGAGAACCATGCCATCTGAAAACTTCACTTGACAAAAACAGAGGAAAACTTACTTCAAGCAATGCGCGAATAGCGAGCTTCACTGTTTCTTGCCCAGAAGTTTCCTTGTAATTTTTCTCAAGGAACTCTCTAATCGAGTTGGAATTTCTTCCTGTAGCATTAGCTTTCCAAGCCGAAAATGTCCCTGATGGGTCTGTTTGGTATAGAGAGGGCACATTTGTATATGGGTCAAAGCCGACAATTAAAGTCGATAGACCAAATGGCCTCACGCCACCACTTTGCGTGTACTTTTGCTGCAGTCCCGCAATATATCTAGTTATATATTCAACAGTAACTGGGTCCTCAACAGTCAGCCTATGGCTCTGACATTCTATTCGGGCTTTATTAATCAGAACGCGTGCATCTGCCTTGAGCCCGGCACATGCAAGTGCAATGTGGTTGTCGAGGTTCACAATTTTTTTAGCACTTCTGCAATTAGAAGACATATAATTCAACTAACTTTTAATGCCAAATAGCTGACAACACCACTGACAGCTCTCAATTTTACATGTAACTTAGCTTCTTCATATGGGAAACTCAGGCAGATAAACATAACAGCAAACACATCCCATAATCAAGTTCCTTTGGCATACCCATCTACTCTACACTTGTTTGAAATAAAACAGCAATTGTATCACCTATTCCCTGTCAGCCTAATGCCATAAATAAATGTACTTTGACACAGTGTGACAACCAAAAAATTCATTCAGCTGTTCTTCCCTAGGGAGCGCAACCTTATCTTATATACAGTGGTTTGTTTAAATGCATAGTCATCTTCACTTTCGTTACATACAAATGTAAGCAATTTACAGCTTAAGAGTCTATGATTCAAACTCATCATCTGACATCTCTCTTTTCAAAATTTGCAACATGAAAAGGATACTCCAGATCCAACACTAATGAATTCAACCTGAATTTCTACCATGAAAAGATAAATAAAAGGAGAACAACAAGCAGTGAAGTGAATCAAATTAAGTCAAACCCTCACTAAATTCAATAATAAATTCTGAGACACCAAAGGCAGGTTCTAAAACCTAACTCATTTCTCACTAAATCAACTGGAGAATGTAACCGGAAATAACCATGAAAATGAAGACCAGAAATGACCTTGAATCCTGTAGCTTGGCGACTGACTTCTTCTCCACGCCAAGAACGACAGTGTCGGTACCTCGAACGCCTATGACGGCGTTCCCTTTCCTAACGGCCTCGAGAGCGTACTCGACCTGGAACAAATGGCCGTCCGGCGAGAACACTGTGATCGCGCGATCGTATCTCGCCATTGTTACTGCTTCGCTTCTTCCTTTCTACTCTTCGCGTCTCTTTCTTCGACTTCAATTTTGTGTTGTTATAGTTTGGTTCAGCATTAAGAGGAGCAAATCGAAGAAAGATAGATACTATGGGTGACAAATTATAATTTTCAGAAACATAGAGGAGCAAAAAGGGATGATATACTTTTACTGCTTTGTGGGCTGTCGCAATCTTTTCTTAATTATAATCTGCACCTCGAAGTCTTGAAGATCAAAATCGTAGTTTTGTTGAAGATTTTCGGAAAGCTTTTTAGAATTACTCCGTTCTTAATTTTAAATACGTTTCTTTTCAAAATAGATTCTCAAAATATCTCATTTCGTTTTGAATTCGATTTTAGTAAATTCAAACTCTTAAAAAATACTTTATCTCGATCTTAATAAGAGCAAAAACATTGAAATTCTATGAATTCGGTCTTAAACTTTTAATGAATTCGGTCTTATTAACACCAAAATGAAGCATTTTTTGAGAATTAGGATTTACTAAAAATGAATTCAAAACGAAACATTCAGAAACGATTTTGAAAAAAAACCTATTTGAGATATATTTTATGAAAATGACAAATCTAAAAAATTTCAGATTTTCGTTGGGGTTTTGAGTGCCAGCTTGGTGATTTTTTTAGTCATAGAAATCAATGGGGCATGAGAAGAGTACGAAGAGGAAGCATAGCAGCAGGAGGAGGAAGGACAGGAGAGATGGAGATGACGACGAGGAGGGAAGACGAAAACGTAGAGGGAGAAGAAGCGGGAGGGAGGGAGCAGAGAAGGCCAAAGGGAGAAGCCTGATGGCTTAGTTGAAGAGTTGTTTGAAGCTGATAATACAAATGATATTCAATTGGAAAAATCTGCTTAAGTGTATAAGCAGTTGCTATAATAGGGAGTTGTAGTAGCTGTAGCAGCAGAACCGCAGTGATTGGCCAAGAGAATTCTGCCCAAAAATGAAGTAGCAGTGCAACGGGAGGCTTCTAAATATTCCAAGATTCCGTCACAAGTTTGAAGATTTGATTAAGAAATATCTTTTTGAGATCTTTTGGCTTCTTAATTTTGACGACGGCAGAGTTTCTATAGAAGAGGGTAGGCGTGCAAAGTAGCGATCATCTAAATGGAGAGAAAAAGCTCAGAGAGAATCCAAGCACCTGAGATAACAAATTCAGGGCATCCGCACCGGTGCGGATCTCGTGCGGATTGTAGAAGCTGCGCAAGAAGAAGACGACGCACCGTTGACGATCTGCAGGAGCTGGCGAGCTAGAGGAGAAGCTCCGCAGGAGGAGCTGCCGCTAGACGAGCTGCTCGAGCTGCTGAGAGAGGAGCTGCGGGAAGAGCTGCTGAGAGAGGAGCTGCGGGAAGAGCTGCTGAGAGAGGAGCTTCTTCTCCTCAGACGGCGCAGCGATGAAGAGCTCCTCCTCCAGCCCTAGGTTTTGGTGTTTGGGCCAAATGGGCCCAAACAATTGTAAACTTAAAAATTGTAACGGCCATAATTCTAACGGATAATTAATCTGGTCCGTAGGATCAGATCTAGATCTGATCCTACGGACCAGATTAATTTCCAACGGAAAAAATTTAAAAAAATCTTAAAAAATATTTTTGAACTTCTACAATTTTTTGCTATAAATAGACCTCTCATTTCACCTTCAATGTATCCCAATCTTCATTTGTTCTCTCTTACTTTATTAGCAATATTTCTCTTCATTTCCATATCATTTTTTGTTCAAAAAATGACTTCCACTACAAATTGGTCCATGTCCGAAGATGTACAATTATGTATATCTTATTGTCGCCAATCAGTCGATCACATATCCGGCAACAAGCAAAAGATTGATAGGTTGTGGGAAAAAATCCATGCTGATTTTCGAGCAAATTGGGTGATGAGCGCCGATGAAATAATTGTAACGAGGCTAGGTCTCAAATTGCGCTTTCATCTCGGTTTGGAAAGCTAAAGAAAAATTTGTTTTTGTGAGGGGCTTGTATTGCCTACGCAAGGAGGAATCCGGAATCGGGTGCTAATATACAAGATGAGGTATATAATTGTATTAAATTATTTCATATTGTGTATTTATATTTATTCATTTGAAAATGAATTGTTTTAATTATTAATTTATAGATGCGCATTGCTCAAACCATGTATGTTGCGCAACGAAAAAAGACTTTCATACATTTTGAATGTTGGGAACAAGTCCAGACACATCAAACATTTGCACCCGTTGCACCCCCCATTGTTCCACCGGCTAACACATACGAGCATAGTCCCGCTAGTGAGCAAGTGCACGCAAGTAACGTCCCTATTAATTTCTCATTTGAGGATGGGGCTTTTTGCACACCCGAAAGTTATCCGGGAGGTTCATCTAGTCTGGTAAGACCTCCAGGAGTAAAGGCGGCAAAAGAAGCGAGGAGAAAAGGTAAGAATATAGCCACTTCATCTAACATAGTCCGAGATGAAACTTTACAATCAATAGCGGAAACTCAAAAAAAGCAACTCGCACTAGCTAGGGAGCAAATGGAGCACAATCATAAAATGCAAGAACAGGCCATGAATTTAAAGAATTTAGAGGAGGAAGCAAAAGTTATGCAAATGAATACCGACATAATGACACCAAAGTCTAAGAGGTACTTCTCAAAGAAGAAAGCTGCTATTTTGCGTCGATATGAGGAAGAAGAAGGTAATAATGATGGTGGGAACAATTCAGAGGACTATTCAGATTATTACCGTCCATCTCACTACGATGGGTAATCTCTTTAGTATTTTTATTTTTATTTGTCGTTATTTAACCTTTATGTAATTTCAACTTTAAGTGATTCGTGTTGTTCAATTATTTCACATATTATGTGTATTTAAATTGTTCATACTCTCGAATTTGATTTAAAATATAAAACTTAATTATTCTCATAAAATTCATATGAAAAAAAACTCGCAAAGGAATTACAACACACAACTTAAAAAATACATTCAATCTAATATTCATAACTGTTCACCGGTTTCCACAAACCAATTATGACTTACTAAATCATTCTGAAGTTGCATATGAAGATACGCAGACTGAAGATTTGCAAGACGCTCACCAAACACCTGAGATTGTTGAACCCTCTCAACGGGATCATGACGAAACCGACTGCCGTTGTGATCGACTGGTCCATCATACACCGTATAGGCACTGTGTGGGTTGTGTGGATCTGCTTCTTCAATCTCTTCAAACTCATCGTCAATAAATTCTTCTTCAACAATCATGTTATGCATTATGATGCAAGCCAACATAATCGTTTTCAAGACACTTTGCTTATGACACACACCTGCATGACGTACAATTGCCCAACGAGATTGTAAGATCCCAAAGCACCTCTCAACATCTTTACGATATGATTCTTGCTTCTTCGCAAATAATTTCTCAGCATCAGTTTGTGGATTACGAATTGTTTTCACAAATGAAGAGTACCTTGGATAAATCCCATCAGCCAAATAGTAAGTGTCTGCATATGTTTTCCCATTCACTTTGTATGTCACCTGAGGAGAGATTCCTTCGAGGCGGCCATCAAATATGTCTGATTGGTACAATACATTGATATCATTTTGCGCTCCAGGTGTACCAATAAAACTGTGCCATATCCATGTGTCGTATGATGCAACGGCTTCTAATATAATGGTTGGACGACCCTTACGACCCGAATATGACCCCTGCCACGCTGTTGGACAATTTTTCCATTCCCAGTGCATACAGTCTATACTCCCAATCATACCCAGGAATCCTCGTTGTTCCGCCCTTCTTAGTAGTCGATTTAAATCTCCTCCATTAGGAGATCTTAAATATCGATCCTTATAGTGCTCAACTACTTGAGCACACCACTTCTTCAAGCATTTTAAGGTTGTTGATTCACCCATCCGTGTGATTTCGGCACACTGATCTGCACATGAACCGTATGCCAACATTCGTATAGCGCCGGTCATCTTCTGCTCAGGAAGAAGGCCAAGCACGCCAGCGGCATCTTGTCGTTGGTGCCAATATACATCATTGTTACAAAGTTTGGTCTTTATACGATTAAAAAGATTACTACTCATACGGTACCTGCGACGAAAGTCTCCTTCCGGAAAAATTGGACGCTCAACAAAATAGTCCTCTAACAAATTCTGCCCCCTTGGTCCTCTGTTTCTTGGTCGATTAGGTTGGCGACGAGGAGGCACATTGTCTTCATCGTCCATGGTTGCTAGCACTACCGCATCCATAACAACTGAATTGGCCATATCATTCATCTGATTCATGGATTGCTGGAAAATTTGAAAGCTCTCATCAAAATTGAAAGGATCCATATGAGAAGAAAATGGTTGAGTTAAATAAGAACGTAGAAGAAAGCAAGAAGATTGATGGTGTGAGCATAGAAAATGTATGAACCTTCTTTTATAGAGGTTTCATGTCTATCCTCATCTCCATGTGTCATGTTTTGATTGGATGAAGAAATTTTCGAAATCCTATCCTTGAGCTTCAAGTTGGCAGCAATAATTCATAAACATCTTCACATGTCATATGCAAGTTGGCAGCAATAATTCATAAATAACTTCACGTGTCATATTCAAGTTGGCAGTAATAATTCATAAAAATCTTCGAAAAAATCTTTACAAAATATTGTGTTTTTTAATCGTGAATAGTAATAGGAGCTTCTCCTGGAGGTTGCATTGGTGCAGAAAATGTTCAAAATGCTATTATTGTTTGGTGAATAGTAATAGGAGCTGCTGATTGAGGAGCTGCTCAGCGAGATTGAGAAGCTCCGTCGGGTGTGGATGCCCTCAGAGAGTCATGCGGAGATTGGGGTCACCACCGTGAGCAGAGCGTGAGCGCAAAGCAGAGTGGTTGAAGCAACGACTGATCGTAGACTTGTAAAGGCTGGTCAATGCTTGATCGGAGAAGGCCAATTCAGAGCAGGGCTTGCTTGTTGGTTGATCAAGGAAGGCGAGTGGAAGAACTCGGACAATCTGCAGAAGGCCTGTTCTCGCTAGTGATATGTGGTTACTGAGTGAGGGGGAGCATCCCAGAGTGAGGAGCACTCACGATAGAGTTCGAGCGGCTCAGCAGCAAGCTTTGGAGCGACACGGACAGAACCTACACAAGGGTGTGCTATAGCAAACTTACCGAGACATTGTGTTAATTAGAATAGGCCGAGTCTGTGAGATCAGAGGAGTAGCTATTCTGAATTAACTCGAGTGTGTAGGTGTGTGAGACAAATCAGAGAGTGTTCTGACTATGTGTAAGTTGCTAGTTGCGGTTGGGTAGCATAGATTATCGCGGAGTCGAGTCTGTGTTGTACGTAGTACCTTGGAAACTAGTGGATTGAGGAACGGAGTATAGTCCTCTCCAGACGTAGACAGATTGGCTGAATTGGGTGAACAAATATTTGCTCATTGGTTTTACCTTACTGCATAAGATTCGGCTGAAGAAAAAGTTGCTATAGCAATTGTTTGTACATAATTAGCATCTCAGATGTGCTGCAAATTTCAGAAGCTTTCCCAAATGTGGAGATTTGAAGCAGGTATGAATCTGTGGAGGTTGATATTTGTTGATTGTATTTGATGGTTGGTTTGATTCAAATAATGATTCGTAGACATTTTTTTCAACTTTTAGAAAGGAATTTAGCTACATGTATTGCTGATTGTGGATATTGCTGGGTAAGTTGGTTTCAGACTCTCTGTCGTTTTACACTTGTTGTCCATTGATTTGTCGTTGTAGCTCCTGAAAATGATACATGATGGACAAGCAGTTGATATGAAAGAGCCAGTATTATCTTTGTTTCTTCTGTTCAGATTGAAGTGAGTTAGATAACCACCTAATAATGTTCAATTTCCTATATTTTCAGAGACGTGAAGACGATGAATTTCCTGCTGTGGTTTCTGAAGCCGAGTCAGCAAATGTTTTTAAGAGGTACATAGTTCGTTCCTCTCGTTTCTCCTTAGCCTCCAGGCTATGATGCATTGGATTTGTATATTCTTATTCAATGGATTTTGGTTGTTGATTGTATACTTTTAGAGAGAGATCGGGAAGAGAGTTGAACAAGAATTGGTAATGCCTAAACTTTAAGCTAACTTATAGGTGATAACAAATACAAGTTTACTCTGAAATTAGATTTTAACATATATTTCAAAGTACGCTTTTATAAGTTAATTGCGTGCAAGTAACTTTAATTCGACACAGAATGCTGATTGAAGAATAACAGCATAAAAAATTTGACAAGTAGGAAGTCCATTTTTATGCAAAGAAATAAATGCGCCAGAAGAAATCTCTCTTTTATCTAAATTGTTTCAGTACATTTTGTCAATTAGTATTTGTATGATACAAATTAAGAAGTGTGCACTGTGCAGGCGGATGGGGGTTTTTTCGGTATTTGATTTCCTCCTTTGTTATTAACTATCAGGAGGAAAATGCAGGTCCTGACTTTTCATTCGCATCTTGGCTTGCATGCTGTTGCAGCTTTATATGTTGTCTCACAATCTTCTACCCATGTCTTATTTGATTTGTGTAATCAATAAATGTATTCTACTGCAGGCTACTAGAATTATCGGTGCTTAGGCTGATAATCCTTGAGATAGTCTTGGAGTGAACCATTAAGAGCGGGTCCGACGCGAGTCCAAGTAGTTGAGTTGGAGGAGAGAGAAAGGGACTAACTCATTTTTCAACCGTTGGAGCACTCATCAATTAATTGGACAAGTCTAGTGTGGTGTCCAAACCCACTTCTGACATTGTATAACTTTTTTGCTTTATTATTTAGTTCTTGAAATATTTCTAAATTTTGTAATGTATTTTAATAATAAATTATGTTTTAATTTTTAATTTTTGTTCGGTAAATTTGTAATTAATAATTAGTCAAAACTGAATATATATACTAATTAATTAAATATAATTTATGAATTAATTAAGTGGAACCTACTAAAAGTTGGACTGTTTGCATTGGAATAAGTGTCCAATTCATATGAAAGTCCACTTTTTAATTACGTGACATACAAAAAGCAACCATTAAAAAGTGACCCGGACTTACTATTCTACATGCTCTAAATGCCAGCCAACAATTTGTAGAAAAGGTAAATCTCTTGCAGATTGGTGTTTTGCCTTTTTCATGTTTGATCAATATCTGCTTGACACTTATATTTCAAAAATGGTTCATATGTACTATTCCTCAGTAGTTGCTTTTCTAATAATGAATTGAGGTAAAAATTAGTGTCACGAGTACTTTTTTTTTTTCTGGTTGTTCATTGAATAAGGAATAGCTTCAATATGTTGGCAGTTGGATATAAAAATGACTGTGGTTATAAAGTGGACAATATTTATGAAATCCAGCAGCATTTGTGAAATCCAAACAATCACATTTTTGCAATCAGGACTAATAGAATTGTTGCCAATTGGATTTTTGAACTTTCGCTCACTGTGCTTACGTATCTAATTGTCGCTTTTAAGTTAAACATTGTTTATAGTATTTGAGGTGTTCGTGCTTTATTTAAGTGTCTAAAAAGCCGCATGCAAATCAATTTGATTCATATGTTTGGTAAAAAAAAATTGGTAGTTGTGGTTACTAATGTGTGATGAGAAGTTTGGGCTATGTCTAGGAAGCTTCAATTTCGTTTCATCAAATTGGACTGGACAATCCTACCCGTTTCACAACTAATTAGGATGCAGACATTCAGATCGTTTGACATTGTAAAATGAATGTCAGCAACAAGTCGAAGAAACTGCATTCAACCCTTTGTCATTAATATTCATACTCACTGGCTCACCATAGTAGTGGGGGAGTTGACTCGTTCTGATCTGAGATCATATGCTAGTTAGTGTGAGAGATAGCATCTGAAAGAATCAGTACCATGGAAAGATTTACTTAAGATATACAAATATGCTCCCCGTCGGAATCCAATTTTGTTCATTGCAGAAACTGAAAATACAGGTGAATGCAGGTAATGATGCACTTTTTGCGTGTCATTTCAGGTATTGGAAGTTGTCGTAGATGGTGCATCCAGATAAGTGCTCAAGCTGGGAGATCACACCTCTCTGCAGAATAGAGGGATAGGTTTAGTAGCTCTTTGTATGTTTGATGGAAAAATCAAAACAATTCAGCAAGTGAGATGGGTCCGCAATCTCAGAAGAAACCTGTTGTCTGAATCAGTCCTAGAGGACTTGGGCTACAAGATCACCCCAGCAATGGTAGAAGAGAAGTGACCAGAGGAGGGAGAGGTTAATCAGAAGCGAGAAAAGAGGAAGCCTCTATCATGTGCTGACACAACCTGAGGTGGATAATCAGGAAGCTGGCAGCCATGATCTCAAGAAGCTATGACATTCCAGACTGGGACACACTAGTAACAAGGGCCTCCATCAGCTTGATGATGATCAGATAAGTTCTCCATTAAATAGTAATCTTTCTACTGATATTTCTCATTATGATAATCTTGCACCAGGGATTGATGTTTCCCCGAGTATAGATGTTAGGAATGATGCTGAAAATGCTGATGAATTGTCTGCAAACTGTGATTTGGAAAATCCAGTTAACTAGGGATAGGTCTCCTAGAGTAAAATTGCCTAATAGGAGATATGCAATTGTGGCAGAATGTTTGAATGCTTCTGAGTTTGCATTGGTTGTCTCTGAACCTGTGAAACATGCTAGCATGCTTTCGCTTAGTTTTCATAAAAGTAAGCTTGACACTTGCGTACATATGAAAAGACCTAAATCTTGGCATGCTATGATATATTTGCTGACGTATACTGCTGGTATTAGGCCTTTAGGACTTGTATATTCGGCTTTTAATGATTCTGGTTTAGTAGATATATTGATTCGGATTATGCCAGTCAGAGACAATATGAAGTTTACTACAGCCATATTTTTCACTTGGTGTGGCAACTATATCTTCTGGAAGTCACAGCTGCAATCAGTGGTGGCTCTATCTTCCACAGAAACTGAATTCGTCGTTGTGACTAAGGCAGTCAAGGAAGCAATGTGGCTTCAAGGGCTGTTAGGTGAGTTGGAAGGTAAAACCTGTGTTCCAACTATTAAAACTGATAATCAAAGTGCTTTATTTCTTTGTCGTGATCCTGTTTATTATGAGAGGAGTAAGCACATTGGCGTGAGGTTACATTTTATAGGGAACAAAGTAAAACCTGTGTTCCAACTATTAAAAGGAAGGTGCTGGCTCGATTCTACACTGCAAATTCCAGGTAGCATTGCTCTAAAACAAAGTAGCTTAGGAGCGCAAATTGTTGTGATTTAATCTACTTTGTGTCGAGTTGCTTAGAGCTTAGGACAGGGTTACTCTTCAAGTATTTGTGTTGCTTTTGTTTTTGGTTCACTTGCTGCTGGGTTCTTTAGTCTGTGTTTTGCTGACTTATAAAAGCTGATTTAGCTATCCCAAAACGGCGTAGTTTTGGGTCGTTTTGTAGCCCTATAAGAAGGCCAAACTCTGGGTTTTGATATACAACACACAAGCTCCCAAAATCAGAGAGAGAATTATAGGGCACGGGAGTTGATTTTCAAAGGAGAGAAAATCAGAGAGAAGAGCAGCGAGCGATTCCAAGAAAGGAAGAAGCCGAGAGCGACGACGAAGGCGACCAACAAGAGGGACGTCTCAATGGAGCGGACAGCGTGTTGAAGGAGTGTCGGTGGCTGCTAGAACGGATTGACAGCTTCGGGCAGCTCGGCAGCGAAGGATTGCTGCAAGGGATCTTCAGCGGCTTCAATCAGGGGCTTCGAAGGGGGCCTAATCCTTTCATTCTTTGTTTGCTTCCTCCTCTCTCCCACATCTCTGCAATTCTTGGTTGATTAGCAGTTTACGGTTCTTGCTTGATTGGTGTTATTTGCTCGCTTGTGTGCTTGTAATTGAACGCTTGATTATAGTGTTATTTTTTTTTAAATTTTTCAGTCAATCTTTTGATTAGCAGGTTGCTCTTGGATTGTTAATTTGCGTAGTACACTGGAATTTTAATAACAGATTGCTCTGATACCACTTTGATAAAATTGACAACGGAAGTTATGCAATGTAATATCAGTTTTCGATCTTTTAAACTCTTGTTTCCCCTTAGTTCAATTTTTTTCAATTAAACTTTGCAAGATAGCAAAAGAAATGGACTGAGCACACAAGATTGTTTACACAGTTCCGGTTGTAAAACAACCCGTACATCTGCGGAACCTCAGGCAGGGGAGGCTCACCCAATCCATTATGCAATTTCCGTCCATAGTACAATCAAGACCAGCACAGAGAACAACCAACCAAGAACTTGACCTAATCAAACTAATCAGAGAAGAAGGAAGAGCAAACTACAGAAAGACTCAGCAACAACAAGAAGTAGAAGTGGAGGGTTCAAAGCCCCCTCTGATAGCCCCTGGGCGCTATGCGCCGGAGAATCTCCATGTCTGCTGCTGCCAAAAGACTCGCGCGCCGCTGCCTGGATGCAGTCCATTGCTCCCACCGTGCTCACGTTCGTCTTCTCTTCTCGAGACCCCGTGGCTTCGCAAGAGCGGTCCTCGCCCTTGTGAACACACACTTCCTTCGCGACGCTCCGCTAGATGACTCCGCAGCTTGGTCCTTTGAACGCTGTCGAAATTGTGGTAATATAAATACTAGTCCAATCACGGTGTTCAAACAATATTTATAATCTGAGTGACCTCGAGTCGAATCCAAAAGAAAAGCCTAGATTAGTCTAAAGCTAGCTAGTAATGCTAAATGCGAGTCTACTAAATAAAAATGAAGTTTTTCCTCTAAGTGAGGTATCTCTAGTGAATACTAAAGACAAGTTCAAATTTATGAAGAAGTAAAGTAAGAGAGAAAACGTAGTCGGAATCCTACACCCCTAGGTCATGCGATTAGCAATACAAAACTTGTTTAAATCATGAGTAAATTCGAGTGATGGTTCGAGGCTAAGGTATCGCACATTCTAAATTCAACTCTCGCTCCTTCTCTAAAATGTTCTCAAACTCTCGCTCTATTGAACCGCGTAGAACAAAAGTCTTATAATCTCAACCTCTCGTTCTATTGATAGTTAACTAAAGTCGCTTAGCCTAGTGGAATGCGTATGTCACTATCGCACACAAATGCAACCTAAAATTAACATGCTCAATCTTCTAAACAACCTAGGTTCAACTCTCATTCCATCCCTAGGTGTTCTACCAATTCGTACTCATTCATGCGTTTCGTCAAACATTTGGTGTACACAAAATTTATATAAAGAGAAAGCATGAGAATTTTCAACCAAACTTCATTCATATAGATAAAAAGATAATTCTTGCATTACAATCAAACCTAAGGGATCCATAAGAACCCCAACTACTAAAAGACTACTCACTCATGTGTCACTCATGGTGAGTTTGAAACAAGACATAATGAAATAGTTCAACAAGGAAAAGTAAAGAAAGTAAAGTAGTAGGGAAGTAGAGAATGAGTATAGGGTTGATGTAGAATCTTCAATTGATGATGTCTTCTTTTAATTCTCCAAGTTCTCCAAATAGGGTTTCGTCCCAAGAGAGGAACCCTAGGCACCCCAAGGCACACTTTGATTTTTCTCCTCTTCTTCTATTTATACTGTTTCTGGAAATTATTAAATCACTCGCAGTGCCCGAATCAACTTTCCAGTGCTAGATTTTTGCCTTTTTGACCCACTTCGCCTTCGCTCGCTCCGAGAATCGCACTCGCTCGGCTTCTCTTTTGGTCGCTCGTCGCTCAATTGCTCTGTTGGTCTCTCTCGCGGATTGCACAATTTCTCTCCTTTTTCGTTCTTCTATTATGTGTCTTAAATCCCAAATGTGCTTCTCTTATTTCCCTTGTCAAAACACAGCGTTTTGACTTGTAGCATTCAGCCCAAAGTTAGCCATTTAAGCCTAATTTTCTACGTATGTTAAAACTCAAAGGAACTAAAAATAAAACACAAACGCAGCCAAGTCCCAAACACATTGCTAAGCCTAAATAAACTGAAAAACTCAAAACACAGACTAAACAAAACCTGTCCTAGTTTTGTTCTAATCACAGCTCACATCAGGGCACAACACAAGTAAACCTAGATTAAAAACCTAACAAGTGCGCGCACCCTCAAGCACAAGAAGCGTTTGTAATTCTAAAAATAAGGCATTTAAAGATTTAAAAGATCTAGATAAGGTGAGAATTTATCTTTGACATTTCATCTTCTTGTGACCTGCTTTTAGACCTTGTCTTCACTTTCTTTACACTGTTGAGCCTTACTTTTTTTCTTCTTCATGTTCAGATATTTGCCACCTTTTATAAAGGAATTGCTCATCACTAAATGATATATTTGAACTCCATTTTTGTAGAGAAAAGCAATGGACGACAAGATAAAGAGGAAAGAGGAAGAATAGGCAATGATGGTTTGTCATGGTCTCTCCTTCATGCATCTTCAGGTTCTCAAACTTTGAGATGGTCATCTGAATCTTTGACGTTTTTACTTTTGTATGTGCCTTCATGAGTTGTCTCCAGAGTGTCCCAAGCTTGTTTGACAACATCGCAGTTTGAGATTAGTCTGAAGTTGTTTGCATCAACTGCGGCAAATATGGCATTGAGGACTTTGGAGTTTTCGGATGTTATAGCTTCTTCTTCAAGAGTCCATCAATCTCAGACTTCTTCTGTACTACTCCTGCGCTGTCTATCACCAGGGGATGTGCCCATTCTGAGATCACAACTTTACAAGCCTTATTCATCTATGGCCTTCAAGAAGGCTTTCATGTGAGCTTTGCAATACCTATAATTTCCTCCTTCAAACAATGGCGGTCTGCTTATGCTTTGTCCTTCCTTCATATTCGCCTTAGCTATCAGCAACGTGCATCCGGATTCCACTCTGTGTTTCGAGTAATCCGCTCTGATACCAATTAAAATTAGGCGTGTTGCTAGTGTATGGATCAGACGGGTTGCTATAGTCACCTTTTAAGACACTTAGCGAATAATCTTGCTAGGGATGAACCTGAAAAACTCAAACACTTTGGTTATTGAGTTCGGCCAACGCCTACGTCTGGTAAGGACTTCTCTTCAATCCTCAAGATTCCACTATCAACGTAAAGTAGAAAGGTACCAGTTCCCAGTCTATGCTAGAACAATCTCTACTTCTAATCTAGCTAGAATTTTTGTCAGTCTGATCATACAGACTTGCTATCTCAGCTCAATTGGATCATACCAATTAGTCTATGTTGTCTACTACACGACACGGTGTATAAGTGGTTGCTACATCAACTTACTCAATCAAACTATTCTCCCGTAGCTCAGGTCTTTGACTTTCTACTCTCTTCCCGAGGCTTTTGCTGACCTCCGCTAGTTCTCACAGCTCTGGTGACGCTCCCCCTTAACCACTGGCCTCATGTCAATTTTCGGGGACGTTGATTTTCCTCTTTGATCATCGTAACCAGCTCACCTTTGACGATTCTAAGTGTGTTGTTTCCCTTGACGCTGCCCTTACATGTTGACAGCCCACAGAGATTATGAAAACCCTAGCATCGCTAGGATTTAATAGGTTTATAATACTTTCTAAATCCCTTTTTGCGATCCCAATCTATTCCAAGATTTTAGTAAGTATTGATTTGATTGTAACAATCTCTTTCCTAAATATAATTTAGAAACCATATCTTCTCTTCGATCTTTGTAGGTTGTTGGCAATTTTGTTGCTGTTTTGTAGTTTTCAAAACACAATTAGGAAACATGCTCCAATTAGATATCTTTAGTCGTCCGCCGGACGTCTTCAAATTGTCTGTCTTCAGGTTTCTCCAGCTACTTGCTTCACCGGTTGATGTAGCAATTCGCTGAATCAATTTACAGTAATTTGCTCAAGGATGGCACAATCATTAACAATGTTAAAAATATGTTTGTCAAAGAGCTTAGACAAAGAGCACATGCAATGTGCAGTTGCTGGTCAGTAGTTGGAGTTTGAGTCATTAATCAGACTGAGGAGTTTGGCAAATTGATCCTTTGTAACTTGAAAATTCCATAGCTAGACTTGTGCTTCTGGTTTTTCTTCTTTGATAACTGAATTGTTAGCATCACATATAGCACCGATGACAGTTTTGTAGTGAACTTTGAGCATAGATTGATTGAGCCTTTATGCATTTTCTGACCTCATGGATAGCCATGAAGCTTATAACATGTATCTTTAGTGTGGCCTTGTAGGTGACAATAGGTACATGTCATTCTTTTGCTCGCGCCAACATTGTTATTCCTGGACGCACTGTAATCAAGATCATGCCTCTGTGAGTGCTCTCTTGTTTCAGAAGACTAATTTTGTGATGCAAACATGACATATATATCAAGTGTTGCTAATTTGTGATCCCCTTCTGCATCTCATCTTCTATGACCATGGCATGGACTTTGTCGATGCTCAAAATAGGCATTATAGGGAGGACTTTAGTTCTATTTCAGGAGGAACTTTGTCTTGTCTCATAATAAACTGCATAATTATGGCCCTAGATTTCTTCTCCGTTCATCTAATTCTTGGCTATCATACTTGAACAACTCTTT
Source organism: Umbilicus rupestris (assembly GCA_963678935.1). Taxonomy (NCBI): domain Eukaryota; kingdom Viridiplantae; phylum Streptophyta; class Magnoliopsida; order Saxifragales; family Crassulaceae; genus Umbilicus; species Umbilicus rupestris. The sequence goes on from OY787622.1 coordinate 10,509,302, forward strand.
GCTTAAAAACATGGCATACATACTATGGGACTAACACTGTGGACTTGCAAGAATTACCTATTGGATCAATAAGCTGCGACATCCATGTCATCTTACGTCAATGTGGTGATTTCTTTATGAAGCAAGTACAATCTTGGACCACTCGATCCTGAGAATCGGACATGCAGGTTCGACCAGGCTTGTATTGAGTCTATATCTTGGATTAATGAAGTAGTGATTTTATTGGAGACGGAATTGATTATCGAGGGCAAAATTATATTGTTGCATTTGTCCCAACACGCCTGTTGGTAGGGATCCTCATGGCTTGATAATTTGAACGAAATCGAGTTTCATTTTGATTCGAGCATCAGTTTCACTGATTTTCTCGAAGGGATGTAATTAGAAGCTCCAACAAGAGGGTGAGTAACTAAAGAAACTTTATATATTCATTGTTGCTAATGAGCAGAGGATCATCAGATGACTATAAATACATATACGAGCCAAAGTTTTCTATTTCAATGTGAGATCCAAAATGCCTAGAAATTGCAACAATTCAAAATTCAAGATCATAAAAAGAAGAGTTGTTGATGACGAGAATAATATCAGATTAAAGAATAGAAACAGTAGGCTCTGATATCATGTGAATCTATGATGCTTCAGATCGCTGGAATGTAGCCGGATCACGATGAATGTCAAATCGGAGACGAAGCTAAGAGGAAATAACAAAGAAGTGGAGATTGGGTGAAAATGCAACGGATCTCGACTGCCTTTCTATTTTTGTAATATACCCACCCACAAGTTTTAATAAGTACAACATAGTCCTCAAAGTCCGCACATGTATGCACACTAACACTCAGATCAAGCCCTGACGCTATGGCGGCCAGCCATACATGAGTTGTGTGACATATTGCTTTTGGGCAATTCGATCAATTTATTTGTATCATTAAGATTGTAATACGATTTATTTATTATTTTCGCAGCTACGTACAGTCAATTCCTTATCTTTTTGTTACTTGATGTAATGGAGAGAAAGAATCACTCGAGCCAAGAGGAAGACGCATAGACAATAATTAAGTGATAATATAATTTCAAAAAATCCAACTCAAAAGGTTCACATCGTCAGCCAAATCTCTTAGCGCATCTAGATTGGAACTGTGCTCGTAATGACCAACTTAGTTCATGCAGTCATTTAATTATGCGGATTGGAGAGTTTTGAGGCAAAATTAAAGATAGACAGTAAAGACATATTAACTTTATAACATATCAAATTCACACAAGGCGCTTCTAAATATTTTTTAGTGATAGTAGATGAAATTTGTATGACATCGTATTGATAATTAATGAAATAAAAGATAATATAGTGAACACTATCGGGTTCAACCAGAGTTTCTCTACTGCTATGTTTGTCTTTCGGGAGATAATCGATTAGGTGATTCCAAATAGGGTTGTAAACGAGTCGAGTCGAACCGAGTATCATAGTGTTTAAGTTCGGTTTGTTAATTTTTTACGAGTTCGAGTTCGAGCCGAGTAGTCACGAGCTTAAAAAATATATGTTCGAGCTTGACTCGTTTAATTTTCATGAGTTCGAGCCGAGCTCGAGCTTTAAACGAGTAGTTTACTGCATTATAGTTGAAGTGTATTGTTCTAGCAACGAACTTTTAAACGGGACAATGACTAGGAGACGAATCGTTTGGATGACTCGTTTTAGGCATCACATTCAACTTTCGTCATCATAGCAACAAAAATGACTAGGAGACGAATCGTTTGGATGACTAAAAGAGTAGGCATTCTTCAACTTAGAACCCAATTGGATGAGTAATCGAGTTTAAATGAATAAATAAACGTATATATACGAGCTTTAATCGAGTTTATAAACGGGTTTTAATCGAACAAATAAACAAGTTGTTCGCGAATCTATATGAACCGAGTAGCACTTTGTTCAAGCTTGACTCGTTTGATAAACAAGCATCAGTATCATGTTCGTACTTAGCTCGTTTAAAATCGAGCCGAACTTTCGAATTTTGATCGAACTTATTCACGGGTTGTTCACGAATATATCGACTCCCTTGCAGCCCTAATTCCAAATCTGGAATTTATATGCTTTAATATAAAGGAGAACACCAAGCATGTGTAGAGAACTAGAAAAAGAAAGAGAGAGAAAAACTCAAATGTATTTCTTATTGGGCTGGGCCACAACAAACAAGATTCGGCCCAAACAGTTTATTTGCATACCACAATGAAGAGCAAAACGCCTGAAGGCCGGCGGACTGTAGTGTACACTCCGACCAAGCTCGGTGGTATTCATCTGCTAAACAGAAATTCTCATTTTGATCTTCGCCGGTGCGTATTTGTAAATTTCTCTTTCATTCATTTGATTTGAGGAATGGGGGTTTGTCGTATCGTTTTTGTTCCATTTCTTTCGTCAAAATGGGGGATGTATTATATTGCGTGACTTCATCTTTCCTTTCATTCTTCTGATTTATGTCTATGACGAAAAATTGGATTGAAAATGTGAAATTGTGGGTAAGGTTTCATATGTAGGATATGAGTTGTGTCGGGTTGCTGATTAGGGTTTTTGGTGGCTTTTTTTGTTGATTAATTTTGGTTAAGTAAAGTTGTAATCTTGTTGTGTTTGACTCAGTTGTTGAACTAGGAAAAGTATGGCCCTGGGTTTAATCTTGGGATTAGGAAGAGCGTGGAGAAGGAAGAGGACTTCATCCCTTGACATTATCTCTTCCAAGAGGGCGCCGCGGAATTACTACAAAGGGAAAAACTGCAAGCCCATCGGATTTCATACTCGCAAAGGTTCTTTCTTATTTCTTGGTTTTCATTGTGGTAACCTGATGATTGTTTCGGTGAGGTCGGCAACTGCATTAATATTAAAATATGATTTAGTGATGGAAAAAGAAAAAAAGTGATTTTTTTCACTTCACTTACTGATTTTTACATTATGCATATTGTTGTTTGACCACTTTAGCTACTTTGTTACAGTGGTGCCGTTGTCAGCAATCTAATTTTCTGTCTATTAATGATCTTGAAAGGATAGATTCCATTATCCAGCTGACCTTGAGTATCGCTGACCTCTCACACGAATAGCAAATTCTCTTTTTTTTTTTTTCCTCCTTTTGATTTATGGATGTTTGATTCCTGTTACTAAACTATATCTTCCTCAGCAAAAAAATAGTTAACTGCTTTGGTCTCCTTGTTTTTGATGCCTCATACCTTTATGTAGGTGGCTATGTTGTGGAGCCTGAAAAGCTTCCAAACTATGTAGTCCCTGATCTTACTGACTTCAAGGTATTTTGAAATGTCAAATTCTAATGTTTCATGACTTGTTGTATATTATCTTTGAATGGTAATCTTGATAATTCTTATAATGATGTATAGAGGCCATAGAAATCTTTGCAATGTAAATTGCCGCCTATGACTTTAAAATAGCCTCAAGTATTAGCCTTAGTTTTTTCTTTCATATAACTATTTGTACCTGGGTTAAGAAAAAAATGTTACAGCAGTGCGTTTCACTGGTCATACAACATGCGGACTTGACCCCCGATATCTGGCTCAGCCTATTGCATGTTCTTTGCTTGAATACCCTGCTATGCATTACTCTGATGAGAGGCATGTACCTTGATATTGAAAGAATCAATGATTGAGTTTCGCATTCCAATTGATTAATATTTTTTGTTTCTCTAAAGCATCAATAATCTCATGCCTTGGTCTTCGTTGCAGAATCTTTGAGGGTTCAAATCACATTTTGTATTTGGTTTCTTTCTTTTGCTAACAGTTTGATTTAGCCATTCATTTGGAAACTTCACTGTACTTTCCGTAGTATATGCAGTACTTGTTTGCGATTGATTGATTCTCAATGGCTAATAATAACATTGCTTATTTTTGTGCAGCTGAAACCCTATGTCTCACAGGTTGCTAGGGTAACGAAGACGTCAGAGACCTCTTGAAAATGTTTATCTATCTGTCCGTTACAAATTCCCAGTTGTATGTATCAATGCTTAGGGCATATATACAGCTTTCTTTGAAAGCACAAAAAAGAAAAAGAAAAAAAGATTATGTATTGCATTATATTGTTTTGAGCGGTTCTTCACCTTCCCTTTTGAATCAAACAACTTCCCCAATCGTCTTTGTGTCAGTTTGAACTTTTCTTAATTGACAAAACAAGTTACAAGATCAGGGATGCTGCATTTGCCGCGACGAATGGGACACTCTTCGGTCTCATCAGTCAATTGGCTCATGCTGGTTTTTAACATTGATAATATACACTACATTGGTTTTTATGTTGGTCTTTCTTGCAGCCATCCATCTCATTAGTTCCATTAAACAGCAGACTTTGTTCTGTCCCCATTCAACAATTTCCTAGCATTTTCCAATCAACTCATAAGAAATTGATGACGGTCCAGAATGATATCTTTTACCCTCTGTATGATTCTTCTATATATGCATGCACAAAGCCTTGCATTTGAAACTGAATGATCTTACGCTCAGCTCAGCTACGATAAAAACCAGACTGTCTGTTTCGGTTTCTGCCTCATCCTGGAAACCGCAACAACATGTTACTACCATTTCATGTAGAGCTTCTAGAATGGCAATCAAGAGCAAACTCACCACAAGCAACTTATATGGTGTGCTTTCCATCAGCAGTCCTGAGACTAGTGGGGCAGAAGATATGAAGAGAGCTATGGCTTTGAGATACCACCCTCACGTGTGCCAGGATCCATCGTTGAAGGAGGAATCTAAAAGGATGTTTGTTTTACTACATGAGGCTTATAGGACCCTGTCTGACCCAGCTTTGCTTAGTGAATATGATTTTGAGTTGGGTCTGAGGACTTTTGGAAGAAAGTCTGTCTAGTAATTGAAGTGGCAATGACTTTTCTCGCAGCCTGTGGCAAAGTCAGCTCGCTGAACTGAGAAAAGGATCCTGGGGAAGCAGAACATGAGGAAAGATTGATCACTTGTTTGTTTTTATTCTTTCTAATCATTGTTCAAGATCAACTGATAATTTCAAAACCATTGAAAAGATGAAACGACGATTTCAAAACTATTAGTCGGCAATAGAGGTTTCGCTATATCGTTTGTTGTAACCATTGATGGCCTGAGCTGAGCAGCTTTTGCATTGAAAGCTGCTTCTGTCGTTCTCAATGCCTTCCATTTTCAAAAATAAGAGTGTGCCTGGAAGCTTGGTAAATTCCTTCCTGGTTTTTTTTTTTGCGAAATGATATGATGTATGATTCTCATAAGCTTGTTGCAGTCATCCTTCACCTTTCCAATGTATTTCTTCTCCTCCGCTTTTTTTGTTATTTTCTTGTCCTTCTCGGCAATGGAAGATCTCGCCTCATTTGGATTTTCATCATTTCGTTGTCTTCCAATCTCTGGTTCAGTTTTTCCCGAGCCTTTTATTGCTGGAAACCACCAGTTTCTTGTTGAGGTTTATTCTGTCTATTGCTCATGTCTCCCACTGATTTACATAAACTTTTAGAGGGATAGTTCAACTTAAACATTACATCCTGCCTTGATAAATGCCCCGCAGTGCAATACTGAAATTGTTGTGGCAGAAGTGATTCGAGTAACAAAAACTTTACAATAGAAAATAAGCGACACAAAGATTTATGTGGTTCACCAATAATGTGTTGGCTACATTCACATGCAGAAAGAGACGAATTCTATTAAGATATGAGAGTGTACGGATTGTAACATGACTACAAGGATTTATATAGTCGAATAAAATCCTAACCCTAATCATGGTAGCTAAAATATGGGCCTAAGATAATGTATACACCAAAGCCCAAGTATCATATTCAACGCACCTAATAAATCTCCAATCTAACTTGAATTTCTAATCAACAATTGTGCCTAGAAATGCCAGATGTACTCAGATTCTCTTCATGTCACAAAATGCTCCTAAGGGCCATCAATAATTTAAAATATTTAGCAAGTTCAAACAGTGCTGGAACTTCCACGTGGGACCGGCTTGGTTAACATATTAGCAATAGTGTCTACATTCATCACCTTAATCATCCTCTCACCTCATAGGAAGTGATATGTCACATATATGTGTTTAATGTGCTCATGATGGACTTGATCCTTGGCTAGGCATATTGCACTCAAACTGTCACGATATACAAGAGCCTAAGCATGATGCAGACCAAGATTACTAACTAATCGCTTCAATCATATATCCCCTCTTTGGCAGCTTCTGTAAATGCCATATACTATACTTCAGTTGTAGACAAAGTACCTATAGGTTGTAAAATTGTCTTCTAACTAATGACAAAACCACCAAGAGTAAATACGTAATCAATCATGGATCTTCTACTGTCAACATCTTAGGCATAATCAGAATGAGAAAAACCAATCACTAAGCATTGTGTACCACCATCATAAATGAAACCAACATCAACGTACCTTTAAGGTTTCTAAATTTCTTCTTCACAGCTTACCAATGTTCATTCTCATGTTGCCCCATAAATTTACTGGCAACAGTAGCAACATGGGCAAGATCAAATCTAGGGCAGACCATAACATACATCAGGCTTCTTACTGCACTAGCATATGGGACTCGAGACATATATTCCTTCTTAGCTTTAGAATGAGGTGTGGATGTTAGCAGCACTAGGTGTATCTATAGGTTTAGTTGCAGACATTCCAAACCTGGACAACATCTTCTAAATATAACTCTTCTGTAATAATAATAATAAAAAGCTTCTTCAGACTTCTCTCCCTATAAATCTCCATACCCAATATTTTATGAGCATTACTAAATCCTTTTCAAAATCAACATTGAGAAGGTTTTTCAACTTCTGAATAGCAGATTTGGCTTTTGTAGCTATGAGCATATCATCTACTTACAACACTAGATAGATAATAGAACCATCTCCAAGCTTGCTATGATAAACACAACAATCATAAGGACTCCTGTTGTAGTTTAGCTCAATCATATATTTATCAAATTTCTACTACAACTACCTCGGAGACTGCTTAAATTCATACAAAGACTTCTTCAACTTGCATACATAATCTTCTTTTTCAAGAACTTGGAACTTTCTGGTTGAGTCATATAAATCTCCTTGATGATGCAGTATGGCAGTCTTTGACAAAACCAGCACGAGTGAAGAAGCGGCTGAACAAGCTGCTGCTATAGCCGGAGCTGGTTCAGGAAGCTGTAGCATCTATTCTTCAGTAGCAGCTCGGATCTTCGAGGAAGGAGCTTGGCAGTTCATCCGTGAGCATCAAAAGAGTTCCTAAAATACTCAGAGAGAATATTCCAGTGGAGATTCCCAGATGGAGGAGAAGATTTGTTACAAATTAGGAGATATTGTTGCTTGAAGGAAATTCCCAAAAACTGAATGATGGAACTGGGGGTTCCTATTTAAAGGAGGCCGGGCAGAGTTCAAAGGTATCGAAGACAAGAGTGCAAACACCAAAGCGTACACAGAATACAACGAAGGGTGATTGTGAGTGAGCCATGCTTCGATCATCACCACGAGCAGAGCGTGAGCGCAGAGCTGAGGTGAATGAAGCGGAGAGTGATCAAGACTTGCAGAGTCTGATCAGTACCTGATCTGGGAAGCCAATTCAGAGCAGCTGTTGCTTGTTGGTTGTTGATCAAGGGAAGCCGCGGAGCAATTGTCGAGTGGAGGTGCTCGGGCAATTGGCAGAAGGCTAGGACTCGCTGGTGACAGGAGGTCACTGAGTGAGGGGGAGCATTCCAGAGTGTGCAGCGCTCGTGGAGTGGTTCGATCGGCTCAGCAGAAGGCTTGGAGCTACGGCGACAATTTAGGTACCAACTGTGTGCTACAGCAGGTGCTATAGCAACCTGCAGGTAACATTGAATTAATTAGAATAGGCTGAGTCTGTGGGATCAGAGTTGTAGCTATTCTGAATTATTTCAAGTCTGCAGGTGTGCAATACACAAGTCAGAGCTTGTTCTGATTGTGTGACTAGTTTAGGTCAGGTAACATAGATGTCGTGCGTCGAACCATGTTGTACTGTGGACCTGGAAGCTAGTGGATTAAGGGTTGGATTTCAGCCCTTCCCAGACGTAGACAGATTGACCGAACTGAGTGAACAAACCATTGTTCCTTGTTCTACCTTGCTGCATCAGATTTGGGTGTTCAAGAGTGTGTTGTAGCAACTGTTTGTACACAATCTGCAACTCAGAGGTGCCGCGAATTTTATTGGTATCAGAGCCGGAGCTCAACATACAGAGTCACGATCCTGTGCACCTAGCTGAGAAGAGCAAGACAATGAAGGAAGGACAAAGCACAAGCCGCCCTCCACTGCTAGAAGAAAGCAATTATGGCTACTGGAAGACTAGGATGAAGGCTTTTCTCAAGGCTATTGATGAGAAATTATGGAAAGCAGTGGTGAAAGAGTGGGCTCCTCCCAGAACCATTGATGAAAAAGGAGTCACTCGGAATAAACCTGAAGAGCAGTGGACTGCTGAAGAGGATGCTGCAGCAACTGGCAATCCAAAAGCCTTGAATGCAATCTTTGCTGCTGTGGATGCCAAGAACTTCAGATTAATCTTTAATTGTGACATTGCAAAGCAAGCTTGGGAGATCTGGGAAGTTGCTCATGAGGGGACTGACAAAGTGAAGATATCCAGAATGCAGATGATTACTTCACAGTTTGAAGGTCTGAAAATGCAGGAGGATGAAACCATCACAAAATTCAATGCTAAGCTGTGTGACCTATCAAATGAAGCTCATGCTCTTGGAGAACCTATCCCTGAAGAAAAGCTAATTAGGAAGGTCCTCAGATCATTGCCATCCAGATTTGACATGAAGGTGACAACCATTGAAGAAGTTCAGAATGTCGGGTACATGAGGCTGGAAGAATTAATTGGATCTCTCAAACAGTTTGAGATGAAGCTAGTCAAAGAAGATGCTCCCCTCAAAAGCAAAATGTTGGATTGAAGGCTGAAACAAAAGAGGAGAAGGCTTCAGCTGATGATCAACTGAGCTTGCTAGTAAAAAATCTGGGGAAGTTCTTGAAAAAAATGAAAACAAGGTCTGGTCAGACTTCAAATTCTCGAAAACAATCCAGAAGAGGTGGAGGAAATCAGTGAAAAGCCAAAAAACCAGCCGAAGAGGAAGAAGAAAAGAAAGAAAGAAGGAAAGGCATTCAGTGCTGGAATAGTGAAGGATATGGACACAGAGAAGCAGAGTGTCCCAGCAAGCAGATCAAGGGTTCTGATAAAAAAGACAACAAGTCACTAACTACAAACTGGAGTGACTCTGAGAAAAGTGGTGAAGAAAATTTTATTGTGTTATCTAGTGTATCCTCTTATGATTTTGAAGAAGCAACAAAGAATGAGTTCAATTATGGGATTGATGTGTCAGATAGCGAAGATGAGGATGACTCTACACACAACATGTTAGAAAGTCTGGGAGACATCCTTCAACAATGTGAGGACGCCCTGAAGGTAAATCAAGCATTAAATGACAGATCAATCAACTGCGAGCTGCTTGAGAAACTGTCATCACTCAGTAGACCTGTCAACCTACAGAAGAAAGAAGATTCTGATACCAAACACACTGATGTTAGCACCCCTCTCACAACTGACCCTCAGAAAAATATACTGGATGAAAATCCTTTCTTATCAAAGATTTGGAGGAGGAAGAATGGGTCTGGGATATACAGGTGAGGAAACCACTGGTAGAACAGTCTTTGTTAAGCCTATTGAAACAGAGAATATCGAGGATTGTGAAGAGAAAGGTGAGCTCTGCCAGAAGCTGATGGAGGAAGAATTGACTGTCAATCTTAACCAGGAGGTGCTTTAGCAACCGTTGTATCTACCCTCTGTATCAAATGCAAGTCTTCACAGAAGAAGAAGTAATCCACAGGCCTGTGGAAAAGAAAAATATACTCAAAGAAAACATTTTAGCTTGAAATATCCTCAGATACGCAGAAGGGTTACCAGAGATGATTTCAGGGAAAGGAAATCAAAGTTCAACAATCACTGTCAGATGTCTCTCAGCTCGGCTTATCCTTTAAATCTTCGTCAACGATCAAAACTGCAATGAAGAGTCAGAATAATGGATAAACCAGCGCACTGGAATGGAGCAAGCAAAAGAGAGTCACAGGAAACGCAGGTGTGGAGACCTAAATGTGACAAACGAAAAGACAAGAGAGTTGACTGTTAGAAGCTGTGGAAACAGAGACCGTCTCAAGTATGGATGAAGAAACAACCAGCTAACTCTGACAAGGAATCACCAGACAATGGGGGTAGCATCAGTAAATAAGTGATCCAGTCCCGTGATGCTATAGCAACCAGGTTCTGAAGAAGCTTGTTCAAAACATTTGGTTGCTAAAGACAAAAGAGGTCACATGCTGGGCACGTGCTTCTTGAAAAGAAAGAAAATCAGGGGGTAGATCAAATTTCTAGGGCACATTCGGTTGAAGTTTTTCCCAAATCGCACGCAAATCAAATCCTCCCCTACTCGTACTCCTTCTGCAAATTGCTAACAATGTGAAGACTCGCGGAATGAAGAAGAACCTAGTCGCAGCACGACAAGGCAGAGCTGAAAGGAAGTCCAAGTCTCGTAGTGAAACGCCTGCTCAACGACTAGACTTGGTGGTCTGGGAGCCCGCACCACTCCCTATGTCACAAAATGCTCCTTCTTCACAAGAAGGAACTTTGCAGAAAAAGAGAAGACTGGTCTGTGACAGGGAGCCTGCATCCAGCGCAGTGGAAGAGGTAGCTCTTGAAGAAGGCTCAAGGGGAGTACAAGCTACAGAGGATGCTGCAGCTGGTCAAAAGGTTGACGAGACCTGCAGAACCCTTGTCACCTCCCCTAGCATAGAAGAAGAAGGTGAGAAGGTTGAAGCAGAACTTCCTGAACAAGAAACTGCTGCAGCACATCCTCCTCCATCTTCGGACAAAGGAAAAGCTCCAATCATCATCCTTGATTCCAGCAGTGAAGAAAAGGAGGAATCTAGCGAAGAGGATGTTGTTGGTAAACCTTTCGAGAGAAGACCTGTTCTGGCTGAAACAGCTGCAGTCACTATAGGAGGAGTATGGTTCAGAAACAGGCATGCCTCTCAATCATGGTGCTCTGTGGACAGGAAGCACATTGTTACAGAGAAGAGACTGAATCTGGACAAATACAAATCTGCAGCAAACATCCAGCTACTAACTGAGGTAAACCTACTCAAGTCCCTGACTTTCCCTTACAGATTCAATATATCACTAGTTAGGAAATTCATAGTCAACATAGAAGACAAGTTTGGTGAGGAAGAAGGAGATGTTTTTGGAAAGAGTTGGGTGCGGGGTAAGAAGGTAGTAATCATCCCTGAGAAGATAGATGAATTTCTAGAAATAGACAGTGATGCCAGAGAGCCTACAAATGTCAAGAAGAGATGTTGGCAAGGGTTCTCGCGGGAGGAGTGTGCATGTCTTGGGGTGGACCAAATCTCAGTGCTGCAGAACTCACCTCCAAAAATGCCCTGTTGTACAACTTGGGCATTAGGAACTAGATCCCCCTCTCATGGGGGAAAGGTTAGCAGATCCTTTGCTAACTTTTTACACTCGATTGGGAAAAAGAGAAGAATCACCTTGGGTAGTGTGCTGTTTCCCCAAATAGCTGCTGATGCTGGCAGTGCTTCCTCTTGCAAACCCATTGTGCTGCCATCCCTCATTTATGGAATGATGGTCTCTCAGCATCCAGAGTTAGGAGAGGCAACTGAAGGATTGTCCGAAGAGCTGCAGGTTTTTACAATAGATCACAAGCTCTTCAAAGGGAAGCACGCAGTTGACATTGCCCAAGAGGATGCTCTCCTGGTTGCACCATCAGTCCCGTCCCCTCTGAAGGAATCGCTTCCCCCTGCCTCAGCTATCCAAGCAGCCCTCAGAGCCAGAATTGTGAGCCACCTGAAGTTTGAACTGCTTATACTGGATATTAAAGCCAGAAGAAGGGATGCCAGACGCACCCAAATCAGAAGTCTGCTCAAAGACTTGGAATACCCGGAGAAAGAAGGCCAGGCCTCTTGAGCATCTGTGCCAAAAAGGGGGAGAGCAAGCCAAGGCCCACTGATTGATCTCCATTGATGAACTTTCTAATTTGTTTTGAAGCCCTGCGTGGCTATGCTAAACCAAAGGCCGAATGTGGCCACAACTCTTATTTTGAACCGATGAAAGAAAGTCTTTAAAATTTGTTTTCCGTGGAAGACTCCTTCTGTGGGCAAGGGTTTTGTCAAAATGCCAAGGGGGAGATTGATGATGCAGTATGTCAGTCTTTGACAAAACCAGCACGAGTGAACAAGCGACTGAACAAGCTGCTGCTATAGCCGGAGCTGGTTCAGTGCTATAGCCGGAGCTGGTTCAGGAAGGTGTAGCATCTGTTCTTCAGCAACAGCTCGGCTCTTCGAAGGAGCTTGGCAGTTCATCCGTGAGCATCAAGGGAGTTCCTAAAATACTCAGAGAGAATATTCCAGTGGAGATTCCCAGATGGAGGAGAAGATTTGTTTGTAGAAGATAAGATTTGCAAATAAAATATTAATCTCCTACAAATTAGGAGATATTGTTGCTTGAAGGAAATTCCCAAAAACTGAATGATGGAACTGGGGGTTCCTATTTAAAGGAGGCCGGGCAGAGTTCAAAGGTATCGAAGACAAGAGTGCAAACACCAGAGCGTACACAGAATACTACGAAGGGTGACTGTGAGTGAGCCATGCTTCGATCATCACCACGAGCAGAGCGTGAGCGCAGAGCTGAGGTGAATGAAGCGGAGAGTGATCAAGACTTGCAGAGTCTGATCAGTACCTGATTTGGGAAGCCAAATTAGAGCAGCTGTTGCTTGTTTGTTGATCAAGGGAAGCCGCGGAGCAATTGTCGAGTGGAGGTGCTCGGGCAATTGGCAGAAGGCTAGGACTCGCTGGTGACAGGAGGTCACTGAGTGAGGGGGAGCATTCCAGAGTGTGCAGCGCTCGTGGAGTGGTTCGATCGGCTCAGCAGAAGGCTTGGAGCGACGCCGATAGTTTAGGTACCAACTGTGTGCTACAGCAGGTGCTATAGCAACCTGCAGGTAACATTGAATTAATTAGAATAGGCTGAGTTTGTGAGATCAGAGTTGTAGTTATTCTGAATTATTTCAAGCCTGTAGGTGTGCAATACACAAGTCAGAGCTTGTTCTGATTGTGTGACTAGTTTAGGTCAGGTAGCATAGATGTCGTGCGTCGAACCGTGTTGTACTGTGGACCTGAGAAGGTAGTGAATTAAGGGTTGGAGTTCAGCCCTTCCCAGACGTAGGCAGATTGGCCGAACTGGGTGAACAAACCATTGTTCTTCGTTCTATCTTGTTGCATCAGATTTGGGTGTTCTAGAGTGTGCTGTAACAACTACTTGCACACAATCTGTAACTCAGAGGTGCTGCGAATTTCACTCCTCTTCCAACTTTCCATGTCAAAATTTGTCTTGACATCCAATTATTCAAGTGTTAAATCTTGAAGTGTCATTATTGCAAGTAGCACTCTGATGGAAATGTGTCTGACCATTGACGAAAAAAATCTTGTTATAGTCAACCCCTTCTCTTCGTGTGAACTCTCTTGCAATAACTAGAGCTTTATACTTGATATCCTCTATAGAAGAAATTCCTTCATTCTTCATGAAACCCCACTTACAAGTATAATCTTTCTCTCCTTAGGTCTCTCACTGAATCTCAAGTCCGACTCTTATAAATTGGCTCCATCTCATTCCCATCGTAGCAAGCTATTGTGTTGACTCACTTACTGAAATAATTTCTCTGTAGGTGGATGACTCATTAATATCCACCTCTTCAGCAACTTGTAGTGCCATAACCAACAATATTCTTAAAAAAACACCTATTTGAAGGGCCAACACCAACTCTTCTAGCTCTATCAAGTGCTATGCTATGCCGGCATATTTCTGACGGTTCAGGATGATGGTCATCTAATAAGGTATAGCAGCTTCTATAATACTTACTCCACGTTGGTGTTGTGATTCACTCTCATCTAGAGTAATATGTAGCTCCACCCACTTATCAACATTGCCACTTTCCTGAACAACAGTGGACTTCACAGTCGAGTTAAGCATAAAACTTTCTTCAAAAATCACACTTCTGCTAAGTAAAACTCTCTTCTCAAATGGTGATCAGTTTCTAGATCCTTTAACTCCATCTGTGAAACCAACAAATATACCTTTCTTAGCCCGTGGTTCCAATTTATCCTCATTAACATGATAGTAAATGGTGCAACCAAAAATTTTTAGCAAAGAATAATTTGCAGCCTTACCAGACCACACCTCGTAAGGTATTTTGAACACATACATGCGTGAGGTCCACTTTTAATCGGATAACACGTTGTGATTACTGCCTCTGTCCAAAATCTTCCAACATTACAGAGAATGCACCTCACTTTCTCCAACAAGGTTTGATTCGTACGTTCTAGTACTATATGATCAACCTTTACATTAATATTATGTAGATCCAATAATATTAAATTCAACTAATCGAGATGAACTCTAAAGGGTGTATCTTCATCAGCGACCTCAGTGATGATGTCATCAGCCAGACACACCATGATTGTTGAATGAGCCTTCTCCTCCAAGCTATTTAACTCTTCGCCATCAGCGTCTGCTTTCTTTTTCCTGGATAGCAGCGCCCACAAACCCTATTGCTTCAGCAAAACTCGCATCTTGATCTGCCATAATTCGAAACTATTTATCGATCTTCACGTTCACTGCAGACCATCTTCGTTGTTGAAATCACAAACCCTAACGGCCCAGCTTATGATATGAATTTGTTATGACAGAAGTGATTCGAGCAATAAAGATTTAAGAATAGAAAATAAACGACAGAAGGATTTACGTTGTTTACCAACAGTGTGTTGGCTACGTTCACGGACAGGAAGAGATAAATTTTATTAAGAAGAGTGTACTGATTACAATATGACTGCAAGAGTTTATATAGTTGACTAAAACAGTTACCTTAATCAAAATAATCAAAATATGAGCCTAATATAGCGTACACAACAAAGCCCTATACCGAATTCAAGGCAGAAATCAAACCTTACACAAGGAGTTGCGAAGAAACGTTACATTTTTGCTTCAGTTCTACATTCATCTAAAGCTCAGCATTCTTGACTTTGTTTTCAGGTTTCCCGACAGCAAGTGCATTCTCCACCCAAGCAATGTACCCTCCACCCATGTTCTTCACATCCTTGAACCCCTGCAGAAAAAGTCAGTTTCCTGTTTAGGACTCATGGTTACCGACTGTATGGAAACAAGGGTATGAAGAAGTAGGTCTACTTACAGCTCCAAGCAGAAGGGTTGCGGCGTACAAGGATCTGACTCCACTTTGGCAGCCCTTCAAAAAAGCTCAGCTCAGGTCATCTGTATAAAATTGTAACCAGGAAACTGTATCATTTATTACTTTACTTACCAAGACAATGCGATCTTCTTTTTTAAAAAGAGATGAAACCTGCTCTACAAATTCAGGATTTTTCACCCTGCTTCCTGCGGAGTAATAATCAATAGAAAGATTGCATTGTTTCATTTTCATCGCATATATCTTATCTTGGGGTCAAATGATCTCTTGTTATTTTTTTCATCTGAAATTTGCAGGAATCTTAGAGACTGAAGAATGAATGACCTTCTGGGTTGAGGAACATGTATGGAATGTTCACGGCCTTCTCCTCCACGTTAACATGGCCCTTCTCAAACTCCTCCGCCGTCCTGTAGTTATTAACAAAATGAATGGAAGAAATAAAAGGAGCTCATTCAAGAAGTTGATGCTTATTTAGTACCTGACATCGATATAACGGTATCCTGAACTAGTGACCAGTTCTTTTGCAGCAAACACATCAACGGTCACCTCCGGATCCCCGGCGCCTGAGCTGCACAACAAAACGAAATCAGCACACCCCAGAAGCTCAAGCAGATACCCAGTTAACAAAAATTCTAAACTTCAATCACTAAGTTATGTCAATACAAGTACTAGTACCTGTTTTGAGAATCCATGGAGAGTGGTTGCCTATTCTGGGGATTGTTCCAAATGGTTGAAGAATCAAAGACTGGTTGGTCCTGATTATGATTTTAAGGGCATGTGAGATTGTGTGGGTGGAGTTGAAGTTGAAGTTACATCATTCTAATCCATGGGTCGATAAATAAATGCTCCAAATTCAATTTTTGCTTCACAGTATGCCTTCTTTTAGAAACACATTTGTTAACACTATTTTTAAGTGCGGATAAATTAACATCAAAACTACTTTGATATCATTTGACTGCATTGAATGATCCATATATAATGATATGAATCTGATCTCCAAAAACAAATAATAACTAATATAATAAAAGTGTTTTAAAATGAATAAACCCCATAAACAGGTAAGATACACAGTCTTCTAATTAAATATAGTTTTACACGTCACCACTGACATCAACCTATCACGATCCATGCACTATCCGAGAGCTATCATCGTACGGTCTGAAATCAGCCGCGTCATCAAGCCCACTAATATACGGGCCTCTTAATTTGCAGGTTTCTAACCACCACTGGATTATCGAGAAAATTGGTGGCTGCCGAGGTCTACGGAATCGCAGCTCCACTACTCAGTAAGAATCCCGATAATCTCTCTCTCTCGTCTTCTGAAAATTGGATTTTAAGTCAGCTGACTGATGCTATGCTGGAGGATTCGGATGCATCCAGCTCGGCTTACCGGTCATTCTTGTTGGAGGATTCGACGGAGAATTCGCCGATCGAGCAAGTTGCGTTAACAGTTCCGATAACGGATGATTTTACTCTTCCCTGCGTAACCTTTCGGACATGGATTCTCGGAACTGTAGCTTGCGTGGTCCTCTCGTTCCTCAACCAGTTCTTCTGGTACAGACGGGAGCCGTTGTCGATTACATCCATCTCGGCGCAGATCGCGGTGGTGCCGCTGGGGCATCTAATGGCCTCCGCGATTACGAATCGTGTGTTTTTCAAAGGGAGGAGGTTCGAGTTCTCGCTGAATCCCGGTCCGTTTAATGTGAAGGAGCATGTTCTGATTACTATTTTTGCCAATTCTGGTGCTGGGAATGTTTATGCGATTCATATTGTGAGTGCTGTGAAGATATTTTACAAGCGGAGTATGACGTTTCTGGTGGCTTTGCTGGTGGTTTTGACCACTCAGGTTTTGGGGTTTGGATGGGCTGGCATATTCAGAAAGTATTTGGTTGAGCCGGCGGCCATGTGGTGGCCTCATAATCTGGTTCAAGTCTCGCTATTCAGGTACTATTACTTTGCAATTAGGTCAATCATCTAGGTTTTGTCAACTACTTCGCCAGTCTGTATATTTTGTCAACTTCTCAATTAAAATCCCGATCATTGTTGTTGTGTATATTAAGTTAGGAGCACGTTGTGCTATCTTTGGTATCTTAAATTATTGCAACTCTCCTGTTTTCAGAGGATATTTCTGATGTTGAAGTAATTTATTGGTTAGCTGGGCTTCTGCTGATGAAATCACGTTGATGTTGGCCATGTGAGACAACAGTGAGTAAGATAGGAACTCTCTAATCTATTAGTTAGAATGTAACTGGGTGTATTTGGAGCCTATTTCCAGCCAAGTTAGATGAATTTCCTTGACATGTAAAATGAGATGGCTGACCCCTTAAACTTACGCAAATAACTATATATATATGAAAGTTTCAAGTTTGGATTTCAACAAATTAAATCAGCCTTTATAGTTTGCATTTAATTATTTTAAAGTGCATTTGTCTTATATTGTCGACTGACAGGGCTTTACATGAGAAAGAAGAAAGGCCAAAAGGGGGAGTAACAAGAAATCAGTTCTTTCTCATTGCCTTTATATGCAGCCTCACTTACTACGTATTGCCTGGATACCTCTTCCCGATGTTGACATCTGTCTCTTGGGTATGTTGGATTTATCCCAAATCTGTTTTAGCTCAACAACTTGGTTCAGGACTCCATGGGTTAGGAATTGGAGCCATCGGATTCGATTGGTCTAGCATATCCTCCTACCTTGGCAGCCCACTTGCTAGTCCATGGTTTGCGACTGCTAATATAGCAGTTGGGTTTACTGTGGTCGTATATGTGATCACCCCAATAGCTTATTGGCTAAATGTTTACGAAGCACAAAATTTCCCAATATTTTCTGATGGACTGTTTACCTCTACTGGGCAAAAATATAATATTACAGCCATTATTGATGAAAAATTTCACATAGATTTGGAGGCATATGAGAAAGAGGGCCCTTTATATATGAGCACATTCTTTTCTATTTATTATGGCATTGGGTTCGCCTGCCTCACTGCCACTATTGTACATGTCGCCCTCTTCCATGGAAGGTAGT
This sequence comes from Umbilicus rupestris, assembly GCA_963678935.1. Taxonomy (NCBI): domain Eukaryota; kingdom Viridiplantae; phylum Streptophyta; class Magnoliopsida; order Saxifragales; family Crassulaceae; genus Umbilicus; species Umbilicus rupestris. The sequence goes on from OY787622.1 coordinate 10,527,602, forward strand.
ATCTTATTTGAGGAATGCTTAATATTAAAGTGTACCTTTTTAGTATCCTAGTGAAATGTGTTTACACGGAAGCACTGTCCTGTTCTTTTGCATTTAAATTTTCAGTAAATAAGTAAAGTTAAGTTAAGTACATTATTATTTTTTTTTTATTGTGATTGTGGCAGTAGTGTGATAATGGTGGTAGTGGTGTTGTGATTCATGTGGTGTTGTGGTGGGAGTGGTAGTGATGTTATTGTGGTCGGGGTAGTGGTGGGGTGGTGTTGTGATTGGGGGTGGTGATGTTGTGGTGGTGGTGGTGTTGTGTTGGTGTTAGGTGTAGTATTGTGGTGGTGGTGTTGGTGTAGTGTTGAGGATGTGATGGTAGTGGTGTTGTGGTGGGATGGTAATGATGGTGCTACGGTGGGGGTGGTAATGTGGTTGGGGTGTGGTGATAGTGGTGTTGTGTGGTGGTGGTGGTTGTGTAGAGTTGTGGTGGTGTGAATTTGTTGTGGTTATGGTGATGGTGATGGTGGTGGTGGTGGTGATAGTAGTGGTGGTGGTGGTGGTGGTGGTGGTGGTGGTGGTTGATAGGAATGAGATGATGAATATCAATTTAAGTTAAGTAAAATTAAGTTAAGTTCAGTATTTAAGTAAATTAATTCATCTCAAAAGAACAGAGTGGTGCCTGGAAATTTTCCAGTGTTATGTCAAAAAAAAAAAACACCAACATATTGCATCTTAAGATGTTAATCTATGTCTAGTCTGGTCGTCTTTCTGTTTGGTAATATGATTCTGTTTGGTGCAGAGATATATGGAGTCTAAGCAAGTTCGCCTTTCAAAAGAAGCACATGGATGTGCATACAAAGCTTATGAGAAGATATAAACAAGTTCCCGAATGGTGGTTTATGTGCATTCTTATTACAAGTGTGGCAGCCACCCTATTGACATGTCAATATTATAATGATCAGCTCCAGTTACCATGGTGGGGAGTTTTCTTAGCATGCGGTGTTGCATTCTTTTTCACACTCCCTGTTGGAGTCATTGCTGCTACAACTAATCAGGTAATTATACTATTAGCTCAACATGTAATGTGTCTAGTTAAATTACAATCGTTTTGCTTGCACCTTTCCCCCTCTGATGTCAGATGCAACGAATGGACAGTAAAATAACATTGTACTTCTTATTTTTTAAAACAGATGCTAAGTCTGAATGTGATGACGGAGTACATCATTGGTTATATCTATCCAGGTTACCCAGTTGCCAACATTTGCTTTAAAGTGTACGGTTATATAAGTATGAAACAAGGCATTACCTTCTTGCAAGATTTCAAGCTTGGGCATTACATGAAAATTCCTCCTCGATCTATGTTTATGGCGCAGGTCAGTGCCTGTAAATTTTCCAGTGCTATGTCAGGAAAAAAACACCAACATATTGCATCTTAAGATATTAATCTATGGCTAGTCTGGTCGTTTTTTCACATGATCAGGTGGTTGGGACCATTGTATCAGCTTTGGCGCATCTAGTTACAGCATGGTGGCTGATGGACACTGTTCCAGACATCTGTGATCGATCAGTCCTACCCGCTGGCAGCCCATGGACTTGCCCGGGTGATCATGTTTTTTACGATGCCTCTGTCATATGGGGATTGATAGGGCCTCGCAGGATATTTGGAGATCTAGGATACTATTCAGCCATTAACTGGTTCTTCTTACTTGGGGTATTAGCTCCTTTAGTAGTCTGGCTTGCACATAGAGCCTATCCTGACAAACAATGGATCAAGTTCATAAACATGCCCGTGCTCCTCGGTGCAACTATCAACATGCCCCCAGCCACGGCAGTGAATTACACAAGTTGGATCATAATAGGATTTTTGTCCGGGTACATCGTGTATAGGTACTATCGCAATTGGTGGGGTCGGCACAACTACGTGCTATCTGGTGCACTGGATGCTGGACTAGCTTTCATGGGTGTGGCTCTATATTTGTGCTTGGGAATGTCTCATGTGAGCCTCCAATGGTGGGGAAGTAGCCCAGATGGTTGCCCTCTGGCTTCTTGTCCAACTGCACCCGGCATTGTAGTAAAGGGCTGCCCAGTTTTCTGATTTGTATCATTGGGCACACTTTGTGTTGTAGTGTGATCATATTCATATTTGATTTTATAAAGCTAATTCATGTTATCAAACAACTGTCAAATCAATAATGCAAATGCTGTTTTCGATCTGTAACTAATTTTATCAATAATGCAAATGCTGAACATTATGAATTTGAAATAAGAGTTTGGCGAAGCAGATGATCCATGTCCCAGGTGCAACCCTGAGTGGTTTCTTGTTTAAGATTTCAGTAAATGACATAACATATTCCTGCACATATAATTATGTATAAGTGTAGCTTGACAGTAAGCTAAACCAGAAGACCTCAACCTCATGACAAGAAAAAATATCAGTAGACTTCAACATTCCACTGCTCTGCCTTCTTCAGCTGTTTTCTGTACTCAATCCAATCTATGCCTGAAAATGAAGCACATTGTCACGCTATATATCTACTCTTATAATTGAATATGAGATAATTACAAATGAAAAGTGGACGTGGGTTTTACCGTCTTTGGCTGCCAATGACACCATAATGTCATCGATTCCCTTTTCCATTCCCTTTAGCCCGCACATGTACACGAACGTGTTATCCTTTTTTAGCATCTCCCACAGCTCTTCCGCGTATTCAGCCATTCGTGTTTGGATGTACATTTTCTCCCCCTTCTCATTCGCCTGCTCTCTGCTCACGGCAAAGTCCAGTCTGAACTTGTCAGGATTTTTCTCTTTCATTTTCTCGAATTCCTGTGGCAACACACAACACCAATAGTCTCAGGCTTGCAAGCCAAGATGGAGTAAACGTCACTATAATCCCACTGCACCTCTTTGTAGAGCAATGAGCTGCTCGTTGGGACTCCCAAGAAGAGCCATGCCAAGCCATTGAACTGTGCCCAACCAAACCCGTCAGCAGTGATCTAAATCTAAAGAGAGTGGATTGTATGAAAACCACCTGATAGTCTTCGTGTTTCTCAAAGAACATTTTCCACAAGAAAGAGCGGAAAGGAGCGACGCCAGTTCCAGTTCCAAGCTACATTTCATGAGTTAATATCAATGCATCTTCATATCTATGGCCTCGACTTAGAAGACAAGAAAGTACCATGATGATAGTTGCATTGGGATCTTTAGGCATCAGCATTTCCTTCCCAACAGGTCCTGTGATTTTCACTTCAGAACCCGGCTTCAAGTCACCTAAAATTTAAACACTCAGCAAATATGGAGTGATGAATTGTAAATTAGGAAATCCAATGCATTATTACATAGGAAGTTGGAGCAAACTCCTTTAACTACTTCTCCGTTTTCATTAGTGTAGACTAAACGCTTAACGCACAACGACACCTGCAAAAATGACGAACCATTTTTCATGAAATGAGATGTTGAATGTGAGCATCTGTAGAGTGCTTACGGTCTTTGAGTCTCCAAAGTCACCGAGAGCACTACTCGCGATGGAGTATAGCCTCAGCTTGTGAGGCTTCCCATTCTTATCCACACCATCAGGTATCACTCCAATGGATTGTCCTTCTCTGTAAGGAACTTCTCCTGCAAACATCACATAAGCAATCGCATAGATGTGTCCATTGAATTATAAATTTTCAGTAGTAGTTCTTACCCTCAGTGCTGAAAGCCATATGCCAAGTCTCGCCAGGGGCGTCATCTCCAGTAATCCTAGTGTTGAGCAGGCATCTGCCGGTGTAAGGATTCTTGGGCTTGAATTTATTCACAACCACACCCTCCTCATTCTTCTTGGAGTGCTTCTCAACTTTGGCAGGTGGAGGAGCTTCAGCCTCAACCTCAGTCGCAATCACCTGAGCTCTGACGGCAAGCCTACCGCTGCTGCCAGCCGTCAAGTCTCTAGCATAAACAACCTAAAGCCCATGTCATAATGGAGTTTATCAGATCAATCAAAATTCAAACACACATATGCTAAAAGGACAGAAGACTTGTAAATTATCTCACCTTCTTGAACCTGACTCTATCTGATGGTGTAACAATTGCATTTCTGGCTGAAAAAGATGATGATTGGGAAATGGGGCAGGAGACTGCAGCTGTGATTGCAGCAGCCATGGCTGACTGGAGAGTGAAGGTGCAGAGTTCTAGTAGTGTTGAGTCTGAGGTGAGGGTGAGATGGGGCAGAGTGAATGAGTGGGAGATTGTGTTGTTGTGGTGGTTTCAAATATGATTCATAGTGGAATGAGTGGAGGACATGTTAAGGTCTAACTGTTGTGGTTCGTATAAGGATAAGTTTACTGAGGAAATTTCACTCACTCACATGACATGCTTTGCACAAGTTTAAATTCAGACTTAACCTGTGCAAGTCAAAGACAAATTTTTTTTACTAGTGCCACAAAATCAAACAAAAAAAATTTATTTTTTTATATCTGACACGAGATTCTACTTTGCTTCCGATTAGTCACTGAAGAAAATCACCTTTGACATGAACCGTTTATGTAAATTTATAACATTCAGCTTTGAGCTGATGCGTGGGCTACGGTGTGGTAAACCGTCAATAACTTGGTGATTTGTTCCAAAAACCCTAAATCCTCCAAATCGGAGGCAAAAAGATGAATTAAAAATGTATATGAGGAAAATTAACTTGCATCAATCAGGTTGGAACATGTGACAATGTTACCGAATGTATTACTAGAGTCTCTGTTCTAAGATGTTTAACGTTCTTTTTATCACTAGACTACGTTCTTATGAAATGTTACCTAATGTAGGATGAGTGTTGGGGAAGCATCAAATAACAAAGAGAAAAGAAGCGGAGAGAATTGGTAAGGAATAGAGGAGAAGAACATAAAACATAAACAAACTGCTTATATCGCTAAGTATTAGGGTGAATTCTTTTGAACTGAAAATAATATGAATTAAACTGAACTGAAATAGAAATGAACTGCAACCAAGTGAAGTAGGTGTTGACGTCGCTAAGCTGAATTGAAGTGATTTGAACTGAACTAATGAAAATTTAAGTTCAAAAGGACACCTCAGTACATACCGTTAAAGTATGTTCAGTTTGTGCTAAATACGAAAGAAACTTCATCCTCATGGGATTTTTGAAAAACCTTTTGGAGATTGTGGCATTCCTTAATTTCTCTCTAGAGAAAGATAGTACACAAGTTTGAACTATTTATGGCTTATTCCGGTGGCTATAAGGACGTCAAACATCCAACATCACTTGAATTCGATTTTTAATGGGTCAGATTGGGCTTTAATGGGATTATGGTAAAATAAAATAAAAAAAGTTTGTACTACTCAATTAATTTTTTATTCAACTTTTTTATTCAAACTTTATTCCCTTTATGCCTAGTTATGAATTTTTTTCTAGATATACCTATTTTCTTTGAGATGTTGAGTTAAATCTTTGAGACTTCCTCTGGATTGCTTTGGTTAGAACTGGCATGAAGTTGTTACTTTGTGGAAGAGAGCTGATTGCTGAAGGGGCTTGTCCTTGGGTGTGAATCTCCGGTTCTAGGAGATGTAAACATTCTTGATCCAAAACCAATCTCTTTATTCTGTAAAGCTCTCGGCTCATTTACTCCTTTTGTGTTTTTCAAATTATGTTATTAGCACAAGGTAGTCCATATAATTATTAAAAATTACAGGACCAAACTGAAGACTTGAAAATGGCATGATGGTGTGCGTTTTGGCCAGTAAGAGAGGGGTTTTTGAGCAGAGAGAAAAATTTGGGGAAAGAATCCGAGTGAACCCTGGGCGTTTCTGAGCAGCAGTGGAGGCAATCGATTTGACGGTCAAATCAATCATCAGCTTTGACTTCTTCTCACCCAGTCACTCGAGAGTCATCTCTGTGTGATTAGAAGGCGGCTTCATCCAAAGGAAGCTCCGTTGAAGGTGGAGGAAACGAGTCTCGACGAGCCAGCTTAGGGAAGTTCCTCTCTTTTACTCTAGTCTAGGACAATTCTAGATTTTACATAGAGTATTTAGGTTGCTTCTGAAAGTCATTGCTAGTCTGCCTATTATTTAACTGAATCTTCGTTACCCAGCTAAGTTTAATCCGGGTCCTCTATCTTGAGGTCCGGCGAGGTTTTCCTCTAGCAGCTTTTGCCGGTTTCCTCGTTAAATCGTTGTGTTCTTCGTTTTTTAGATTTGTTAGACCACTTCTAAACACTGTTTGCTCTAACTACTTTGCCTAAGTGCAAAACCAAAAATTGAACTTTAATCAAAACTCGATTCTTAATTAAATTACTTGTTGAATCTAAGTTTACAACGTGGTATCAGAGCTGTGTAAACATTCTTGATCCAAAACCAGTCTCTTTGTTCTGTAAAACTCTCAGCTCATTTACTCCTTTTGTGTTTTTTCAAGTTATGTTATTAGCACAGGGCAGTTCTTGTAATTTTTAAAACTTAGAGGATCAGACTGATGACTTGAAGATAGCATGATGCTTTGCGTTTTGGCCACCGTGAGAGAGGTTTTTGGGCAGAGAGAAAAAATCGAAGAAAGAAGTAGAGTGAACCCTAAGCGATTCTGAGCAGCATTGGAGGCGATTGATTTGAAGGTCGAATCAATCGTCGGCTTTGGCTTCTTCTCATTCAGTCACTCCATAGCCATCTCTGTGTGATTAGAAGGCGGCTTCATCCAAGGGAAGCTGCGTTGAATGTGGAGGAAACGAGTCTCGACGAGCCAGCTTAGGGAAGTTCCTCTCTTTTACTCTAGTCTAGGATAGTTTTAGATTTTACAGAGAGTATTTAGGTTGCTTCTGAAAGTCACTACTAGCCTATCTGTTTTGTAATTGAATCTTTGTTACCTAGTGAAGGTTACTCCGGGTCCTCTATCTTGAGGTCCGGCTAGGTTTTCCTTCGGCAGCTTTTGCCGGTTTCTTCGTTAAATCGCGGTGTTCTTAGTTTTCTTTTTTTTAGGTTTGTTCGACCACTTTTAAACATTGTTTGCTCTAACTACTTCCTAAGTGCAAAACCAAAAACTCAACCAAAAAATCAAAACTTGATTCTTAATTAAATTACTTGAATCAGTTACACGTCCAACTTCCCAAGTGAGGGGGAGTGTTGAGTATAAGCACTTGGGAATTTATCCCACATCGACTGATAAATGGAAGAGATGCTAGCATATCTTGGGTTACACCATCATTACTCATGAGCTAAGGCTTTTGAGCCATATATGGGTGTAAAGCAGAATATATAGCAAATTTCACATGGTATCAGAGCTGGCATGCAGTCCAGGCCAGTATGTGATTGTGTGATGCGCCTCTGACCGCCAAGTGCATGACGAGACGCCCATTTGAAGGCAGCGTGGGTTTACCCATAGGTGGGAGTCGCGTGTTGCGCACCTACGTTGTGGGTAAAGACCCATGTGAAGGGCAGTCGCGTTGAGCGCACCTACTAATTGCCGCTACAATGAGTTAGCGAGCTTTCGGGAAACACGTCCAACTTCCCAAGATGCTAGCATATCTTAGGTTACACCACCATTACTCTTGAGCCAAGATTTTTGTTATGGGTGTAAATTAGAATATCTAGCAATTTCCACATGAGAACTGCGAGGATACTTAACTGGCTGAATCTAGTTGAGAATCGGGTTTGTCAAAGCAAGTGTTAGAGTTTAACAGATTTGTCCAGAGTAGTTTACTCTATACTTGTAAACATTCTATTATGATTAGTGCATATTTTGAGCCGGTGGAGCTATCGTGGATGTAGGTCACAATTTATAACTGAGGGTCTGTTCTTTTGACCTTAAGTTGTTACTTAAATACTTAACTTAAGTGATCTTAAGTCTACTTAATTTAATTTAACTTAAGTACTTAAATTACTATTCATCACCACAACACACCACCACAGAAACCCACCACCACCATCACAACACCCACCACTATCACCACAATAACCCACCACCACCACCACAATAACCCACCACCACCATCGCCACTACAACCCATCACCGCCAACACCACAACCCATCATCACCACCACTATCACAACAACCCACCACCACATAACCCACCCCGCCACCACCACCACCACAATCCATCACCAAACCCATCACCACCGCAACCCATCACCACCATCACAACAACCACACCACCACCACAACCAAACACCACCACCATCACAACAATTACCACCACCACCACCACCACCATTACCACCACAACCCACCACCACCACCACCACAACAACCAAACACCACCACCATCACAACAATAACCCACCACTACCATCACCACCACAACCCACCACCGCCACCACAACAACCCACCACCACCACCATCATCATCACCACCACAACCCACCACCGCCACTAATACAACCCACCACCACCACAACCCACCACCAAAGCCACCACCACCACCACAACAACCCACCACCACCATCACAACAACCCCACCACCACCACCACCACAACCAAACACCACCACCATCACAACAATAACCCACTCAGGGACGGACTTGATGTATGGGCTACTTGGGCTATAGCCCAAGTAACTTTCAAAAAAAAAAAAAATTGAATTTTTTATTAAAAAATAACCCAACCCCTGGTTCCAATTTTCACGCTTCTCTTCCTTTCGTCCTTCTATTCCAGCCGACAGCGAGGAGCCGAGGACAATCTTCAAGTCTTTACTCTTCAAGCAGAATTGGAGCGGCAGTCACGCGGCAGGCGGCAATGAAATATTCTGCCTAAGAGCTAAGAGCTTAAGACGAATGCGTGATTGATTTTTCGAGAGAAATTAGGGATTGGTTCAACGTTTGAGTTTCTTTCTGATTTCTGAAGCTACTGAGAGAGTGGCTCTCTACATTTGATTTGGGGGTTTGAGTTTGAGAGTTGAGACTTGAGAGTGGCAGCTGGCAGGCGGCAGGCGGCAGGTTGGAAGTTCTTCTTAAATTGATTCGCTCAGTCGCTTTGGTTTCTTGGTCAGGTAAAGTTCTGAAATCTGGATGTGTTATTTTGCATCGCTTTTTCTGTTTGATTAGATTTGTATGCTATTTGTTTGATTTATTTTGAGTGGACGTGATTGAGGTTTGTGGCTAGGTTTCATTTACATCCTTATAGGATTTTAAAGAACTTGTAGTTGTAGATTAACTGTTTGTAACTTGTAAGAATGAAGCTTTGGGTCTGGAACAATGTAGTGTTTTTTTAACTACATTGTTATTTGTATAAGCATTAGACGTATGTAGTGTTTGTAACAATGCAATTAGTCACTGAGATTTCGCAAGTATAAGCATTATAGTGCAGTTATTTGTAATTTTTAATTAGTTGCTATATTATTATAGATTTATTTAAGAACGAAGACAATGACAGACAAAAGGAATCCTAAGCGTCAGAAAAGTTTATTACAATGGTTTAAAAGTGATGTTCCAGCTAGTGGTTCTGAGACCGTGGATCATGAGATTGGGAGAGGAAGTGAAGAGGAGATTAGAAATGATTCTGAGGAATCCGTGAAAGAATTGTTGGGTCCAGTAGAGGATGATCAAAATAAAAGAGTTGAGAATGAAGAAATCATTGATATTACTTCACTGGAAAGGGATCCTGGAAAACGTCAACCAATATGCAAGTATCCTTTGAATGAACGTGATACTTTTCGAAGAGCTTATGTCGTGTTAGGACCGAATCAACCACATCTAAATTGTTATCCATCTACTTGGGATGGAGTTCAAGGTCGAAAGTTTTGTCACAAGTGGTTCACGGAATGGTCTTGGCTCGAGTATTCTCTTGAAAAAGATAAAGCTTATTGCTTCCCTTGTTTCTTATTTGATAGCTATACATCTCGGCATCCGCATTTTACTGAAATTGAATTTAATGGTTGGAAGAATGCAATGTCCAAGATGTCGGGCATCCTATCTCATGTTGGAGGAATTAACTCCACACATAATTCTTCAATGTACAAGTGGGAAAATTTGAGAAACCCCTCCAAACACATAGAGAGAGTGATAAGTTCCTTGTCATCGCAAGAAGTAGTGGATAATAGACTTCGACTTATTGCTACTATAGAGGTTGTGAAATTATTGGCGCGACAGGGATGTTCTTTTCGAGGCAATGATGAGTCGACCGACTCTCTTAATAGTGGCAACTTTAATGCGGTTTTGGATCTCTTGAAAAGAGTAAATGATGAATATAAGAGAGCATTGGATAATGCTCCAAAGAATGCCAAGTATACATCTCCAACAATTCAAAAGCAAATTGCAAATATTCTTGGTAACAAAGTTAGAGCCAAGATTAGTGAGGAAGTAGGTGACTCTAAATTTTGCATCCTCGTTGATGAAGCTCTTGATGTGGCAAATAAGGAGCAAATGGCAATCATTCTTCGATTTGTGGATTGTAATGGATTGATAAGGGAAAAATTTTTCAAAGTGATAAGTGTTGTCGACACTTGTTCTCAAACTTTGAAAGCTGAGATATCTAGGGTCCTTGCTCAATATGATCTTAAAGAAGAAAACATACGTGGACAAGGGTATGACGGTGCAAGTAACATGCGTGGTCAATTTAATGGCTTGCAAGCGTTGTTTCTAAAAGAGTGTCCATATGCATATTATGTTCATTGCTTCGCCCACCGTTTACAACTGACTTTAAATGCTGCGGCTAAAGGAGTGGCTGATATTTGGCAATTCTTTTCTACTCTGACTACTGTTGTGAACTTTGTGGACTCTTCTGCGAAGAGACATTCAATGTTAAAGGCTTTTAGAGAAGGAGAAATTTTAGATTTGGTGGCAACTGGTACACTCAAGACAGGTTCAGGTATGAATTAGGCTTGAACTCTGCAAAGATCTGGGGCCACTCGTTGGGGTTCACATCTTCGTTCTATTTCAAGTTTGATTCAGTTATTTGGAGCTACTCGAGCAACTGTTGATGACTTGTATAAGAATGGAGTAGATAAATTTCGAGGAGAAGCGAAGGGAATTGGTAAGGCTTTGAAAAAAATTGATTTTGTCTATTGTTTGCTTTTGATGCATGAGGTTATGAAGATTACCGAGTTTCTTTCTCAAGCATTTCAAAAAAAAGACATGGACATTTTGAATGCTCTGCACTTTCTTTCAATAACCAAAGAAAAGCTTCAAGATATGAGGGAGAATGGTTGGGATGATTTTATTGTGAAGGTTAGAGCATTTTGTTGTGAGCATGATATTATTATGCCAGATATGTCTGCTCCTTACAAGAAAGGGGTAAGAGATAATGAACAGAATATCACAAATGCACACTACTTTCGGATCAACATACTTTGCGCTGTGATAGACTTTCAGTTGTCTAAGCTCGATAGTAGATTTGCAGAGAACTCTATAGAGCTTCTTTCTCACAGTGCATCATTTCATCCACGTAATGATTTTCGAGCATTTAAAGGTGAAGATGTGTGTAAACTTGCTTCAAAGTTTTATCCTTTGGACTTTTCATCATATGATATGAGTTCGCTAGAAATGGAGTGTGGGTTCTTTCTAGCAGGTATTCAGAAGGATCCAGCATTCGCAAATATGACTTCTGTATCTGATTTGTGTCACCAGTTGGTTGAATCGGGAAAGTCGGCATTTTATCCTATGATCTATCGATTGATTTGTCTTGTTTTGACACTTCCAGTATCTACAGCAACAACTGAAAGGGCATTTTCATCCATGAACATCATCAAGAACAATCTTAGAAATAAAATGGATGATGAATTTCTTGATGATCTCATGGTTCTTTTTGTTGAAAGGACATTTATAGACTGTATTAGTAATGATGATGTGATTAGTGAATTCGAAATGAGTGGACCTCGCAGGGTAAAATTTAGTTAGTCATGTATTTTATGTAGTTTGCAGGATTTACATTTCTTGTAACTTGTTATATTTTTTGAATGGTTATGAAAGACAAGCCTTTCATTTTGATTCGACACATTAAAAAAAAATTTAGCCCTACATATTTTGGAATTCTGGCTCCGTCCCTGAACCCACTACAACCTACCACCGCCACCACAACAACCCACCACCACCATCATCACCACCACCACAACCCACCACCGCCACCACTACCCACCACCATCCACCACAACCTCTTAGTGAATAGTGGTGGTGGTGATGAATAGTGGTGGTGGTGGTGATGAATAGTGGTGGTGGTGATGAATAGTGTTGGTGATGAATAGTGGTGGTGGTGGTGATGATGGTGATGAAAGTGGTGGTGGTGATGAATGGTGTTAGGGTGGTGGTGAATAGTGGTGGTGGTGATAAAATGGTGGTGGTTGTAATGGATAGTGGTGGTGATGATGAATAGTGGTGGTTGTGATGAATAGTGGTGATTGTGATGAATAATGGCGGTGATAAATAGTGGTGGTGATGAATAGTGGTGGTGGTGATGAAGACGTTATGTATACATGCAGGAATGTACTTAACTTTTTACTTAATTTAATTTAATTTAACTTAAATGTATTTAACTTAACTTAAGTACTTGAAATTTAAGTGCAAAAGAACAGGACCTGCGACGTTAAAATAGTTGTAATAGTTGTCTATTGACTTTAAGTTTTACTACTGTTAACTGGATTATTAAGTTCTTGACTAATTGTAGGATTGGGATTTAGTAGTTAGAGTTTAAGTAATTGTCTATACCATCATAGATAAGAGAAACTGAACTACAATTTCTCTTTTTCAGCGCTTTTTGCCAATGATGGAGCTTTGAGGCTCTCACTAAATGAATCTACATAAAAATGCGTCTCAAATAAAGCATTTCTTGTTTAGACTCTTTTTAAAACAGCAACTTAGAATAATTGAAGACTGTTATTTTAGCTTCGTTATAACACGAAACATTTAGGCAAGCAATATTACAATGTTTTTTTCTTCAATGTTAGTTAATAATATCATGAATATAGTTTAATTTATTTTTCAAAAATGTCTAGGAAATTGAATATATTTTGTTTGACCATTAAACATTAAATGGATTGTGCTTGACTGAACTAAAAATTATATTTATTTGCACTTTTGATCCACAAATATGCAATAAAATAGGAAAAAAATATAATCATCCCTTTTTAAGTTTTAATATCAATTGTCCTATTTGAGTTTAGACTTTAAGTTTCATGTGTTAAGACTTTTAGATCGGCCCTGTTTTTAAAGACCAGTCTCTTGTACTTTATATGAAACCGGTCTTAATAAATCGATCTCTTAGTAAAATAGTTGGTTTTCCAATCGATGTCAACTCATCTATTTTCCCAAGAGACAAGACCGGTGATGAGTCGTGTTTATACGGTCATCTAGTTATCTTTATACATGCATTATATATAAGTATGCATATATATGTCCAAGATTACTCGTTTCGTATAATTTTGTCTGTTAGGTGTATCCTGGATGACAGGAGAGAATACAAACTAAAATGACAATTTTGTCGGTAATATTTCACTACATGGCAGAACGACCTCTGACGCTTTGGCAGCTCATTGCTCATTCATGGATGATATGAAGAATAAGAGCTACACATCATTGCGAAGCTAACTTGATGTCGTACAACTCTCTAGTTGACACACGATTCTGACATTTAGAGGGAAAACAATGAAAGAAGACAAAATCGCGCGCTAAGAAGACATGATGACCGTGTGTAAGCTCGTAAATTAGCTTGTGTTGGCGGCCGTAAGTTGGCAGTTGAACGCGGATGACGTCAGCGATGATGGCAGCAAATTCGAATATCAATTTTATTACAGTTCAAGTTCTGATAGTCTCTTAGGCTGGCAAAAATTCAAGATTCAAATCCCAAAAATATTTTCAAGAATAAAACAATTCCAAAATAGTTGGATAATTCGAAGTTTCAAAGCCGAAGTTCAAAAGGGCAAAACATATAACCAAACTCAAAAATAGTGAATTCTAATATTTTTTTTCAATAAAATAGAATCAACACCCATAAGTTGAACCAAGCCGGACCAAATCGAACCGGCACGAGAAACAAAGAACTTTATTGACATAACGACGACGTTGTTGTAGTGTTGCAAAACCCTTGTTGTCGGCAGACGGCGGAGAGGAAGCGAGAGGAGAGATGGGGAGAAGGATATTGAATGACGCACTTCGAACGATAGTGAATGCGGAGAAGAGAGGGAAGGCTACGGCCGAGCTCAAGCCCATCTCAGGCGTCATGTCAGCTTTTCTTAAGATCATGAAAACTCGAGGTAAAATCATTTTATCTTCTCTAAATTAGGGCTTGTTCATTGCCCAATTCCAGAAATGGGTTTATTCCAAGTCTCTGCTTTCGGGGTACTGAACTTGAACTTGAAATTTTTTTGACCAAACAAACAATGCTTTGTGGTTTTCAATTTTCAGTTGCAGAATGAAATTGACTGACATCAGAACAGTTTCAATTTAAGGTGGCTATGATTATCTTTGGGATGTGACACATAGCAGTAGTCGTATTTTTTCTTAAGAGTGTTAACCATGAATGGTCTTTGGTAGATATGTGTAGGCTTAAGTTTAAGGTTGTAGATCAGGTGAAAGTTTTGGGAGCGATCGGATACAGTTATATACGGGGCTTGTGTAAGTTGTTGTTTTATTGGGGTTTACTTGTACAAGCCGATAAGTAAGCATGTACTAACATGGTGGTGAACTGCCATGAAAAATGCATTGGAGGACTGTGTTATGCAGTCCAAGTCAATAACGAGCACGAGCAGCCATTCAATATGCATGATTTCAGCTAGATTTGTCATGAAAATAATGTACAATTGCCACTGAAGCTGTTAACGTGATTGGCATATTATATAAATTGTCTGAGTAAGATCATGAGACATGAGTCATGATAATAAGTTAACAACAAAAATGCATTAGAAAGGTAATCAGAAGACGACAAGGTTTTGACTTGCATGACGAGTCTCTTACAATTTCCATGAAACATAAATGATCTCCTGTGATATAATGATGCCAAATATTGTTTTGCTTTACTCAAAATAAAGACACTTACTGTAAATGACGATGTATGCAGACATTTTGTTGATTATGTGGTTTTAGAATTTTAAGCCAGGAACTGTGTACTTTCATGATAATGATATCAGGAGGAAAGTGGATGCAAGTTCTTACTGGAAAGCAATTCTCTAAGGAATGTAATCCTAAAGAGTTTAATAAAACCAATTAGTCTTAAAAAAATCAAATGATTAAAACCTGAAGACCATGATAAGTACGCCCCGAAAGGAGAAGTGAAAATTAGGAGGTAAATGTTTGAAGATGACTGTCAGCTGTTAGTCTAGTTCGTCCATATACATCTTGCAAGACTTGAAATGGGGAGTTTTTTTTTTTAATCTCGTTTTTGTGGACGGATTTGTTATGAATCAATTAGTCGCTGCTTCTTTGTCCTTAGCTCATATTACAATGATTTTTATAAGACAATGGCAATACGAATACCTTACAACTACTGGGTTCCCACTGAATAGTCAATTGTTTTTTCCAAATCAACCATCGCGTATATAGATTATCGCCTTCTTACATAAACTACGAAGCTATAGCTCAACAGCTGCCATCATGCTTTTCTATGAGACTTGTGTTCCGTATCATCTCTCTGATATTCAAACTTCCGACTACTTTTGTTTTGATTTTTTTTCTTCTTTTCCTCGCGTCTTTTTAGCTGAGATGTTGATGCGATGGTTGTATTTACAGGATATATCAAGGATTTTGAAGTTCACGAACCACACAGAGTAGGAAGAATCACAGTACAACTACAAGGCAGGGTCAATGATTGCAAGGCTCTCACTTACAGGCAGGACCTTAAGGCAAGAGATATAGAAGCGTACAAAACCCGGGCACTTCCAACGCGCCAGGTGCATGTCCTTCCATTTGTTCAGTTCATTATCGGTCCACTGCACTGTTGTCATTGTGTTTGCTCTTTCTGCAGTGGGGATATGTAGTTATTACTACTCCAAATGGGGTGTTAGACCATGAAGAGGCCATGCGACAGAATGTAGGTGGTCAAGTTGTCGGCTTTTTCCATTAATCCATCATCTTGCCCAAGCAATGAAAGCACATGCTTCCTGGTGGTATGTATGGGCGACTTATGTTAAAATTTATCTTATGATCATGCACACTGGGAAATGGGGGTGCGGAGCTTCGGATCCCTTCCCCTCTCTCGGTAATTCTTGTACTCTTGCTGGTCAGGACTCAATGATTTTGCCTGTATCATTTGGGACTTTCTTTGGAAAGTGGAGGCCAGATTATCAAATCTCACGACTTGCTCTGTTTCCAAGACATTACCACTTTCTCGTTCGTTGATTACATAGTGAAAAAGCACGGATTGATATTGATCCAACACGGATCTTATAAAACAAACAACCTTAGGTTTGTTAATAACTGAATGCTTTTTTGTTTTGAAAATAAGACAGGGGGTGGATTGATATTCACGAAGCAATAATAGTTGATCTGCTTATAGATAAATTATTTTTCAAAGCCTTCTTTCTATGACCGCATTGTTTATATGACTGACATCTTACTTAACGATATTTAAATTTAGTGCGAGTTAATGTTAGTTATTGTGTGTTTGTGTTGGAAAGTGAAGAAAATGGTGGTGATTCTCGTTTTATTAACAAGTTGAAAATAGCCTAATAGAGTTGAGGATGTGCACTTAATGAATACGAAATTTATGTTTCCTATATGAAATTACGAGCGCTGCTGGTGACTTGTATCAACAGGTTGTTATAGCAATCTCTGGATCACTTTGCGGCATTTATGTACTTCGGCTGAACCTGATAAACGCTCAAGCTTTGATTATCCAGATTGGTAATTGCCTACGTCTGGGAAGAACTTCACTCAATCCTTAAGATTTCACTATCTCGGTTCAAGTACAAAGGCTTTCAAAACTCAGACAACGCTAGTTTAACCTCTACTTCTGATCTAGTCGAAATCTATGTTCAATCTGATCACATAGATTAGCTACACAGTCTGATCACACAGACTTGCTCACACTGTCTACACTCCAGTAATCGATAGCTACAGTTCACAGACTCGGCCTATTCTAAAACTATGTGTAACAGTAAGATGCTATAACAACTTACTCGGTCAAGTTGTTGTTGCTTCTGTCCACGACTGTCCACGCACTCTCTGCTGAGCTGGCAAATTTCCACGAGTTCTCCTGACTCCGGCAACCCTCCCCCTTTATCAATGACCTCTTGCCAATATTAGGGAACGTTGCTTTGATCTCCGACAGTCCGCGACAGCTCCTCTCCGCTATTATGCTCCAAAGCAAGTACTTGATCTTTCAACGAGACTACGCTTTAGTTCAAGTTCTTAGATCAAGCGTAGATCAGACTTCTTCAGTCGTGAATCGGTTAATTTCTTATCGATTATTCGCTTTATTCGATGATGAGTTTCGCTCCTCTCCCGAACTTTTCATTGTGTTTTTACCATTCTATTCTCATTTCAGGTCAAATCATATTAAATTGAGGCTTTGTAGTACGTTTGAAGTAAAATAAGGCAAAACACAAAGATTTAGACGAATACAGACCAAATTTGGATAGACTGACCAATTCATCATTTAAGGCACATGAGTTTTATCCGACTCAGGGGTGTCATATCTTGTTGGAAAGCTAACTTGAAGGGCTACAACTCCTTAGTTTACACCAAAACCAAATTCGAAGGTTTAGAAGGTCAAACAAGCGGTCAAAGTCAGAACCACCGTGCTAAGTGAACAGTAGCCCGGTTCAGAACAGAATTGGTCTCTCATTAGTGCATAGCCATTATCAAGGCTAGCTAATCAAGTTTTCCATGCTATTGGAAAACTAATATCCCACAAATATTATGATAATGTCATAATCAAGATAAGCATTCATGTCTTCTTAGAAAAATAAATAAGGTTTTTCACTTGACCTATGTGAAATTTAAATGTTCTCTATAATTTTGAGTATTTTATTTTATTCATTTTGGTTTCAATTTAGACATGTAAATAATTGATTTTGTTCCTTTCATTAATAAGAATTTAAATAAAATTAAATACTTTCATATTGAGCTATAAAGCATACTCAATGTTGATTATAAAATATGATTATTCCACATTTTATTCACACTTACACTCAGCTGCGGATCGAGGGGGTCCCTCTTTTTCTCTAATTTTTTTATTTTTATTAATTAATTAATTATATATCATATTTTATTTTTGGTCAGTTATTGATATTGTTAGATTGCTATTTCAACAAGAGTTAGCTTTTCAGGACCATGATGAAATGAATGATTCACTTAATATAGAATTTTTTTTGGAAATTCTTGATTGGTATAGTTCAAGAAACCTTGTTGTTGAAGATGTGAATGAAAATGCGCCCAGAAATAACGAACTTATTTGTCATTTTTCATAGAGAAAATGACTATTGTTTTAAAATATGTAAACAACCGTAGAACAGTGATGGAACGTTTAGTTGGAGTTGTCCATATTATTGATATCACATCACTAGCTTCAAAAAAGGGGATTGATGAGTTCTTTGGTAAGTATGGATTGTGTCTCTCTAAGCTAAGAGGTCAAGGATACGATATACCTTCTAATATACGAGGTGAATTTAATGGTTCGAAGACTCTTATCTTGATTGAAAACCCATGTGCACTGTACATTCATTATTTTGCTCACCAACTTCAATTAGTTTTCATTGCTCACTTGATGAAGTTAGTATTGAGATTGACAAATGTATTGTCACATCTTATAAAAAAAAGAATCAAAACATTATGCAGACCGTAAGTTTAATTCATAACACCAATACAAGATTGATAGCATCAAGGGAGAATGTATGAGATGAGCTTTTGGAAGGTGCAAATAATTTTTGTGTCAAAAATGATATTAACATTCTTAACATGGAAGATAAAGTTCAAAGCCGATTTCGTTTGAGTTATGCTACAACAAATGACTCCCACTTTAGAGTTGATAAATGTTATCAAGTACTTCAAGAAATTTCAATTGTCTATTGAATTAATTTTTTTCAATAAAATGCCCAAAAGTTCTTTTAGTGTGCTTTAATGGAGCCTTGAAAGAGAACACAAAAGTTGAATTTATGAGATAAAAATGATAGCTTTTATTTACTATAAGATATTAGAGATGTTGCTAAAAGAATGATTGAGATGGAACACTAAATAAAATGAATTAAAAGCATCTTTTTGTATAAGATAAATATTTAAAATATATCATGACTTTCATTTGTGACCCCATTTCTGTATTTGTTTTCGAACACTTCACACTCGGCTCAATGTCAGGCATTGAGGAGACAACTTGTTAATGTGATTCTCAACATATTATTGCAGAGTGAGTACATGAAACTTAACAGGAGGAGTGCAAGCGAAAAGAATGCCAATACAACAACATTCGGGAGAAAACTACTGAACCAAAATGTAATGATTAAGCAAAGATGTCGCCGAGCGGCTTACTGGGCAAGGACTCCAAATCCTCGATCATTTTTTCCTTGGCCAGTTTCTTGAGCCTGGCCAGCTCAATGTCCTTGCT
Organism: Umbilicus rupestris; assembly: GCA_963678935.1. Taxonomy (NCBI): domain Eukaryota; kingdom Viridiplantae; phylum Streptophyta; class Magnoliopsida; order Saxifragales; family Crassulaceae; genus Umbilicus; species Umbilicus rupestris. The sequence goes on from OY787622.1 coordinate 10,547,017, forward strand.
CATCTTCCTCCTGTACATCTCAGCAAAGGTGATGGGCTCTTCCATGATGCACTTCTCACCCTCTCTCACGCTCAGCGGGTACACAATCGCATCGGGGGCTGGGTTCTGGAATGTCGCGATGGATAGCCTGCTGCTGTTTGAGTTCACTACGGCTTGGTGGTCCGCGTTCTTGAACCTCCCATTGCTCAAAAACTATAACCAGCACGAAACGGCATCGTTAAATGGTCAGGATGAGTGACGTGTCATTTATTTGAAATGATTATTGGATATTTTTAGCTTCTAGTGAGGAAAAGGTAGACCGCAAAATCCAACAACAACAAAAAGGTAAGGTGTGAGAGAGGACTTTACTTACATGGCCATGATCCCCAAGATTGACGACAAAGGCGCCCGCCACAGGCTGCACGGTGATCCAGGTCTTGCCGCCATCTCTAGTCGCCTGCAGCCCGCCGACCTGGTCCTGCAGCAGGAGGGTGATCGTGCCCGGGTCCGTGTGCCTCTTCAACCCCAGCGTCAAGTCCGGCTCAGGACACTTTGGGTAGTAGTTCACCACCACCTTCTGGTCCATGTCGACGCAGGCCTTGGTCAGAGCTTCCTTCTCCAACCCCATCGCTTCCGATAGCACCTCCAGAAGCTGGCATGCTAAATCCATCAACCTTTCGCTGTACCGCCCCGTCACGGCTTTCCACGCTTCTGGCTTGTCCGGCCAGCGCGAGTAGTCGCGGGCCGACAGTGGGTAGGAGAAGTAGGTCACTATCTCTCTCCAGTCCTTCACCGCCTCGCCCTTTAAACAGAGCAGTTTGGTTTCAGTTGTAACTTCAAAATTCGGAGTTTTGAATCAGAGGGAGGGATTGTTTACCTGAAGGTGGCTGGAGACGATGAAGCCGCCTTTCTTGCCGCCGGTCATGTCGAATCTGAGCTTGTCTTCGGGAGGCAGAGCGAAGAATTCTCTAGCCAGCTTGGTCATATCAGCAATGAGATCTGGATCAACCCCATGATCAACCACCTGGAAAACACCCCAGTCCTCGCAAGCGTCGACGATCTTCTTACAAATCTCTGCTCTTCTCCCATCAACCTCGTCGATCCCGGCCAAGGAAATGACGGGAATGTCGCTGCTGAACTGGTTGTATGCGACTTTGGGGCGCTCGTCCTCGTCGCGGACGAAGCTCTTTTCGAGGGTCTTCTCCTGGGCGAGAGCAGTGAGGGTCTTGGCCATTGCGGATTTGTGGTGTTCTATGAGATTTGAGGGATGTGCTCAGTTTATATACGAAATGGGTGTGAAGAAGAAGATGATGAAGTTGAGGGAAGGTTGGAGATGAAGATGAGTGGGTGGTAGGTTATATAATGAGAGGAGAGTGTGTGTCGTGGCAGTTGTAACTACCACTCGTGTATCTCATGCGTCGCGCGCGACCGGAGGATGACACCAACGACAACTTTTCGGTTCTGCTTTGCTTTGGTTTAGTTTTTAAGGACTCAAATCAACACACATTTGCGCCCGTTCCCGTTATCAAATCTAATTATTCCAAAACGATGTCGTTTGGAACATCGTTGACCAAGTTGTAGATCTTGTTCGAATAGTTTCTTCAATTACTTGAGTTCACATCAATTAAAAAAAAAAAAAACTATTTTCTATATTCTTAAATATTTTGACAAAAGTTGAAGATAGCTTTATTTGAAGGGAAGGTAAACACATGCCCCTAACGCACTCTTAATCTAACACAAAACTACGGGCAATTATTTGTTTTTCTTACCCTCCCTCCACACCACTACACTTTACGAACAAGCATATCACGTGCAGTTGGATGTAGGGTAGGGTCTGATACTGACGTGCTTCTAGAAAATTTGAACCCAGACCGGACAAATAAAAGCAACTGTGTCTACAAAATTATAAGCCGAACTTCTAGAAACATAGGGTTGGGTTGGGTACACGAAACTCATTTTTAAGTTACACTTCACTGGCCATTTACACTACAAAAAATTTCCTTCATCGTTTCACAATTTGATTCCCAAAATACAAACTGGAGTTTTTTTTCTTCTTTACATTACATGATATGAAAAATGAAAAAACATACATTTAACACCATATGCATCACACTAGTCACGCCCAAATAGATATGGGGAAGGAGATGAGACGGAGAATGAAAAAAAATATTTTTTTTGAACAACGCTTTTATATGAGAGGGGCGAAACGGAAACTAAGTTAAAGACAGAGGTTGTTGAAATTGCTAGATATTCCGGTTTATACTTTACACCACTATATGACTCAAAAGTTTTGCCTTATGAGTCATAGTTATGTAACTCAATATATACTAGTATTTCTTCCATTAATCAACCGATGTGAGACAAATTCCCAATACTTAACTGATAGGATCGTGATTAGTAATAACACCCTAGGTATAGGAACTTTTAGGAACCAAACTTAGTTGGCATGTACGTGTACCTCAGAGTATCAATGCACAGCGGAATTCGTCTAAAGATTATTTTATTAATCTATAGACAGTACAAATACTTACACTATTCGTACACAAGTAATAGTATCGCTAACTATCACAAAATCAAGTCACCTAAGCCTGATGATCCCGGATCACCAATCGCGACTTCCAGAGACAAGTCCCTCCAACGATTCCCCGAATCGTCCACTCGTCTCCCACACTCCAGAGGCTAGCTCTTGATGCACGGATGGCTTACTCAAGCTTCTGCACTCCTTCCCTTTATACGTATGTGCGATTCCTATGATTTCCCTTTAATAAGTAACCAGCGGTTATGTGCAATTAGTATCAAATATGGATCTCCGAGATTCTCGTTATCAAATCACGATCTTCGAGATTCTCGTTATCAAATCACGATCTCCGAGATTCTCACAACTGCTCGGTTGACTCGGTTCTGACTTCATTTCCTTCAAGTCCCTCTGTGTCCAACACAGGTTCTTGTCCCTCGCCTGACTCTCTGACTTAGAGTCCTTCTGTCCATCAGATGTTCACATCCTGGTACAGGTTCCTACACACTCAACTTAAAGTGTTAGTCGAGTGTTGTCATCATCAAAACCACATGTGGTACATGATCCTCAGGATCCAACAATTTCCCCCTTTTTGATGATGACAAAACAATCAGAGACAAGACATAAGCTCAACCACAAGCAATACTAGTCATCTACCCACTGAATCATAAATGGGAACAATTCCCCCTAAGCCCAAACAAGGACTTGCAAGTAGTATCAAGAACAGATACCTGACATGATTCCCCCTGGATAGATATCCCACTAACTCTTCCCCCTTTTGGCATCATCAAATAAGGGTTAGATAGTTAAAACACATTAGCCATCAATAGAGTTAGTCAAAACATGCAATAAAATTGAAATCATGCAAACTTCAAAATTAACTGCAAAATGTCACGAGTGCATAAAGAGTTCAGGGAAAAACGAAAGGATTAATGCGGTGGGGAGCAAGGAATGGATGAGTCTATGATGTCAAAGGGTATTGGCATTCTTTGATTCAGGTTCGTGAACCTGACCCGGACACTAAGTTCCCAACCCTGACAATCTCTGTCACTTCCTTGTCGACTGCTTTCTTCACGACACCAAACTCTGAGTTCAGTCGTGCCATTCCTTCCTTCAGCTCTAAGATCCCATCCTCGATCTTCTGAAGTCTCCGCTCCACACTAACTTTTTCTTCATTTTTAGGAACCTGATCCTCCTGAACATCCTCATCATGGTCTGAGGTGTTGCCTTAGTTCTCATCTCTTCTAGCTCCTCCAGAGCTCTTTGAATGAGGGCCTCTGAAGTATCGACTCCCTTGGTGCTTCCTTCAGGATTCGGTTCTTTCTCCAAACCATCCTGGTTCTCAACCCCCACCTCAGCAAGCGGACTGCTGACCTTTTTAGCAACACGAGACGCCTTAGCGCCTGCATCAACCTCCTCGCTGATCGAGTTCTCTCCACTGCCTAATGCAGCCACGTCCCCTTCTGGGACCACCAAATCATCACCAACAGTAACGTCCCCTTCTGGGACCTTCTCAACAACAATATTATCCACTACTGGGATCTGAGACTCAGTAACCTTACATGCAGTCTACTGGTTCGAAGCTTCCACTGCTTCTGCTCCGGCGTCCGACGCCTCAGATGCAGCCACTGGAACTTGAGCTGCCACTGCCACCGCTGGAGACAGGTTCTCCAGGCTTTCTGATGCAGCATCGCCACTAACGGCCTTGTTGTTGTTGACATTGATGGACTCCATTGATTTGGACAGGTATCTGACATATATTGGCCTGACTGGTACACATACCTCAGTGTTTACTCAAGTACCTGGATCTGGTTTCTGACCTGAACAAGTGAATGTCATACCCATACCTTTTCATAGACTCCTCAAGGGGCGTTGTGATGGATCGGCTTAACCGTAAGGGTTTATAGTGTAAAACATCACAACTGAATTCACTCATTTAAATCACACAAGATTTACCTCGAGTAGATTTTCCAAGTCTCAAATAGGCATGTGGCTAAGGTGGCTGGGTACACTTCTTTCATGCGGTTTTTGAGGTTCAAGATCCGGAAGGTACATAGGCTAGAAATAACATATTTCGAGCAAAAATATGACAATTTCACATTTAATCGAGAAGTAAGACATGCAATCAATTTATCACACATTGACAGGATCGCATACCTCAGGCTAACATGCATAACTACTCTACCCTACTCTAACCAATCATTGGGGGTTAAGTTAGAGGTACCTCACTGAGTAGATATCATGCCAAGCGTCATCCTGAACTTCTCGAAAGACTCCCTGCCTAGAGCCTTGGTGAAAATGTCTGCCACTTGTTCCTCAGTCTTGCAGGTCTCCATTGAAACAAGTCCCTTTTCTACACAATCCCTAATAAAGTGATGTTTGATTTATATATGCTTCATCCTACTATGATGTACTGGATTCTTAGCAACACAGATAGCACTGGTATTATCACAATAAATAGGGATTTGATCAAAGAAAAGATTGAAATCACTTAGCTGGTTCCTCAACCAAAGGAGTTGCGCACAACATGCTCCTGCGGCAACGTACTCGGCCTCCGTTGTGGACAAAGCTACTGAGTTCTGTTTCTTGGACCCCCATGAGACAAGACATGATCCAAAGTACTGAGCCATGCCAGATGTGGACTTCCTGTCAGCTCGATCACCGGCGTAATCCGCGTCGGTGTATCCTTCCAGAGTCAGGGACTTGTACCTTGGATACCACAAAATCAGGTTCTTGGTTCCCTTCAAGTACCTCAGAATCCTCTTCACAGCCTTCACGTGTGATTCCCTTGGATCTGCTTGGTACCTGGCACAAACGCAAACACTAAACATTATATCTGGACGACTTGCAGTTAGGTAAAGAAGTGACCTATCATCCCCCTGTAAAGTGTTGCATCTGTCCTTGGTGAGTTCTCGTCCCTGGATAATGAGACACTGATAGAGCTCGGAGTAGTCGAGGGCTTTGACTGATCAAGTCCATACTTCTTGACTACCTCGGTCAGATACTTCTCCTGATGTATCCGAGTCCCATTTGGCTCCTGCTTTATCTGAAGCCCCAAGAAATAAGTAAGTTCTCCAACCATACTCATTTCAAATTCACTCTCCATGAGCTGAGTGAATTTCTTGACCAATTCCTCACTGGTCGACCCGAAGACTATGTCGTCTACATAGACCTGCACCACCAAGAGATGCTTCTTCGTCCTGAGAAGAAACAACGTCTTATCCACGGCTCCCCGCTCATATCATGAGCTATGAGAAAGTCTGATAACCTCTCGTACCACGCTCTAGGTGCCTACTTCAATCCATAAAGCACCTTGTCAAGGACATATACCTGGTCCGGATGCTCTGGGTCTTCGAACCTAGGAGTCTGCTTCACGTACACCTCCTCCTTGAGGTTTCCGTTCAGGAACGCCGTCTTCACGTCCATCTGATGGAGTTTGAATCCATGCTGGACTGAATAAGCAATGAGCAATCTGATAGCCTCCAATCTAACTACCGGTGCGAAGGTCTCATCGTAATCGATGCCTTCCTGTTGATTGTACCCCTGTACTACCAACCGAGCCTTGTTCCGAACAATAGCTCCTGCGGCAAACTCATTTCAAATTCACTCTCCATGAGTTGAGTGAATTTCTTGACCAATTCCTCACTGGTCGACCCGAAGACTATGTCGTCTACATAGACCTGCACCACCAAGAGATGCTTCTTCGTCCTGAGAAGAAACAACGTCTTATCCACGGCTCCCCGCTCATATCCATGAGCTATGAGAAAGTCTGATAACCTCTCGTACCACGCTCTAAGTGCCTACTTCAATCCATAAAGCGCCTTGTCAAGGACATATACCTGGTCCGGATGCTCTGGGTCTTCGAACCTAGGAGTCTGCTTCACGTACACCTCCTCCTTAATGTTTCCGTTCAGGAACGCCGTCTTCACGTCAATCTGATGGAGCTTGAATCCATGCTGGACTGAATAAGCAATGAGCAATCTGATAGCCTCCAATCTAACTACCGGTGCGAAGGTCTCATCGTAATCGATGCCTTCCTGTTGATTGTACCCCTGTACTACCAACCGAGCCTTGTTCCGAACAATAGCTCCCTTCTCATCTCGCTTATTCCTGAAGACCCAATGAGTATGTATCACCTTCCTCTTTTCTGGTCTAGGTACACGTCTCCAAACCTTGTTCCTCTCGAAATGATGCAATTCCTCATGCATCGCTTGAACCCAGTCAGGATCCTTAAGTGCATCCTCGACTGTCTTGGGTTCCATCAGCGACACGAACGCAGTCTGAACTCGTTCCCCCTGAAACGCAGAATAACAATGAAAATCTCAAAGTCTAGTATTAGGTTGACTAACCCGAGTACTTCTTCTCAGTGGAATCACATTTCCTATGGCTTCCACATCATTGTTATCGCCCTCAGATACTTGATCTGGTTCAAGTACCTGACCCTGATCCTCATGCTGTTCATCCTGCACCTGTACCTCGGCTGGATCTTCATCAGCAACACCTGGATCCTGATCAGCTTCCTCCTGATCCCCATCAACACCCTCTTGTGCTGGAACACCAATGTCATCTTGTGTGTTATCCGCATCTGGCCGTGCTAACACAAAGATTTCCTTAGCAGGTTTCTGTCTGACCCGAACCTCCACAGGTTCCTTAACCTCTACTGGTTTCCCTGCCATGACATTCTCGTCAAAAACCACGTGTACACTTTCTTCGACTGTCCTAGTCTGCTTGTTGTACACCTTATAGGCTTTACTATGTGCTGAATACCCTACGAACATCCCTTCATCGCTCCTCGGATCTAACTTCCCAAGTTGATCTTTCCCATTGTTGTGAATGAAGCACCTGCACCCAAATACTCTCAAGTGCGATATGTTAGGTTTGCGTACCTTCAACAACTCATACGGAGTTTTATTCAGAAGCGGCCTTAAGTAGGCTCTGTTCAGCACATAACACGCCGTGTTCATTGCTTCTCCCCAAAATCTTTTTGGTAGACCACTTTCCAACAACAAGGTCCTGGTCATATCTTCCAGGGTCCTGTTCTTCCGCTCAACTACCCCATTCTGTTGTGGAGTCCTTGGCGCTGAAAATTTGTGTTGAACACCTTGACAAGCACACCAGCTGATGAACTTTGCGTTGTCAAACTCGGTACCATGATCCGACCTGATACTCTTGAGTTTCTGAACAAGTGATGTCTCAACTGCCTTAAATACCTGAGTCTTAGAAGACAAAAATATTGTCCATGTGAACCTTGAATAGTCATCGACTAGCACGAACACGTACATGTTCCCTCCTATGGTCTGAGTCCTCATTGGTCCGCATAAGTCCATATGCATGAACTCCAAAGGTCTACTGGTACTCACTACCTTCTTTAGCTGAATTGAGGTTCGGGTCTGCTTACCCCTTGTACAAGCAACGCATACCTGGTCGGGTACATGACTCACTTCCGGTAGGCTACGTACAAGTTCCAGTCTCTGGAGCTTCCTCATTAACCTCAGATTCACATGACCCAGACGTCTGTGCCATAGGCTAGAATCATCTTTCCTTGATGACAGGCAGAGGTATTTATCCGGATCCCACTCCGGATCGGTCTTGTACACTCCATTCTCAACCGTGCCCTTGAGAAGAATCTTACCTGTACTTAGAGACTTCACATAGCACCCATTAGTGGTAAAAACAACTTTGTTGTTCCCACCTTGACAAAGTTGAAATACACTAAGTAAATCAAACTTTAAATTTTGAACTAAATTCACACCATCAATACTAAGTTTCTTATTTAAACTAACCATACCTGATCCGAATATCTCACCTTTACTTCTATTTCCAAAAGTAATGGAACCTCCGGAAAGTTGCTGCAGAGAAGAGAATTTGTCCGTCTTTCCAGTCATGTGACTTGAGCACCCGCTGTCTACATACCAGGGACCTGTTCCTCTCTCCACCTGCACACAAACAATTAGTTCTTACGAACCCAAATTAGCTTCGCCTTTTTGGGTTTCTTGTCCGAACTAGAATCAACACAAGTAATGAGTTTAGAAGAGTTAGTATTTGATTTGACAGTTGGATCCTTCCGGGTACTTGTTCCTCGCTTGGAACGACCAGGTTTCTGATCCTTGTTTCTGGAGGCTTGCCTAGCAGTACACTTTGCCCAAAAATGTCCCTCCTTTCCACTGTGAAAATAGATTTTCTTCTTTCTGAAGTTCACCTTTTTAAAATCAGCTATCTTTTCCTTTTGCTTGCTGAAGTTAATGCCAGCTGGTTTCTGACCTTGAGTGCTCTTTGCCCAGATATGGTACCCCTTACCATACGTCTTAGCCTCATTTTGGAGATCCACCTTTACCCGTGAAGTACTCCTGGGTTCTCCAGCTTTCTGAACTCTCTTTGCAATGGTCACATCTCCATAACCCAGACCTGGTTTAAACTTCTTTGTTCCCTGAACATTCGTCTTCATCTTAGCATCAGGTTCATGTACCTGCAATCTCGAAACACCCCTTTGTTTCCCAACGAGTTCCCTCTTAAGTTGTCGAATCTTGGCAGACTTCTCATCAATTTGAGCATCTTTCTCAGCAATAATATCAGTTAACTCATCATATTTATCACAAAGACCTTTAATAATGAGTAACAAATCAGCACGTGATTTAAAATCAGAAGACTTAGAGGAATGTTTTACCTCCGATGTTGATGACCTTCCCTTGGCCATAAGACACAAGTTCCTCCCTGAGGACTTGTTCCCGCATAGACTCCCTGAGTCAATGTCCTCTTCTGAATCTCCCCATGCTGCAATCATTGCCCTCTTGTCCTTTGATTTCTCATTATTGGATTTCTCCTTGTTGGACTTATCCTTCTTTTTCTTCCAGCAGTCTTTGACAAAATGACCATTTTTACCACAATGGAAGCATTCGTCATCCTTCCCTTCAATGCGCTTTGAAGAAAAGTTCTTTGAATTGAGTTTCTGGTTCGCGACCCTCAACGCTTTTGTCAGAAGCACCAAATCAGATTTATCTTCTGCTTTTGTTTCAGACTCAATCTCTTTCCCTTTAGACTTCTTGGACTTCCCTTTCTCACTAACCAATGCAATCTGCTTTGCTCCTCTCTGAGGTTCACGTCCCTCCAGCTTGCATTTCTCAATAAGCATGTTGCTTTCGAGCTTAGAGACTAGATCTTTTAGAGTGATTCTCTTTGTATCAGGAAGAGCAGCCAAATTCCTTGAAATATCATCCCATTCTGGAGTAAGTCCCTGTAGGAAGTGATGAGTGACCTCCCAATTCTCATACTCCTTTCCCAGTCTTGACAGAGTTGATAGACATCCTTGAAACCTTGAGTGATAGCCATGTATCGACTCGTCCTTAGCTTGACGAAGACTATTATACTTCATCTGAGCAGTGAGGATCCTATTCCTCCTAACGTCTGCAGAACCATGATAGATTCTCCTGAGAGCACCCCAGACCTCTGACGGGTCTGTGTAGATCAGGACCTTGGCAAGATCTCCTGGTTCTAGTGCTGCATGAAGTACTTTCATAGCTTGAGCGTTCTTTTGAAGCTTCTTGAAGTCCGCGGTAGTGTAAAGCGTTCGTGATTTTTCCATGGTTTTGTCATCATCATCCATGATGAGTTGTCTACCTTGCTCGATGATCTGCCAGACCTCACCATCCAGTGCGCCTGCCTTCAATTTTGGAGGGGTTGCAAACGAATCACCTGACATACCTGCAATGCTAATCAAAATCTAGACCCAGCGGCTCTGATACCAATTGATAGGATCGTGATTAGTAATAACACCCTAGGTATATGAACTGTTAGGAACCTAAACTTAGTTAGCAGGTACGTGTACCTCAGAGTATCAATGCACAGCGGAATTCGTCTAAAAATTATTTTATTAATCTATAGATTGTACAAATACTTACACTATTCGTACACAAGTAATAGTATCGCTAACTATCACAAAATCAAGTCACATAAGCCTGATGATCCCGGATCACCAATCGCGACTTCCAGAGACAAGTCCCTCCAACGATTCCCCGAATCGTCCACTCGTCTCCCACACTCCAGAGGCTAGCTCTTGATGCACGGATGGCTTACTCAAGCTTCTGCACTCCTTCCCTTTATACGTACGTGTGATTCCTATGATTTCCCTTTAATAAGTAACCAGCGGTTATGTGCAATTAGTATCAAATCTGGATCTCCGAGATTCTCGTTATCAAATCACGATCTTCGAGATTCTCGTTATCAAATCACGATCTCCGAGATTCTCGCAACTGCTCGATTGACTCGGTTCTGACTTCATTTCCTTCAAGTCCCTCTGTGTCCAACACAGGTTCTTGTCCCTCGCCTGACTCTCTGACTTAGAGTCCTTCTGTCCATCAGATGTTCACATCCTGATACAGGTTCCTTCACACTCAACTTAAAGTGTTAGTCGAGTGTTGTCATCATCAAAACCACATGGGGTACATGATCCTCAGTATCCAACATTAACACTCCCCCCTCACTTGGGAAGTTAGACGTGTTTCCTGAAAGCTTGCTAACTCATCGTAGAGGCAAGTAGGTGCGCTGAACGCGACTGCCCTTTATACGGGTCTTTACATACACAACCGGTCAGCGTAGGTGCGCAACACGAGACTCCTACTATGGGTTAACCCACGCTGCCGTCAAATGAGCGTCTCATCATGCACTTGGCGCTCAGAGGCGCGTCCCACAATCACACTTGCCCGGACCGCATGCCGTGACTCTGATATCATGAAGAAACTTATGAATATGATTGTGATATAATTTGTTCTTGTCGTTCTCATTGATTCAATGTGTTTATATACATCAATAAGCTAAAAAGATAAGTAAAGGAAAGGAAAAGGTGAAAAGTAATAGATGCTAAAAATGTGGAAGAACTAAATAAATGTGTATGATAAATCCTTCTAATAGAGGTACATATTTAAATTAAGATTTAAAACAAGGGCAAACAGTGAAAAATTTCCCTTAATTGGTAGAGGGGTCAGTGGAGCTGAGTCAAAAATAAGGTGTTCTTACGGATTTTAATGAATTTGGAAATTAAATTTAGAGGGTTACATCCCTAATAACCTTTAAAATGTATTTGATACATACTCATTTTTTAATTTAAAAATTCCTGATCAAATTGATAAATCCGAGTACTTTCACATTACCTACTTATATCGTACTTAGTACCAAAGTCAATTTCTCTAACAAGTACCCATATTAATAGTAAAGACATATTTTTGAACTAAGCTTATTACTAAAGTATTTCACTTAAAATATTATTCATCTTTCTCTATACTTTCATTTATCACTCACCACAACCACCAACTACTTCACAACGACAACCATAATCACCAAATTCACACACCCACTATCTATTAAAAAAATACACCCACGCACCACAACACCACCACCACAACCATCATTATCTCACCACAACAACTATTCACTCATCACATATCCACCATCACCGCTTCACACACAAACCACTCACCGCTCACTCCTAATCATTGTTCACATGTTAGGTGATGAGTAAGAGAAGTTAGTTACGTTTGTCCAAAAAAAAAAAAAAAACTCGACCGACAAATGAAAGGCTTGTGAATAGTTCAATCTAAAGGTCATTAGGCTTTTAAGCTTAGCCGGGGCCAAGTACATGTGAATGAGATATAGAATGGTCTAAAATAATATAAATGTGAGTCTATTAAGAATTAAAAACTCACCCTTGTGGAGTATAAATACAAGCAATGTGAAAGTATCTCACATTTGTTGAAAAGTGACTAGAATGTAAGTTTATATATAAACTAATTCTACCTGCTTAGTAAGATAGTAACCAAGGAGACTCTCTCTATGCAAGGGTGAAAATCACGAGCCAATTCTGGTTCGAAACGTAGGTCCAATGGGTGCGCCCATATGTGACACGAATGGTGGACCGGTTTAGTTTCATGTAGGCAAGCTCCTTTTGAACTAATTTCTACTCAAATTTTTAGTTTGAGCATGCAAGTTGAGGCGACACATCAATATAATTTGGAAGACGCATGAAGGTATAAGCTCCGGGCGACGCCTGGGTGACATTAAGTCATTTAAATATCATTTAAAGTCAAGAAGACGCTTGGGTGACAATAATGCATTTAAATATCATTTAAGGTCGATGCGTCGCCTGAAGCTTAAATGTCAAGGCGACGCCTGAGTGACCATTAATCATTTAATGACATTTAAGGCCGGGCGTCTTCTGAAGGCTTAATGATGAGGTGTCGCTTTGCACAAATGAGGCGACGCAATGCCGGAGCTTTACTTTTTGAAAATTTATAAACGGAGAGCTTCTTTTCATTTGTAAGACTCACCGAAAATGAATACATCTCTCCAGCAATCCTCAGTGAAGTCTGAGCCAGCTCATTTTTAATTTTTTCTCCTCATCGATCTTTCCTAAGTCATGGTGATAGTGAAAGGCGCAAGATAGTTTGATGAGCAATTCTTTTGTGCAAGAAGAAAACTCGTTGAATCGTTGTATCCTGGGAAGCTGTTATATCCATATATTAAAATATAAAAATTTGGTCAGATATTTTATTTTGGATCAAACTCCTCTCTCTCCTCCCCAACCACCTTCTCTCCCCGTGCTCCCCATCTTCTTCCTCCCTGCCTTCTCTCTCCTGCCTTCCCTCCTCACCTCCTTCTCCCCATCTTCTCCCCCAATTAATTCTAGGGTTCCTCAGAGCTTTTGATCAGGTATGTTCCTGATTTTGTTTTGGGTGATGTTTTGTGGGTGTTTGTGTATAGATTAAAGCTTAGATGTTGTGTTAGGGTTGTTGTTTTTGTGTGGTTTGGGAGTGTAGTTGCTGTCTTTTAGGGTTGGAGGGTGTATTTATGATATGGTGGTTTGTGTTGGGGTAGATTTGGAGGTTGAATTTGGCTTGGGTAGGTTTTTAGGGTTTTAATGGAGAATGGGGTGGAGAATGATTTGGTGAAGAGTTGAGAGGTTGGCAGGGGAGACGGAGTTGGGTTTTGATCATTTGGGAGCTTGAGTTATGCAGAGATTTTGGGGTGGAGCAGGAGATGGCTTAATTGTTGAATTGTTAGTGAGTTAAAGGCTGCATTTATGGTGGCTGTGCTTCTAGATTTTGTTGGCTTACTGCTTTGCAGTTTAAACTAGGTTTGATGATTTGATGAATTGGTGGAGGATGATTTAGTGAAGAATAGAGAAGTTGGCGGGGGGAAATGGAACTGGGCTTTGTTTAATTTAGCAGTTAATGATGTTTTGAGTGACAAGATAATAATATATATTGAAAATTCGCAGCGCCTCTGATAAACAGATTTGTGAACAAGCAGTTGCTACAACACACTCTTGTTCACCCGGAAACTGTTTCAGCAGGAATGAACAAGGACAAAGGTTTGTTCACCCAGTTCAGCCAATTGCCTACGTCTGGGGAGGACTCTTCTCAGTCCTCAATCCACTAATCTCAAGGTTTCCAAGTACACACGGTTACAACCCACGCAACCTATGCTACTCAACCACAAGTGGATCCACGTACACAATCAGAACAGGCTCTGACTTGTGTCTGCACACCCTCTACTGATATCTATCTAGAATAGCTACTGTCTCCTTGAAAGTCAGCCTATTCTACAGATTCTGCAGGGTTGCTATAGCATCTGCTGTAGCACACAGCTGATGCCCAATCTGTCCGCATTGCTCCAAGCCTTCCGCTGAGCCGTTCGGATGATTCCACGAGCGCTGCACACTCTGGAATACTCCCTCTCACTCAGTGACCTTCTGTCAGTAGCAAGAGCTGGCCTTCGAACGATTGCCCGAGTCCCTCCACTCGACAATCCCTTCGCGGCCTTCCTTGATCCACCAACAAGCACTGCTGCTCTGAATTGGTCTCCCGATCAAGCTGTGATCAGACTCAGCAAGTCCTGATCACCCACTATCTCAGTCACCTCAGCTCTGCGCTCACGCTCTGCTCTCGGTGATAATCGAAGATTCGCCCGCACAGATTCACTCTCTGTTGAACTTCTGTGTAACTCTAGTGTTTTCTCTCTTAGCTTCGATCAACCTTCATTGCTCTGAAGGGTCTCCATTAAATAGGCGCGCCCACTGCCATCATTACCAGGATTTAGCAATTCCCCTAGCGATATCAATATCTCTTAATTTTTAGGAGATTATATTTGATTTGAGATTCAAATCTCCCACAATCAAATCTCCTACTTCAGCTAGGAATCTCCACTGGAATATTCTCTGCAGCAACTTAGAAACTCCTCTGATGCTCTTAGAAGGACTGCCACACCCTCTTTCCAAAGACTCAGATAGCTGCTACTCGGACAGACGCTACAGCCCTTCTGAACAAGCGCCTGCTATAGCTTTCTCCTGCTACAACTGCTCCTTGTTCATTGGTCTTGTTCACAAACACTGGACACGGGCTATAGCAGCAACTTGTTCACTCGAGCTGGTTTTGTCAAACACTGCCATACAACATCATCAATCTCCCCCTTGGCATTTTGACAAAACCACTTTGACCGCTTTAATTCAAATCCTCCGGTAACTAACTCTCTCCCCTTTTTCTCCCCCTTTTTGGCACAATTGACAAGGGGAAGTTCGTTACTGTTTCAAGAGGGCAAGACACAGAGCCCCAGAGAGGATCTCAGGTCTTCGAACCATACTGCGTCCAAAGGTTTTGTGAAGATGTCAGCGAGCTGTTTGGCCGACACAACATGCTGAAGTGCAATGATTTTCTTTCCCACCAGATCATGGATGAAGTGATGTCGAATGTCAATGTCTTTGGTTCTGCTGTGCTGAACAGGGTTCTTGGAGATGCTGATAGCACTCATGTTGTCACAGTAGAGAGTCATTTCACCTTGATCTAGTCCATACTTGCCCAGCATTTGCTTCATCCACATCATCTGTGCACAGCAGCTCCCAGCAGCTATGTATTCTGCCTCAGCTGTAAATAGCGAAATGCTGTTTTGTTTCCTACTGAACCATGACACCAGGTTGTTACCCAGGAAGAAGCAGCCTCCAGAAGTGCTCTTCCTATCCTCAGCACATTCTACCCAGTCTGCATCACTATATCCCACAAGGTTTGCATTTGTATCCTTAGTATACCATAAGCCATAATGCACAGTACCTCCAACATACCGAATGATTCTCTTGACCAGCTGCAAGTGACTGTCTTTGGGGCAAGCTTGAAATCTAGCACAAACTCCTACTGCAAAGGAGATGTCAGGACGACTGGCAGTCAGGTACAATAAGCTCCCAATCATACTTCTGTAGGTAGTCTGACTCACTTCCATTCCATGTTCATCCTTTGACATGAGTGGCAGCGGGCGTTCGTTTATGACTGGCTTTATCTAGCTGAAATTTCTGCACAAGATTCTTGCTGTATTTGCTTTGTGCAATAAAGATGCCATCTGCTTTCTGGGTGATCTCCAGACCAAGGAAATACGATAATTCTCCGACCATGCTCATTTTGAATTCCTTCTGCATGTGATCCACAAACTGCTTCACCAGATGCTGAGACTTCGATCCAAAGACAATGTCATCCACATATATCTGCGCAATGATCACATCCGATTTGGTGTTTTTCACAAATAAAGTTTTGTCAGCTCCCCCTCTTTTGTAGCCATGGTTTTTAAGAAAAAACTGTCAGCCGCTCGTACCATGCTCGAGGAGCCTGTTTAAGCCCGTACAGAGCTTTCTTCAGTTTGTACAGTGCTCCGGATGATGAAGATCTTCAAAACCTTTTGGCTGGGCAACATACACTTCTTCAGAGAGGTCTCCGTTTAGAAACGCACTTTTGACATCCATTTGATATAGTTTAAAACCTAGAAAACAGGACATAGCTAGGAGCAGTCTGATGGCCTCCAGACGAGCGACTGGAGCAAAAGTTTCTTCGAAGTCTAGCCCCTCAATTTGAGTGTATCCTTGAGCAACAAGTCTGGCTTTATTTCTTGTGATGTTCCCCTTTTTATCAGTTTTTTTTTTGAAGATCCACTTGGTACCTATAATGTTTACTCCTTTAGGTCTGTCCACCAAGTCCCAAACATCGTGTCTTTCGAATTCTGCTAATTCTTCCTGCATAGCTATCATCCAGAATTCGTCATTCAAAGTTTCTTTGAATGTCTTCGGTTCTATACTGGATAGGAAGCAGGTATTGAGGTATGCATTGCTTTTGGTTCTCCTTCTTTCTGTCGGATCTCCAATCACATTGGTCAGTGGATGGTTCTTCTGAATCCTCTTTGGAGCCTGCCTTGACGGTGGATCATGAGTCTCATCATTCTGTTCTTCATGCAAGCTCTCTTGGAGTTCGTCTGTATTTTCTGCTTCAGTACTTGCTGTAGCATCATCTGGAGCCGAAGTTTGTTCACTTCTGCTCTGATTGGCAGGGGCATCTTCAATGTCAGAGTCTTCATCGTCAAGGACAGTGGAAGAACCTTCTTCAATATCTTTGACTACTACATTTATGGATTCCATCACTGTTCTTGTCCTCTGGTTGTACACTCGATATGCCCTACTGTTTATTGAATATCCCAGGAAGAAACCAGCATCGCTTTTTAGGTCAAGCTTCTTCCTGTACTCCCGATCCCTCAGAATGTAGCAGTCACTTCCAAAGATGTGAAAGTATTTAACTGTAGGCTTCTTCTGATTCCAGAGCTCGTAGCAAGTCTGGTTGATTCCTTTCCGTATGGTGACTCTGTTGTTGATGTAGCATGCGGTGTTCATTGCCTCAGCCCAGAATCTCAGGGGGATCCTCTTGGCATGAATCATGACTCTGGCCATTTCTTGAATTGTCCGATTCTTTCGTTCCACTACACCATTCTGCTGAGGAGTGATGGGAGAGGATAACTGATGTGAGATACCCTTTTGCCCACAGAACTCATCCACTGCTTCGCTTTCAAACTCTCTACCATGATCACTGCGGATGTTGGTGATTCTGAGATTTTTCTGTTGCTCCAGTCGGGACACCAACGAGACTATGACTTTTACAGTGTCTGATTTCTCTCTGATAAAATCAATCCAAGTGAACCGGGTATAGTCATCAATGCAGACGAAGGCATATCTTTTCTTGCCCACACTCTCGACTTCCATAGGACCCATCAGGTCCATGTGTATCAACTGGAGAGGTCTGGTTGTGTTTGTATCTTTAATTTTTGGATGTGAAGCCTTTTTTTGTTTCCCAATCTGACAATCTCCGCAGATGGAACTTACCTCGCCTTTAATCAGCCGTATTCCTCTGACTAACCCTTCTGTTGCAATTTTCTTCAGAGTCCTCAGATTGACATGACCCATCCTTCTGTGCCAGAGATTCATTTCCTCTACATTAGTCAGCATGCATCTTGGTAAAGGAGAGTTTGTGTCTACCTTGAGAAGATAGCAGTTACTTCTTGATCTGGCTCCCTCATTTATACATTCTCCATTCTTGTTGAAGATTTTGCACGAATATTTCATAAACTTCACCTGTTGAGTCCCATCACACAGCTGGCTAATGCTTATGAGGTTCGCCTTCAGTCCTTCCACCAGCATGACATTGCTTAGTTCGGGCATCCGTTCAACTGACAGTGTTCCCTTTCCTAGAACTCTTCCCCTCAGGCCATTTCCAAACTTCACCTGTTGTTCTAAGCAGGGAGTTATATTCTTCAAGAATGATCTTTCTCCCGTCATATGCCCTGAGCAGCCACTGTCAAAATACCAGCTAACCTTGTTCGAGGAACTTGCTGTGCTGATAAGAGCAAGATGCTGAGTTCTCCCATATTTGTGCTTGGTTGTTTTTCTGGCTGACCCCTTTCTGTGGTATGCTGATGGACAGTTCCTCTTAATGTTACCTTTGAGCGCGCAGCTATAGCATCTTTTATACTTTAATAGTGTCTTGACATGGTGATACAGGAATTGCTGTAGCAGGAGCTGATCCACCCTTCCTTGTGTTTTTCTGCCTTTCTTGACTGATCTGTATTTGACCATGTTGCATTCATCTTCACTCAGATCTGTCTCGTCTTCACTTCCGCTGGCAGAAAAAGCATTTTTCTGCTCGGCCTTCTTCATTGGTTTGCTAGTACAGTCGGCTTGTCGATGACCATATCCTTCACAGTTCCAACACTTCATGCCCTTTCTTCTGTCTCTCTTTTCATCATCATTTTGAGCAGATTCCTTCCCTCTCCTTTGATTTCCTCCACCTCTTTTAGGTGACCTTCGTGAGAATGAGCTTTGACCAGTTCTTGAATCCATGTTCTCCAGGAGTTTCCCAAGGTTCTTTACTAGTATACTCAGCTGATCATCTGGAGCTGGCTTCTTCACTTTTGTTTCTGCCTTCAGTCCTATATTCTCCTTAGGAGTAGGCTCTTCTTTAACCAGCTTCATCTCAAATTGTTTGAGGGATCCAACCAATTCTTCCAGCCTCAAGTGTCTGACATTTTGAGCTTCTTCAATAGCCGTCACTTTCATGTCAAATCTTGTGGGCAACGATCTGAGGACCTTCCTAGTCAGCTTCTCTTCAGAAATACGTTCTCCAAGAGAATGGGCTTCATTTGCCAGGTCACAAAGTTTTGCATTGAACTCAGTGATCGTCTTTTCTTTTAGCACTCTCAAATTTTCAAACTGCGTAGCAATAATCTGTAATCTTGACAACTTTACTCTATCAGTTCCTTCATGGGCAATTTGCAGAATTTCCCAAGCTTGCTTGGCCATATCACAGTTTGATATCAAACTGAAATTGTTAGCATCAACTACAGTAAAAATAGCATTCAGAGCCTTTCAATTACCGGTTGCTGCAGCTCCCTCTTCAGCAGTCCATTGTTCTTCAGGTTTTATCCGTGTAACTCCCTGTTCATTCATGGTGATCGGAGGAGACCACTGGACCACGATAGCTCTCCAGGTCTTCTCATCAATGGCTTTGAGAAAGGCCTTCATCCTAGCCTTCCAGTATCCATAGTTGCTTTCTTCCAACAATGGAGGTCTACTCGTGCTCTGTCCTTCCTTCATTGTTCCTTGACTTCTTCAGAGGCGATGTAGGATCTTTTACTCTGTGTGTTGAGCTCCCGCTCTGATACCAATTGAAAATTCGCAGCGCCTCTGATAAACAGATTTGTGAACAAGCAGTTGCTACAGCACACTCTTGTTCACCCGGAAACTGTTTCAGCAGGAATGAACAAGGACAAAGGTTTGTTCACCCAGTTCAGCCAATTGCCTACGTCTGGGGAGGACTCTTCTCAGTCCTCAATCCACTAATCTCAAGGTTTCCAAGTACACACGGTTACAACCCACGCAACCTATGCTACTCAACCACAAGTGGATCCACGTACACAATCAGAACAGGCTCTGACTTGTGTCTGCACACCCTCTACTGATATCTATCTAGAATAGCTACTGTCTCCTTGAAAGTCAGCCTATTCTACAGATTCTGCAGGGTTGATATAGCATCTGCTGTAGCACACAGCTGATGCCCAATCTGTCCGCATTGCTCCAAGCCTTCCGCTGAGCCGTTCGGATGATTCCACGAGCACTGCACACTCTGGAATACTCCCTCTCACTCAGTGACCTCCTGTTACTAGCAAGAGCTGGCCTTCGATCGATTGCCCGAGTCCCTCCACTCAACAATCCCTTCGCGGCCTTCCTTGATCCACCAACAAGCATTGCTACTCTGAATTGGTCTCCCGATCAAGCTGTGATCAGACTCTGCAAGTCCTGATCACCCACTGTCTCAATCACCTCAGCTCTGTGCTCACGCTCTGCTCTCGGTGATGATCGAAGATTCGCCCGCACAGATTCACTCTCTGTTGAACTTCTGTGTAACTCTCGTGTTTTCTCTCTTAGCTTCGATCAACCTTCATTGCTCTGAAGGGTCTCCATTAAATAGGCGCGCCCACTGCCATCATTACCAAGATTTAGCAATTCCCCTAGCAATATCAATATCTCCTAATTTTAGGAGATTAGATTTGATTTGAGATTCAAATCTCCCACAATCAAATCTCCTACTTCAGCTAGGAATCTCCACTGGAATATTCTCTGCAGCAACTTAGAAACTCCTCTGATGCTCTTAGAAGGACTGTCACGCCCTCTTTCCAAAGACCCAGATAGCTGCTACTCGGACAGATGCTACAGCCCTTCTAAACAAGCGCCTGCTATAGCTTTCTCCTGCTACAGCTGCTCCTTGTTCACTGGTCTTGTTCACAAACACTGGACACGGGCTATAGCAGCAACTTGTTCACTCGAGCTGGTTTTGTCAAACACTGTCATACAACATCATCATATATAATAATTTTATTTATGATATAGGTTCTGAAAACGAAGCTGTCAGCAGAGGGAGGTGACTACACGCTCTCAATCGAGTTCAGTTGTGAGTAAATAATTCCCAAGTATTCGCTTCGTATTAATTATAAGTTTTATTATGCATAATCATCCATAAATGGATTTTGTTAAATTGAGATGATGCTTTGTGATAAGTATCATACACGTGCATACATATTGCATCATGACACTACAACTTTTGTTATGCGATGATAATTCCGCATTTTGTTACGCGAAGATGAATTCCGCGTTTGATGATCCGGATCGGCAGTGAGACTGCCTAGCTATATGCTTCTGTTAGTTGCAGTACTCATTCTGAGCATTCATGCATTTGCATATCGTTATCAGCTATCCTTTTTGATTCCTTTGGCTAGAGTTACGCTCCTTGTCTAGGGCAGGTTACTAGGAGCACATTTTGCTTAGTTTAGTAGTAAACTCGGTTCCGTGCGTGTTGTAAATCTTATGACTGAATTAAATAGAAAAACCTATCTTTTTGTGTAATATTGTCATTTGTGAGGCTTGTTTGGTCGTTGGCCAAGCGCTGGTCTCGGCCTGGATTTTTGGGTCGTGACAAAGTTAGTATCAGAGCCTAGGTTTGTCCCCATAGTACACGGAGCTAGGACTTAGTAGAACTTTGATTATGGTAGTGTAGCGTGCCACCACCATAAACAAGGTTCTGCTATGACCTTTAGGAAATTCCTTCTTATTTACAGTCAAACCACTTTCTTGACATTCCGGTTTGCTGATACAAAGTTATTCATATAGGTTGTGATGGCACCACGTGGTTCAGCTCGTTCGAGAGGTACATCTCGACCTAGCAGAGGTGTTAACACCAGTAGAGGTGCGGGTGTTGGTGTTGATGATGTTAATCAGCCATTTCCTACCATTGTGCCACGCAGCACTCGGACGGGAACCAATCCGAGAGGTGCATGTAGCGAACCACCAGGGAGCGAGCCAGTTGTTCCACCTCAGGCCACAATGTCATATACCGATGTCGTGAGCAGTATGGGTTTGATTCAGGTGTTGCATGGTATGGTGCCGCAGGGTGTTGCTCCGGGCCAATCCGCGACTCCACCACCAGCAAGTGGTGGTAATGTAGACTTTCATCCAGCTCAGGGCGTATGTCAGACTGTTGACGATGGAGGTGTGAAGCTGGATGAGTTCATCAGGCATCAGCCACCGACTTTTAGTGCAACAGATGGAAATGATGACCCTCAGACATTTATTGATCAGACTCAGCGTCTTTGTCAAGTTCTTCATTGTCCGACTTGGAGGTCAGTGGAGTTGGCTTCTTTCAGACTACACGGTGTTGCTATGGCTTGGTTCGATGATGTGGTGAGGAGTAGGAGCATAGAGCAGCCGCATTTGGAATGGGATGAATTTAAGACATTGTTCTTGGAGAGATTTCTGCATGATAGTATAAGGGATGTGAAGGCAAGAGACTTTGAGATGTTGAGACAAGAAGCTTTGACGATTACGGAGTATGCTAATAAGTTCATCGTCTTATCAGCTTATGCCCCACATTTGGTGATGACAGAGCAGATGCGCATTAAGCATTTCATTATGTGATTACGTCATAATATTTTTTGATCAGTGGTTAGTACTCCGTTTGCTAGTTTCTCAAGAGTTGTGGATACTGCATGAGTTATAAAAGACAGAGAGCTTTTAGAGAGAGTTGCTCGTGACCCGAGAAAGAGACCTCGTGAGAATGATCAGTATGAGAACCAGCACCGAGGAGACTTTCGAGGAGGTAGAGGTCAACATTTTCAGCGAGGTAATCAGTTTCAATCATCACTGCACGGTCCGCGGCCCAATACTACCTCACATGACCGCAGAGCCCCCCAACAGAGTATTGGAGGCCAGCATTCAGGTTCGAGCAACCAGGATCAATCGAGGACGCAGTGCAAGACTTGTGGTCGATTTCTTACAGGTGTTTGTTATCGTGAGACGCGTGCATGTTTTCAGTGTGGTCAGAAAGGGCACTTTATTAACCAATGTCCCCATCGAGGTGCCAGTATCCATCACATAGCAGTGTATCCTTCTCTCACATATGCGCTTTTAGTTCAGCCTACGGTGCAGTCTGGTGCCACTGGTAGTCAGTATGGAGGAATTGGTTTTCCGTAGCACGATATGGAGCTAGTGTTGGAGGTCAAACTGGTAGTCAGACTATGAGCAACCAACCTCAACATCTGGATGGAGGCACACAGGCTAGAGTTTTTGCACTGCTCGCGATGCTGAAGCTTCTAATGCGGTCGCCACATGTACCTTACTTGTTTGCAATATTGATGCTTCTGTATTATTTGATCCTGGAGCTACGCATTCACTTGTTTCGCCATATTTTGCATCTCACCTTACTATGAGTCCTTCACGGTTGGAGGCACCTTTATCGGTAACTACTCCACTTGGTGGTCGGATTGAGACGAAGTCGGTATATCGTTCTTGTTTTATTGCGATTGGGGGTCATAATATGCAAGCAAACTTAATTTTGCTTGATATGTTAGAGTTTGATGTCATTTTGCGGATGGATTCGTTATCCTCGTATTATGCCACTCTTGACTGCCGTGAGAAGGTGATCACATTTCGATTACCGGACGAGCCATAGTTCACATTTTTATGTGATAGGAGTCTATCGTCTCCTTATTTCATATCAACACTGATGGCTGATAAATTGATGAGAAAGGGATGTCAGGCCTACTTGGCGATGATACTGGATACTAAGAATCAGACTCAGTCTACAAGTAGCTGATTTTGAAGATGTCTTTCAAGAGGATTTAATTGGACTACCTCCAGTGAGAGATGTGGAATTTTGTATCCATTTAATCCATGGTACGGAGCCTATCTCAATTCCTCCCTATCGGATGGCTCCGATGGAACTAAAAGAAGTGAAAGCTCAGTTGCAAGAGCTACTTGACAAGGGTTTTATCCATCTTAGTGTTTCTCCTTGGGGTGCTCCTGTTTTATTTGTAAAGAAGAAAGACGGAATGATGAGGTTATGCATTGACTATCGTCAGTTAAACAAAGTGACAGTGAACAACAAGTACACTTTACCAAGGATTGATGATTTGTTTGACCAGTTACAAGGAGCTCAATATTTCTCTAAGATCGATCTACGTTCAGGCTATCATTAACTTCAGATGAGAGAGCAAGATATTCCGAAGACAGCGTTCCGAACTCGTTATGGACATTACGAGTTTTTAATGATGTCATTTGGACTCACAAACGCACCAGCAGCGTTCATGGGAATGATGAATAATGTATTTAGGTCCTTCTTGGATAAATTTGTGATTGTGTTCATTGATGATATTCTGGTATACTCGAAAACTGAGGAAGAGCATGCTTCGCATTTGAGACAAGTACTTCAGAGGCTACGTGAGCACAAGTTGTATGCTAAGTTCTCTAAATGTGAAATTTGGTTAAATAGCATTGCTTTCCTCGGACACATCGTCTCAATTGAGGGTGTGAAAGTTGATCCCTCAAATGTTGCGGCAGTTGAAAGTTGGCCAACGCCAACTTCGGTAGCAGAAATTCGAAGCTTTTTAAGGCTTGCTGGGTATTATCGTCGATTTGTGCAATATTTTTCTCATATAGTTGCACTATTAACTCGTTTGACCCAGAAAGGAGTTAAATTTGTCTGGTCTGACAAATGTGAAGAGAGTTTCCAGAGACTGAAGAGAGCATTAATTACTGCCCCAATCTTAGCCCTTCCCTCAGGCACTGACCGATTTACTGTGTATTGTGATGCTTCAGGAGTTGGACTGGGATGTGTTTTAATGCAGCATGGTCGGGTTATTGCGTATGCTTCTCGTCAGCTGAAGAAGCATGAACATAATTATCCTACTCATGACCTTGACTTGACAGCAGTAGTTTTTGCATTAAAGATGTGGAGACATTATTTGTGCGGAGAAACATTTGAGGTGTTTACGGATCACAAAAGTATGAAGTACATTTTCAGTCAGAAAGATCTTAATCTTCGACAGGGTAGATGGGTGGAGTTGTTGAAAGACTACGATTGCACCATTTCTTATCATCCAGGAAAGGCCAACGCGGTTGCTGATGCTCTCAGTAAGAAGTCT
The DNA here is from genome assembly GCA_963678935.1 of Umbilicus rupestris. Classification (NCBI taxonomy): domain Eukaryota; kingdom Viridiplantae; phylum Streptophyta; class Magnoliopsida; order Saxifragales; family Crassulaceae; genus Umbilicus; species Umbilicus rupestris. The sequence goes on from OY787622.1 coordinate 10,571,828, forward strand.
ATGGGCAGTTTAGCACACATACCTATTAACAGGAGAGAACTTGCAAAGGAACTATCACAGCTGCAAAACAGCGGAGTTTCTTTTGAATTAGGAGAAAAGGGCCTTCTAGCGCATTCCAGAGTTGTGCCAACCTTAGTGTATCGAATAGGAGAAACGCAAGGTAAAGACCCCGAGTTAAGAAGGTTGATTACAGAAGTTCGTGAAGGTAGACAAGCAGATTTCACAGTTGGTGAGATGGTATTCTTCGATTTAAAAATCGGTTATGCGTTCCTTTAACTGGTGGACTACGTCAAGAGATTTTGACAGAGGCTCATTGTACACCTTATGTCATGCACCCAGGATCAAGTAAGATGTACCATGATCTCCGAGATACTTATTGGTGGAGTGGTATGAAGCGTGATGTGACTGACTTTGTCTCGAGATGTTTGACTTGTCAACAGGTGAAAGCTGAACACCAGAGACCAGCTGGCTTATTGCAGAATATTGAGATTCCAGAATGGAAGTGGGAGCGCATTACTATGGATTTTGTTACTAGACTTCCACGCACCAGCAAGGGTTATGATTCTATTTGGGTGATTGTGGATAGATTCACTAAGACTGCGCACTTTATTCCAATAAAGACAAATTATTCAGCAGAGCAGTATGCCCGTGTGTACATCGACGAAATTTACCATGGTTCGCAGTTTACGTCTAGATTTTGGAGGTCACTGCAAGAGGCGTTGGGAACGAAGTTACAATTGAGCACTGCATTTCATTCCTAGACAGATGGACTGTCAGAGAGGATCATCCAGACGTTATAAGATATGTTGAGAGCTTGCATTATTAATTTCAAGGGCAACTGTACACCATTGATGGAGTTTGCTTATAATAACAGTTATCACTCTAGCATTCGGATGGCTCCTTTTGAGGCATTGTATGGCAGAAGATGCAGATCGCCTGTTGGCTAGTTCGAGTTAGGTGAAAGTAAGTTGATTGGACCTGACCTGGTACATGATGCAAATGAGAAGGTCCGTCTGATCAGAGATAAGCTGTTAGCAGCTCAAAGCCGTCAAAAATATTATGCCGATCCAAAACGAAGAGAATTGGAGTTTCAGGATGGTGATCAATTCTTTTTAAAGGTGTCACCAATGAAAGGTGTGATGAGATTTGCCAAAAAGAGGAAATTTAATCCTCGATTCATCGGTCCTTTTGAAATCTTGGAACGGATTGGCACAGTTGCAAATAAATTAGCTTTGCCTCCGGCATTGTCTAATGTCCATCCAGTGTTTCATGTTTCGATGCTACAAAGGTATATTTCGAATCCTAGTCACGTACTGGAACAAGAACAACTTGAGATAGATGATACATTATCTTATGAGGAACAACCAATTGCCATCGTGGACCGAGATGTGAAGAGACTACATAATAGAGATGTAATTTCAGTCAAGGTGTTATGGAAGAATCATTCCAATGCAGAAGCCACTTGTGAATCAGAGAAGGACATGAAAAGCAGATATTCGTAACTTTTTGAGTCTCAAGGTATGACCATATAAATTCGGGGACCGAATTTTTTTGGAGGGTAGAATGTTATACCCATATATTAAAATATAAATATTTAGTTAGATATTTTATTTTGGGTCAAACTCCTCTCTCTCTTCCCCAACCCACCCTCTCTCCTCGTGCTCCCCATCTTCTTCCTCCCTGCCTTCTCTCCCCTGCCTTTCCATCCTCACCTCCTTCTCCTCATCTTCTCTCCCAATTAATTCTAGGGTTCATCAGAGCTTTTGATCAGGTATGTTCCTGACTTTGTTTTGGGTGATGTTTTGTGGGTGTTTTTGTATAGATTAACGCTTGAATGTTGTGTTAGGGTTGTTGTTTTTGTGTGGTTTGGGAGTGTAGTTGCTGTCTTTTAGGGTTGGAGGGTGTATTTATGATATGGTGGTTTGTGTTGGGGTAGATTTGGAGGTTGAATTTGGCTTGGGTAGGTTTTTAGGGTTTTGATGGAGAATGGTGTGGAGAATGATTTGGTGAAGAGTTGAGAGGTTGGCAGGGGAGACGGAGTTGGGTTTTGATCATTTGGAAGCTTGAGTTATGCAGAGTTTTTGGGGTGGAGCAGGAGATGGCTTAATTGTTGAATTGTTAGTGGGTTAAAGGCTGCATTTATTGTGGTTGTGCTTCTAGATTTTTTTGGTTTACTGCTTTGCAGTTTAAACTAGGTTTGATGATTTGATGCATTGGTGGAGGATGATTTGGTGAAGAATAGAGAAGTTGGCGGGGGGGAATGGAACTGGGCTTTGTTTAGTTTAGCAGTTAATGATGTTTTGAGTGACAAGATAATAATATATATATAAATAATTATTTTATTATGTTATGGGTTTTGGAAACGAAACTGTCAGCAGAGCGAGGTGACTACACCTCTCAATCGAGTTCAGTTGCGAGTAAATAATTCTGACGTATTCGCTTTGTATTAATTATAAGTTTTATTATGCACATTGCATAATCATCCATAAATGGATTTTGTTAAATTGAGATGAGGCTTTGTGTTAAGTATCATACATGTGCATACATATTGCATCCTGAGACTGCAACTTTTTTATGCGATGATAATTCCGCATTTGGTTGCGCAATGATGAATTCCGCGTTTGATGCTCCGGATCGGCAGTGACGACTGCCTAGCTATATGCTTCTGTTAGTTGCAGTACTCATTCTGAGCATTCATGCATTTACATACGTGCATTCGAATTATCTGATTGTTTATTGGCTTGTTGTTATAAATATACGGCTTATTAAGTGACATATCTCATTTATTGGATACGTATAAGTATAAGCGCTTACTAGAGTACGTGCCGGTTATTTCCTCACTGAGTCTTCCCGACTCACCCCGTTTATTACTCTTTCTGTACAGATAAGTGAATTGGTAGCTGCTCAAGGGTCCAGTTGTCCTCGACGAGAGAGCTATCTTTTCTTACGGTGCCATCCAACTTCAACTATCTTTTTGGACTCATTATCTTTTATTACGCTCCGTGTCTAGGGCAGGTTACTAGGAGCACATTTTGCTTAGTTTAGTAGTAAACTCGGTTCCGTGCGTGTTGTATATCTTATGACTGAATTAAATAGAAAAACCTATCTTTTTGTGTAATATTGTCATTTGTGAGGCTTGCTTGGTCGTTGGCCAAGCGCCGGTATCGACCTGGATTTTTGGGTCGTGACAGAAGCGGTTGACACAAGATCCCAGCACCGAAGTAAGGCCAATAACGCTTTAAAAAGATCATCAAACGAGCATCGATTCCTTTTACTTTTGTTTTCTACAGTTTTATCATTTTCATTATTAATTTCTTTTACTATCACACACAAATTGTTGAATTCTCAATCAACAACGGCTTCACACACCAACCACCCGCCGGTCACTCCTCATCATTATTCACCTGTTAGGTGATGAATAAGAGAGGCTAGTTATGTTTGTCTAAGAAAATCGACCAACAGTTGAGAGGCCTGTGGATAGTTCAATGTAAAAGTCCTTAGGCTTTTAACCATAGCTGGGCCATGGAAAGCCCAACCCAGCCCTCGAAGCTCGTCCTTTCCAAATGCAATAATATTAGGGCATCCGCACCCGTTGGAGCTTCCCAATCTCGCTGAAGAGCTTCTCAATCAGCAATTTCTATTACTATTCATCAAACAGTAATATAATATTTTGAACATTTTCTGCACCAATGCATCCTCCAGAAGAAGCTCCTATTATTATTGATTAAAAAAATAATATTTTGTAAAGATTTTTTCAAAGATATTTATGAATTATTGTTGCCAACTTGAATATGACACGTGAAGGTATTTATGAATTATTGTTGCCCACTTGAATATGACACGTGAAGATATTTATGAATTATTGCTGCCAACTTGAAGCTCCAGGATAGCATTTCGAAAATTTCTTCATCCAATCATAACATGACACGTGAATATGATGATAAACATGAAACCTCTATAAAAGAAGGTTCATACATTTTCTATACTCACACCATCAAACTTCTTGCTTTCTTCTACGTTCTTATTTTTCTCAACCATTTTCTTCTCATATAGATCCTTTCAATTTTGATGAGAGCTTTCAAATATTCTAGCAAACCATGAATCAGATGAATGATATGGCCAATTCAGCTGTTATGGATGCGGTAGTGCTAGCAACCATGGACGATGAAGACAATGTGCCTTCTCGTCGCCAATCTAATCGACCAAGAAACAGAGGACTGAGGGGGCAGAATGTGTTGAGCGTCCAATGTTTCCAGAAGGAGACTTTCGTCGCAGTTACCGTATGAGTAGTAATCTTTTTAATCGTATAAAGACCAAACTTTGTAATAATTATGTGTATTGGCACCAACGACAAGATGCCGCTGGCGTGTTTGACCTTCTTCATGAGCATAAGATGACCGGCGCTATACGAATGTTCGCATACGGTTCATGTACTGATCACTGTGCCGAAATCACACGGATGGGTGAATCAACAACCCTTAAATGCTTGAAGAAGTGGTGTGCTCAAGTAATTGAGCACTATAAGGATCGTATTTAAGATCTCCTAATGCAGGAGATTTAACTCGACTACTAAGAAGGGCATAACAACGAGGATTCTCAGGTATGATTGGGAGTATAGACTGTATGCACTGGGAATGGAAAAATTATCCAATAGCGTGGCAGGGGTCATACTCGGGTCGTAGTGGGTCGTCCAACCATTATATTAGAAGCTGTTGCATCATACGACACATGGATATGGCACGGTTTCATTGGTACGCCTGGAGCGCAAAATGATATCAATGTATTGTATAAATGAGACATATTTGATGATCGCCTCGAAGGAATCTCTCCTCAGGTGACATACAAAGTGAATGGGAAAACATATGCAGACACTTAGGGCCTGTTCTTTTGACCTTAACTTATACTTAACTTAACTGAATTTAACTTAACTTAACTTAAGTACTTTTACAAACATATTTTTAACCTTAAGTATCTGAGAATTAAACTAGTGTATGGTGGTTGGGGTGGTGGTGGTGATGTGGTTAGGGTGGTGGTTGTGGGTTGGGGTGGTGGTGTTGGGTTTACTTTTAAAAAACATGTTCATTTCAGTACTTAACTTAACTGAATTTAACTTAACTTAACTTACTTAAGTACTAAAAATTTAAGTTCTGAAGAACAGAGCCTTACTATTTGGCTGATGGAATTTATCCAAGGTACTCCTCATTTGTGAAAACAATTCGTAATCCACAAACTGATGTTGAAAAATTATTTGCGAAGAAGCAGGAATCATATCGCAAAGATGTTGAGAGGTGCTTTGGGATCTTATAATCTCGTTGAGCAATTGTACGTCATGCCGGTGTGTGTCATAAGAAAAGTGTCTTGAAAACGATTATGTTGGCTTGCATCATAATGCATAACATAATTGTTGAAGAAGAATTTATTGACGATGAGTTTGAAGAGAATGAAGAAGCAGATCCACACAGTGCCTTTACGGTGTATGATGGACCAGTCGATCACAATGGTAGCCGGTTTCGTCATGATCCCATTGAGAGGGTTCAACAATCTCAGGTGTTTGGTGAGCGTCTTGCAAATCTTCAATCTGCGTATCTTCATATGCAACTTCAGAATGATTTAGTAAGTCATAATTGGTTTATGGAAATCGGTGAACAGTTATGAATGTTAGATTATATGTATTATTTTAAGTTGTGTGATGTAATTCCCTTGCGAGTTTATTTCAATTAATTTTGTTTTGGTTGAAATTTATTTTTATGAGAATAATTAAGTTTTATATTTGAAATCAAATTCGATGGTATGAACAATTTTAATACACATAATCTAGAAGTTCAAAAATATTTTTCTAGATTTTTTTTGTTTTTTTTAAAAATTTCCATTGGAAATTAATCTGGTCCGTAGGATCAGATCTAACGAACCAAATTAATTATCCGTTACAAAATATATTCGTTGGATGATTGGGCTTGGGCCTTTCTCAGCAGCTCTTCCAGCTTCCCTGCAATCCTGCAAACTCCTCTCTCAGCAGTTCGAGCAGCTCGTCTGGCCGCAGCTCCTGCAGATTGTCACTGGTGCCTCTTCTTCTCCTTGCGCAGCTTCTACAATCCGCACGAGATCCGCACCGATGTGGATGCCGTTAGAAACTTCTTCGAAAACGTTCACTTATGGGCAACAACTTACTTGAAAGTGTTATTATTTAGATGTGTGCAGCAGCTTCTACAATCCGCACGAAATCCGCACCGATGCGGATGCCGTTAGAAACTTCTTCGAAAACGTTCACTTGTGGGGAACAGCTTATTTGAAAGTGTTATTATTTAGATGTGTACACGGATGCTTGATGAGAGGCCTCGAGTGCTGCTCTAAATCTCCGACTCATGGAATTCGACATTGGCCGAAAAACAGCAGCATTGTCCAATTTTTAAACAGATGAAGCCAAATATCAACAAACCACCACCCACCAAACACTCACAAACGTCACCCTCAGCCAACAGAAGTCCAGTAAATTGGACGCAAAGAAACCCTAAACCTCAGAGAAAAAACCACAAATTAAGCTGATCCCACCCCACAAAACCTCATCACTCGATCACCTGCTTAAGCTAATCTCATGTTAGCCTTGGCATATTTAAGGACTCCTCCCCCCATACTCACTTTCTACACTTGATTGCTTTAGATTTAGACTCAAATGGAAGAAGAGGGTCACCGAGTGGCGGCATGGGGACGAGCGGTGATCGACACCCGAGCACCGTTCAAGTCCGTCAAGGAGGCTGTTGCTTTGTTTGGAGAAAGGGTGTTGGCCGGGGAGCTCCACGCCAAACACCTTCAAGAGGTCCTCCTTTCTTTTTCTTATTAAAAAGAAAGATGCATTTTTATTGAACAAATGGGTTTTGCTTGTAGATGCAATGCGAGAGCACAAATGGCCCATCCAACTACACAACTCTAGCAGCAGAGCTTGAAGAGACAAAGCAGAACCTTGAACAAGCTCTTGAACAAAATGATGCAATGACGAATACCCTTGAATCTCTCAAACTCGAACTCCAACGGACGAAAGCTCATCTCACAAAATTCCAAGCTCAGGAGGAGAAGATGAAAGAGGTAAAGTTTGTTGAAAATGCAAAGGAGTTGAGAGTTGTTGAGGCTGAAGGTGAGACTGAGAGGATGAAGTATGTGAAATTCGGCAGCAGCCCGCATTCGCTGGCTCGAGCCATGGCTAGTTGTGACCATGAAAAAGTGCAGAAAAAGAAGCAGAAGAAAATGGCGTACCCTCTGGTTGGATGGTTGACTGGGAAGAAATCAAGTACTCAAACATGTCGATCTTCGAAAGAGGAGGTTATACTTTCTGCATACATGTAGGCCGTCTTTCTTTCCTTCCGGTCCAGGGTGAGAATAATGAATAAGCAGAGCTTTTTATTCCCTTGGGGAATAAAATAGATAATTGAGGGCGCGACTGAAACAATAATTGGGACATCTATTGTCCAACTACAATTACAAGATAACATTTAATGCCTAGAATTAGGCAAGTCCCATATGCTGCTTGGCCACACATGCTTCTTGCATTGTTTTATCTCAATCTTTGGACAATTTGGTCACATGTGCCCATGTGATATTCTGAGCAACTTCATATGATCTCCATGCCAGCACCTCAAGAAGCTAAGCCACTGGCCACTTCAATATAACACCCAGCAAGAATCCAAACATATGAACAGAAAGAAGAAGAAGAGAAGCATGAAGAACAACCACAATGTCTGCCTCCCCAACCTCCTAATCCGAAACAAAGCCTCCACCAACAAGCCCATCATCTCCCTCCTCGACCGCATTCGAGAAGCCATGCTTCGACTCATCATGTTCACTGCCATTTCCAAGTCAGCCCCAGCAAACCACGATCATGTCCTGAGGCAGAGCTACTCCTCGCCCTCTGCGCGAGATGATCCGCATCATAGCCAAGCTGTGGCAGAATGCATAGAGTTTATTAAGAAGCGGTCGGTGTGTAGCCCTGTGGTGGGAGGGAGAGTAGCGGATGCGAGTCATCATATCTAGTCTAGTCTTGATAACCCCATACCTCATGAAATCCCTCCTTTTCTGTCATCTACTCTTCTGCACAACTCTGTTTTATTTCTTCCTATTTTCAACTCTCTGCCCCCTGCCCTGACCTTTGACACACTTGTTTTCTATGTTTAGATCCCTGCCCTGCCAAGAGTTATGTGACGTGGGGAAGAAGTTGGATGATGAAATTGTAACTTTTTTGTTTGGATGTAAATTTTACCAGTAAAGTTTTTAGTTTTGTAGGACAGAGTTTTGTATTTAGATGCATAAATCCTCCCTTGTCAAGACTCATACTATCAGAATTCATCCGATCCAAAGTGTTGGTTGTTGAAAAATTTGGCGAAGAAGTGTGAAAAAAATGTGGTGTGACCATATTTATATGAGAAAAGTATTTAATTGGATTTAAAGTCCTACAAATGAAAGGACAAAATCAATTACTTACATGTCCAAATTGAAGCCAAAATGAATGAAATGAAATGCTCAAAGTTATGGAGAGCATTTACAAAGGTCAAGTGAAAAGCCTTAGAAGACATAGAGGCTTATCTTAATTATGACATTGTCATAATTTTTGTGGGTTATTTGTTTTCCATTAGCATGAAAAACTTGAAGAGGTAGCATGATAATGGCTATGCACTTATGAGAGACCTTTTCAAGAGCATTGACAATTGATTTTAATCTTGTGAAATGAAGGGACTTGAACATTCATTTTGGTGCCTTTAAGAGGACCTTTAGCATTCACAATGCCATTATGATGGGTTGCCTCATCCTCCCCTATAAAAGAAGGTGCAAATGAGGCTTGAAAATCATCAACTCACACAACAACATCTCTCATTTCCAACATCTCCTTACTTGATAGCCGGCTGATTTTTCCTTTGAGTTCTTCATACTCTTTTGAGTATTTCTTTAGTGATAGTGGCTTGCACAAGTTTGGTTGGCCGGAGTGTTACCTTATAGTGCAAAGAGGTATACACTCACAAGTTGTTGTTCCTAGAAGCTCTTGCCATTTCCTTGCACCCGGTGAGACGGCAATAAAAGCTTTAAAGAAATCGTTTAACGAGCCTCAACTGATTCTGGTTTGCTTGTATCATTATTCCGTTCCACTTTGAATAATTTGTTTATATGGCTATCAATTTAATCATTTGATTTATAAGAATCAAATTGAATTGATTAAACTAAGTTGATGCACTAATTAATTAGATAATTGATAGTGTTACTCCATTTACTTTATATTGAATTAAACTAACACTTGATTCAATATAACAATAATGATGCATGCCTTCCATTAATAATAATACTTCATTAAAATATAATGTATTCACAAAGCTTTATCTACATGTTCCATCCTTGATATATGAAATTGCATTCAATTTTAGTCGAACAATCTTAAAGCTTTTAAGCTATATATAAAATAATGAGTACAATTTAAATATCAAGATTACTAACAAGTTGGTCTTTTCTAGACATGGAAAACCAAACCACAAATCAAAGAATGGACATTGATGCCAATATCCCAGTTGCTCCTGTAGTGTTGCCAACCGTGCTTCCAACAATGTTGCCCACAGCTAGTGGTGTGCCAAGTAACACCCCATTGATAACGGCTATGGCAGGGAATGGACCTGCGGGTTCAATTCCAAGCGGGTCAGTGGCACGAGTGCCCGCCGCAGTGATGCCGGCCGAAAGGCCTGAGAAGTTTACAGGATTGAACTTCAAGAGATGGCAACAGAAGATGCACTTCTACTTGACCACCATTGGGTTGGCTCGGTTCCTAACTGAAGATCCACCAACGTATAAGGAGGATGAAACCGACTCACAAGTTTTCATGGCATATAATGCTTGGAAAGATTCCGACTATCTATGCCGGAACTACGTCATGAATAGCTTAAATGACGGACTGTACGATGTATACAGTACCAAACTCTCAACTAAGGAGCTTTGGGAGTCATTGGATAAGAAATACCGAACTGAGTTGAAGAAGACAACCGTGGCTCTGACAAGAGGTTCAAAGGATCATCGGAGAGGGCCAACTTAGTGGAGCATGGTGAGAGCTCTAAGAGGAAGAAACCCTCTAACAAGTTAGCATTGAAGGGTGGAGTGTTCAAGAAAAGACAACCACCCAAGTTTCTGGGAAAATGCTTCAACTGTGACAAAGAGGGTCACCGAGCAGCTGACTGTAAGAAGCCTCCAAGGAAGCAAAAGAAGGAAGTCAACTCAGCCGAAGCTGAAGAAGACTTTCTAGTAGCTGTTATCTCTGAACTGAACTTGGTGGATTCTAATCCCAAGGAGTGGTGGCTGGACACAGGAGCAACTCGCCACATTTGCTCGGATAAGAATGCATTCTCCAAACTAGAGTTGAGTGAGGCTGGAGAGAAGTTGTACATGGACAATTCCGCCACCACTGATATCAAGGGGAAGGGTATAGTAGTCCTGAAGCTGACATCAGGGAAGGACCTGAAGCTTACAGAGGTTCTCTATGTACCCGATGTAAGGAAGAATTTGATCTCTGGGACCTGCTGGATAACCATTGATTTAAAGATGGTATTTGAGTCCCAGAAAATTATTCTCACAAAGAACGGTATGTATTTGGGAAGAGGTTCTGTAAAGGATGACATGTGGAAGATGAATGTAATAGCCATCAAACCCAAAAATATCAATAAAGATAATTCTTCTGTTTATTTGCTTGAGTCCTCTAATTTATGGCATAAAAGATTAGGCCACGTAAATTATGACACAATAAGGAAACTAATGAATTTGGAGTGTATACCCAAATCTCATATAGATTCCAAATACAAGTGTGAATCTTGTGTTGAAGCAAAATTAACGAGAACCTCATTTCACAATGTTGAAAGAAAAATCGAACCCCTTGAATTAATCCATAGTGACCTATGCGACTTAAAATTCATGCCAACCAGATGTGGTAACAAATATTTTGTGACTTTCATTGATGATAGTACAAAATATTGTTATGTATATTTGCTGAAAAGCAAAGATGAGGCAATTGAAAAGTTTGCACTGTACAAATTAAAAGTTGAGAACCAACTCAACAAAAAGATAAATAGGTTGAGAAGTGACCGTGGAGGTGAATATGTAGAACCGTTTGGGGCCTTCTGTGCACAATACGGAATTATTCATGAAGTAACTCCACCATACTCGCCTCAATCAAACGGCATTGCAGAACGAAAGAATCGTACTCTAAAAGAGATGATGAATGCGATATTGTTAAGCTTTGGGTTACCCATGGAATGTGGGGGGAAGTCATCTTATCAGCGAATTATCTTTTAAATAAGGTACCTCGCAAACGGAAAAGAAGTCTCCAGATGAGCTATTTAAAGCCTTCCTATAAATACTTACGAGTGTGGGGCTGTCTTGCTAAGGTAATGGCTCCCGGTCCTAAGCGAATGAGGATAGTCAAAAACTGTTGATTGTATATTCATTGGGTATGCGCAAAACTGTAATGCGTATAGATTCCTTGTGTATGAATCAAAAAATCCTGATATACACAAAAATTCCATCTTGGAATCAAAGAATGCTTCGTTCTTTGAACAAGTATTTCCTTATAAGTCTAAGGAAGATGATTTGGGTTCATCTCATCAGTTATTTGAAGATATTGAGGAAATAACTCAAGAACAAGATGATATCTCTGGAAATGATATGGAATCAATAGAACCTAGACGAAGCGAGCGAGCAAGGATAGAAAAATCATTTGGTGCTGATTTTCTAACCTATATACTCGAAGCTGAACCTCGAACTTACAAAGAGGCTACAAACTCAGTGGAGGGTCACTTATGGAAAGAAGTCATAAGGAGTGAGATTGATTCTATCTTGCAAAATCATACTTGGGAATTGGTTGATCTTCTCCCTGGAAGTAAAACACTAGGTTCTAAGTGGGTATTCACCAGGAAGTTGAAAGTGGATGGCACTACCGATAAATACAAGGCAAGACTTGTAATCAAAAGTTATAGACAAAAGGAAGGTCTTGACTATTTTGATACATATTCTCCTATGACGAGAATCACTTCCATAAGGATGATAATAGCAATTGCGGCTTTACGTAATTTAGAAATACATCAAATGGATGTGAAAATAGCTTTTCTCAATGGCGATCTTGAGGAAGAAATCTATATGGAACAACCCGAATGTTGTATAGAGCCTGGTCAAGAGAGGAAAGTTTGTAGACTTGTAAAATCTCTATATGACCTAAAACAAGCCCCAAAGCAGTGGCATGAGAAATTTGACTCTGTGATGATGTCAAATGGGTTTAAGATCAACGAGTGTGATAAATGTGTTTATATTAAAAACACAGAACATGGTTATGTGATTCTGTGTTTATATGTTGACGACATGCTCATTGTGGGAAGCAATGATGACCTGATTAAGTCCACAAAGGCTATATTAAACTCTAAGTTTGATATGAAAGATTTGGGACTAGCTGTTGTAATTCTAGGTATCAAGATTACACGGACTAATGATGGACTGGTCTTAAGTCAATCACATTACGCCGAGAAGATCCTAGACAAGTTTGGAAATGATAGTTTGGGAATATTCAAAACTCCAATAGATATCAGTCAACACTTGTCTAAAAACAAAGGACAAAGTATCTCCCAAGTGGAATATGCGAGAGTCATAGGTAGTCTAATGTACTTAATGAATTGTACTAGACTTGACATTGTCTATACTGTAAGTAAACTTGCTAGATATACGAGTAATCTAGGATCGAAACACTGGAAAGCAATCGTGAGAGTACTGAGGTACTTACGATTTACTTGGGAGTATGGTCTACATTATACCAGATATCCAGAAGTCATTGAAGGTTTCAATGATGCAAGTTGGATATCTGATATACAAGATTCAAAAGCGACAAGTAGATATGTATTCACTCTGGGAGATGCTGCAGTGTCTTGGAAGTCCTTTAAACAGACTGTGATAACTAGATCCATTATGGAAGCTGAATTCGTTGCATTAGATAAATGTGGCGAAGAAGCCGAGTGGCTAAGAAACTTTGTAGAGGATATTCCAAAATGGACAATACCTGTGCCATCAATATGTTTATATTGTGACAACCAATCTGCAATTGGAAGGGCACAAAGTGTAATGTATAATGGTAAGTCACGACATATTCGTCGACGACATAATACCATTAGATAACTTCTCTCTTCAGGTGTCATTAGTATTGACTATGTAAGGTCCAAAGATAATATTGCGGATCCATTAACCAAAGGGTTAAATAGGAACCAAGTAGAGAAGATGTCTAGAGGAATGGGACTTAAGCCCTTGAATAAATAAAGTCAAGGCAAAGGAAACCCAACCATGCTGATTGGAGATCCCAAGATCTTGGTTCAAAGGAACAACCTAACTGCTGAGACTATGTGTGGTCACTTGAGGGGGTTAACCCCGTTCCCATTCTTTGTTTAAATTGGTGACTCCCGCACGAGGTTAAGCTTGAAGCTTTTAATGATTTTTAGATTTCGGATGTTGAGATTTCGACAAGTAATGCGGGATTACTTGAAATAAAGAATCACCTATGTGAGAAAGAAGTGAGGCCGCTTCTAAGAAGAATTAATGAGGCTCAATTCTTTCAAAACTCTCATAGAAACAGGCTCAACTGATTCTGGTTTGCTTGTATCGTTATTTCGTTCTACTTTGAATAATTTGTTTATTTGGCTATCAATTTAATCATTTGATTTATAATCTTCATATTGAATCAAATTGAATTGATTAAACTAAGTTGATGCACTAATTAATTAGATAATTGATAGTGTTACTCCATTTACTTTATATTGAAATAAACTAACACTTGATTCAATATAACAATAATGATGCATGCCTTCCATTAATAGTAACACTTCATAAAATATAATGTATTCACAAAGCTTTATCTACATGTTCCATCCTTCATATAATTGAAATTTCATTCAATTTTAGTCGAACACTGATTCATGAGTTCTCAAACTTGAATTCAATATAAACTTTTATTCGATGATGTCGGTTTTAATTGGTTTGAGTAAGATGTTGTAGTTGAAATTTGGTATTCCTTTTCTTAAGTTTAATAATCCATTTCTTTTTTATTGGTTTCTTAATGATGCTATTAAGTTACTAAAAAGCCACCCAAGGGGGATGTTGAGAGTTTAAAGAAATGGATTATTAAGGTCCCGTTTAAAAAATTTGAGGGATAGAAAGAAACTTTGAAAAAAAAAAATGATTTTTTTGTGATTGATTTATCATAAAAAATGAAAACCAAATAAGGGAGTACATTATAAACTTACTTATGGAAATATTATTTTCTAAGTTGTTTTCCATTGTCATTTTCTATTTATTGAACTTTCCAACATCCAAACGGAGGCATAAATTACATTACGTAAATGTAAAATAATGACAAGTTATAATCATCGCCTACTAATTACTCCACTTTAAATCAAACGTCATGGAAACTATGATGTGGACTCTTTATTCGGTAGATTTCTGAGTAAACATGTAGTGATTCATTCCTGGATAAATTTTCTTAATAGTGTCTTGCATGGCATGATATCATCGGAATGTTGTTCCTCATGGCAACAATTTTTGTACAAGTAGATTGAAAAAAAAAAAAAAAGACGACGCGGAATACATGGTTTTTGCCTTGTAGACAAGCCATGAATAGTTGGACGAAACCACTGGTAAGTAAAATATCATTTGGATGTTTGCTGAAATAAGACCTCGCATCTCTGCCGTTGCCACTAGCTTCAAACCACAGTTATGCAACACTGAGTGGCTGGGATGTTGAGGGGGTTGCTTCTTTTTCAGTCTTGCACCTGTATGTAAAAATAGTAGATGTTGTAATGATCCAAATATCGATACCACTCCTGTTTCCATCATTGCTTCGCTTTGAAGAAAGATCGTTCAAGATTGCTGAAAACTGAAGAGCTATCTTACCTGTTGCATTGTGACCGAGATGCATAGTTATGGTTGCTGCAGTTCGAGCACATCCAGTCCCCTTCGCGCCACTCCTTTGCACTACAACAGCAAACTAGCAGAATTAGACGGTAAGTTTTGCTGGACATTGCCTGATGATGACACTGTGCATGACACACAAAAATTTAAAAATAGAACATTAAATCAGCATTCCATAACAGTCCCATTTTTTAACATCATTATAACATATACGCTGTGAAGATTGAGGCTGGGAATACAAGTGAACTGACATATCAAAGCAAAATGTAAATAAATCAAGAAAAATTGTATACGCCATACCCTTTTCCCAGTTGAGAGGGAGCTGGCTTTGGGAAAGGCATATGCATTTGAAAATTTGGAGTAGCTGGAGAGCCTACCAACGGAAACGGAGGTCGAAACCCAGTTCTTAAGTTGGGTTCAGGCAATGTTGTTTGTTCCATACCAGGGTATGTTTGCAGCAGCCTATTTGCCTGCATAATGAAACAGAGGTGACCAGGTAAGAGTCACGCATCCAAAATATACATCAATATGACAAGGCATACCAGATGAAAGTCGTCTACTGGTCCTGCATTCAATCGCTTGTTCTCCCAATCATGGGCAGGTTCCTCTGAGGCTAGACGCTTTGTTCCTAGTGCTTTAAGAATAAATTTACAGAGGAACACATGATTAGCGCTTTGGCACTCGGGACATGTTAAACCTAATAAAACTAGCTCAAGCCAGAGAAGACAAGGGCTAGTGCAGAATCGATGCACAAATATCAAGCAAATTGTGGCCAAGTCAATATCATGTTACATCAAGTTAAAACTATGCCATAAACAAAAATCAACAGCATGGTTGATGTTTAAATAGTTCAACAGTTCAAGTCCCATTAAATTTAGTGATTGTTAGAAAAAGAATCAAAAATGCAATGTAGTGTGATTTGTGGTCTACAGTCTACATGGCAATCATACTGATGTCTTAAATTTTGGGCCCTGCAGCTAAATGGTGTTAATAATCATCCCCAGCATATTGATGTAATTCACCTGAACTGATTTGATTGTTGATACATATACATGAGAGATCTACCCATTGATTATTACTACAATTTCATTATCACCGAATGATAGTATATTAATAATCAATAGGCTTCTCTCATGAGACAATTCATAAGGCACAAGACCTTGGTTATGCCAGGGGAAGAAGAGTGGCTGATATGATTATATATGAAGACCAAGAGAATACTCTAATAGAAACATGATAGTTGAAGGGAAGAGACTACACCTGGAGGAACCGAGGCATTGCATTTCTTGCACTGCAAAGAACAGAGAACACTCAAAGGATGCTTTAGATAGAGTAACTGAAATTTACATTGATCTCAGACCAATATAAAAATAACTGAAAAAATGCAACAAATGGTAACCTGAGTGCGAGAAGCGTAATTGTGGAAACCACAATTGCAAATCCAATCTCCATTACGCCAACCTTTTGAAACCATTTGAGGGTAATTCATATCATTTGCATATGGGAATCCCAATGTCTGGGTTCCAGGTAAGGGCCAACTGGAAGATGCTGGCGATCGGAATTTGTCAGCTCCTAAGCCAAGCGGCCAATTTGAGGTGAAAGGAAAGGAATGGTGCAATGCAGCATTTCCTAACAGTCCAAAATTCATCCTTTGATCCATTGGGCCTTGTCCCTTAGAAAAGTAAGGAGTATAGGTAGGGAAGGAAGCGCCAGACAGTCCAACTGCTGGCATTGCAGCTACCTCCTTTGGCTGGCCACACTTCTTGCAATTTTCCCTTGATGCGTAATTGTTGTTAGTGCAACCTATTGAACCATTCCAACACACCCAACCCAAAATGCAGCGAGGTAGTTGTAAAGAATCCAGTTAACGCACGCCACCAACGCACACCATGCGGTCCATCCCACATTTATATACACATACAAAAAAACACAAACCACTCAACCTAACTGATAGGAGTTCTCTGAATAAGTGACGTAACAGATATAAAACTGAAAATGAAATCAAATAGCAAAGCCATCAAGGTGCATTAGCACAAAATCAAGTGACCACCCAGTTAAAGTTAGAACCTTGAAGCTTTAAATAGACAGAGCTCATGGCTACTCCACTGTAAGGCCAACCATTTCATGATTGTAAACAGACCCAAGACCATGTTTTACAAATGATAATCATCAAAGTAAGGGGTTCATCTTCCCTTGGTGAAACATGATCACTTGTCCCTATCCACAACCCTTTGTCTTGACTAGTTTCATAATTACGAAATATTGTTAATGTGTTTATGAAAAATACTAAAACATGTTAAAAAGAAATACATGTTTATGTTTGGAAAAGAATTGTATTCATTCCAAAAGGGAGAGATTACACTGAAAAACTAAACACTCTATACAAATAATTTCATTCACAGTACACGCTTTTTGTATTCTTTCCAATGCTTTCCCAGCAGCACGAATAAAATTGATTTCATTCACTATGTAAATTAAAACACCTGTTAATTTTTTGTTATAGAAGGTGTCATTATCACTCTGATTTCATGTAATCCTAATCGTTTTCTGCATACCCCTCCCACTTGTGGATATCTTTATTCAAGCATTAAGGAATTAAGTGGTTCTTTCTACCAAAAAATGAAACAACAATGTCAGTGCATTTTGTTTTTCTAACATAAAGATATCCAAGAGTAAGATACACAAAAACAACTTATACTCTTATTGATTCTGAATTCAAGATCATCAGTAGTCCATTCATTTATTTTATTCAGCACCCATCAGTGGCTGAAGCCGTCACAATGCATAGGTTGCGTCACTATCCTATGCTATATATGATCTGAAATTATTCACATTTTAATCTTCTCAAGAAGAATGGACAAGTCTTTCTGTCATCTTAATTGTTAATTTTTTTTTTCTTTTCTGAAGATTAGCTCTAGTAAATAAATGCAAGAAAGCTGGAATGGACTTGATACTTATTTGGAAAACCAATAATGAGGAAAATAGCGGAAATGTGAAGATGAGAACCTGTACAGATCCAATCTCCAGCGCGAGGGAGCCATTTGGAGTTCGTAGGAGTTTTGGTATCGACGAGGATGCGAGGCTGCTTGCATCTGTTGCAGAAGGATCTGAAAGCGTAGTTCCTATTCTTGCAGCCGCCACACTCCCAATCACCCTCTCTTTTGCCGTCTCCCATTCTTCCGACGATTGCAAGGTTGTGCAGAATTGATGAATGATGGATGGTCCCTGCCTTTCTGGGAGGGTTTTGATTTTGAGGAATCACTCGGTTCTTGTTCTCTGGGAATGACCTATTTTAGCAATATAAATAAAGGGGTCATATTGTAATTATTAGTTTTACAATTTGCCCCGAATTTCCAACTTCAAAATTATAAATCGAGTTTCATGAATGTTCCGGGTCGGATTTAGCCTCTTCTCGGCCCACCTTCTCCGGGCCAGGCAAGAGAACAACTGGCGAGTTTCCGGCGCAATCGGTAAGCAGTCACGTCGACGCGCCCTGGATTGACGAGTCACATTCGCTTGAGATATTTCACCGCAGAAACGAGGCTGATTGAAAGACGGGGATCTGGACATGAAGCGATCATCGAGGACCGGCATCGTAAAGGGATTCTTGTATAGTGTTGTAGTTTTGATTTTGGCAGCGCATAGGGCAGTTTGTATAAGGTTTCCGGAACGGATCTCGAACGGCGTGAAAAGCCCCCGCGCGCAGAACCAGCCGTTGAGAACGACAGTTTTCGCTCTGGGGAGTTTCTGGAGATCTGAATCGGTGTTTGGTTGCTTGGATGGAGTTGTGCGGACCACGGCTGTATACGCTGGAGGGACCAAGACGAATCCGGAGTATCGAAGCTTAGGCGATCATGCCGAGGCTGTTCAGGTACTGCTGCTGCTTCCGATGATCTCCTTTTAAATCCTTCTTTTTCAAAGTGATCTGAATTTTTGTAATGTATAATGATTAAGCTTGTGTTGAGCTGTGATGAATTGATTTGATTTAGTATGAATAGTGTTGCAGGTGATTAGGTTATACTTCTATGCATCTCTTTTATATATAGTGTTGATTCAGCAATGCACGGGCCTCCAATTAGGATGCATTGTATTGCTCTTTATCATGATTAGATATCAGTAATTGAAATAGCCTGCAACTGCTATGGGTAAATTCAAGTGGTGGTGAAGAAACAAGCATTGATTGAAATTTGGTTTTATAGATGGTGCTAGTTGAAATATTTGTAATCAACTCATCTTTGAGGTTTTTAGAGCCCATTCTGAAGCCATGGAGAAAACTGATATAGCTAGAAAAGGGAAGAAATTGTTATTGATAAGCAGCACATGGAATGACTGGGGTGTTTATTTGTATGTGTAGTTATGTTCCAGCTTAAATATGATTTTGCCAGAGTTCCACATATTGTTTAGTTGATGACTGGGTTATAAAATCTGCGTAGTATTTGTTGTGTTTATCAATGCATGGTGCACCGAGAGACGATAACTTAACATTTTTGAGTTTGAAATATGGCCGCGCAGTTAGGTAATTCAATTTTCATGCCTTATGCATTTTATTTACACCATTTCACAGCAATTCTGCTGTTTGAAGGTCATATATGTTTTTGTGCCCCAGCTTTGTTTTTATGCTCTTTCTTTTTTCCGTTTTGTGTCTAACTGAGAAACACATTGCTGCTGGTGTGCTTGTTGGTGTGTCAGATCGAATATGATCCTGGAGTTATCAATTTCAGGCAACTTCTGGAGGTTTTTTGGTCCACTCATGATAGCAGACAAGTATATGGTCAAGGTCCTGATGTAGGGAATCAGTACAGGTTAGACTTCTGGTCAATTCAGATTTTCATATGTATGGGACTGTCGTCGCCAAAGGGAAGTATTGTTGTTCATAGGTCGATTATTTTCACCAATGGTACTGAAGAGATGAGGATGGCTGCTGTCAGCAAAGAAAGAGAGCAAACTAAATCGAAAAATAGCATAGTCACAACTAAGGTTCAGCAATTGGGAACTGTTTATCCCGCTGAACCTGAACACCAGGTTTGTAACTGAAATTAAAACTTCTTGCCAGTTCCGATTCTGAGAAGCCACAGGGCCGTTTCTCATCAGTAACTGGTACTTGTTTATCGTGCAGAAGTTTGAGCTTAAGCGAAATCCATTTCTTCTTCAGCTGATTGGTAATATGCCCGAGGAGGAACTTGAAAGCTCAACTCTGGCTGCAAAAATGAATGGCTATGCTGGCGAGCTTTGTCCACCAAAGACCCAGAGACGCATAGATGCCAAGATCAATGAGATTATTAGAAGAGGATGGCCCATTTTAAGGGATGTTTAGGTATATTGAGATAAGAGCATTTCCAGTTTCTACTTATGTCATCATGTTGGTCATTGCTTTTTATCTTTCAAATCTGTAATTGCTCTAGGCCTTGTATAATTTTCTAACTGACTAAGATTTCAATTCAAATGATGCAGATGTGCATATGGTTCCAAGTTCGGATTTCAAACCAGATTATGCTACAGTTTGATCTGTTTATTTTCAACAATTTCCACATGTTGTTTCATTACTTGGCAGTTGCTGTATGGAATTCATGACACCTCAATCTTGGTTGGTTCCATGAATGCTTCAGGCTCCTCTTCTGAAAGCCATATTTGTGGGATGGCACCTGCAGAAGACTTCAGGCAGCTGTCTTCTAGGAACTATGCTACTTCTTAGGGCATATGTACCGCCAGCCGCTGCTGTACCATGTAGTTTAATCATATATCGCTACATCTACAGAGGTCGTATTTGAGAATCGTTGATGTAACTTTGACTTTGAAATTTGGTGAACCTATTCAATGGTCTTTGATGGAAGTTTGAATCTCTTACACATTTGAATATATGGATTATGGTGATCAGTTTTCTGGAAATTTAGGGTTTATGATTTTTAGTTGCGCTGTTAAAGTGGACAAGTTGTCATGTTTGAAGTTGCATTAGCGTCAGCTGTTGAAATGATGAAGTGGCAGCATGAAAATTTTGAGAAGGCAGCGAAGCAAATTGTGGGAGCAAAGCAAGACACAGGAGGCAGTTTGGTGAAGGCATTAGAGAGTAAATATGGGAAAAAGTTTAGGGTTATTTGTTAGGTCATTAAAGAAGGCTAGGGTAATAGATGATGCTGCCTGCCATGTCTGTCTATAATGGTCATCAATCCAAGAGATGATTCATCCTTAGGCAATGACACTCAAAATGAATGTACAAGTTCAATCTTTGTATGATGGAGGACTTCCGCGGACCAAGTTTCATTGTGGAGTGACTTGGTTTGTATAGCACAACATAGTATTCATGATGTGAACCTTGAGCCTTCAGGATTTTCCAAGCGATTGAAATTAGAATAATAAATAGAAAAGATCTGTCAACAACAAAATTAGGCTTGGCAATCTCAATACAAAAATATTATGCGGAGATAGGGTTTAATTCTGCCCAGCTTCTTCATCGCTCCCTCACTCACTCACCCAATTTCCCCAAAATGGATTCTGATCGGAAGAGGAAGAACGAGTCGATCTCCTCCGCAGGTGATGGAAAAGACAAAACCACAACCGACCACCACAAGAAGACGAAAAGTAGCGGCAACAACAGCACCAGCCGTGACGTTAAAACCATGCCGTCATTTTCCCCGTCTCCAAAGACCAAAGTTAGGGCTTTTCATATACTGATTAAGCATCAGGGCTCTCGAAGGAAGGCATCCTGGAGAGATCCGGACGGCGCGGTGATTGCCAAGAGGACCCGTGACGACGCCGTCGCTCAGCTGAAGGCGCTTAGGGAGGATATTGTTTCTGGAAAGGCCAAGTTTGAGGACGTTGCTTCTAGGGTTTCTGATTGCAATTCGGCCAAGCGTGGCGGTGATCTTGGTAAGCTCTGTATTTCATTAGGTTTGAATTGTATTTAATTTTGAATGCATTTGGAAACTTGACAAGTGTTTTGCGTTAGGGAACTTATGGCATTTCTAGTAATTTGAAACAAATATTTTTCTAGTCACATTTGTTCCAATGTTGATTCTCAAAGCTGTTTTAGTCAACTATCAAATGAAAGTGCATTGAAAAGTTAATTGTGCATACTTATTCCTGCAGATTGTGTTTGTATATTGGTAGTGATAGAGAAATGCTTTATTTCTTGTTTCCGTTATGCTACAACGATTTTTGTGTGTGTATGTTGCCGCATTCAATGTGTTCCGTTACATGAATGCAATAATGTGCCTTTGGTTTTGTTATACTATGATACTCATTTTCAATTTCATTCCTAAACCACAGTTTCTGGTCTTGCAGAGTCCAGTTTATGAGCATGAATAGTATGCATGTATTTTTTGGTCTGGTTCTTTATCAGAATATGAGGTGCTGGGTTCAAATGTCACTAATAAACCAAATACCTAATTATGCCAATAAGATTCAGAATTCAGAAATCCAATACAATTTACAATATTATTGTTGGAAAATAGAAGGAGTTGATGATTAGTGCATTAAGTGAGCTTTGATTGAAGGGACATGTCTATTATTAGAAGCTGTACATGCTCAGTGACATTTGTGGGGTTGTCTCCTTCATTTTTATTTGTCTTTAGAGAAAAAAAACAGTGTTTTATATTCCATGGTGTACATAGAGCCTTTACCCTTTCCCTCCGCCTTCTTTTCAAGGTGGCCCAAGGACCCAGCCTATGTGAATCTTTGTTTCTAAACTTGGACGCTGGAGATTATTAGTAATGATACAAACAATTGTGTTTTTGTGTTGGTCATATTCAGCTAGACTAGTTTTCTTTTTAATAGTATGTTTTACTGTTATTCTTGCAGGCACCATGAAGGATGGTGACTCACCATCATTATTATTTTTTACTTATTACTGTTTATTGAGTTGAGGCTGCTGGGATTCCCATGTATTCTTTGGGCTGTTTGACTGATAGAAATTTGGGTTAAGTGAGGAAAAAGAATATAAGGATGTTGTTGGTCTGTGTAATCTTTATCGCATTGTACAAAATATTGTTGAAGAGAAATGTTAATCTAATGACAGATCTGTCCTTGAACTCCGTTGTCGAATGGACAATATGCATCTCTATACATGATGCACGGTGCCAAATTATGTCACGACTCGTCACTATATGCCCTGTCCAAACTGCGGAATATGGGTTATTAATTTTAGTTTTTGAAGCGTCGATTGGTTTTAGTCATTGCTTGATCAATGTCTTGGTAAACTGGTTAGTTTGTTGTTCGTTGATGTATATTTTTTCATTTCCCTGTTAGCGATGCTATTCTCTAGAGAATCATCGTCTACTTTCTAGTTTCTATAAAGGAAATATAAGATTATTTACTGTGCGCAACATATCCCGGACAAGTTGGCATATCTAGAAAAATGTTAAAACCTGGTTCTGTTATGCTTGGCTTTTATTGATGCATACTGCTAAAAAGGAAAATGAATTTATCAGTTTGGAGTTTATTGTGATTTTTTTTCTTTCTTACCTCTTATGTAATGGTAGGAGTCGTTTTTCATGTATCATTATCTGGCGTATAAGGATAATTTTGCCGATATTTTGTTTTACAGGTTCTTTCGGGCGAGGTCAAATGCAGAAACCTTTTGAAGAGGCGACGTTTGGTCTCAAGATTGGCCATATCAGTGAGATTGTGGACACTGAGAGCGGGGTACACATTATTAAGAGAACTGGATGATAGTTGGGTGCAGGCAGAGTGATATTATGGCTAAATGCACCAAGTTTTTAACTTATCAAAAAATTGGTATGATGAGAGGGTTTAGGGTTACAAGGAAATGGATGTGATGAGTTACATTGTCTACCATTAATGATAGTGTTCTTTTAATCTGTTTTCTTGGTGGACCTGATAGATTTTCCAATTCTTGATCAATCAAATTCAGATACATCATTAATTCATTCATGAAATAAAGAATAAAAGGACCAAATTGCAAATGTAGAAATTACAAACCCGAAAGCTATCAAAGATCAATCACCCTCTCTTCTCTGTCAGTCTTCTTGAACCATCTTCTTCTCAGATGGCGTCCCAGAACGACGACTTCAACGGCGGAAATGCCACGCCCGAGCGCAGAACCGCGTTGATCACGGGGATCACCGGCCAAGACGGATCCTACCTCACCGAATTCCTCCTCGACAAGGGCTACGACGTCCACGGCCTCATCCGTCGCTCCTCCAACTTCAACACCCAGCGGATCAACCACATATACATCGATCCACACAACGCGCATAAGGCCCGAATGAAGCTCCACTACGCCGACCTCTCTGACGCCTCCTCACTCCGCCGCTGGCTCGACATCATCGCTCCCCACGAGATCTACAACCTGGCTGCTCAGTCTCACGTCGCCGTCTCCTTCGAGATCCCGGACTACACCGCTGATGTGGTCGCTACTGGCGCGCTGAGGCTGCTGGAGGCGCTGCGGTCACACATCGCGGCGTCTGGGAGGGAGGATATACGGTACTACCAGGCTGGATCTTCCGAGATGTTTGGAGCGACGCCGCCTCCGCAGTCGGAGACCACGCCGTTTCATCCGAGATCTCCATACGCGGCGTCCAAAGTCGCGGCGCATTGGTATACGGTGAATTATAGGGAGGCGTATGGGCTTTACGCTTGCAATGGAATCTTGTTCAACCATGAGTCTCCGAGGAGAGGGGAAAATTTCGTGACCAGGAAGATTACCAGGGCAGTGGGGAGGATTAAGATTGGGTTGCAGAGTAAGCTGTTTTTGGGGAATTTGCAGGCATCTAGGGACTGGGGATTTGCTGGGGATTATGTTGAGGCAATGTGGTTGATGCTGCAGCAGCAGAAGCCTGATGATTATGTTGTGGCCACCGAGGAATCACATACTGTGGAGGAGTTCTTGGTGGCCGCATTTGGATATGCAGGGCTGAACTGGAAGGATCATGTGGTGATTGATAAGAGGTATTTCAGGCCTGCTGAGGTTGATAATTTGAAAGGGAATTCGAGTAAGGCGAGACGGGTGCTGGGATGGAAGCCAAAGGTCGGGTTTGAGCATTTGGTGAAGATGATGGTTGATGAGGATATTGAATTGGCCAAGAGGGAGAAAGTGCTTGTTGATGCTGGATTCATGGATGCCCAGCAACAGCCATAAGATCCCATTTGCAACTGCAAATTTTATATCCACCACATCCTTTACACTACAGACTTCGGCATTTCGTTTAGTTTGCTCGATTAGTCTAAAGTTCACTTTTGCTATATAGGCTGCTCTCTAGATTCTGATATCTTTGCACTGCTACAATTATATTTATCCAAGCTCATAAAGGTCCATTAGTTCACGTTGACAATTTTATGTGTTATAGAGCTCATTTTGTTGCGATAATTTGAAATACTTTAAACATCTTATTCAAAATCTTTACAACCGTATTATGGTATGCGGTAATATAGATGTTGATTCCAGTTATATTTGCTACTTGGATATGCGATTCCATCTACACTTTTTTAACTGTGCTGTGAAATTCATTGTGGTGGTTGATTGGTCGATTTATCGACTAAATATTTACTCATTTACAATGAATTCAGTTAGTTTCTTAGACTTTTTATTGTCATTTTACAATGTTATTCTTGTTTTAGGTCAAAGTCTACTAAATTGAAGCTTTGTAGTTCGTTTAAAGCAAAAAAAAAGGCAATAAACGAAGATTAGGAAAACATATCAAATATGGGCAGTTGATATATACGCCTTTAAAGACTTGCCGAGTGCATGAAGATTGTCCGATTGAGACGTGTCATAGCTTGTTGGAATAACTTGAAGGGCTAAAACTTTCTAGTTTACACCAAGACGAAGGTTTAAAGGTCAAATAAGCAAATAAAGACAGAATCATTGTGTAGAGTGAACAACAGTTCTGTTGGAAACTAAAAACGTTGGTTCATCAATTGAACTTACCAATTTGGGTCACCAAATCGTCGGTTTGGCTAAAATCAGCCAAATCATTATTTTTCGAGACCCTTCTTAGATGGTTCGATTTTGGGCTAAAATTGGCCGTTCAAAAAGCAAAACCGGCGGCTTGGACCCATAAACTGTCGGTTTATGGAAAACCGGCCTAGAACATTGATTTCTAAAATCGGCTCAACGGATTCCATTATGATTAGAACCTCAAAAACCTAAGATTGTCATTCTGAAATAGAGCAAGATTTAACCTACTTATTGAAGAGAAGAACTACAACTTAAGACTCTAAGAAGATTGAAGATTCGACTTCGAAGAAAATATTTATGCTCTACCTTTTGTTTTTTTTTCCTCTTTTTATGCATATATTCTGGTTTTATTATCATGCTTAGGGTGTGTTCTTTTGAACTTATATTTTGTGCTTAAACTTATATATTTACTTATATTTATTTATATGCACTTAATTTACTTATATTTATTTATATGTATTTATATTTACTCATATGTACTTATATTTACTTATATCTAATGTTAATTTTTTTTTACCTTAATAAGTACGGTAAAGAACATAACCTTATTTTATTAAGTACTGAAAATAACATAATATAACTTAAGTACTGAAGTTAAATAGTGAAACTGCAATTATTTTAAATTAAGAACTCATCATTAATGAGCCTCCGGAACACATGATTGTTATCCGGCGTCATATATTTGGTTTGAAACCTAAATGGATGGGCTACAAGCGTTTATGTTAACAACATGGTCAAATTCCAAAAAATAATTTGTCAAACAAGGGTCCGAAGACAGAATCGAACAAAAACATGGTTTATCAGTCTAATCTGAATTGGTTGGTTGTAAAATCAAATCCGGACCATTTAAAATTGAACCGAACAACTTATCAATTTCAAAGGAGGCATCACACTTCACTATTTCGGATATCTGCTTTTCTCTCCATTGTTGCTCCAACCGCTCTCTGATTTTGCCGACAGCTCCATAAAACTTATCTCCTCCCCTCGAATCCCGATCTCCTGAGCCTCCCCTCTATTAGCTTATTCGTCGTGCATCCACAATCTGCTGCCAAGCCTCTGCCAACATCGCCAAAAAGCTTATCTCCTCTCCTCGAAGCTCGATCTGCTGAGCCTCCCCTCTGTTGTCTTGTTGACAATGTTCATATAGTGAAGATTACACAGATCTGCTTAGCTATTCTGAACAATTGCTACACCTTACACAAAGCTTAATCTTCAGATAATTTATTTTACCCTTGCCTCATTTTATCTAATATTCAGGTTTTCCCTATCCTTTGGTTTTCATGTTTTGTAATTCCGTATATGATTTGTGATGGTATTTGTTTCCGGTTTATGATTGTTTGAAAATGATGATTGTTTGATGGTTTATGGGTGTCGATTCTGCTGAGTTGTGAACATTGATGGGGTATGTTTAGCAGTTTAATTATTTTGATTGATTTCATCTTTTCATAAGTTGAACTGTGGCTTTATGGTGTATGTATATTGCTAACTATGATAGTTATGTGGACTCTTGAAGATTCACGAAAGCTGATGACTATTTTAGTTGAGTTGAGGAATGACGGAAATACAAGTAGTATTGGTTGGAAACTTGTGGAGCGCAGGTATAATTCACAGTCTACGATTATGAGAAGTCAGAACCAAATGCTTAACCATATAATGCGTGTAAGCATAAGTTTGCTGCTTGGAATGAAATGAGCCAAATGACCGGGATTGCATTTGACGCATATGGCTTGCCAACAGATGAGGAGCTCAAAAGTGAAAAGATGCAACAATTCTTTCAGGTATAATTATACATGTTTGTCATCAGTTTAAACATGTTTTTCAGCAGTTTCATGTATTACAATATTTATACACTTTTTTATACAGCAGCTTATACATATTATACAGCTTCTTATATTTGTGCTTATAAGCTGTTTATACATCAGTTTATATCCATTTTTCTCAGCATTTTCATATATGAAAATATTTATACAACAGTTTTTGTTTCCTTGCAGAAATATTCCACGAATGGTGCTGGTTGTTACGTTTCAAAAAATGTTCTTCTAGATTTGGATTTATAGAGCCCTATATTTTCAGGAAGATATGCTTCTGGTGTTAATAGTATTTCGCTAGCATTAGCAAAAGCACAATCAAAATTTGGAAAAGGCAAAAGAAAGGTATTTCAGGAAATCGATTCCGAAGAAGGTTCCGGAGATATGCAACCTATTCTACATATGCACTCCTTTGAATTTCAGGCAGAAGAAAGTCGGTCTCCTTCAAAAACTGTAAGTTCAAAAAAAAGGAAGCTAACTTATAGCTCGAGTTCCAAGCAGAAAAAACAGCAGTCAACTTGACAAAGCACTTAGAATTTTAGACTTGAGCAACTGCCAAACTCATGAGGAGAAGTTATACGAATGTGTCACAAACATGGAGAGAGTTCAGTTGAGGGGTAACAATTTCATAGCCATGTCAATCAAATATCTCATTGACAACAAACTTGATCGTATGTTTGTCAAATTGGGAAATGATGAGCAAAGGTGGGCATGGCTGGACAACATGGACTGAGGATCTGCTAGCTTCCTGATGTACTATTATGTGATGGACTTGAAAATTATGTACTTTACATTTATGTAGTTTTCCAACAGTAACTTTTCTTAATTGTGTGTGTATTGATTTGAACTATATGTTTGCCACTTGGGCATGGCTGAGCAGGAGCTCTTGCCTCTGCATGTTTGAATTGATTATGTATTATTTGACCTTCCAATTATTTTATTTATACTTGTGTAGGATGGATGACGAAATTATACAGGTTTGTAGGAGGATCGCGTTTGAGACAGTGAGAAGTGTTGCGAGAAATACACATCGACAGGTTTTACGGTCGGGAGGTGAGACTGGGGCTGAATATATGCACAGATTGGTGTACACACATCCAAGTTTATGTAAGGAACAATTACGATTGACTGACCAAATGGTCATGTACTTGGTCAACATCATGGTATCTAGAGAATTATTGCGCGACAGCAAAGGATTAACAGTTCTCGAACAATTGGGAATGACCTTATTTATTTTGGCAAAAGGAGGTTCATATAGAGACGTGGCTGATACTTTCAAACATTCCCCATCCACGGTTCATAAGTATTTTAAATTGGTATTGGCAGCTTTGAAAGAATTATCGTTTGATATCGTAAGACCGCATACCCCACTTGAGCTAGTGCTGCAGAAGGTTGCCCAATCCAAATTATATATTCCATATTTTGATGTACGAATATGCCCCTGACAATCATATTCTTATACAGAATATCCCTTGTGGTATTCTAAATTTGTTTTCCTTAGGAAAAATAACAAAATGTTTAAATTTTGTTAGGACTGCGTTGGAGCTTTAGACGGGACTCATATCGAAGCTGTATTGGGAGACGATCAGGGAGTTCAGTATCGAGGCCGTAAAGGAACAAAGACGTGGAATGTATTCGCTTGTTGCTCGTTTGATATGCTGTTCACTTACGTACACATTGGATGGGAAGGGAGTGTTCACGACCAAACTGTTTGGAGAGACTCATTAACGCAAGCGAAGTATTGTTTTCCACACCCCCTAGGTATGAACTAACGTAAAAATGGCACAACTCTGTGACAAACATGGTTACTAAATATATATTTTCTTTTCATTTTCATAGGAAAATATTATTTGGTCGACTCTGGATATCCAAATACACTGGGGTATTTGGCTCCTTATAAAAATAAGGAAGTTCGTTATCATATGCCAGCATTTAGAAATGGTCAGCCACCAACTGGAGTTTATGAAATGTTCAACTACCGCCATTCATCTTTACGCACAACCATTGAAAGATCATTTGGTGTATTGAAAAAAACTTGGAAGATACTTCGGGTCATACCCAAGGTGTCAGATGTCCGACAAGTAGACATAATTATGGCTACATTTACTTTGCACAACTATATTCGCATGCATATATTAGAAATACCTATCATACACACGAATTAGTTGACGGTACAGCTGATTGTAATCTATTCGACGCAAGAAGAAAAGAGCAGATGAATCATGTGCGTAACACGATAGCAGCACAAATTATGCAAGCACATCCTGAAAATGAAGAAGAAGATATGGAGGAAGATGAAGACAGTTAGAATTTTTTATTTCTATTTTGTAGTAGTCAAATGTAATCTTAAAGTCATTTGCGCTTGGATTTAACTAAGTTAAAAACTCTTACTTTTTGCAATTTTTACAAATTACTATTCATTTTATACTGATAGTTTACTGAAATGTATTCAATATGCACTCATAGTATCATGAAATTTTTTACTTATATTTACTTATATGTATTTATATTTACTTATATTTACTGATATTTACTTATATGTACTTAAATAAGTACTTATATTTAGTAAGTAGTCGTTTTGTTTCTTGATCCTATAGATCTCATGTTATATTTGCTCTTTTCATGCGATTAATTATAATTTTTGCTTTGAGCTATATGTATGTGTTTGATTCTACATCACTTGATGTCATATTCTATCGAAATTGAAATTACCAGCGCTGCTAGTTTGTGGGTCACTTTGCGGAAATTCTGTACTTCGGCCGAACCTGAAGAACACAAGTACTTTGTTCACCCAGTTCGGCAACTGCCTACGTCTGAGGAGGACTTCTCTTGAGTCCTCAAGATTTCACTAAGCTCGATTTGTAGTACAGGAATTCCAGAACTCAGCCTATGCTAGTTCAACCTTTACTTCTAACCTAGCCTAAATCTACTCTTAGTCTGATCACCCAGACTAGACTCTACTGTTTACACACTTCCAGTATTAGATAGCTAAAGATCTGAACTCACCGACCCATCCTACACTATTACAATGTGTAACAGGATGCTATAACAACTTACCGGTCAAGCTACTGTAGCTTCTATCCACGACTCAACAAGCACTCTCTGCTGTGACGTCGGACTTCCACGAGTACTCCAAACTCTGGCAATCGCTCTTCCTCGATCAATGACCTCAAGTTAGTATCAGAGAAATCGACTTTGATCTTCAATAGCTTGTGATAAATCCTTTTCGCAACTCTGCTTCAAAGCTTGTACTTGATTTATAAACGAGCCAACGCTCCAGTTGAATTTTCTCGATCAAGCATAGATCAGACTACTCTAGTTCTGATCTCCTCTCAGCCACGTACTCACAAATCAGCGCTCTCGGCTTCTGCGTATATATATATATATATATATATATATATATATATATATATATATATATATATATATATATATATATATATATATATATATATATATATATATATCTCTCTCTCTCTCATTGTGTGTGTTCTCTTTCGCAGAGGCATTCTCTTATATACTGGTAGCCCTTGAAGGATTAAAGAAATTCTAGTCCTAGTCCCACTAGGATTTAGGCGTTTTTCAAACTTCTTTTAGAAGTCCAAGATCTATCCCAAGATCTTAGAAGTTTGTTGAGATATGGTTATAACAACCTTCTTTTCAAAAACCTTTTTTTTTGAACCATATCTTTAACTTGGCTTTCTGAGTTGTTTGAGCCATCTTTTGCTGCTGGAATTTCCTAAAACAATTAGGAAACAATCCCATATGTAGATCCTTTGATTCTGGAAGGTGTCCGAAAGTCTGCGGATGCTGGTCTTCACGATGCTCCAGCTGCTATCCTCACAGGTTGTTGTAGCATCTTACTAGATCAATTTGTAGGTGTTTTGTAGTCTTCAGATGCTCCACCTGCTGTCTTCACATGTTGCTATAACATCTCGCTAGATCACCTGTTAAATATTTTGTCAAGGATGCCAAATGTCTTAACAGAAATTATTGAGGATAATTAGGTTAAAAATTAATTCACCATAGTTGAAGTAATTAATTGAAATAATGTAGGATTGATATCTAATCATAGTAGCTATGCTGATAATAGGAAAGTTCAATTGTTTGAAAAACGTTTAATGTATTCCTAACGTAATTAATATCAGTGTTGATTGTATATTAATGATTATTGCAAATCAAGTGTATCCCTCGCTGGAGAGACTCGAAGTATAAGATGTGTCGCAAAAAATAATGATGCAGGAGTGTCTGCTTACTTATAGAACATATGGTTTATTCTCTTTCATCATAGTATATGAGTGATTATATATTTGGTTTCATAAATTGAATTGACTAGTGCGCGCGAGTGAAGTTTGATTCAAGAATACTAGTTTTCATCAGAATATCTTTCTAGATAATTGTAATTTTTTTTAATTAGGATATCTAAACAAAGGATCTATGGTGCATAATATATATACGCATTTGTTATTTGGATGGACTATTGTACTTAGCGAGGTTATAAATTCTTCCAACATACAATTTTGACAACTAAAGAATAAAAATATGCGTTGCCATTGATGAAATGAAAAATTTGGAGTTTATATGGTATTTTTGTGACCCCTGGTGATCTGCATCAAAATAACAAGATGCATTTTTAGTGGGAATCTTTTACCGCTGTGTATCCCTAAAATACAGTAGTAGAGATGCGGTGATGTTTAGAGGTGACTTGTTTGAAATGAGCAAGATTCACTATCATCATCATTACATTTAAGCCTCTTTCAGAACAAACACCTCCCTTGGATTAAAAGTATTATCATTTTGCTGATTGAACAGTATTCTTCTTCATTTTGCTCTTTATAATTGCCATATTACAACATCAGTTTTCCAATCCTCGTTTTCCAATAAACATTTAGGAATGTTTATTAGAGCAGAGGAATTAAGTGATCAAAATCTGTCTGTCTGTATCAACCACGATCGAAGATGCCACCTTCCTTCGATCACACCACGTCTCCTTGAATATTTATACTCGTATAGATACAAGAACAAAACGTGGTTCAGTTTCTCCAGATGAATCTCAGCTTCCTAATCTTCACTGCCATCATCAGCAAAATATTGAAAGCCATTTTTGAAACCGTAAGTCGTCATATTGTCTGACAATTTCATCGAAAAGACTGATCATTTTTCTTCTTCTTGTTATGTGAGAGTAGAGCCATGGTGAGGAAGATTTCTTCAGCAGGCTTCCGGAGGATGTGGTTGATCGCATTGTATCATTCATGCCACTGAAGGATGCAGCAGCAATGAGTCCGGTGTCCAAATCCTGGAGACATCGATGGAACAGGTGCCCAAATCTTGATTTTGACTTACACCCTGAACAAGAGACCAGCGCTGGCCGGATGTGCAAGCTAAGATATGCCAACTGGGTCAATAGCGTATTAGCATCTCACCACGGAAACACCATAGAATTGTTCAGGATCCGGTCAGTCTGCCGTGCTAATGTTGATAAGTGGATTATGTTTGCATTGCAAAAGCAAGCTCCAACTCTCATCATCATTGACGTGCCGAGGTATGAAGATGAACGCCACCATTTGCTGCGCAACTACGCTCTTCCTCGGTGGTTTTCTCTGACAAATGCGCCATTCTTGAAGCACTTGACTCTGGGAAACATATGCTTAGGTCCTTTTGAGGTTACCTGTTTGAACCACCTTAAATCTCTCACCTTAGACAATGTGTTTATATCCGAGACATGGCTACTTGATATGTTCCGAAACTGTATCCATCTTCGCCGATTGAGTTTGCTTCGATGCACGAGTCTCAGCATTTCCAAGCTCGTGGTCCCGCCGCATCTACAGCTCCAGCATCTATGTTTGTTCAGCGGCCTCAGATATGTGCGCAAGGTAGAAATGGAGGGAGGTCAGAATCTTGAGTCACTCGAGTGCTCATCAGATATGATTAAATGTTTTAGCTTCCAGAAGCTTCCAAATCTCAGAAAGCTGAGTTTATTGGTTGACACTTTGGACGATGATCTGGTGACTCGACTTGGACTCGGTCTTCCAAGTCTCCAACACTTCCACTTGGGTGTCGATGCTGTGTGTATGTTCCTCTCGCTACCCCTTTTTTTAACTAAGCATTTAAGTTTCAGTTCAAACAAACATATTTTGCAGCATCGTCCTGGCAAAAGAATTTGACAACATTCGGTCAGCTAAGGTTTCTGTCATTAAGTGGTCTGCAAGCATCCTTAACAGAATATGTTGGCTTCCTCCTGAGGATGTCTCCTATCTTGCACACTTTGGAGTTGCGGGTAATTAAGACTTGAATCCATTCTCATTGGAATCTCATCACCAGCATCCACCTTTCTCGTGTGCTTTTTCCTGCAGGGGAGTTTTAAGTCCGCGCAAAATGCGCAGCAAATGACCAAGAGATGTTTCGAGCCTGAAACTCATCAGACTCCGAAGGTGGTAAGGATATATGGATTTGAGCATTGCCAAGCTGCAGTGGACCTTGTTGTATATTTACTAGAAAATTCTGTCAACTTGGAGTCTGTGCAAATTAATAGAAGGAGACAGGCATACATGGGCGAAGGTATTTGGGCAGATGATGACAAACAGGAACTCAAATCTTCACCGGAAGGGATTTGTGAGTGGTTCCGCACGCGCGTCTCGTCGTGTGCGAAACTTGTTGTGTTGTAGATTGCAGGGCACAGCATTCCAGTTTGCCCATGTACCATATTCTGCACAGTTGTTCGCTTCTGCCCTGGACCACCCAACACGCCGGATTCGACAATAACCTGTCCAAGTACCACAGTGTTAATAGATGAAGCTGATGGGCTCTGTGTGCATCCCTTAACCTTACAATTTTGATGCATGTGAATTAGGGCCTACAAAAATAACAAAGAAAGTGAAATCGTGTGTGAATATGACACACCATATGTTATCTAGTTCGGCACAACAGTCTATCGTCTGGAGAATTTACCGAGACATATAGAAGCTTAAGCGATCTTATTTTTACACCTCTAATGAGCGCAAACTAACTACCGAGTTTGCTATTGCCTTTCTTCTACCACCATAGATCTCCCGAAAGCTTTTCAGTGACTGTCGCAACAATGGTGGTGTGTATGTCTAGAACGTTGAACAAATTCGGCTGATGCAACGCTCCCGATGAGAGTTCTTTGATCGACGACACTCTATGAATCTTCTCAGTGTATATTATGGTCGAAGTGCGTGCTTATTCATATTTGATAATCAAATCTCACCACCAAGATTTGATTTCTACCTTTTCAAATATTTGATCTTGCTTGCTAAACAAGTTACCATCCAATCCCTAGAAGATATCCAATAACCGACTTGAATATTCCATCTGTATTTTGTAATATTTTTCGAATATCTCGGGTCTGGATATGCAGCGCCATTTATGAAAATCGATTATACGTCTTCAGCGGATCTTGTTCTAAGCCATCTTTTTCCACTTGACGACAGCTTGAATAACATATAATAATTTTGCCAAAAATACATGCTACATAAAATCTATCTACAGTAGAAAAATTCCTAGTGAGTGACAAATTACATAGGAACACCTATGCTACATTCTACTATACCTGTTGGTAGTAGCAAGAGACCCTTTGCAATGCGAAACACTAGCTGCCATGTCTGAATGCACCTCCACTCATCTTGCGACCACCCGACTCTAGAGTGTCTTGGCATTTGGTACATTGGCAATGTGGTCACCCGCCTTTTCCCCACTTGCAACAAGATTGACACTCTAGAATAGAGGAACAAAACGTAACTGGAAGGTTGACCTCATCTAAACCAAGCTGGTTTAAACTCAACTAACCTTTTAGAACAATTTGTTTCTCAAGATTCCCACTTTTACGAACTATGATGGTATGTGGCAGTTCCTCGCGACTCTAGTCCCTTTCTTACTAACATTTTTTGGTTGTCTTTAACGCCTTGTTTGGTGTCTGACTCACTGTGATTGGGACAAATTGATAATTGCTCGAACAAATTAATTCATTATTTTATTAGGACACAACTCTTGCTCTTAAATAGATATCAAGGAACATGGAGACTCTAAATGTCTAACTGATTTCTTGACATGGGCTGTACTACCACTACTCTTTTATATTAAGAGCATTTTTTAACAAATTCAAACATAAGATAAATTGCTCTGACTAGATCAAAGTTGACCTATTCCTAACAAATTCTTCCTCAAACTCAGAATTCGGCACGTAACTCAGTTTGCTCCTCTTAGATCATGAACTCTGAGCATGCTCCGTAATTTCTACAAAATATCAAGCTTCAACAGCTTAGTCATTTCTTCTGATCCACAACGAAGCAATTCAGTCTCTACGCTCTTAACCAATTCATGCATGAAATGAAATCTCACCTTGATGTGCTTTGTCCTTCCATGAAAGATAAGATTCTTTGTCAACTTAATTGAAGAACTACATATTGTGAAGTCTTATGATCTCAACAATTGGCGGTTATTGTTTTAGAGTGCAAGAGGCATATCGTTTAAATGCACATTAACCTAGGCTATTAAAGGAAGTAAAGGTAGCAAAGTTGAAAGGGTTTTGTTGTTGTATTTAACCGGGTAGCCAAGAAGGAAAATATAGAGAGAGTAGAGAGGAGACGAAAGCTCGTATGAGAGATGGAACTGATCGGAAGCTTGTATGTCTGTCTCGAAGAGTGCTTGTACTTCATTGTGATCAGTAATAATCTCTCTTTGTTGCTGGATTAATCCAACTCCTCCGTGGGTTGGGAACCAGGGTAAATCGATCGTGTCTTGTTCCGATTTCGTTATATTTTACTAGTTGTGTCATCGCTTGTTGCTTAGGAACACTCAACAATTGCTATCAGAGCCAAACGACTGGTGGAATGGGGCCTCCAAGAGTGAAAGTTGACAGATTTGATGGGAAAGGAGATTTTGCGCTGTGGAGACAGTGGATGCGTGCAATTTTGTGCAGATGAAGGTTGCAAAGTCCTTGAATGGAGCTGATAAGCTCCCGACTGAACTCAAGCAGGCGGAGAAGGATGATATGATGGAACTAGCATATAATACCATCATTCTTCATCTCGAGGATTGAGTGTTGAGGGAAGCGTCGAAGGAAACTACTGCGGTTGGCGTGTGGTTGAAACTTGAGCAGTTGTACATAACCAGAACACTTACGAACGGAATTTACTTGAAGAGTAAGTTGTTTGGATTCAGGATGGAAGGGGATAAGAACCTTGAGGAGTACACTGATGAGTTCTCGAAGATAGTAATTGATTTGGAGAACATCGGTGTGAAGGTGGAGGATGAAGATCAGGTGATTATGATCTTGAACTCTTTGCTAGCTTCATATTCAACTTTTGTTGAGACAATGAAGTATGAAAGGGAGTCTCTCAGCCTCGAATAGGTCTTCGCTGCGTTGAAGTCCAAGCAGACCGAAAATAGGTCTTATCCAGAGGTTGGTGAAGGCTTGGTTGCTCGAGGAAGGTTTGACAAAAGGGGTCCTCATAAGAAGCAGTCTAGATCAAAATAAAGGGGAACAAACACCGGAAACTCAGACAGGATGATGAGCCTACGAAGTTGAGATGTTACTACTGTCACAAGAAATGTCACTTTAGAATAGATTGCCCTGAAAAGAAGAAGGGTAAGAATCTTTCAGAGCATGCTGAAGCTTCTGTTGTAGAGGAAGGTTACACAAGTGCTGAAGTCCTGGTAGCTACAATAAGAGATGTTGCTGCTGGGTAGATGTTGGACAGTGGATGTTCATTTCATATGACTCCTAACAAAACTTGGTTTGAAGACTTTCAAGGTGGAGAAGAAGGCCAGGTGTTATTGGAGAACAACAAGTCATGCCAAGTTGTGAGAAGAGGCTCAGTTAGATTCAAGATGTTTGATGGTGTTGAAAGAATTCTCACTGATATAAGGTATGTCCCTGAGCTCAAGAGAAATTTGATTTCTTTGGGCACATTAGACAAACTTGGTTATTCCTTCGAAGCTGAGAAAGGAGTAATCAAAGTCATGAAGGGATCATTGATGGTGATCAAAGGTGTTAGATTAAATGCTTTGTACAGCCTGGTTGGTAGCACCGTTATAGGGACTGTTGTAACAGTGTCTGTAGAAAAAGCTGACAAGACAACTTTGTGGCACTTGAGATTGGGTCATGTCAGTGAACTTAGGCTGAATAAGCTGAAAGAGATGGGGTGTTTTGATAGAGATGATGTTGGAAAGCTTATGTTCTGTGAAAATTGTATTTTGGAGAAAATCTCACAAGGTGAAATTTGGGAAAGGCATTCATAGAACTTCTGAGATTCTTGAGTATGTTCACTCTGATTTGTGGGGTCCTTCGAGAACAGAATCGAATGGCGGAAAGCATTACTTTATGACATTTGTTGATGACTTCTCAAGGAGAGTGTGGATTTATTTCCTGGCACATAAGAGTGAGGCATTTAAGTGTTCAAGAATTGAAATAGTTGGTTGAGAATCAGATAGGTAAGAAAATAAAGAGGTTGAGAACCGATAATGGTTTGGAGTACCTGAACAAAGATTTTCAGAAACTGTATGCAGAAGCAGGGATGTTTAAACATCATACAGTGGTAGGAAACCCCCAACAGAATGGTTTGGTAGAGAGGTTCAACCGGACTATCTTGGAAAGAGTGAGGTGCATGTTACTATAGGCAGAGCTGACTAAGAGTTTCTGGGCGGAAGCAGCAAACACCGCTTGCCATCTCCTTAACAGATGTCCTTCATTTGCATTGGGCTTCAAAACGCCAATGCAGATGTAGTCTTCTCACACTGAGGATTATTCAAGACTGAAAGTCTTTGGATGTGCGGCCTATTGACATGTTAAGCAAGATAAGTTGGAACCGAGAGCTCTAAAGTGTGTATTCTTGGGATACTCTGATGGAGTGAAGGGATATAAGCTGTGGTGTCTTGAACCAGGGCACAAAGGAAATATCATCAGTAGAGACGTGGTTTTCAACGAATCAGAATTCCCATTTCAAATAAGAGTGTCAGATGGTGCTGGAACAAGTTTTGATGGGGTGAGGGTGGAGCTGGAGAAGCAGCAGAGCCTTAAACCTTCAGAACATGTTGAAAGAGATGTTCCAGCAGATGTCGAAAAAGATGTTGAACCAGCACCTAAAGAAGGTGACCTGGACAATTATTTGCTAGTTAGAGACAGAGCAAGGAGAAATATTAAGCCAACTGCTAGACTTGGTTTTGAAGATCTGGCAGCAATTGCATTCAGCGTGATATGTAACGAGGTTGACTTGGAACCCAGAACATATGCTGAGGCAATTTCCTCCAAGGATAGGAAGTTGTGGTTAAAAGCAATGCAAGAAGAGATAGATTCTTTGGTAAAGAATGAAGCCTGGGAAATTGTTGATAGACCTGTGAATAAGAGGTTGGTTAGTTGCAAATGGGTGTCCAAGAGAAAGGAAGGAATACCTGGTATAGAGGAACCAAGACATAAAGCCAGACTCGTTGCCAAAGGCTTTACGCAGAAGGAGGGAGTGGATTTAATTGAGATTTACTCACCTGTTGTGAAACATAGGTCGATCAGAATTATTCTTGCTGTGGTTGCTCACTTTGATCTAGAACTTGAGCAACTTGATGTCAAAACAGCCTTTCTTCACGAAGATTTGGAAGAAGAGATCTTCATGCAGCAGCCTGAAGGTTTTTATTACAGGGGATGCTGGAACAAAAGTCTGTCTACTTAAAAAATATTTGTATGGATTAAAGCAGTCACCTCGGCAGTGGTATAGAAACTTTGATCAAATCATGTGCGAATTTGGATACCAGAGGTGCAAGTATGATTGGTGCATCATGGGAAGCACTTGGGTTTACTTGTTATTGTATGTGGACGATATGCTGATTGCTTGCAAGGATAAAATTGAGCTGGTCAAGTTGAAAGCTCAACTAAATTTTGTATTTGAGATGAAGGACTAATGACCCGCTCGAAAAATACTTGGGATGTAGATCGTTAAAGATAGAAAGAACAAGGTGTTGTTCTTGAGTCAGCGAGATTACCTTGAAAAGGTTATCAATAAATTTGGAATGATAGATACTAAATCAGTGCTCACACCTGTAGCTCAACATTTCAAGTTGAGCAAGGAGCAATTTTCCTCAGATGATGCTGAGGCAAGTTCTATGAGGCCAGTTCCCTATTCTAATGTTGTTGGTTGCATTATATATGCAATGGTGTGCACTAGACCAGACTTGGCGTATGCAGTGAGTCAAGTGAGCAGATTCATGGCCAAACCAGGGAAATATCATTAGCAGGCTATGAAGTGGGTGCTAATATACATTAAGGGAAGCCTTGGAAGTTGTATGAAATTTGGTGGAGCAACTGGTGATGATGACATGATTATGGGATATGTCAATTCAGATTATGCAGGGTGTGTTGATACAAGGAGATCCCAAATTGGTGTGGTGTTCACAGTTTTTGGAATAGCTGTGAGTTGGAAATCCGATTTATAACATGTCGTAGCGTTATCCTCAATAGAGGCTGAGTATATGGCTATAACAGAAGCTTGTTGCTGGATTAGTCAAACTCCTGTGTGGGTTGGGAAACCAGAGTAAATCGATTGTGTCTTATTCCGATTTTATTTTATTTCACTAGTTGTGTCATCGCTTGTTGCTTAGGAACACTCAACACATATTCTGCTTCCCTAGATGATAGTACAATCGGGTGCTTACTCCGAGCAACTGCTTGGCTGCTCATTGTAAAAACATAACTAGATGTGTTTTTTTTCCTATTCTACCCCAAACTCCCATCAAGAATCGAACCTTAATCGCTGAAATGTTTGACATCTTTTTGCCACTAGACCACTTCCTGATGGACAACCAGATATGCTTTTACAACTATCATAAACACCTGCTAAGTCGCTATCAGTAAAGCCCTTCAAGTCATATTCTCCTTTATAAAAAATTCCAAATTGTAGAGATCCCCTCACATAACCTAAAATCCTATTAATTGCAACAACATGAGCTTATCTTGGGCATGACATGAATCTGCCCAGAAAATACACTGCAACATAATACA
The DNA here is from genome assembly GCA_963678935.1 of Umbilicus rupestris. Classification (NCBI taxonomy): domain Eukaryota; kingdom Viridiplantae; phylum Streptophyta; class Magnoliopsida; order Saxifragales; family Crassulaceae; genus Umbilicus; species Umbilicus rupestris. The sequence continues at coordinate 10,612,506 of OY787622.1, forward strand.
TGGTCTGGTGGCTATCACATACATTAAGCTGCTGGTCAATTCTTTATATAGCCAAGCATCAATCATCTCACCCCCTTCATCCTTACACAATTTTGTAACAGGCAAAATTATTTAACGGATTACAATCTTCCCTTCCAAATTTAGTGAGCATATCAACAACGTACTTCCTTTGACATAAAAAAATTCAGTCAGTAGTTTGTTAACCTTCGACCCCTAAGAAGTATCACGTTCTACCCAAGTCCGTCATTTTGAATGTCTGTTTCATTGCGTCTTTGAAGATTTCACATAAATATGTATCATCACCTATAAAGATAAGGTCATCAACATACACACTTACAATTAGAAAGCCTCCTTCCGCATCCTTCCTGGTGAATAATGTGAGCTCATGGCTGCAATTGTTGAAACTCTCATTTAGGGAAATATTTTTTAATCTTATTGTACCAAGCTCTCAGCGCCTTTTTCAATCCATATAAGGCCTTCTTTAGCTGTAAAATTTATGTTCCTCTCCTGGTTTAATGTAACCCTTTGGCTTTTCTATGTATATCGTTTCTTTCAAAGTTCCATAAAGAAAAGCACTCTTGACGTCAAATTGGAAGCCTTTCCAAAACTTTAGTGCGGCAACTGCTAGTAGCAATCTTATAATATCCCATCTAGCCACAGAGTCATAAACCTCTTCATAATCAACTCCATATTTCTGAGAGTCACCATTCACCACTAATCTTGCTTTATGTTAAGGATTATGGCATCCTTGACAAAATAATTATTCGTATTGATCTGGCAAGTTATTACAACAACCTGTGAAGTAAATAGTTAGAGCAACTTGAAGACAATCAACTTGAAGACATCCGGCGGACGGCCAAAAATTTCTAATCGGAGCATGTTTCCCAAATGGTTTTAGGAAACAATTGCTACAACACAATTGCTAATAACCTACAAAGATTGTGGAGAAGATATGATTTCTAAATTGCTTTTAGGAAAGAAGTTGTTACAACCAAATCTCAACGACTTGCTAAGATCTTGGAATAGATCAGGATCGCAAAAGGGAATTCAGAAAGTATTCCAAATCGATCAAATGCTAGTGAGGCTAGGATTTCTATAATCCTTCGTGGGCTGCCAGCATATAAGGCTAGCGTCGCACAAAGGGAGAACGACACACACACATACACACATAGAGAGAAACCTCAAGCAAGAGTGATAAGCAAAGAGCTAGAGTGTTGTTACTGATAAGCAAAGAGTTAGAGTGTTGTTACTGCTAGAGAGATCACAATTGCGAGAGTTTGATCGAAGCTTGATTATCGAAGCTCAACTGGAGCGGAGCCTAATTGAAGATCAATTATAAGCCTTTAAAGAATCGTCACGGGTGAGCTGGTCACGGACGATCAAGAGCAGAGCATAAGTTCCCGGTAGCTAACACTGATCAAGGGGGAGCATCACCGGAGTTAAGAAAACTCGCGAAGGTCCGACTAAGCAGCTAGAAGAGCTTGAAGTGTCGGAGAGCTTTACTACAGAAGAGCGAATTAACTGAGTAAGTTGCTGTAGCAACCTGTTATACACTAAGTAGTGTAGTAGACAAAGTAGGCTAATCTGTGTGATCAGACTGAGCTGAGGTAGCTAGTTTGTGTGATCAGAATGAGCTAAGATTCTAGCTAGGTTAGAAGTAGAGTCTGTACTAGCATAGGTTGAGAACTGACACCTTTGTACTTTAATCGGGTATAGTAGAATCTTGGGGACGGGAGAGAAGTTCCCCCCAGAGGTAGGCATTGGCCAAATTAGGTGACCAATTTCTTATGTGCCATACACTGTTGTGTTAGCTACTTTATTGTGCAAGTGTCATAAGAGGTTGCTAAAAAAACCTGACTGGTCCAGACACCAACAACACATCAATTTTAATTGATATCAGAGTGGGTTACTCAACGCATAGAGTGGAATCTGTTCGTGTTGCTAACTGCTAAGACCAAGATGAAGGAAGGACAAAGGACAAGCAGACCTCCGTTGCTTGAAGGAGGAAACTATGGATACTAGGATCAAATGAAAGCGTTTCTGAAGGCCATAGATGAGAAGGTGTGGAGAGGTACAATCTCCGAATGGGCGCATCCACCGATGATAGAAAGCGGTGGAGTAGCTCAGAAGAAATTTGAAGATCGATGGACTGCTGAAGAAGAAGCTATAGCATTCAGGATCTCCAAACCTCTCAACGCCATATTTGCTGCAGTAGATGCCAACAACTTCAGGCTGATATCAAATTATGATGTTGCTAACAGGCATGGGACATTCTAAAGACTGTCCATGAGGGCACAGACAAAGTTAAGACATCAAGGATCCAGATGATTATCACAAAGTTTGAGAACCTGAAGATGCGTGAAGAGGAAATTATGACAAACTTCAATGCAAGGCTATGCGACATGTCAAACAAAGCTCATGCACTCGGAGAGCCAATGAAAGAAGAAAAGCTTGTCCACAAGGTACATAGATTTCTGCCTCCAAGATTTGCCATGAAAGTCACCGCAATAGCGGAAGCTCAAGACATAAAGAACATGAGGTTGGAAGTATTAATCGGCTCACCAAAGCAATTTGAGAAGAAGCGGCTAAAGGAAGCTCCACCATCTAGCGGGAAGAGCATTGGACTAAAAGTTGAAATAGAGGCTGAACGAAGGAACAATCTGGCTCTGGCATCTATAGCAGACCTCAACTTCGATAGCAGAGATATCGTGCAGAACCCTACTGATTTAGAGTGCGACGATGATGAATAACTCACAGAGGAGAGCCTTACTGGAAAATTCCCCTAATGCACAAGAAGTGGCTGGAAGTGATTGACATTAACATGGACCTGAATACCAAGGTATCTCGACTAGAATATGAAAAAGATGATTTGTAAGAAGCTATATATGCCTTGAAGACTGAGAGAACTGCCTAAGCCAGACCGTCACCTCCTTGATGACTCAAGCCAAACAACATGAAGAAGATTATGCTACTGTGATGGAAGAGTTGAGTCTACATAAGAGAATGGCGAAGATGCTGAACACTGAATCAAGCAACCTCGATAACAATCTAGCATGTCAACGGGATGGAGGAGGGAACACTGGTCTTGGCTACACAAGAAAGGTTGGTTTTGGAAAGACACAGTTTGTTAAAGCTCCGGAGCCAGAACAACCTGAATGGAGTGCAAAAGGTGGATAGGCCAGCCAAACTTCCAAAGCAGGATCAGAATAAATCACCCGGAAGAAATAGTCAACAGATGCTACAACAACCTCTACATCAATATCATGCAAGGAAAAGCTAGAATGACCAACGCATCAGCTACTTCTTCAACCAAGTTGGACACATCCAAAGAAGCTTGTCCATCTTAACCAGATACTGGAGACCACGAAGACCGTCTACAATCACACTTTGAAGAAATAGGTCAAGAAGCAGACACTATGCCAATGTGTCCTAAAGCTCTACGAAGTCAATGAAGGAAGGAAGCTGGTACTTCGATAATGGATGCTTTGGACACATGACTGGAGATCTTACCTGCTTGACCAACATTCAACCATGCAAAGAACTGCATGTGACGTTTGGCAATGACCTAAAACGGAAGGTACTTGGAAAAAAACTCTAAACATTCAAGGACTACCCAAGGTAAAGAATGTGATGCTTGTGGATAGATTAAAAGCAAACCTCATCAGCATAAGTCAATTATGCGACGGTCCACACTTAATTCTGCCAAGTATTTGACAAAGATGGAAGATGCATAATGAACTCAACAAGGTCTGCCAACAGCTGCTACCTATTAAAGGGTGGTATAAAACCTCTGCATCAACCTGCCTGATGACCAAACTGAAGAGTTGAATTTTTGGCACAAACAAATGGGTCATCAAAATCTGAGAACACTCAATAGGATTGCTGCTGGGCGTTGGTTTAAGAAATTCCTAAGATCAAGGGGGAGTTGAATGGAGTGTGTGGAGAATGCCAAATTGGAAAATAGAAGAAGGTTTCTCATCCAAAAGTTACAGAAATCAATACATTTGGACCACTTAAGTTACTACACATGGACCTGATGGGACCAATGGAAGTGGAAAGATGTGGAAGAAAGATGTATGCTTTCGTATGCGTTGACAACTTCATGCGGTTCTCTTGGATTGACTTTATAAGGGAGAAGTCAGAAACCGTAAAGATAGTAGTTGCCTTAACAACCCGGCTGGAACAAGACAAGGGTCTAAGAGTGGCAGCCATAAGAAGTGACCATGGAAAGGTGTTTGAGAATGAACCGTGACATCACACATCAGTTCTCGTCCCCTATCACACCTAAACAGAATGGAGTGGTTGAGCCCAAGAACAGGACAATTTAGGAGATGGCTCGAGTGATGATTCATGCAAAGAAGATCCCTCTATGGTTTTGGGTTGAGGCAATGAATACAACTTACTACACCATCAACCGAATGTCCGTCAGAAAAGGAACTGACAAGAACTGCTAGGAGCTTTGGAGACAAAAGAAGCCGATTGTGAAATACTTTCACATCTTTAGAAGTGAATGCTACAACATGAGGGATCGGGAGTATAGGAAGAAACTTGATTCAAAGAGTGATGTTGGGATATTTATTGGATACTCAACTAAAAATTATGCATATAGAGTTCACAACGAACGAACATGAACTCTAATCGTGTCCACAAATTTGATAGTAAAGGATGTAGAGGAGAGTCCTGATCACAATGATGATGAAGATGTTGCAGCAGGGGAACCCGAACAATCTAGACTACAAGAGTAGAACATAGTTGATCTAGAAGATGGTCCAGAGGATGCTATAACAGAATCTCTTGATCAAATGGCAGGAGAAGATGAACCCAACAGGATGTTGTAGGCTCCACCGAAGAACCCCCATCTACACCTGGTCCTACTCGGCTACCCCCAAGAAGAGTACAAAGAAATCTTCCATTAACTAATGTGATAAGAGATCTCACTGAAGGTAGACTGACTCGAGGTACCTCTCATACCAACATTCGTGATATGATTAACAACTCTTATTTTCTGTCAAGCATCGAGCCTCAGAATATCAAAGAGGCTCTCGAAAATGAGTACTAGATAGCAGCCATGCAAGAAGAGCTTGGTGAGTTTGAAAGAAATGATGTTTGGGACATGGTACCTCGACCAATTGGAGTCAACATCATTGGAACCAAATGGATCTTCAAGAATAAGTCTGATGAAAAAGGGAACATTACCAGAAACAAAGCCAGATTGGTTTGCTCAAGGTCATACTCATATTGAAGGTGTCGAATTTGATGAAACCTTTGCTCCAGTAGCAAGACTGGAGGCCATCAAACTACTTATAGCATTGGTGTGCCATCTGAAGTTCAAGCTATACCAAATTGATGTCAAGAGTGCTTTCCTGAATGGAATTCTATCCAAAGAAGTGTATCTGGCTCAGCCAAAGGGATTTGAGAATCCTCACCATAGGCTCTGTATGGATTAAAGCAAGCACCGAGAGCCTGGTATGAGTGGTTGACGGTATTCTTAATAAATCACGACTATGATCGAGGGGGAGTAGATAAGACTCTCTTTGTTAGAATAACCATGTCAGATTTTTTTATTGCTCAAATATATGTGTGAAATTCACTGCGCGTTGCTGGTGACGAGTTACAGCTTCTGCTGTATCACTCTGTGTATCACTTTCCGGAATAAGCTTTATCTGGCTGAACCTGAAAGACACTCAACAATTGTTTACCCAGTTCGGCAACTTGCCTACGTATGGGGAGGATACTCCGATCCTCAAGTTTCACTATATCTGTTAGAGTACAGTGGATTCCAAAACTAAGCCACGCTCTAGTTTAACCACTACTTCTAACCTACCTCCACCCCAGCTCAATCTGATCCCACAAATTAGATTGTAGTCTGATCCAAAAACTCGCTTCGTACTACCTACACATTTTCAGTAAAGAACAACTATAGACCTGACGTTCAGGAGCAAATCGGTTGGCTTAGGGAGAAAGCAACCGATCCATATAAATAGATGCATCCCGTGGTATCTACAATTATTGAGAATCCCATAATCATAAGAAAGGATCAAAATCGTGGGGAAGAACACATCAGGAGTGAGCTCAATCATCATTGGAGATCGGACGGAAGTAGAGCTCATTCATAGTTTAACTATAAGCTGTTTCATTACTGTACGAATAGTCTGTAAAAGCAACGATTAGAGAAGTGTTGGTGTTCTTGGGAGGAGAATTTACAATCTATGGGAGATAGATCAAGGAGCGCTGGTTGACAAGCGTTAATTTTTAACCTCTTCTTATGTCAAGTTTGAGAATCAATATAGTCAAAGAATTTATATATTGTGCAAGCCCAAATCGAATCCCAAGGAAGCAAGATAAGCACTTGTACTAAATAAGATGATGTTTTGATTTAGCTATTTTAACTCGAATAATAATGTGTAACCTAAAAATTAATATGATCCGAAAGAATAAATGAAGCATAGATGCTGAAATTCACTGTACATTGCTGATGACGAGTTACGACGTCTGCTGTAGCTCTCTGTATCATTCTACGGAATTAGATTTACCTGGCCGAACCTGAAAGACACTCAAAAATTGTTTGCCCAATTTGGCAGCTTGCCCACGTCAGGAGAGGATATTCGGATCTCCAAGATTCCACTATCACGGTTTGAAGTACAAAGGACTCAAAACTCAGCCTATGCTAGTTTAACCTCTACTTCTCACCTAGTCGAAATCTTAGGTCAGTCTAACCACACAGACTAGCTTGCAGTCTGATCACACAGACTCGCTTTGTTCTACCTACACACTTCCAGTAAAGAACAACTACAGACTTGAAACATAGACTTAGCCTATCCTATTACAATGTGTAGTAGACGGTATGCTATAGCAATCTCTTTAGCATAATTGCTATAACTTCTGTCAATGTCTTCTCTAGCACCCTCTGCCAAGCCGACAGACACTCTCTGAATTCTTCAAACTCAGATATTTCTCTTCCTTGATCAATGCCCATTGGTCACTATCAAGGAGAAATGTTCAACTCTCCACCAACTTGCGACACCTCTTGTCCGCAGCGGTTCTCCAATGCGACTGATTGATCCTTCAACGAGCTGTGCTCTAGTTTAGTAATGTGGATTAATACTAGATCAAATTCTAGAGTTCTGATCTCCTCTGCGCTCAACACAACTCTGTTTCTTTAGCCTTCTGCTAATAACTCTCGTTTGTGTGTATTCTCTGCTTCGATCTTCTCTTCATTCTTCTGCCTGCTCTTATAGCTTCATCAATGATCAATGGTGGAAACCCTAGATGCCTTAGGATACGTAGTGCAGCACAACATCTTTTGGAATCTTCTCCTAGAATCTTGCGGAGTTGTTGAGATTTGGTTACCTAAATTCAGATTTAGAAACCTTATTGTTCTGGATCACTCTCGGCCGCGTGATGATGTCAGCTGATCAGTTGATGACGTATGTAAAGCTCCTTGAGCCTCTGCGACACCAGCAACACCTCTCTAGACTCTCTCCGTGCATCTTCAAGACACTTGGCCATTCTGCTCTAGCTTCAAATCAACACGAGTTGCTATAGAAAATTCTGACATTTGTTTGTTGCGCAGTCTTCCTTAGCTTTTGTGGTCCACAGAGTGCTATTGCAGATTCTTATGTTTTGTTGCTCTACTTATTTGTTATTTTTTTAGTCTTCAGATTGTGCTCTAGCTGCAAATTTTCAGGGAGTGGTGTAGTAGATTCTTATGCTGTTTTGTCAAGGATGTCATACCTTAACAATCTCTTCCTTGACATTTTAACCAAACTACATCAACACAATTAATAACTAGGTATCTATGCTAGGCAACTGCATCTGCTTCTAATTATTACAATTGAGTTTAGAGCTCCTCAACAAAGCTAAACATCAACCGTAAACCATTCTAGAATCTCTAAACTCAACCGTAAACAGTTCTAGGAGCAAGTAAGTGTTTAGCTATGAAATTGGCACTGCGTAACTGTAGGCGACACCCCACGGTCTGCTTCAGTAGCTTCTTCCACTAAGTTGCCGATGCTTTGCTTCGACGAAACCTGAGAAACACAAACATAATTGTTTACCCAGTTCGGCAACAGCCTACGTATGGGGAGGACTACTCTCAGTCTTCAAGATTTCACTATCACAGTTAGAGTACACCACTACTCCTAACCTAGTCAAAATCTCAGCTTAATCTATCACCACAGACTAGCTTCACAGGGCAAACTACTCAACAGATAGCTATCAGTTCTACAACTCTCAGCCTATCATGTTACACAGTATACCCAGATTATGCTACAGTAACTTCAGACGCCAAGTTGGTGACGCTTTTGTCCGTAACTTCTCCAAGCACTTCTTGCTGAGTAGTCGGACACTTGGCGCTGCTCCCCCTCAATCAATGACCTTCCGTCACTACCAAGAAGCACACTGGGATTGACCGCACTAGCTGCACTCCGCGACTGTCTACTGTCCGGCCTATCGACGAGTCTCCGCTCCAGTCGACTTCCTCGAAACAATATAGTAATCAAACTACTCCAGTCCAGATTACTCCTCTGCTCTCACACAACTTGCGCTTCAGCACTCTCTGCTTTGATCTCTGCTCAGTGTGTGTTTTCATTGATTCTTGTCGTCGTCTGTTGCTTCGGTCTCTGCCTGCTACATATAGCTTTTTGCACCTCGGCAAAGTTTGCCCCTAAGGATAATTCCACCTTCCTCAGATAATCCCACCTTCCAAATCTTCACCTAGATTCCTGGAAGGTTCTTGAGATTCAGTTTCCTAAACTAGAATTTAGAAACTGTATCTTGTTGGTCTTCATCCGCGCTGCTACTGAAGACCCTCTGATCATCTAGGCCGTCTAATGCCTGTTGCCACGCCGACAACAATCTCCTGGATACCCTTCGAGCACCACCAGATAGATCTGCTATAAAGATACTTTCTTTTAGCTTTAGCCTTTAATCTTCCGGGTTGTTATAGCCTCTTCTGGTTCTTATCATGATCCCTTCTGACCAACTCTAGTTGTCACAGTATGCAATAGCTTCTTCTGCCTCTCTTGTTTTGTCAGTCACCAATTTGTAAGTATCAGCTCCTCGTACCAAAGTTTGCTGTAGCTTCTTCTTCGTTCGGGAGCTTCCGCTTTGTCACAGATGTCATATCCGTAACAACTCCCCCTTGGCATTTGTTGACAAAACTACACAACTTCTAAGACTGACAAAACCTGTCAATTATCTACCTGCTCTAGCACTAATGAAAGGCTATTTACTATTAGCCTTCTCTACATTGTACAAATGTTCTAGAGTAGCAGGATTATGTGACAGTTCAAAAAATCAGTTTGTTACAATCTTCTTCCCCTTTTTTTCACAAATGACAGGGGTCTTCATTATGCTGGAGGAGCACTTCCTGATGTAGGGAACTTCAAGTTTCGCAGGAGACTTTTAATCTAATCTTGCCGTGTGGCATTCCTCTTAGCCTCAGCCGTTAGGCGTTCCAACTCTGACTTCAATAAGCTAATTGCTCTCAGCTGCATTGCATCCCTCAGAGCGGCAGGCTGAGCGGAAGGATACGCTGCATCTCTTTCTTGTTCTTTCGAGAAGGTGTCTAGCATTGACTCCCCTTCTGCCACATCAACAATGTGCCTTCCCTTGAATTTTTTTTGATCTGCCACAAATCTTTGTGAACCCTCAGAAAGCCTTCTGAATGCCTGACCAACCCAGGAAGTTGTTGGCTGATCACCTCATAGATAAGTGACGGGAAGGGAATGCTCTGCCTTGATCTGGTGGAGGAGGCTTGCTCAGCTATCTGGGGGAAGATGACTTGCCCTAAGTCCACCTTCCTCTTCTGCCCGATGCTATACAAGAGCCGAGCCATCTCCTTATTCACCCTCTCTTTGTGCGTATTGGGATTCCAATTCTTCACCGAGATGTTGTATAGCAAGGCATACTGGGATGTGAGGTCAGCAGCAGCAAGGTTGTGCCCTACTCATCCTTTGCACAGCCCACCGGTGAGTGTGGCTGCCAGCTCATTAGGACTCACCTCAGCAGGGACCCCGCACCTTCCTCTATCCCAAAATAATCATTGATCACAGTAGGAGTGATCACAACTTACATCCCTCTAACAAAACATCTGCCATAGTCGACCTTTCCCACTTCCCCAAAGTGCTCAGATAGATTAACTATCACCTCTATGACAAGCTGGGTAGAATATTTCTTTGACATAGAAACTAATTTAAATAGGTCTACCTTTTTCAGTAGCTTAATGATCTCCGGCACCTTGTAAGGCTTTGCCTCCAGGATCCTCTCGTGAATGATGGTACGCTTCACTACCACCTCCCAAGCTCCAGACACGAATTTGCTTCTGAACCAAATGCCTTTGTGCACAAACCCGGATGACTTCTTTGGGGGCATATGTGGTCCCTTGGATGATTCTCCGGTTTGGGTAGGAGGGGGCAATCTGGAGTTTGCTGACTCTGATTCAGACTCATCAGTGGTTGAGTCATTCTCGATGGTCTCCTTGCCCTTGATCACAGCCTCCTCAGAGACACTCTTTTCTTCTTCTTCTTCTTCTTCTTCTTCTTCTTCTTCTTCTTTACTGCTTTCCTCCTCGGACTGGTACTCCTTAGTGGAAGAATTGAGCAGCTTTTTAAGTTGCTTGTCGGCAGCCTTCTTAGTCCGAGCTTCATGAGAAGCTTCAACATCTTCTTTTTCCTCCTGGCTTCCGCTTTCTTCTTCCGAAACCAATTCCTCCTCAGCCTCCATAGAGGGGTGCTCACCAAATTCAACTACCCTTCTCTTTATCGCCGGCCCAGTCGGCTTTCAAGTGAGCAGCGGAACCTCTACGGGTTCCCTTATTTGAATGAGGGCAGGTCACCGCTCGGACCCTACCGAAGCAGACTTCTAAGCACTGACAACCTTTCTCTTCCTCGACCCAGTGCTCGAGCTTGCCTTGGTGGTCTTTCCACCTCTGGTGCGCACCATTATTGTTATTTGTCAGTTGAAGATGCCGTCGGAGATCGTTCTTGTTTGAAGCAGGGAATACAAGCCCTAGAAAATCCGTTATTCCCTTTTTCTTTTTGAATGTCTCTGGACACGTGTCAACTATTGATTCATCGAGCGCTGCCCCTTTACGCATCGTCAGCTCCGAGCGTTAGAAGTTGCTGTAGTAACTTCAGTCTGTTTTCACTAGGACCTTCTCTTCTTATTTTTTGTTGCTCGAGGTGACTCTCCTTCAGTTTAGATGCACCTTCTTCTGACTGTGACACCTCAGTTGGGTCATGATCCATCACCCCAGTTTTTCGTCTCCATTGGATTTGTGTTACAGTTTGAGCTTTGTGACAGAATTCTTTGCTCCTTCTGACATTTGTCTTCCGTACTTTCTTTCTCCACCAACCTTGGTCACTTTTGCTTTGTGTTCTGGGCTTCCAAAGTCTTTTCTTCATCTCATCCACGAGCATAACAGTCTTTGTCCAAGGTAACCTGTGAACATCAAAAGTTCCCTTGCCAAGTACCCTTCCTCTTTGTCCATTCCCTAAGGTCACGTTCAGTTCTCTGCAGGAAAGACTGTTAGTTTGATAGGTTCTGTTACCTTCACTGCGGTGGAATTGTCTGTGTGTCTTCCAGAACTTGTTTAGAGCATGCCAATCCCGTTGAATATGCCCATGTTGATCGCAGAAGTAACACATGTGTTTGTTCAGAGAAGTTTTACCTGGGAGCGGAAGGGGTTGCTGCAGCAACCTCTGGTTCTTTCTTCTAGACTTTTTCTACCGAACCTGTTTTACTTGCTCGGTGGGAGCCTCCTTCCTCTGTAATTCTGGATCAACCCCTTCTGTATCCATAGCTTTGATAAAGGTGGTAACTCCAGAGCCATCTTCTCCTGTGTATCCAAGTCCGGCTGTTCCACCCCATACCTCTGGTAGGCCAAGATCTCATCCAGGATTGTTGATCTGCATTTATCTCTCTTCTTTGCATCACTGTGCCGACTAACCTTTTCATTCCCATCTTCTATCTCTAGTTTCTTGGTCTCATCAGAAATAGAGGTAATGGTCTTATGAGTTCATCTCTTTCTCTCTCAACAGTGGTTATTTTGACCTGCAGCTCTTTGCTGATCTCAACAACTTTCAGCCATTATTCGTGCAATAAGGCAAGGTCTTTTTTCTAGTGTTTTCTCTGTGAACTCTTTATCATCACTGCTATCTACTCAACAATCCCATAGATAATCTCTGAATTTATTAAATCTGAATGTTCAAGAGCAGATACAATGGTAAAGGCAATGTTGCTTTTCTTCTCATTTTCTTCTCCGCTGTCCTCATCACTCCAATTGATGGCCAGAGACTTGCTGGTCTTCTTTCGATAGCTGGTACCAGAGTTTGTTGTAGCTTCTGAAATTCTACTGCGCTGCTGATGCGGAGTTATAGCTTCTGCTTAAGCACTCTCTGTATCTTTCTGCGGAATTACTCTACTGTCAGAATAAGAAAGACACAGTGTTTGTTCACCCAGTTTGGCAACTTGCCTACGTCTGGGAAGGATGCTCCGATCTTCAAGATTCCACTATCTCAGTTCGTAGTACAAGGACTCACACCTCTACTTCTCACGTAGCCAAAATCTAACGCTCAGTCTAAACTCCTAGACTAGCTAGCAATCTGAACTCACAGATTCTCTTCGTGCAGCCTACACACTCTCACCAATAAATAGCTACAGCTCTGACTCTCAGACTTAGCCTATTCTATTACAATATGTGGCTCACGGAATGCTTAAGCGCACTCTTCACCAGAGTTACTGTATCTTCAGTTAGCGACTCTTCTAGCTCTCCCGCCAATAAGTCGGACACCCTGAGTTCTGCAAACTCAGTCTCTGCTCCCCCTCAATCATTGACACTCGCCGTCACTACTGGGTAGCCTGGATCAAGGCTCCGCAACCTGCGACACTGCATGTCCGCGGCTGATCATCGAGCTCTGACTGTTCCTTCAACGAGCAGTGCTCCAGTTGAACTCCGAATCAGTCCTGAATCAAACTCAACGAGTTCTAATTCCTTCTACACACCACTCCAGTCTTCAACTCAAAGGATATACCCTGCTATCGTGGTTGATCTCCGTGTGTTCGCTCGTGCTCTCTCTGATCATCTGTGTACGTGTGCTGCATTGCTGCCATTCTTTTTAAGCACTTCAGCATGCCAAAAATGCTTATGATCATTATCAGAATGTTCTCCTAGATTCTAGCAAGTTTGTTGAAGTTTTCATTGTCAAATTTGGACTCTTGGATCCTTATATTTTTAGACCACGTCCTGGCAATTGCTGAGCTCTTGATGACGTCTGCATACCTCCCTGAGCATCCCCGATGCCAGCCGGATCAAGCCAGAGCCTCACCGTGCAATACCAGGATTCTTCTCTAGCTCTGGATCATCACGGAATCTTAAACCAAACTCTGTCTCTTCAAAGCTGTCTCTCGCCCGATCTTCAAATAGTGTCTCAGCTTCAGATCTTCAGGGATTGCTGGAGTAGACTCTAGCTCTTTGTTGTTGTTGTTTAGCCAGTCTTCAGATTATGCTTCAACCAACAGTCTCTTGAGCAGTTTTGTCAAGGATGTCATATCCTCAACAACTTCTTTCGTTCGGGAGCTTCCGCTTTGTCACAGATGCCATATCTGTAACAACCTATTACAATTTTCTCCCCCTTTTTGTCAAAAATGAAGGAGCTTTTATTCAGGTGTAGCAAACTCTAGAGTTTATTCAGAAACCACACACAATCCCAGGGCAGCTCTGAGTTCCTCGAACCTAGCTCCATCCAATGATTTTGTGAAAATGTCAGTCAGCTGCTTCGCAGTCACTACATGTTTTAATATAATGATATGTTTCTTGACCAGGTCTCTGATGAAGTGGTGTCTGATGTCAATGTTTTTGGTTTGTGAATGCTGCACCGGATTCTTGCTAGTTCTGATTGCACTCATGTTGTCGCAGTAGATAGTCATAGTGCCCTGTTGAACTCCATGTTCACCTAGCATTTGTTTCATCCACATCAGTTAGCGCAACAGCTTCCAGCAGCAATATACTCACCTTCAACAGTAGAGAGGGAGATATTGTTCTGCTTTTTGCTGAACCAAGAAACTAAGTTGTTTCCAAAAAAGAAACATCCTCCAGATGTACTCTTCCTATCCTCTGCACAACCTTCCCAGTCAGCATCACAATAACCTACCAGTTCTGCACTTGTGTACCACAGTCCATAATTGATTGTGCTCCCAATATATCTGATAATTCTTTTTACAAGTTGCAGGTGGCTCTCTTTTCGGCAGACTTGATATCTGACACACACACTTACTACAAAGGATATATCCGGTCGATTGGCAGTAAGATAAAGAAGTCTTCCAATCATACTCCCGGTGACAATGTTTGATCTACTGCAGTTCCAGCTTCATCCTTGATTGCTTTTGTATAAGTTGCAGCAGAGATACGTTTGTGACTGGCCTTGTCCATGTCAAACTTCTTCACCAGGTTTTTCCCATATTTACTTTGAGCAATGAAGATACCATCTTTCTTTTGAGAAATTTGTAGACCAAGAAAGTAGGTTAATTCTCCCACCATACTCATTTGGAACTCCATTTGCATGTGCTCTACAAATTGCTTCACCATTCTCTGTGAACTGGAACCAAATACAATATCATCAACATATATTTATGTTATAATGATGTCTAACCTGGTTCTGTGTACGAAAAGTGTCTTGTCCACCTCTCCTCGATCATATCCGTGATTGGCCAGAAACATAGTCAGTCTTTCATACCAGGCTCTAGGGGCTTGCTTCAATCCGTAGAGAGTCCTCTTTAGTTTGTAGACATGGTCTGGATGATGAGGATCCTCGAATCTCTTGGGCTGGGCAACATAAACTTCTTCAGTCAGGATTCCATTCAGGAATGCACTCTAGACATCCATTTGATACAGTTTGAACTTCAGGTGACAGGCCAGGGTAAGGAGTAATCTGATAGCTTCCATGCGAGCAACTGGAGAAAAAGTTTCATCAAAATATACTCCCTCGATCTGTGTATACCCTTGAGCTATTAATATGGCTTTATTTCTTGTGATATTCCTCTTTTCATCAGACATGTTTTTGTATATCCATTTGGTGCCAATGATGTTCACATTGTCTGGTCGAGTGAACAAATCCCACACCTCGTTTCTTTCAAACTCACCAAGTTCTTCTTGCATTGCAGCTATCCAAAGTTCATCTCTCAGAGCCTCTTTAATGTTCTTTGGCTCTGCACTGGATAGAAAACACGAGATATTGATCATATCACACAGGTTAATGTGGGAGGTACCTCGAGTTCATCTTCCTTTGGTTAAGCAGCCAATGATGTTGATAGTTGGATGATCTTTCTGAATTTTTCTTGAGGGAAGTCTAGTTGTGCCTGGCTTGTTTGGGGTGTTGTCAGTAGGCACCACAGAATCCAGATCTGACTCCTCCTCTGAGTTTTGGTGATCATTAGGTTCTGCTGAAGCATTCTCTGGTACTTCCTCTTGGTTAACTTCATTGATGATTTGAGGTAAAGACTGATGTTGATATTCTATATCAGAGTCCTCTTCATTGTAAGAGTGTTGACACTTCTCATCTGGGTCATTCATGATTACGTTGATAGACTCGATCACAGTCCCTGCTCTGTTGTTGAACACACGGTATGCTCTGCTATTTGTCGAGTATTCCAGAAATATCTCTGGATCACTCTTTGGGTCAAGTTTCGTTCTGTACTCGCTGTCTCTCAGGATGTAACATTCAATTTCGGAAATGTAAAAGTATTTGATGGTGGGTGTCTTCTTCTTCTAGAGTTCATAGCATGTCTTATATATCACTCTTCTGATTGACACACGGTTAATGATGTAGCATGAGGTCTTCCTAGCTTCGGCCCAGAACTTCAGTGGGACTATTTGATCGCGCGTCGTTGTGCGCGTCAAATATAATTCCTTCCTCTCCCACTAGTACAGCGGTTAAGTAAGGGTCGATCTCCACAGGGAGCAAGCAGTGAGTCTTAGCCAGTAACCTACACTTAAGAAAACGGGGGTTGCGTGAGTGATTGGGGGTTTTGCGCGATGCGCGAGTAACAGCAAATATCGTAACGCGGGAAATTGCACTAGACGTGCGCAAGCAGCAGAGATGAAGTACTATATTTATGAGAAGTATTGGGCAGACAATCCTCTATGAATGCATTCCTTATCATCGACTCTAAACGTCTATAGCTTGTGTCTTACTTGGGTTAGTGTCCGGTAAAGGCTTCCTAACACATGCGCATGTTCCGTTCAAAGTTCATGTGCTATTAATCCTTAGAACTAGGTTAAACAGCTGCGAATCCTGTCACAGTAGCAGCTGCCTACCCTAACTCGTTACTCCTGATTGTCACGGTAAGTTTGCGGTTCAAGGCTTCCCCTACGCATGCAACTAGTTTAACATGTGACAAGCGAGCTACACAGGCAAGTTTGCGGTTCAAGGCTTCCCCTACTTATGCAACTAACTGTCTCAATACGCACAGAATTAATACAAGTAAATAAACTATGCATTAAGCTCAAGTCTCAAAGGAATACATCACAGATTCATGCCCGACCAACACTAAGTGTTTAGCTAGACATGCTAGTGGTAAACATCATAAAATAGTAAGGTAACATCTAATGTATCAGAGAGAACGGTAGCAAACAGAGCGTGCAGTGTGTCTTCTCGGCTGGCGCAGTCGGCTGGCGCAAATCCTCTCAACAGGTCCGTGTGTTTTCCAGTCCTGCTGCACAGTGCCTCCTTGCGTCCTCTGGTGCCTCTGGAACAGCAGTCTTTCCAACTCCTTGAAACCCTAGACTCTCTTTCTTCTTATACTGCTCAGGAGGTTCATCTTTTGGCAGCTTCCAAATCTGGTCACTGGGATTTTGCGCTTGGCGCATAGTATTGGTCGGCGCAATCGGGTAGCGCACCTCTGCTGTCTTTCGCCATCTCTTCTTTTGTTTGCGCCGCTAGCTCCACAGGCTGATCTTTCACTCCTAGAACGCTGCCTGTTAGCGCGTATCCGACTCAGGGGCTCGTTCTGACCTGATATACAAAAAACATTGGAAACGAGTAATCTTGCCCATAAAATATTGCAAATAAGCAAGGGGTTATGATCTAAATAACGTGTATAACTAGGCTCTATCAAACCCCCCACACTTACCCCTTGTTCGTCCCGAACAAGTACTGAAACGCGGATACAATTACCTTTTCTGGAGACTAGCGCACAGCCTTGCATTCTGGCGCAAGATGCACAGTTGCTCAACTTGTGCTGCTCCATCACCTGCGCACAACTGCACTCAATAGTTCTAGTATAATAATTCCGAAAATTCATTACCTCTCAGCCAGGATGAAGATCTTTGGATGACTGGGAGATAGCTCTTCTTAGGCTCCTGGTTGTCAGCTTCCGCTCCGAAGATAGGTATATGGTTTCTTGCGCGAGCTTCTTCCAGTGCGTGATTCGTTCGCACACTTCCTGGGAACCTGAGCCTTTGATGATATCCTTGTGGTCTTGCGCACGCAGGTACTAAGTAGTGCGCATGCTGATTCTTTGTAACGCAAATCATCTGCTTCTGCTGGTATTTTTTCTTTTGTACAGCTTCCTTTCCAAATTTTTTATTTTATTCCCAGAACAGTTCCAATCTCAGCCTTCGGATAGCAGCTATGGAACTCGTTCCGCTCTCCCTCCTTGGTCTGTCTGCGCCGGTCAGCGCACGCGTTTACATCCGCGCCCGCTTTCCTTAGCTTGATTTCCCGAGAGAAGGTGGTCTGTTTTCCCACCTCGCCACGCTTGGGTATTTTGCCTTTTTGCATCTGCGTGACTGAGCGCGCTCTGTTGTTCCGAAGGTTGCGAAGCACCGGCCTCCACTAGCGCACTCGACCATATACCTCGCCTTCGAAGCAGAAGCGACTAACCGCCTCTCTGGAGCATTTCTATCAACTCCACATCCCCTGTATATCCCAACTAACAGGAGCAGAAAAAAACGAAAAAATTATGCTAAAACAGTAGATAGCAGTGCACACAATACGGATAGCGCAAAACAAGCTAGAGCGCATGCGCATCCTGCACCTTAGCGCACTACTGCTACTAATTCTCTTCAACTTAAACTAAGCTATACTAAAAAAATGCTCAGAAACATAAAATGTAAGAGTAACGCCCCCCCCCCCCCCCCCCCCACACTTGAACAGAGACGTGTCCCCACGACTCAAGCTCAAGCGCTCGGAGGCGGCGCACATGCATGCAATGCAACGACAATAAAGAACATAAGAGTAAACACGAATAGTCACACAAAATATAGCAAGGGGTTCACAGAATGTAGGGCTCAAAGTCTGGCCTTATATACCCCCTATGGCTGGCGCAACTGACCTGCGCATTGAGAGGCGCACGGTCCTGCGCACTTGTGTGACTAAAAACTACCAAACCCTAAACTAAGCTAAAAACACTCAAAAAAAAACAAAACAAGCAGAATAAAATGTGCCAAAATAAAATGTGTCGGGTTACCTCCCGACAAGTGCCTTTGTTTAACGTCGTTGGCTCGACGGTACCTCGTTACGTGCCAAGTAGTGCGTCTGCACCCTCCCCCACTCTTGCTCCTGAGTGTCCCTGCGCCAGTGCTCGTGTTACGATCTCAGTGGTCCTGCGCAAAGGATAAAAGGGGAGGTCAGCATGTGATACAGTATTCGTAAGGAGGGCAGATGCAGAGGAAGAGGAGATATAGGCGATGGGTGCTAGTTCTCCCTCTGAAACATCTGGTGGTGCGTCTGGCGCAGCAGCTTGCTCGTCTACTATCTCTGGCTCGGCCAAGTCAATGTTGCGTGCTGCGCCATCCCAAGGTTCGCCCAAGTACCGTTTGACTCTCTGCCCGTTAACCTGAAAACGATGTTGGTGCCCGTCTTCTAATTCAATTGTGCCGTAGGGGAAAACCTTGGTGACGGTGTATGGTCCCGTCCACTTGCTGCGCAGCTTCCCAGGCATGAGCTTCAGGCGTGATGAAAATAATAATACCTGATCGCCTGGTTCAAATGTGCGCCGGAGGATGTGCTTGTCATGAAACGCCTTGGTGCGCGCTTTGTAATCGCGCAGTCCCTCATAGGCGTCCAGGCGCAGCTCTTCTAGTTCGCTCAGCTCAAATGCGCGTTCTTGGCCTGCCTCCTCCAAGTTCAAGTTGCAAATACGTAAGGCCCAATATGCCTTGTGCTCGAGCTCCACTGGTAGGTGGCATGCCTTCCCATAGACCAGCCGGAATGGTGAGGTTCCAATGGGTGTCTTGTGTGCCGTGCGGTATGCCCATAGCGCATCATCCAGGCGCTGGCTCCAATCCTTGCGCGACGGCCTCACAGTCTTTTCCAAGATGCGCTTGATCTCTCTGTTAGAAACTTCGGCCTGTCCATTCGTCTGCGGATGGTAAGCGGTGGACGTCTTGTGGCGCACCCCATAGTGCTTGAAGACTTGCGCCACAACTCTGTTGCAGAAGTGCGTCCCCTGGTCGCTGATAACTGCCTTAGGCACTCCGTACCTGCAAAATATGTTAGTTCTGAGAAAATCAGCGACAGTCTTACCATCATCCTTGCGCGTGGCCTTAGCTTCGACCCATTTGGACACGTAATCCACGGCCACCAGTATGTACTCGTACCCGGCAGATGGGGGAAATGGACCCATGAAGTCGATTCCCCAAACATCGAACACTTCATCCACCAGAATCGGGGTCTGCGGCATCTCGTTGCGCGCGGAGATTCCTCCAGTGCGCTGGCACCTGTCACACTTCCTGCAGTGGTCATAGGCATCTCTGAATAGGTGCGGCCAGTAGAATCCACAGTCCAAGATCTTCCTGCTCGTGCGCTTGGGACCGAAATGTCCTCCACAGGCATGCGCATGACAAAACATCAATACAGAGTTAATCTCATGGTCAGGCACGCAACGTCTTAATATCCGATCTGGACCTATTCTAAGCATGTAAGGATCATCCCAAAGGTAATGCTTGGACTCATGTTTCAATCGCATGCACTGAGTTTTATTGAAATGAGGAGGGAACGCACCTGTGACCAGGTAATTTGCGATATGCGCATACCATGGTACCTTACCTGTTAGCGCCATTAGGTGCTCGTCAGGGAACGTCTCCTTGATCTGCCCCGGCTCCTCATCCTTTACGATCCTGCTCAGGTGATCAGCGACGGTATTTTCCGTGCCCTTCTTATCTTTGATCTCCAAATCGAATTCCTGAAGCAACAGTACCCAGCGCATCAGGCGCGGCTTGGTCTCTTTCTTGGATATGAGGTAGCGGATAGCTGCGTGGTCCGTGTAGATGATGACTCTGGCGCCTAGAACGTATGCTCGGAACTTCTCCAGCGCAAATACAATTGCCAGAAGCTCCTTCTCCGTGGTGGTGTAGTTCTTCTGCGCGGAGTCTAGTGTGCGCGATGCATAGTAGATGGCATGCGGCTTCTTGTCCTCGCGCTGCCCCAAGACTGCTCCCACTGCGTAGTCACTTGCGTCACACATCAGCTCAAATGGCAGGTTCCAGTCTGGTGCGCGCATCACTGGCGCACTGGTCAGCGCTTCTTTCAGCTTATCGAACGCCGCCCTGCACTCATCAGTAAAATCGAAGCACACGTCTTTTTGCAACAGGTTAGACAGGGGTATGCAAATCTTAGAGAAATCCTTAATAAAACGCCTGTAAAACCCAGCATGCCCTAAGAACGATTTCACGCCGCGCACGTTGGTGGCATAAGGCAGATTAGAAATAATATCTATCTTAGCTTTGTCTACCTTAATACCCTCCTCTGAAATGATATGACCTAGTACTACTCCGTGCGTTACCATGAAATGACACTTCTCGTAGTTTAGCACTAAGTTCTTAGAGATGCAGCGCGCTAAGACTTTATCTAAATGTATTAAGCATGCATCAAAGGTACTCCCATATACAGTGAAATCATCCATGAACACTTCTATACATATACCAATCATATCAGAGAAAATGCTCATGACGAGGCGTTGGAACGTACCTGGCGCGTTGCACAGCCCAAAAGACATACGCCGAAACGCAAAAGTTCCGAAGGGGCATGTGAACGTGGTCTTCTCTTGATCCTCCGCAGCTATGGGTATCTGATTGTAACCTGAATATCCGTCCAAAAAACAAAAGTAAGGCTTACCTGCCAAGCGATCCAGCATTTGGTCCATGAAGGGTAGCGGGAAGTGGTCCTTGCGCGTTACAGCGTTCAGCTTCCTGTAGTCGATGCACATGCGCCAGCCAGTCTGTATGCGCTTGGGAACTAGCTCGCCCTGCGCATTCTCCTCCACCGTGATTCCTCCTTTCTTTGGCACAACGTGCACCGGGCTGACCCATCTGCTGTCTGAGATTGGGTAAATGACCCCTGCGTCAAGCAACTTCAGAACTTCCTTTTGCACGACCTCCATCATATTTGGGTTTAACCTGCGCTGAGCCTCCCTGGATGGTTTGGCGCCATCTTCCAACAGAATTCGGTGCATGCACACGTCTGGGCTCACTCCGCGCAGATCAGCAAGAGTCCATCCAATGGCGCGCTGGTTCCTGCGCAGCACCTGTTGTAAGCGCGCCTCCTGCCCTTCTTCCAATCCCCTCTTGATGATCACTGGCAGGGTGTCCTCATCTCCCAAGAAAATGTACTTGAGATGCTCCGGGAGTTGCTTCAGTTCGATCTTGGGTGCCTGCTCAACAGAGGGCAAGATTTTGTTAGCGGTGCAAATATGAACTATATCACGTACCTCTGTGGATGCTGGTTCAGCACTGCTTAGTTCCTTCTCTTGCTCCTCCAGTTCTGCCTGTGTCAGTAGCTCTGGTCCTATGGTTGCGCTCGCACACTGCGCTTCCGTGACTAAATCGTCAAAGCTGTCCATTGCGTGCACGGTAGCGTCCTCATGTGGGTGCTGCATCCCTTCGAAGATGTTGAAATGGATTTCTTCGCCATCTACCTCCATGGAGAGCGTGCCCCTCCACACGTCTATCTTCGTGCGCGCAGTCATCAGAAACGGTCTGCCTAGGAGGATCTGCGCACCGCTGGCGCTTGATTCACCCTCCATTTCGAGCACATAAAAGTCTGCTGGGAACACCAGCTCTCCTACTCGAACTAGGACATCTTCTATCATGCCTGCAGGTTGTTTGCACGATCTATCTGCTAGCTGAATTGTGAAACCTGCAGGTTTTAGTGGTCCAAGGCGCAAGGTCGCATAGAGAGAATATGGTAATAAATTGATTGATGCACCTAAATCGATCATGCAGTTGCTCACCGTGGTTTTACCTAAGGTGCAAGGGATAGTGAATGTACCTGGATCTCGGCACTTAGGTGGTACCTTTTGCTGCACGATTGCTGAGGCTTGCGCATTTAGCATTACTTGTGCGCATTCGCCTGTCCTTCTTTTATTCGTGCACAGCTCTTTTAAAAACTTCGCATACCTGGGAATCTGTCGAATAGCTTCTATGAGAGGTATGTTGATTTCCACCTTGCTGAACAGCTCATACAGTTCCTTGTCCAGTGCTTCTTTTCTCGCCAGTGGTGCCTGCACAGGGAAAGGAGCAGGTATGTTAGTACAATTTTTGTCCTTGTTTTTCGAGTGAGACATACCTGGCGCATTGCCCTGCTGGTTCGTGGTTGGCGCTTCCGATTGCGCCTCTGGCTCTGGTTGCGCACTCTGAGCTGCTGAATCTGGGACTTGCGCAACTGGTTGCGCGGGCGCCTGCGCGGTCTGCTCTGTTCCCACTGTGCGCCCAGTCCTCAGTGTTACTGCATTAACTCCTCCCTTAGGGTTCTGAATCACTTGCGAAGGCAGGTTGCCATCGCTCTTTTTCAGCTCATACACCGTGGTTGCAATTTGTGATAGATGCTTTTCTATGGATTCGAACCTCTTGTCATACTTTTCGTCATTCTTGCGCACTGTGTCTGCTAACTGCCCCATGATATCTTCCAAGGATCGCTTTGGTTGCTGATGGTTCTGCGCTGGTGCGTCTGTGCGGCGATGCGGTGGATTGTAGGGTGCAGCTTGTTGCGTCTGCTGTGGTGCGCGCTGATCAATGGGCTGCCTCTGGAAATTGTTCTCTTCTCTCCATCTGAAACCATTTGCAGCAAGCCCAAAGCGCGGCTGATTCTGCCTCTGCGGTCCTCTGTTGTCCCATCCTCCAAGGGCATTCACATCTCCAGTTTCTTCAAAAAGTGTTGGGCACTCGTCTGTCTTGTGCTCAGTGGACCTGCAGAATTCACATACCTTTGGCGCAACTGGTTGTGCGCTCTGCGCACTCATCAGCTTCTGTAGCATGGCCTTCATTTCTTTGATCTCAGCGCTTGCCTCTACCTGATGCACAGAACGATTACGACTACTTTCAAGTGTTAATTGATGTCTTACCTGCCCAGCAGAATCTTCTATCAGCTGCCATGCATCCTCCGGGTACATGTTGCAAATGTCCCCTCCTGCGCACGCATTCAGTAGTCGCAGCTCCATGGGCAGCAGTCCATTCAGAAAGTTCTCTATCAGCACATTCTGGGGAAGCCCGTGATTGTAGCAGTTGGCTTCTAGCTCCCTGAAACGCTCGTAGTATTCTGACAGAGACTCCCCTGCGCCTTGCCTTGGCG
Source organism: Umbilicus rupestris (assembly GCA_963678935.1). Lineage (NCBI taxonomy): Eukaryota > Viridiplantae > Streptophyta > Magnoliopsida > Saxifragales > Crassulaceae > Umbilicus > Umbilicus rupestris. The sequence goes on from OY787622.1 coordinate 10,636,073, forward strand.
CGGCCAATTCCCTTCTGAGCAGCGCAATCTTTGCTGCTGGATAAAATTTGTCTAAGAATTTCTTCTGCAGCTGCTCCCATGTGTGAATAGATCCTGCAGGTAAATTCATTAGCCAGTGTCTAGCTGTATCATTTAGTGAGAATGGAAATGCCTTCATTTTTAGCGCTTCATCGCTTTCCCCTTCGGTCTTCATGTTTTCGCAAATGACCAGGAACTCCCGCACATGCTTGACTGGATTTTCATTGTTCATTCCGTGGAACTTGGGCATGTGATGGATGAGTGAGCTCCTTAGCTCGAAGTGACCGCCAGGTGGAAGCACGATGCACCATGGCTGGTTAACAGTGATAGGGGCCGACATCTCGCGCACTGTTCTGCGTCGCGCGACTTGTGGCACGGGCGGCGCATGATACACTTCAGCGGCCCTCCTTGCCTCAACCTCGCGCTGCACTTCCTCTCTGAATAGGGCTGCGCGGTTATGCGCCCTTGCTTCCTCTGGGGTTCTGTCTCCCAGGTTATCTCCAACCACACTGTTATCCTCCATGTCCTGATCCAAACTCAAGAAACGAAATTAAATGGCAACGAAGTTGTTGCGTCTGTCAGTGCGCAACTAGAATCTGCGCAGCGCAACTGTTTCAAGGTTGCGCAGGCTGATGTAATTGTGCGCTGTCAGAAACAACAACGAGAAAACAAAACAAAATGAAATAGCTAGTTACTAAAATGAGAAATGTAAGCTAGCTAAAACTTAGCTGTGTTGCTCCCCGGCAACGGCGCCAAAATTTGATCGCGCGTCGTTGTGCGCGTCAAATATAATTCCTTCCTCTCCCACTAGTACAGCGGTTAAGTAAGGGTCGATCTCCACAGGGAGCAAGCAGTGAGTCTTAGCCAGTAACCTACACTTAAGAAAACGGGGGTTGCGTGAGTGATTGGGGGTTTTGCGCGATGCGCGAGTAACAGCAAATATCGTAACGCGGGAAATTGCACTAGACGTGCGCAAGCAGCAGAGATGAAGTACTATATTTATGAGAAGTATTGGGCAGACAATCCTCTATGAATGCATTCCTTATCATCGACTCTAAACGTCTATAGCTTGTGTCTTACTTGGGTTAGTGTCCGGTAAAGGCTTCCTAACACATGCGCATGTTCCGTTCAAAGTTCATGTGCTATTAATCCTTAGAACTAGGTTAAACAGCTGCGAATCCTGTCACAGTAGCAGCTGCCTACCCTAACTCGTTACTCCTGATTGTCACGGTAAGTTTGCGGTTCAAGGCTTCCCCTACGCATGCAACTAGTTTAACATGTGACAAGCGAGCTACACAGGCAAGTTTGCGGTTCAAGGCTTCCCCTACTTATGCAACTAACTGTCTCAATACGCACAGAATTAATACAAGTAAATAAACTATGCATTAAGCTCAAGTCTCAAAGGAATACATCACAGATTCATGCCCGACCAACACTAAGTGTTTAGCTAGACATGCTAGTGGTAAACATCATAAAATAGTAAGGTAACATCTAATGTATCAGAGAGAACGGTAGCAAACAGAGCGTGCAGTGTGTCTTCTCGGCTGGCGCAGTCGGCTGGCGCAAATCCTCTCAACAGGTCCGTGTGTTTTCCAGTCCTGCTGCACAGTGCCTCCTTGCGTCCTCTGGTGCCTCTGGAACAGCAGTCTTTCCAACTCCTTGAAACCCTAGACTCTCTTTCTTCTTATACTGCTCAGGAGGTTCATCTTTTGGCAGCTTCCAAATCTGGTCACTGGGATTTTGCGCTTGGCGCATAGTATTGGTCGGCGCAATCGGGTAGCGCACCTCTGCTGTCTTTCGCCATCTCTTCTTTTGTTTGCGCCGCTAGCTCCACAGGCTGATCTTTCACTCCTAGAACGCTGCCTGTTAGCGCGTATCCGACTCAGGGGCTCGTTCTGACCTGATATACAAAAAACATTGGAAACGAGTAATCTTGCCCATAAAATATTGCAAATAAGCAAGGGGTTATGATCTAAATAACGTGTATAACTAGGCTCTATCACTATTCTTGCATGGATCATGACTCATGCCATTTCCTGTATTGTTCTATCTTTCCTCTAGACTATCCCATTTTGTTGTGGAGTAATGGGTGATGAGTACTGATGGGTGATTCCACGGTTTGTGCAGAACTCTTTCATGGCTTTGTTCTCGAACTCTTTCCCATGATCACTTCTTATTGCGGCTACTCTCTATCCTTTCTTTCACTCTAGCCGAGTAACTAAGACCACCACCACCTTCACTGTCTGATTTTTCATGCAGAAAATTGATTCATGAGTAGCGAGTGTAATCATTCACACATACAAAGCATACCTCTTTCTGCCAACAACTCTCCACTTCCATTGGTCCCATCAGATCTATATGCAATAGTTGGAGAGGTCTAGTGGTGCTCATATTAGTGGCTTTTGGATGAGGGACCCTTGTCTGCTTTCCGATTTGGCATTCCCCACACACTGCGGTCATCTCGCCCTTGATTTCAGGAATACCATAGACTAATTGATTAGATGCAAGTCTTCTTAACGTCATAATGGCATGTCGTTGTGTGCGCCAAAATTAAATTTATATTCTCCTACTATGATAGCAAGCAGTAAGCAGGATGAAACTCAAAGAGAGCAATCAATTGTAAAGTTCTACTTACGATTGTCACAAAAAAGGTGAGTTTGCAAGAAGATTGTTGTTTATCAATTTCAGAAAGGTTCAGTTCAGAGATATGCATTGCAACTGGTAATCATCGATTAGACATGCATCAACTAGTAAAACGACTGCTCTAGTCTAACAATCCTGCTAAGATAATGGCGACTTCGACGTTCTACATACTCTTAACCGCTAAGTTCTTGAATATGATAACTATTAGTCGACTAACAATACCAAATTAGTTCTACCGCTAGGCTTCGCTAATAGGGTAGTCAAGCCTAGTATCACACAATAGAAATCAATTCAGTTTCACCGCTAGACTATGCTAACTCAATAATCAGAGCATGCAATTCATACGAAGAATAGTAATTCATTAAATTAAATGATGAAGCATAAGTATCTCAAACCGTACGTTGAAATACAAAAACCTCAAACTGATAATAGGGTTTAGCTACTACAATCCATCTAATAACAATGAATTAAAGAGTTTATAAAAATTCTAAAAATTGTTCCGCGATGCTGTTATTCACTTCTCGGTGATCCTTCGTCCAGGGTATTTTTCATTAGTCACAGCAAAAGACTGTCAAAGCCGGCTAGGGTTTTTTTCTCTCCCTCTTTTTATACTTCGGAATTTGGGCCGGGCTAACCTTCTTTGCACGAATCAAATGATTCGTGCAAGGCTTGACAAGTGATTCGCCCAGGGTTGGGCAAATCAAACTGGCAGTATGTTCTGGAGCTGGTCGAATCACATCTGATTGGGGCTGCGCCAAGGTTGATTCGTGCACTCTTGGGCGAATCATAGTGGCAGTGAGTTTTGAGCTTGGGCGAATCACCTTCGTCTAGACGAATCACTTCTGACTCGCGCACTGCTTGGCCGAATCACTTCCGCATTGTTAGAATCTCACTCATTTGACCCTTTAAACCTTTGAATTTCGTCTAGATATAAACTAAGAAGTTGTAGCCCTTTCAATTAGCTTTCCAACAAGCTATGGCACGTCTCAATCGGATAAGAATCATGTGATCGGCAAGCCTTCGACAACAAACATGTCAATCTACCCAGTTTGGTCTGTATTCGTCCAAATGCAACTAAACAATGGGAATAAATAACTCGATGGATCGTATAAATACGCTCTTTCACGTCCTCAGGTCATGATGTCCCAACCTTTATGCCACAAATTCATTTCTTGCGTCTTTGTTGATGAACGGACAAATAACCTTATGTTTGTCCGTATTTTCACTTTACTTCTTGTTTGTTCCGTTATTTTATAAAGTCATTTGATGTTTTCTTTATCCATTTCCGGTTGAAAATGCGTACTACATGATATGAAGAAGTTTCGGATGAATTCACTTGTAGATCAAATCTGGGTAGACTGACCGAATCAAATAAGGGTTGACCGAATCAAAAAGTGATTCGGCCAAGGAAAAGTGATTCGGTCAGCCCGAAACAGCACTGAGATAGTGATCCGCCCGAATCACCTGTAGAGTGACCTGTTCACCTTTGAAGGCTTGCCGAGCGCATGATTCTTATCCGATTGAGGCGTGCTATAGCTTGTTGGAAAGATAATTGAAAGGGCTACAACTTTGTAGTTTACATCAAGACGTAATTTGAATTTCTAAAGGGTTAAAAAGGCAAGAATTTAGCACTGCAAAGTTGATTAGGGGACTGCGGGTGATTTGGTAATTTTCAGAAACAGTATAAATAGAAGAAGAGGAGAAAAATCAAGGTGAGCCTTGGGGTGCTTCCGGCGCCTAGGGTTCCTCTCATGGGATGAAACCCTAATTGGAGAACATGAAGAATTGTCAAGAATTCGGAGAAGACATCATCAATTGAAGACTCTATATCAACCCTTTACTCATTCTCTAAACCCTACTTCTCTACTTCTTTACTTTCCCTTGTTGAACTATTTCATTAAGTTTTGTTTCAAACTCACCATGAGTGAGTAGTTGTTTAGTAGTTGGGATTCTTATGGATCCCTTAGGTTTGATTGTAATGCAAGACTTGTCTTTTTATTTATATGAATGAAGTTTGGTTGAAAATTCTCATGCTTTCTCTTCATATCAATTTTGTGGACACCAAGTGTTTGACGAAATACCTAAGTGAGTATGAATTGATAAAACACCTAGGGATGGAATGAGAGTTGAACTAGGTTGTTTAGGAGATCAAGCATGATTATTTTAGGTTACTTTTGTGTGCGAGAGTGACATTGGCAATCTCTTAGGCTAAGCATAGAGCGGACTTTAGTTAACTATCAATAGACCGAGAGGTTGAGATTATGAGACTTTTGTTCTACACGATTCAATAGAGCGAGAGTTTGAGAGTTGTGTCACTTAGGTATCATTCCCATTCTAGATAAGGAGCGAGAGTTGAATTTAGAATGAGTGATACCTTAGCCTAGAACCATCACTCGAATTTACTCATGTTAGACAAGTTTTGTGTTGCTAATCGCATGACCTAGGGGTGAAATAGGATTTCGACTACGTTTTCTCTATTATTTTACTTCACACCAATTTTGAACTTGTCTTTAGTATTCACTAGAGATATCTCGCATATAAGTAAAATCCTCTTTTATTTAGTAGACTTGCATTTAGCATTACTAGCTAGCTTTAGACTAATCTAGGATTTTCTTTTGGGTTCGAATCGAGGTCACTCGGATTATAAATATTGTTTGAACACCGTGATTGGATTAGTATTTTTACTACCACAATAACCACAGCATTCATTTGTCAATAGGCAGGATGATACAGAGATTGCTGCAACATTCTCTAGTACATAGCAGTTGTTCGCAGACTTCATTATGCATCTTCCCTCTGCATCAAACACTTGACAGGTATTTTGAGCAAAATTTACAAATTGCTTACCGTAACATAGCTGCTGATGTTGATGAGATTTGTAGTTAGGTCTTGCACAAGCATCACATTCTTTAACTTGGGCAATCCGCAAACTTTCAGTGTTCCTTTTCGGAGGACTTTACCTTTCAACCGATTTTCAAATGTCACATCTTGTCCTTTGCACGGTTGAATGTCTGTCAGGTAGGATTTGTTCCCAATCATATGTCCAGAGCATCCACTATCAAAATACCAATTCTCTTTCTTTACAGATCTTGCTGAGTTGTAGCACACATAAGTATGATGATCCATTCCTGATCTACACCTCGAACAATTGTTTGGGAGTAGTTTTTGTGGTCTTCAATACTTGTTGAGTATAGTGCAGGACCTTTGGATGTGACCCACTTGATTGCAGAAGTAGCAGCATCGTTTGTCCTGTTGATATCTAGTTAACTGCTGCACGGGTTGCTGCGCATCTTCTGGGCTTTTTCTTTGGAGTCTATTTTTGTCTTTCAACTGGTGTCTTCATGCTTTGTACTTCTGGTTCAGCACCTTTGACAAACTTGGTCTCTCTAGAACCATTCTCACCTGTGTATCTGAGTTAAGCATTGCCTCCTCCATATCTTTGAAACGCCAGCAAGTTGTCCAATTTGTTCGACGCTCTATTGAGCATCTTTGTTGTCTTTCTGTACAGGTGTACTTCTTCCATTATGTCATCATATTTCTTCTTTAGTTGATCAGCCTTTTCTGCCATAGAAGAGATAACCCCTAGGAGCTCCTCCTTTTCATTCTTCAGTCTGGACACTTTTGCGATCAACCTTTCATTCACCTCCACTACTTACAGACATTTGTCCATCATTTGTGTGTAGTGTCTAGCCATGTACTCCTTTGTGATTTCATCTTAATCACTGCTATCATATTCACTGTCTTAACCTTTTCCGAGAGTAGTGTCCTGTTTCAACTCTGCCTTTTTAGTAATTTGGCCATGGTAGTCAGCAACCCCTTCCCTGGACCTCACTTTATGTGTCGAGTGATCCGCTCTGATGCCAATTGAAATTCACCGCACGTTGCTGATGACGAGTCACAACGTTTGTTGTAGCACTCTATGTATCACTCTGCGGAATTAGCTTTATCTGGCCGAACTTGAAAGACACTCAACAATTGTTTACCTAATTCGGCAGCTTGCCTACGCTTGGGGAGGATACTTCGATCCTCAAGATTCCACCATCACGGTTTGAAGTACAATGGAATCAAACTCAGCATATGCTAGTTTAACCTTTACTTCTCACCTAGTCAAAATCTTAGCTTAGTCTAATCACACAGACTAGCTCGCAGCCTGATCACACATACTCGCTTCGTGCTACCTACACACTTCCAATAAAGAACAACTACAGACCTGAAACACTAACTTAGCCTATCTTATTACAATGTGTAGTAGACAGTATGCTATAACATTCTCTGTAGCAGAAATGCTGTAACTTCTGTTAATGTCTTCTCTAGCACCCTCTGCCAAGCCGACATATACTCTCTGATTGCTCCCCCTTGATCAATGGCCACTGGTCACTATCAAGGTGAGACGTTCAGCTCTCCACCAGCTTGCGACACCTTCTGTCCGCAGCCATTCTCTGAAGCGACTGATTGATCCGGTTGAGTTCTATGGATCAATACTAGATCAAACTCTACGAGTTATGATCTCCTATGCGCTCAACACTACTTTGTTTCTTTAGCCTTCTACTAATAACACTCGTTGTGTGTACTCTCTACTTCGATCTCCTGTTCATTCTTCTGCCTTTGCATTGCTCTTATAGCTTCATCAATGATCAGTGACGGAAACCATAGATGCCTTAGGATCGTAGTGCAGCACATCATCTTTTGGATTCTTTTCCTAGATCCTTGCGGAGTTTTTGCGATTTGGTTACCTAAATTCATATTTAAATACCTTATCGTTCTGGATCACTCTTAGCCGCATGATGATGTCTGATGATCACTTGAAGACGTATGTAAAAAGCTCCTTGAGCCTCTACGACACCGGCAGCACCTCTTTGGACACTCTCTGTGCATCTTCAAGACACTCGGTCATTCTGCTCGAACTTCAAATCAACCTGGATGGGTATAGTAGATTATGACATTTTTTTGTTGCTGAGTGTGCCTCATCTTTTGTGGTCCATAGAGTGCTATAGCAGGTTCTTGTACTTTGTTGCTGTTTTGTTAGTGTTCAGATTGTGCTCCAGCTGCAAATCTTGAGGGAGTGTTGTAGCAGATTCTTCTGCTGTTTTGTTAAGGATGCCTTACCTCAACAGATGCAATGTCTAATAAGAGTTGGAATAGACCGTATATGTATCCAACTGTCGGTGCGCCTCTACCCTTCAAACATACACCTTAAATACGAGTCCCCTCTGTCAAGGCGTATACTTGATTATTTTTAGCTCGTTTAATCCCAACTATCGTTGTGCGATTAACCTAGATAGAGATTAAAAAGTCCTAGTCTTCCAAGCTAAAATGCCAACTTCCCTAATAAGATTGTATGCCACCGTCGTGGCCACTACTACTTAAAATAGATTTAACTTATGTGTTCATGCTTTGAGATGTTTCATCAAACACCTTGTATGCATAAACTAAGACATGTAATATATTGAATCAAATCTTCAAATTGACATCAAACATGTATACTCATAGCATAATCATGAGTTGAGTACAAATAGCATCTGTAGGATCCTAGAACAAGGGTCTCTACTCACATATCAAGCTATTGGACATAGCATACATCATAGAAGATAAATCTGGAAAATACAAAACAATAGAGGAATGATGAAACTTCTCTATGTGTCGAATCTTCACTTACCTTGATGTTCCCTTTCTTTCATCTACTTTGGACTTGTGTGAGCTCACTCTATCTTTTCTCTCAAACTAGGTCAAGAAATCTAATTTTCGGACTCCTTTAAAAAATACCTCTTTTCCATTTATATTCTCGATTTTTTGCATTTTTGGGGGTTCCCCCGTATCGGTTGTATCACATGCCGATATGATCGATACAATCTCAGCGGGATCGGATCTTTCAGGTCCGGTCGTATCGATCCGGCCTATACGGGCAATAGGGGAAATAAGAGCTGCTGGTCACTTTACACAATGATTCTGACTTTAGTTGCTTTTTTGGACATTTAAATCTTCGAATTTCGTTCTGGTGTAAACTAAGAAGTTGTATCCTTTTGTGTTATATTTCTACCAAGCTATAGCACGTTCAAATCAGACAATGATCATGCGCTCGGAAGGCCTTTGAAGACAAATAGGTCAATCTGCCCAAATTTGGTCTGTATTCGTCTGAATCTTTGTGTTTTGCCATAGTTTGCTCCAAACGAACTACAAAGCTTCAACTTAATAGAATTTGACCTAAAAAAGAGTAACATGGTAAAATGACAATAAAAGTCCGGGAAACGAATAAAATTCTAATATTAATTAGGTGAATAATCGGTCGATAATTCAAACGATCACTGGTGTTCTCAGGAGGAAAACTTACGATTTGTGGGAGATATATCAGGAGCGCTGGTATTTTCAGGAAAAGAACTTCTGATCTACGAGAGGCAGATCGAGGTGGACTAGAGAGGGATCTCTGTCTGAGGGAGTCAGACGCATTCACTATGGTGCAACAACACAACGGAAATAACGGCAGTCTTGTTACGTAAGATCCATTGTACTCGACCATTTGATAGAAAAAATGCTTTCCACTTATGGTTCATAGAATCCCCCCCTGACTAGGCTCGTGGAGCTGAACAGGGTGACCATATCTTGTGTTCTTTACATTTCATCGTACAAATTGAGTAGTTACTAACGACTATCGAAACACTATCCGTTTGAGTATTGTGAAATAGCTAATACAGAACAGTGGAACAATCACAATGGGACAGACATACGAATTCATTATTCCTAACAATCCAACATATTCAGAAGCATTTATCTTATGAATCAGTTCGCTAATCTCAATTTCCAATTAGCAGTTAATCGACTACATTAGATGAGTAGGGAAAATATTGTACCCTAAGTTTTATGAATGACAGCATTGCAAAAACAAATGAAAACTATCAAACCAAAATCGAGCGAAAGATGAACTGAAGGGATCTAATCAGAGAGGTGTGAGGAAGCGTACCAAGGCAGATGCCGAGCAAGGCAGGGCTGAGTGTTTTCTCTCTCTTGAATGTAAAATAATTAGAGACAATCGGCATTCTATTGGGGCTCAATTTTTAAATAATGAAACTCATCTATTGCAGTTTTTGATATTTTTGGATTTTCTTTTCATTCTTATTTCACATCAAACATGTAAGAGGGATGTGATTAGAGATGGAAATGGGTTAGGCAATCTGTGGGCCAGTCCGGCTGGGTCGTGGGCTGGTCCGATCCGAACACATCAACTCGTGGGTCGAGTGGGCTGGGTTACAACTTGCGGGTCGAGTTGGGTACGCTAAAAAAATTTCCAGCCAGCCCGGGTTCGACCCAGCTCGTCCGACCCACGGGTTCGACCCACGAGCTCGTGATGGGAGCACAGCCGAAGCGGGAAGAAAACCAGATATAAAGATTGTTTATGAAAGAAAGAAAAAGCTTCGATTAATGAAGATCATTACAAATTTGGTACAGGAATCTGAATTGTGTAATTAGTATAAATACAGAACTTGTAAAGGATAGAAGGCAGTTTTTGTCATTTGGTATTTTCTGGATTGTAGCTAGAAGAGGTTCTAGCGAGGAAAGCTTGTAACGAACTCTTCGTAGGAAATAATAGTTACGTTGATTGACGGTCGACGGTCGATCCCGATCTCGTTTCTATCACTGGTATCACGATCCTCCGATTGGCAGATCCATCGCTTCCGTTCTGTTTCATTCAGATGCCGGTGACGCGCAGTATGGCTCGAGGAGACAACGACTGGCAGCACGAGAGAGATGCGTTGCGTGACCATCTGGAATTGCACGAAGCTCGGATGAACCGTACTGAGGAGATGTTTGCAGCAATTGCGCACAAGCTCGGGGTCTTAGAAACAGGTGCGTCTGATGAAGGCTACAGTGGTGTTCGTTCAGAAGGCGGCGAAAACAAATTGAATCGGAATCAATGGCGTAAACTGGAGATTCCGATTTTCGATGGTGACGATGCCTTCGGTTGGACGCAGAAGTTGGAGAGATTCTTTGACCTTCGGAAGTTGTCGGAAGATGAGAAGATGCAAGCGACCTTGCTTGCTTTGAAAGGGAGGGCGTTGAGCTGGTTTCAATATTGGGAGAGATGTAATCCCTGTCCGTCGATTTCAGCCGACAATGATCCAAAATCCGTTTGAATTACTATTGGCCTTGAACCAGTCTGGTTCGATAGAAGAGTATGTTGAACAGTTTGAGAAGTATGTGGGAGCATTGAGGACGATTGAACAGGAGTTCGTCAAAGGCATTTTTCTGAATGGATTGAAAGAGGAAATACAAGCTGAGGTGAGGCTATTTGAGTTGACGACTCTTACTGAAGTTATTCAAAAAGCGCTGATGATTGAACAAAAGAATGCGATTTTGGTCCATAAAGGCAGTTCCTATGTCACCAGAAGCATGAATTACCAGAGGAGTGCACCAATGTCAAAAGTTATTACACTGGATCCAAAGGTGTCTCAAGAGAAGAGATCGGAAATTGTGGGTTCGTCTATGCCTAGTTCATCTGCTTCTTCTGTGAATCAAGTTGATAACTCAAGGAGTAGAGGAGGGGATTTCAAGCATCTGACAAATGCTGAAATGAGGGAGAAGCGTGACAGAGGTTTATGTTTTCGTTGTGATGAACCTTACTCAAGGGATCACAGGTGCAAAAATAAGCAGTTCCGGATGATTATCTTGGATGAGGATTGCGACACTTATGAAGAGGAAAATACTTCGCAGGATGCGGAACAGTTCAACTCCATTCAGCTATCCTTGTACTCCATGGCTGGACTAACATCCACTAAGTCTTGGAAAATCAGAGGACAGTTGGGAGGTGTTGAGGTGATTGTTCTTATTGATTGTGGTGCCTCACATAATTTTGTGGCTTCTTCCTTGGTGAGAAATTTGCAATTAGATGTGACTGATACCCCAGCTTATATGGTGGAAGTAGGAGATGGCCATAGAGTTAAATGCCAAGGAAAGTGCACTAACCTGCGTATTACAATTCAGCCTATTGAAGTGATTCAAGACTTTTATTTGTTCGAGCTTCATGTTATTGATTTTGTGTTGGGTCTGGATTGGTTATCAAGTTTGGGGGAGATAAAAAGCCAATTTCGGGAAATTTGAACTTTCCTTGCAGCATGCCAATAAGTGGGTGAAAATTATTGGTGATCCGGCACTGAGCAATACTGCAGTTTCGTTTGGTATGTTTATGCATATTCTTAAGGAAGAAGGAGTGGGATTCTCTTTGCATATGCTGGAAGATAACAAGACTGAGCATGGTACTCTCTTAATTCCTGATGAATTGAACTCTGTTTTGTTGAAATATTCCACTATTTTTCAGGAGTTAAACAGTTTACCCCCTCGAAGATTACATGACCATGCTATTCAATTTTGCAAGCATCGGACTTCTCAAATCTTCAAGCTCAAATCTTCATTTCGGTATACTTTATTTTTCTATTTAGATATTAATTGTTTTTGTATTTGTTGCATTTGTTTACTATGGAAAATTTTAATCTCTATAACTTTGACTATTGTTTCCCAATGACGAGTGATGAGGTGGAAAACAGTGAACGTGTGGATAGTGTTCCGAAGATGGACGAAGTTCCAAACTCATAATCTAATACTCACACCGTCACACCATCATCCACCTCTACCTTTAGGTGAAATGAACACATTTATAAATCTTCTGTATAAGTTTATTTTGAAATCATTTGGAAGTATATTGTAAGATTTTCCAAATGTACAAAATATTGACAAGAGTATAAAATTTCATTGAGAAGGGGGTACGTGTACGTTTTCAAGGCATATTGCTAAAAAGCATCCGGATTGAGTTATTGATTCAAATAAAACTACTCTAGTTGATGAGTCCGTCGGAACTGGCAATGCACAACCTTGTGAACACTTGGGACCAACATGGCATTACTCAGAAGTTAAAGCTCGTATTGGTCTAGCTAAATATATAATAGAGGCTGGACAACCTTTTTCGATGAGTGATGATCCTTTATTAGTTTTATTAAAAAATATTTACAACCATATTTTAAGGGGTTTCAAGAAAAACTATTCGAGAAGATGCCTTTCATACATTTAACCTTAAAAAACAAACGCTAATTAATATGTTTTTAGATATGAAATGTATGATTTCTTTAACGTCTGATATTTGGACTTCTTCTTTTGGATATGGATATATTTGTTTAACTGGTCATTGGATTGATATTGATTAGGTAATGCAAAAAAGAATTCTTATGTTTAAACCTATGGAGCATCCACATACAAGACTTTTTATAGCACATATGATTGAAAATAATGAGTTTGGATTAGGTGGAAAAGTTTTTTCAATATCATTTGACAATGCATCTAATAATAATGTTGCGGTCGCACATTTAATCATCCGCCTCAAACCAATTCTTGGTGGTAAATTATTTCATATTAAATGTGCATGTCATATTATTAGTTTGTGTTAGGAATCCGCCTTAGAAATTATCAAGTCACACATAGAAAAAATTAGAGGCGCACTTAAATATATTCAATCAAATGGTCATCGTAAGCAAGAAATTAAAGATAGTTGTAAATTTCATAACTTGCGGTATAAATAATTTTCTCTAGATGTGATCACTAGATGGAATTCGACACGAGATATGCTTTATAAAGATGTTATTACAAGTTTTTGAAATGAAAGAAACTTTCAAAATTCAATTGATGAAGAAGATTTGCATAAGGCCGAATTGATTCTTTCATAATTAGAAATATTTTATATTGCTACTAACAAATTGGGTGGTACTTATTTTCCCACTTCTCATTTTTTAATACATCAATTATTTACTATGTCTACATGTTTTCAAAAACATAGAAGTTCAGACTTTTATGTTAACATTTGCTCTCCTATGGAAGCAAAATTTAAAAAATATTGAGAGAATATTCCCTTGATTGATTGCTTAGCCTCTTGTATGGATCCTAGACTTAAGATGGCGGGTGTACAATATTTTGTTGATATACCTAACACTTGGTTTGAATAATGATATTACTTGTATTAAATAACAAATTTATGATGCTTTATTTGAATTATATGATTTATATGTTGCAAAAGTTGGTTCTGACTGTGGTTCATCCTCACAACAACATACAACTAATGTATCTTTCGTTTGTGAGGAAGATTTTGCATTGTATTAATGGCAAGCATATAAAAGGCAAGCCACAGGTGAGTGTAGTACATCTTTTCAATCAAACGCGGGGAGTTCAAATTACAATAAGCTTCAATTTTATTTTTTCCGATCCGAGCCTCCAATAGACCCAAAACTAGATTTGTTGGCGTAGTGAAAGGTTCAAGGGTATTGGATGATAAAAGATCATGGTTGAATGATACTTCAATTGAAATGTGCATTTGCCTAAAAGGTTGGCTTTCTGCTGAAAGAAGAGAACAAGGCGGTAAAACAAATTTTGATTATAAAACTGGAGATGAATTAGAATAATATATCATCGTCTTTTTTAGCATGTTTTATAGTCAATTGGTGTTAGACTATTGTAAGATAGAACTATTTATAAAGTTCCAGTTTCGACACTTAGAGTTTGTATCAGGCTTTGACCATTGGTATGTACTTCCCTCGGGCCAGGATGTTTGGCTCCCAATTAATCAATGAGCGGGTTTCTAATTAAAATTAAAAGGATAATTTTTTCTGTACTCACAAGTATTTTACTACTATCTTCTAAATATAATTTAGATAAAAAATATATGTACAAGTACAAGTTCCCTAAATCCTAAACCCTATACCCCTAAGCTCTATACTCCAAACCCCTAAACCCTTGTACAAGAACCCTAAACTCGTGGGTCCAACCTGTGGGCTCAATTCATGGGTCCAACCTGTGGGTTCAATTCGTGGGTCCAACCTGTGAGCTCAACTCGTAGGTCCAACTCATGGGTCAGCATGACCCAGCTCGTTCGTGGGGAGCTGACTTATAACCCGTGGGTCGGACTGAGTTCAAGTTTTCTTACTTCACCCAGCTCGTGGGCCAACTCATTTTTTTTTAATTTAGGCCGAGCTCGCATGGGTTATGAAATTTCGACCTAGCTTGACCTGTGGCCCGACCCACATCCATCTCTGGATGTGATGAAAAGATTTGATGCAAGTAAAAATCATTTAATTGCCTAATTTGACGCATTCAAAGGTAAAGTTATTTTTACATCAGATATGTGGTTTTCAGGGAAAAAATGGGCTATATGAGTTTGATTGCACATTGGATTGATGATGATTGATATATTCAAAAAAGAGTTTTATTTCTTAAAATGGTTGAGTATCCTCATACTAGTGAGAGTTTTGCTTCTCATGCATGTGGAGAATTTATTTCTTGGCATTCACATGATAATTTTTTTACAATTACTTTAGATAATGCATGTATTAATGATATTCTTGTTGTACAGCTTGGTTCTCACTTGATTATTAACAATGTTAACAAAAAAAATTATGCACCTGAGATGTACATGTTATGTTTTAAATGTGATTGTTAAAGATGGCCTCTCATGTTTGTCACCTAGCATAACACTACCATTGTGAAATCAATGAATTCATCTATAAAAAACATGAACTTTGGGTTAATTATTGTGTTGAATTAGGCTTGAAAAAACTTTAATGATGTGCCTCATAGATGAAACAACACTTTTGAATGGTTGATTGTTACTGTCAAATATAAAACTGCATTGCATAAATATTTCTAGAAGGTTAACGAATCTATCTTTTTTTTTTTTTGGTTGTTCCTAGTGAACATGATTGGGTTACTGATTTTGTGTATGAGAGGCATCTTTAGTACATCAACTAAAGTTTGCAATGATGTCTACTCTCCGACTTCTAATAAGGTCATAAATAATCTAGTTGATATTTACGCCACTTTAAAAGCATATGAACGACTTGATGTACATAAACAGTCCTTTGGATGCCATGAAATTGAAATTTAATAATATTGGGCTGAATTTCTAATGTTGTTTTGCTTGACAACAATAACGGATTCTAGATTTAAACTTTTGGCAATGAAACATGGCTGTGTGTATGACTTATCTGATTTTGAAATTGAAATGAAAGTTGATCATGTTAACTTAATGTTACATCAGATTTATGACATGTATAAGAGAAATGTTGCTGCCTCTTCTTCCTTTATGCTTATTGCATCTTCTTCTTCCGAATCTACTGAATCTCCTGCTATTCTTGCTGATGATTTCATTGATTTTAATATTTCTATTGTATCATTTGTTTTTATGACTAGATTGAAAAGAGCTGGAGTTGGTAGTAGTGATGATAGTTCTGATTTGTAGATATATTTTATACTTGGATACCTTAGAATTAGATAAAAATGCTAGTTTTAATATTTTGGGCTGGTGGAAAGCCAATAGCAGTATGTATCATATTTTATCGTTAATGGCTAGATCATCCCTACCTCCGCAGTGACCTCGGAGGCTGAGAGAAGAGTTGTTTCTAAAAAAAGGGCATCACTTATTCCAAGTACTATGAAAGTATTAGTGTGCCTTAATAATTGGTCTTTAGTTAAACGCAGGTTACAAAAAGCTTCAGCGGAAGAGGCTCTCGTTGCGAAACCGATGAATGTTAGACTCAGCCAGCCAAATCGGCTACAAGATGAAAAAGATGAATTGATAATGATGTAGAATTGCTAGATATATCGGACCACATCCCCATGTGACTCAAAAGCTTAAGCTCAAGAATCACGGTTCTGTAATCCAATATATCATAGCAAACTATTCTTCAAACTAGCGATGTGGGATAATTCATCAAGTGCATTTCTCTAACACTCCCCCTCACTTGAGGAATTGAGCAACTCTCCCTTAAACTCGCTAACATGTAGCGATAAACTAGGCGCGCGCTCACTGCGTCTCCCTTCCACGGGTCCAACCCACGCCGTCAACGGGTGCCTCGTCATGCACTTGGCGCTCACATGCGCATCCCACACATCACGTATTCGGCCCAGGTCGTGTGCCTGCGGCTCTGATACCATGTAGAATTTGCTAGATATATCGGACCACATCCCCATGTGACTCAAAAGCTTAAGCTCAAGAATCACGGTTCTGTAATCTAATATATCATAGCAAACTATTCTTCAAACTAGCGATGTGGGATAATTCATCAAGTGCATTTCTCTAACAAATGACGTCGTGTTTTGGATGAAGATGCCCAACACTTTGCGCATTCTGCTTCTTGAGATGTGAATTAGTAATACATTTTGATTTTCCGGATGACTTGGTTGCTTAACAAATTAACACTTTTTGAGATTGTTGTACATAATGATTCTGTTTACACAACAAGATGTAATGTACTTCCATAAAATATTTTTTGGCCCAACTACTTGTGATAAAGCTTTTTCATCCAACTAGTTTTGCATCTGTTATGTATCTTGCAATCTGCATCCCCCAGCTTATTCTAGTATTCACCATTATTTTATCTATCTTCTTCAGCAAACATTCAAACCTTACTTGACTATCCATTTAATATGCCTTGATCACAATGATGTTCCTTGATTATGTCTTGCATAATTTGCTGTAATGACCAGTAAGATTAGAATAACTCTTATTGGATAAATCTCTCCGAAAGTTAGTTGCATTATCAACATGTTGACGTGAAATTAGGGATGTTGAACATTTATGTAATCACAAAAATCCAACTGGATTTGCATTCAACCCCTATGCATGTTTGCTGAATCCAACTTCAATTAGCAATCAGACTCATAATTACATGTTACTGGCAGATAATGAATTCTTGCCTAGATAAGAGGTGAGTAAACCGAGTATTAGGTCCTGTCTTTTCCTTAGGTTATTAAAATTTAGAGTTTATAAACGGAAGACTTACTTATTGATCGGTCGGATTCCAGACCGATTCTCGCTTGTGTTTATTGGTTGCTTTCGTTCATTTTTGGAATATTATGACCATTATACACTCTCTCTTTCTTGTTTCAGGGCCAATCTGCTCAGGGCGCGATAGGGAGTAAAGTAGAGGCAACTGCATGCAAAAGAGACGAGAAATTGTCAAAGTGCCCGTATCTCCCGAACCGCCCGTATTGGTACGTTCGACACGGTCGATACGACCGTGTCGATTGTTCGATTCCAGCTGACGTCGAATCGACCGTAGCGAGTGGATATGGTCGTGTCGGTCGTGTCGACCGTATTGATACGACCGATACGGACAGATCAGCATATTTTCATAGAATTTGAAGGGAACCGAGGGAGAAAAAGAAGGAAGAGGGGATAGGACACGAACGAGAGGAGCTGGGAGGCGAGATTAGGGCACGAACCAGAGAAGGAAGGGAGGAAGAAAAGAGGTTTTTCGATCCTTGATTACTCAAGTGCATGGTTGTAATCCGTTGTTTTCATTAGAGAATTGGATTTGTAACTCGTTCTTTATATATGAAAGCAATGATATCATTTTCCATGTCTCGTGAGTAATCTCCCTAATTCCAAGGTTTGATGAATCTTGTCTAGTGTGTTTGACATATTGTGATGATGTTCTAAACGAAAGTTTAGGTGGATGATTGACAGATTACGGTTTTCCCTCAAGTGTGTCAAGTTATGCATGCTAGATGTTTGAAAGAATGCCAGCATGAAATTCGTTTTAACTCGAGTGCGTTATTGAGAGATACACACTTAGGAAAGACGAGAGTAAAACCGACTTTGATTTTATTGACATACGAAAGTAGCATAAAGAGATAAGTTAGAGGTTAGCTTAGCTTCATCCTAACTCTTTTACTGATTATCATAGCGACGGCTTGTGATTAGTGGAGGAAGTTAGAGCGAATCAAAATATTGAGAGATTGAGATTCGATTTCCGTAATAGGTTGATAATCAAAATTGAGCGAAAGCTAGTTTAGAATATTGATCTATTCATAACCTCTATAGTCTTCAATCATCCATTCATCTTGGTCACTTTATTAGGAAACACTAGGCAAGTGAAATCAACCTTGGAATCTTCTTGAAATTTGGCCATTTAACCTTAGCTTGCCTGTCTTAATTCAATTATTTACACAATATCAATTCACAGATCGAGTTAGCTAAACAAAACTAGACTTTGCGTAGTGCATAAGCTTAGTTTACTCCTTGGACGACCCGGAATACTTCGGTTTATAAATTGTTTTTGACCTGCCTTGGAACTTCATATTCACTGAATTTGGAGTACAAAATTTCTACACGTCAAAATGGCGCCGTTGCCGGGGAGTAACGAGTTAGCTTGTCATTAGATTAAATCTAGCGAATCGTTTAGACTACTCATTTTAAATTTCGGTACTTTTATTTTCATTTCCCACTTGTGCTTTCACGGTTGTTTTTGTTTGTGATACATTTCAGGGGTTCTCTATTATTTGGATGCAAACCCGGTCTAAGAGCGGAATCAACAAGAAAAAGAATCCAGATTTGAGTCACTCAACGCCTCTTGCAGCAACCAGTAGCAAGAGTAAATCAAAGAAAACCGTCACGCCTAGGGAGAATAAGACACCGGAAATGGAACCACAAAGGAACAATGCAAATGATCCTCCTCGAGAAGAACTTATTCCAAGGATGCCGGACTTACCTGATCAAGGTCGATATCAGCGACGAGAGGTACAAGGAGAGCCAAGAGCCATGAGGGATTACACATTCCCAACCATGACCACATTGCAATCACCAATCACATACCCAGCAGTGACCGCCAACAATTATGATATCAAACCGGCGCTGCTTGCCTTGGCTTCCAACTCGCCCTTCTCGGGACTTCCGAATGAAAATCCAAGCGCTCATCTGAATTCATTTCTTCAGTTGCTGAACACATTCAGGATCAATGGGGTTTCAAGAGATGCAGTTTGTCTCAGAGTCTTCCCCTTCTCACTAGCGGGAAAAGCAAAGGAATGGTTGTGGAGCCATAATCCCGGAACTTTCAGTACTTGGGATGACTTGGCGCAGGCGTTCTTGACTCAGTATTTTCCGCCTGGGAAAACAGCGCAATACAGAACCAACATCAGCAACTTTGGGCAAAAGCAAGGTGAGACATTGTATGAAGCTTGGGAACGCTTCAAGGGTTTGTTGAGAGCTTGCCCACATCATGGTTTGCCCAAGTGGCTTGTCGTTCAATCATTTTATAATGGGTTGGACTATGATGTGCGAGCTACTGTGGATCAAGGAGCTGGAGGATCTCTTATGGATCACACACCGGAGGATGGTGAAAGAATTATTGAGAAGATGTCCAGCAATGCTCACAGATGGACAAGTGAGAGATCCAACCCTCGGAAACATTCCAACACTCAGTCAACCTATGTTGTGGACACAAATGATGCTATTGGAGCGTTGTCAAAGAAGTTTGATGCCTTGATCACAACTATTGGTAATTTTAATGCAAATCAGGCCGGTAGTTCCTCATCAACAGGAGGGTGTGAGATTTGCGCATCAGTAGACCATGATTCAACATATTGTCCGCTCACAATGCCCCTAGAAGGTGGAATCAACAACGAGGATGTTAACTTCATGGGTAGACAAAATGTAGGTGCTTATGGATCAAGTGCAAATCCAGCTTATCATCCTAGTAATCGAAACCATCCAAACTTCTCCTACAAAACCCAAGAACCTACCCCTCCTGGATTTCAACCAAGGCAGTACCAAAGCAACCAGAGATTTCAAACAAATCAAGGAAGTCAGAATTTTGCTCGGAACAATCAGCAGGGGCAAGGGAATTATAGTAGAAGTCAAGGACCGGTGCAATACTCGAACAATTATCAAAATCAACCTTCTCAAGGGCACCACGCACAAGCACCGCCTCAGGCTTCTTCAAGCAGCTCTAACCCTACCATGGAGGCCATTCTCGCTCAACTTGTTGCGGGTCAAGAGAAGTTGAATGCAAGAATCGATGAACTTGCCATTCACAACAAACACTTGGAGACACAAATTGCACAACAGGCAGCTTCTTCGTCAAGGTCACATGGTAAGCTTCCTTCAAAGCCAGACATGGGTAACAATGAATCCTGTAGTGCCATCACTACAAGAAGTGGTATAGTGATAGACCCCGCTAACGCTAGAACGCGCGCCTCCAAGCCAAGGGTGGTCTTGGATGAGAATTCAGAGAATGAGAAGGACACAGCTGAAAAACCTGATGTAGAAGAGGTTGAACCCACACCGGTTGAGAGAGATGTAGCTGTCGAGGTACCGACATACAAGCCTAAAGTGCCATTCCCACAGCGGCTAGCTAAGAGCAACAAGGAGGCTCACTTCAAGAGGTTTTCGGATATGCTGACAAAGCTCCAGGTAACGCTGCCCTTCACAGAGGTAATCTCTCAAGTCCCTACTTACGCAAAGTTTTTAAAAGATATCATTTCTCAAAAGCGTAGGATTGATGTGCATGAAACTGTTGCATTGAATGAGATGTGTAGTGCCGTAGTTCAAAATGCATTACCTAAGAAGTTAGGAGATCCGGGTAGTTTTGCTATCCCTATCAATATTGGTAATGTTATCATTGAGCGTGCATTATGTGATCTAGGAGCTAGCATTTCTCTTATGCCTTATTCACTATGCAAAAAGCTAGATCTTGGTGAACTTACTCCTACATCCATTTGTTTGAGATTGGCGGATCGCTCTTCTAGATTTCCTAAAGGAGTTCTTGAAGACGTTCCCATTAGGGTAGGGAATTTCTATATTCCCGTTGACTTTATTGTTTTAGAGATGGAGGAGGATAAGGAAGTACCAATCATTCTAGGTAGACCATTTCTAGCTACCGCTGGAGCCGTAATTGATGTTAGACATGGCTCACTTGTGTTGCACATTGGTGACGAAGAGATTGCATTTAGTCTAGAAAAATCATGCAAAACACCATGCTCATCATTTGATTGCAATCGTATTAGCTCATGTGATTTGATAGATCATTGTGTTTTATCTTCATCTAATCTTTTGAGTTTTGAAGATACTAATGAGCACAGCATTGGGGCTATTGATTTGGGAGAGGGCAGCACGGATGAGGATAAGGGGAGCAAGATCTCGAAGACGGCCCAAGAAGGTAAGGAGTCTTGCAAGGTAGAGCTCAAAGCTCTACCGGCAAGCCTAAGGTATGAATTCCTTGATGAAAATTTTGCGTATCCGGTGATTGTGAATTCTGCCTTGAATGGGGATGAGACTTCTAGGTTGTTGCATGTTCTTAGGAAGTATAAGAAGGCTTTGGGGTACTCAATTGATGATCTTACTGGTATTAGTCCTAGTATTTGCATGCATAGGATTCAGTTAGAAGATGAGGCTAGATCATCCAAGGAACATCAACGTAGGTTGAATCCCAATTTGAGTGAGGTAGTGAAGAAGGAGATTATGAAACTGTTAGATGCTGGCATTATCTTTTCTATTCCTGATTCAAACTGGGTTAGCCCAATCCATGTTGTCCCGAAGAAGGGAGGATTTACTGTTGTGGCCAATGAGCGGAATGAATTGATACCTACACGAACCGTAACTGGTTGGCGTATGTGTATTGATTACCGTAAGTTGAATAAGGCCACAAAGAAAGATCACTTCCCTCTTCCGTTTATTGATCAAATGCTTGAGAGGTTGGCCAATCATAGCTTCTTCTGTTATCTTGATGGATACAGTGGGTTTTTCCAGATACCCATTCACCCACAAGATCAGGAGAAGACGACGTTCACTTGTCCTTATGGGACTTTCGCTTATAGGCGAATGCCATTCGGACTTTGTAACGCACCTGCAACTTTTCAAAGATGCATGATGGCAATCTTCTCAGATCTTATAGAAACGGAGATGGAAGTCTTCATGGATGATTTCTCGATTTATGGGTCTTCTTTTGATCATTGCCTTCTTAACCTTTCCCATGTTCTTGAGAGATGTATTGAGACTGATTTAGTGCTTAATTGGGAAAAGTGTCATTTTATGGTGCAAGAGGGTATAGTCTTGGGACATCTAGTTTCCAATCGAGGGATAGAAGTAGATCCAGCTAAGATAGAGGTCATTGCCAAACTTCCACCTCCTAGGGATGTTAAGGGGATTAGAAGTTTTCTGGGTCATGCTGGATTTTATAGGCGATTCATTAAGGACTTTTCCAAGATAGCTCGACCCCTCACTAATCTCTTGTGCCATGATGTTGATTTCCATTTTGATGATGCTTGTTTTGAAGCCTACACTAGGCTTAAAGATGCCTTGACCTCAGCCCCTATTATTCAGCCTCCCAATTGGGAACTCCCGTTTGAACTTATGTGTGATGCGAGTGAATTTGCAGTAGGTGCTGTGTTAGGTCAACGAGTTGATAAGAAGCTACATGCCATTTACTATGCTAGTAAAGTCCTTGACCAAACCCAGGCTAACTACACCACCACAGAAAAAGAGATGCTTGCCATTGTGTTTGCCTTTGAAAAGTTCAGACAATACCTTGTAGGATCGCATACCATAGTTTATACCGATCATGCTGCCATTAAGTACCTCATAGCTAAGAAAGATTCTAAGCCTAGATTGATTAGGTGGGTACTCCTACTCCAAGAATTTGACATTCTCATTAAGGATAAGAAAGGGGTAGAGAACCTAGTAGCTGATCATCTCTCTAGGCTAGAAGAAGATCCCCAAGTTAGGGTGGCAGCAACTCCCATAGATGATTCGTTCATAGGAGAGAGCTTAATGGGAGTGGAGCTGCAAGCGGCTCCTTGGTATGCAGATTACGTAAATTATTTGGTTTGTGGTTTACTTCCTACTGATCTTAACCATCACAAGAAGAAGAGGTTTCTGCATGATGTGAAATATTATTACTGGGATGAGCCTTATCTTTATAAGCTTTGTGCAGATGGAATTTACAGGACTTGTGTGGCTGAGGAGGACATGATGAGCATTCTTGCTCAATGTCATGATTCTCCCTATGGTGGGCATGGTAGTGGCAACAAGACTGCATCACGAGTTCTCCAGTGTGGATTCTATTGGCCCTCACTTTTTAAGGATGCCTACGAGTACGCCAAGAGATGTGATAGTTGCCAAAGGAGTAGTAATATTTCTAAGCGCAATGAGATGCCCCAACATCCTATTCAAGAGGTAGAAATTTTTGATGTTTGGGGGATAGATTTTATGGGTCCCTTTCCCACCTCCTTTGGAAACTCATATATCCTGGTAGCTGTAGACTATGTGTCTAAGTGGGTAGAAGCTGTAGCCTCTCCTACTTGTGATGCTAAAGTTGTTACGAAGCTATTTAAGAAGATCATTTTCCCTAGATTTGGCGTACCACGTACGGTTATTAGTGATGGAGGGTCACATTTTAAGGAGAAGAATTTTGAGGCTTTGCTAAAGAAGTATGGTGTTTACCATAAGATTGCCACCCCTTATCACCCACAGACAAGCGGGCAAGTGGAGGTTTCGAATAGGGAAATTAAGATCATTCTCGAGAAGACAGTCAGTCGGTCTAGAAAAGATTGGGCTTCTAAGCTAGATGATGCACTTTGGGCATACCGTACTGCATTTAAAACCCCTATTGGAATGTCTCCATATCGATTGATTTATGGGAAAGCATGTCATCTTCCTGTTGAGCTGCAGCATAAGACTTTTTGGGCAATTACAAGATTAAACTTTGATTTACGTGCTGCAGGAGAGAAGCGGTTGTTACAGTTGAATGAATTGGACGAAAGTCGCTTGGATGCTTATGACAACGCGCTTCTCTACAAAGAAAGAACGAAGAGATGGCATGATAGAAAGCTGGTGAGGAAGAGCTTCAAACAAGGAGACCAAGTCCTTTTGTTCAATTCAAGATTGAGACTTTTTCCCGGTAAGTTAAGGACTAGGTGGTCGGGCCCTTTTCAAGTTCATAAAGTGTTTGATGATGGGCATGTGGAGCTTTTAAATTCTGAGGGGGAGTTGTTCAAGGTTAATGGGCATCGGATTAAATTGTATCACGGGCTAGAGAAGGAGGTAGGCTATGTGAGCTACCACTTGGATTGATCATGCGCGCCCTTAGCTATGTCTCGCCAAGACTTTAAACTAGGCCTTTTCGGGAAGTAACCCGCTTTGTGAGTTCTTCTTGTTTCTTGCTTTTATTTTTTGTTTTTCTTCTTCTTTTAGTTGCATTAGGAGTCATGTGCTAGGCCTGCGTCTTGGTCGTCTTATTTTATCTCGGAGTTTGGGGTTTAGTTTTTCTCGATGTCATCTTGGTTCGGCTAGGTCGTACGGCCCGTGTCGGTCGTCACGACCGTGTCGGTCGTATGGATACGGTCAATACGGTGTCCGTGATATTTGAAGGACCGTATCGACCGTATCGAGTGCATATGGTCGTGTCGGTCGATCCGGTCGTATCGACCGTATCGATACGGTTCTTCGGCTAGTATTTGACATAAATCGCGATTTCAGATTTTGAAATCGCGATTTTCCCCAAATTCCCACATCTCCCCCAGCCGCGCTCGTCAGCCTCCAGCCGTGCTCGCCAGTCCGACCAGAGCTCCTGCCTCCACCACTCCAGCGACTGCACCTCTCTCCGACAACTCCAGCGACTGCACCTCTCTCCGACAACCCCAGCGACCGCACCAGTCGCCCAGCCGCGCTCCACTGCGCCACTCCAGCCACCAGCCGACCCACGCCAGCCACCCCAGCGACCGCGCCAGCCACCCCAGCGACCGATCACTTATCAAACGATCACATATAACATTCCGGTCCATGAAGAACACCATAACTTTGAGGGCAGTTGTCAGGACTTTTTTTTACCACCGTATCAACCAAATCAACTTCACAAGTTTATTCATAGCGGAAAATTTAAAGAATGTACATGACATATTTAAATCAAAAATGTGTCCATTTGTGTACTTGGACGACCAATATAATTTAGAGAATGATTTAAATAACTTTCAGACATAATTTAAATGTTATATAAATAGAATAAGGGTATAAATAAATTTCTCAAGCAAATTCATGTCCACTGAAAAACAAATTAAGTATTGGACTTTCAAAAATCCTAATTTTGTCCTAAACTGGAGAACGGTACTCATGCCCATATCTACCAGAACTAATGCGCTTTACACAGAATGTTACTAGAACTATGGCACACAGTTACCCAAAATTGTTACCAATTTTGATGTACTTTAAGTGCACCAATGAATACATTTATTTTATTTAAGTTATTGTGCAAAAAATAAACTCTTAAAAATATTGCTAAAATAAATCAGTAAAATGTAAGTACATTTTAAATGGGAAAATTGAACAACAAAACACTAAAAGAGGTTTTCCTGAATTTGAAAACCAAACCTTTCCTTTAATATAAAAATAAATACATATCTTGTCCATCAAGTATTTTCCATCCAATAGTGAATAGAAGTTTACGCTTAGCTTAATGCTTTGAAAATTTGAGGTGTGAAAAGAATATTCGAAAGAAAATAAAATTATGGTTGATTTATCATGGAAAATTATAATAAAGTAGTAACATAAAGACTTTAATAATTTCTTCACAATTTTTCATGAAAAATCATTTCTCATCTACTTTCTATTTCATTTTCTGTCCACACAATTTTTCATTATCCAAACGGAGAGTTGGACTATTAGAATTTAAGGATTTTCATTTACACCTCTCTATATAAATCTTGTCCTAAAGTATGTGGCATTTGTGAAAGTTGGAAAAGAAGAGAAGAGAACAAAAAGAGGTTAGGGTTTCATAGATGCGTAAAAAAAACTGTATCTGATATAATATAGAAAGTATAAATAAATAGGTAATAGAAATAAACTAAAAGACTAAACTATCCTTTAAAAATATAGAAATATTACTATCTAATATTACAATAAACTCATGATGTAATAGTGGGAAGCATCGAGAATTTGCTAACTAAGAAATGAAACGTGATGTGGAACGAAAATTCGTGTAACTTCCAAAAATATATCCCCACATAGATTTTTCTTTCAGAAAATTCTTCATGACGTAACTTTAAAATGAGTAATTCCGCACACTGAAAGACTAAAGCGAATCATCCTTTCCATCAGCCATGGCGAACAAAGAAAGTGAAGTTGCAAAATTTCAAGTTTTAGATGCAAAGTTGCAAAATCTCAAATTTAAATGTGAAACCCTCAAAATCAAATCCTATACAGAATGCAAAGTTACAAAAGAAGATAACAAATGGTGAAGTTGCAATAGAAGACAATAAAAGGTGAAGTTGAAAATTTCAAATCAGATGCGAAGAAGAGAACAAAAGGAGAGAAACAGAACAAAAGAAGTTGAAAAAATTGGTGGCTCAAGAGCTCAGTGGTGAATTCGACCACTATGATGACTAATTCTAGCACACCCAATAATTTGCAACTCTGGTAATATGTGGAAGTTAGAAAAGAATATAAGAGAATAAAATTAGATGATAAAATTATTTGTTACCTATTTATAATAAAGAATAAATTAGATGATAAAATTAGAATAAAGAATATATTTTATCATCAACTCTGGTAATAGTCTTTTAGCTTATTATTTGTTACCTATTTATAAAAATATTATTATCTAATATATTAGATGATAAAATTAGATAGTAATATTTCTATATTTTATAAAGATATTTTAGATTTATTGTTTGTTACTTATTTATTTCTGTCTTTTGTACTGTATCAAACATTTCTACGCATCTATAAAACTCTAACCTCCCTATATTCTAATTCTTTTCTTTTGCAACTTCAATAACATTATCTTGCATGGAAATATCCATCAAAAGATAGGACTAGGGTTTGTGCAACTTTTTTGTTACTGCTGCGTGCTAAGTCTATCATCATTGTTTTGGCTCTCAAGAAACTTTGAGCTCCAACCCTTTAGTCAACCATTTCCCTTATAATCCTTCTCTTGTTCACTCTCGCCCACAACTTTCCACATTATTAAAACCCTATGTGTCTCTCTAGCAATGGCTTACATCTTATATTCTTTGCCACCCAACCAATCCTGGCATGCCATGTATGCAAAATATCATTTTCATGGTATGAAAAGAACATGCAGAAGTCCACTCACACGACATACAACAAACTCAACTAATGGCAACAGTGGCTTCTTTGCTCGCTTTTGGCCAAAATGAATCCCGCACATGTCATGATTTCTTCTATTTTCTGATTTATTTTGTATACAACATTTTGGCAAATCTTGATGATATTAGTACAACGCGTTTGCATTTGCGCAAGTATAAAAATGTAACGTAACGGAGGTTCCATTGATCGATATAATGATGAAACGGAGGCATGATAGCTCTTCAACGGGGCGCCATAGGGCTGGCCGACCATTTCTTAGAGCAACTAATGACATACAGAAAAAGGTTAATATAATACAGCCAAAAGGGGATTATCTTTAGCTTGACATGTAGGAGAGGATAGTGATGTTAATCATGGTGTGCAACAAAGGTCAGTAAATAAACCCTAATACGAGCATGATTGTAAATAAGTATGCATGTTGCCACAGTTAAAAAACATCATCGTGAACACAATACTTTACATTATAGTATCAGATGTTGATAATGTTTTCACTGAAAGAGGTTAGTCTCAAGATTTTTTTGGTAAGAGCAAGTTTATGTATGAGAGGCTTTTGCGGTCAATCGTGAGACAAAACATGCCCTAGCAAAGGTCGTGTTGTCCTCAACATGCTTGACACAAACAAGGACCCACCAGCACAAACTCTTTTGTGAATGGCAATTCAATAGATAATTACTCCATGCATCTTAATTAGTGTGGCATGGAATTTATAACTAGCACCGGTCAGAAATTCTGCAATTATACCCTTTAATTTTTTAATATTCCTAACAATCCCCAAATGTTAAAATTAATCTTTGTTTGTTAGATTATAATAAAAAAAATTTATATATTTAAACGAATCAAGTAATTTTCATCTTGTTTTTTGGCCCCGCTTAAAAATGTGCTGAATTAGCCATTGAATAAGTAGAGAATATAAGTGTACAAGTATTCTTCCTTTGAAAGAAAACATATCTTCTTCATTATGTACATTCTTTTAGTTTTGCGCTTTGTGATATTTAGGCATCATTCAACAATCCGACTACATCCCAGATGACTTCTTCGTTGTGATCTTCTGCATGTATTCATGGTATGATATATATATTGATATTACAAATGTGTGCCTCAAAGTTAGGTTACTTCTTGTTTTTCAAGTTCTTAAAAACATAGCGTACTTTCATTTGGCCTAACAGCTAGTCTAGCATTCAATTCTTCGTACATTTTAGAGTTATCAAACAATGTTTTTCGGCGTATTTTGGCATATTGTCATCAAATTATATGAAGAATATGACCGCAACACTTTTACATAAAGTAATGAAATCAGTATGCTAGCACCGACCAGCAATACACAGAAAGTTCTCTCTACACGTTTGACCGTTGTTGAATAATCTAATTTATGTTTATAAGTTACGATTTTACAATCCAATATAAGACAGTGACCGATATGTATCATTCCACCCTAAATAGTTTGAGACTGAACATAGGAGAAAACACACTAAAAAAACTCTCATCACACGCCTCAGCCATTATCATATTATATATAGAGAGAGAGAGAAATTTACAGGATATCATCTTACTCAATATGATTTTCTTCAACATGAAATTGAATTATTGCAAGGCGCAGCAGCACACTCAGCATTTGCTTAAGATTCAAATTCATTCGGCAACAGTCTTCAATTCATCAGCTTTCAAATATAATGCATATGAGACTCCATTATTGGAACCCTAGTAGAATCCGTTATTCAGTCTGTCAACAATCAGCTTATCTTCATTCTGCATCACCGAGAGAAAAGTCTCCTCATGATGCAATGTGCCAAATCCTGCTGAAAGCCCGTTACTTCCTTGATGAGCATCATAATTATCTCCGTGACTTAATTGGGATGCTACAAACTTGTCAAGGGCTCTCCAATCTGTCATCTTGCTGTTACTCATATGAAATGCCTTGGTTTGGTCAATGTTGTCCGATGTGAGCAGGGTTTTTATGATGGGGAGCGACGGGCTCTCCAGCTGTGGAAGCTGATGATCTTGAGAAGTGATGTTTGTGATGATAGCGTTGTGGTCCGAGAGTTCCAGCTCTTGCTTACAGAAGAAATTTGTGCTTTGAAGAGGCCTGCAGGTGATGTAGTCAAGTGGGCTATCAATAACTGAGCTGCTACCTCCTGAGTCATCATAGAAATATGCTGATGAGTTCCATGCTGGTCCAGTGGTGCTTTTGGGTTTAGAGTTATTGATGGCTACTGTTCGCTTCTTGAAAGCTCGACAAACTACCCATCCCTCTTCCTGCAAATCCCTTTTTTGTTTAGACTCAATAATCACAAATACCTTACATACAAACTCTCACCCTTGAAATGGTTTTCTTCTCTATTAACCATCCATTTTTGAAGGCATAGGCAAATGAAAGGGAGAAACAAGAAGAAAAAAATGGATGAAGTCAAATACAAAATGGTGTCTTGGAGTTAATTAGTGTTGAAGAAAGTCATAAATACTCATTAATTTCCTCTTCTCATAATGTATACATTTGCATGCATAATATTGTTAATGATGAGAGTGAATTTTTTCATCCATTGCCCTAAAACTCAATTACTGCAAATGGAAAATTATTCACTTGCCTGAGGAGGTCCATTTTCATCAGTTTCAAGTCGATATTCATGCATGATCCAGTCGGATTTCTGTCCATTTGGGGCCCTTCCCTTGTAGAAGACTAAGGTTTTTCTCATACCTATGAGCTTTCTTTTATCATACACAGCTTTATCCCGCCCAGTCGCCTTCCAGAACCCGGCCATGGTTGCTCTATTAGTCCTTGTGCCTGTGGGATATTTCTTGTCTTTGTGGCTGAAAAAGTACCACTCATTTTGCTCTTCATATCCTATCCAACACTTCTCTGCCCAGTGATTTGAGAAAGACTCAGTCAGTTAAGAGGAATATTTCTTATGCTAAAAGTTAATTCACATCTCTGCACAGCTCGCTACAGATATCATGAGAAATGCAGGATGGTGTAGGAATCAATATTTATGGATCACCATCTTATCCATTCCAGTAAAGGGCTCAGCTATCAACTCAAAATTCTTACCTTGTAAATCCCATGGTTCGATCCTGTACAGATCAATGTCCCTGATAACATCGAGATCAATCTTCTGCGCAGCAACTTTCTTCTTCAGGTAGTAGCCAACGAGCTCTTCATCGGTGGGATGGAACCGGAACCCCGGTGGGATGCATGATTCAATAGACTGATCCATCATCAGGAAACCCTAAAACTATATATATAAGAGAGTCAGCCTAGGTACAATTAAGCAGTGCATCGAAACCAGCGTTATCATCAAAATTGAAGATAAAGAAGCAAGTAGTACATATATGAATAAGGTGAGGAGAAGTAAAGAGGTAGAGAGAAGAGAGGTGGTGAAGAAATATAAGTTATGGAATTATAATGATGAAGAAGAATATAAAAAGGTGAGTAGTGAGCAATCATAATCATAAGCTCATTTGGTGGTAAGCAGCACTCGAAAGAAATAGTATGTAAATGTAAGCGCGTGGAAGTTTAGGGTAAAAGGATGAAAAACCAAATGATGATGGAGAGCTTCTTGTGTATTGATATATAGTATAGGTGAGGTGAGAAGAGAAAAGAGAAGCTAAGAGAAGGAGGATGGAGTGTGAAGAGTAAGGCAAGTGTGTTAGTGGGAAAAGAGGCCCGTAGATTGTTGAAACGGGGGGGCATGCAGGGAGTTTGTGATAATGATGTTGTCCTGGTGGATCAAATGATGCCCGCAGAACTGGCAAATTTAAAATTAGCAGTAGATTATATATTAACACCCACTGAAAATAACAACTGGAGGAAGATGATAGAAGAGTAAACACTCCTATCTCAGCGTAAATCAGTGACTTTCTCTGTTTTTATTAAGATATACTTATGTTACCATATGTTCTGTGTTCATTATGAAAGGTATGTACAGTTATAGAAAGAAAGGTTGTATAGTAGATGTTAAGGACAAACCATGAAACCTTGCATAAAAATGGAAGTTCTGGCATTGAACAAACCCTAAGTTGAAAGAGCTGGGGAAACAAACTTGGAAGATTGTGTTACCAAACAAACCTATGCAAGAGTAGCAGACAGAATGTGAGGAATAGGAGAGGAGAAATTTTCAAACTAGGTTGAGATGTAATAATAATCAATGGAACAGCAAAAGGACAAAGTGGGTCGTGACGTCATCAAGAAGAGTTCAACAGCACGCGTTTTAACAAGAATGGAACAAAACAAAAGTGGATGTGTGGGGGCGACAAATTAAAAGTGAGCAGTAGGAGTGTAGAGAGACACTTGTTACATATGGTGATGGGCATGGAAATCGCGGAGGCCAGAAAGCAAGGGAACGAAAGGGATATGAGACACTTTCAGTATCGGTTGGTAATGTTTCTGGGTGTGCGTAAAAAGAGTGCTTTCTAACTGAAACATGTGTTTTTTTGTCTAGAATTTAAACGACAAGAATGGCTGAGGAAAAGGGCTTCTTTTTCACAAAGGCAGTAATCTAATGCAGCAGCAGCAGCTATATTTTACACCCATTGTAAATTTTCAGTACCCGGCCAATACATGAAATATAGGAGAGAATAAGAATACGAATACGAATACTCAGTCAAGCAACAGTGACGAAAAAAGACTCAATTTGGCAAGAGTGCTATCCTTATACCTCAGAGGAGTAAATTAGGGTTTGACAATGGATTTTCCTGGGTTTTGATAAATGGAGGAGGGACGGTGGATGAGAAGGGAGAGGGGGGAGGCCGGGTATAAAAAGAGACGTAAGAGATGCGCATGGAGTGATTTGGGGTGGGGTTCTTGTCCCATCATCGCTCCAAGGCAACTTCATTCACAAACCTCTGAATTTGAAAGGTGGCATTTCGTCTTTTCCAATTTTCATTTAATGATCTAATCATTATGCATTTGACAGTGAAAAGGTCCTCATGGCAGAAATTAAGCAAAATGCAAATTATCTCCGCTTCTTCTAACTAAACTGAATTGATTCTCTCCAGAAACTATTGACGAAATTGGTGATTGTTTGAAGTTCTTTCATGATGTCTAAGAAATGCGTGTAGGATGAAATATAATGTAAGATTGTTGATTGGAAATTGGTTTTCAATTTTTGTCTTTTTTAAGGAATATGCACCCGTTGATGACTTTCAATTCTATTTGTTAAGGCTATTACTATCCATCGAATAGGATGTTCTATTATGCAATTTGTGCAACAGTGTAAAAAATAAGATTTAGTAAAAATAAAATAAATATTTTTTTTTGAAAATTTTATTTAATATTGCATCATATCATATTATTTTTAATCAATGGCTATAGCTATATTGTTTTTGGATTTTTTTGGGATTATTTTAGGGTCTATTTTTTTGAATTGAACTTATTTACTAAAGTACTTAATCTAACTTAACTGGATTTAATTTAATTTAATTTAAGTACTTAAGTTTTTTTTTTATTGTTGTATTGTTTTGTATGAGTATTTAATAAAAGTAAAATGCAATGTTGCGAGATTAGGTTCTCTCATCGTCTCCTGATCCATCCGCAACCTCCGACTCCTGCATTGGCCTATGATTTCGTACATCCGTCTCGTTCAATACGAAATTAGGTAAGGTGGGTTACATGGAAAGTTGTGTTTGTGTGGCAATTTTGGTGGACTCTGATGGTTCGTTGTCGGTGAATTTTCTCCGACAGCTTGTTGCTTGTAGATTTAACTCCGATTGCTCGTGCTTTACTTGTGGTTGTTGCTTGTGCTCTGTGTAATTGCTCTCTGACAGCTAGTCGGTTGTGCTTCGCTTGAGGTTGTTGCGATTTGGTGGTCTTTAATTATTCTTTCTAGGTAGTTGAGGGTGCTTTGTTTGTGGTTGTTTCGATTTATTGGTCTTTAATTGTGGTTATATTGGTAGTTGATTGTGTAATTGTTTCGGCTGCAATTTAGGGTCGCTTGCTTTCATGCACCGATGGTCTCTT
Source organism: Umbilicus rupestris (assembly GCA_963678935.1). NCBI lineage: Eukaryota > Viridiplantae > Streptophyta > Magnoliopsida > Saxifragales > Crassulaceae > Umbilicus > Umbilicus rupestris. The sequence goes on from OY787622.1 coordinate 10,669,588, forward strand.
GGTGTTGGCAGTTTTGGTGATTTGTTGTGTGTAACTATTTCGGCTGCAATTTAGGGTGCTAGGCTTGCTTTTGAGCACCGATGGTCTCTTGGTTTTGGCAGTTCTGGTGATCTGTTGTGTGTAATAGTTTTGGCTACAATTTAGAGTGCTAGGCTGCAATTTAATTGGAGCCATTTGGGCAATTTTTTTTAACTATATTGAAATTACCAGTGCTGTTCGTGACTTGTATCAGCAGGTTGTTGTAGCAACCTCTGGGTCACTTTTGCAGAATTTCTAAACTTCAACCGAACCTAAAAGATACAAATACTTTGTTCACCCAGTTCGACAACTGCCTACGTCTGGGGAGGACTTCTCTCCAATCCTCGAGATTCCACTATCACGGTTTAAAAGTACAAAGGGTTCCAAAACTCAGAATACACTAGTTTAACCTCTACTTCTCACCTAGTCTAAATTTCAGCTCAGTCTGATCACATGCAAACTAGCTTCTACTACCTACACCCTTCCAGTAATAGATAGCTACAGACCTGACTACTCAGACTCACCCTATGCTATTACAATGTGCAACAGCATGCTATAGAAACTTACAGGTCAAGCTATTGTAGCTTCTGTCCACGACTCAACATGCGCTTTGTGTTGTTGTGTCGGATTTCTAAGAGTACACGAGACTCTGGCAACGCTCCTCCACGATCAAAGACCTTTAGTTAATATCAGGGAGCTCGGCTTTGATCTTCAATAGCTATCGACATCTCCTCCGCAACTCTGCTTCAAAGCTTGTTCTCGATCTTTCAACGAGCCAATGCTCCCCTAGATCAAGTGTAGATCAAACTACCCTAGTCATGATCTCCTCTCAGCCACATAGTTACAAATCAGCGCTCTAGCTTCTAGCCTTTCGCTCTCAGCTTCTGCGTCTATCTTTCTTTCTGTGTGTGTATGTTGTTGATGTACTGCCCTCCCTTATATAGCAACAGACATCAACCAACCATAGAACTACTAATCGTGATAGGAGTCGTAGAACTTTGTGAAATTTTACTGCGCTGCTGATCTTGAGTTATAGCTTCTACTTTAGCACTCTCTGTTATCTTTTTTAGGAAATTATTTTAAGGACGAATAAAAAAGACACAAGAATTTGTTCACCCAGTTCGGCAACTTGCCTACGTCTAGGGAGGATACTTCGATCCTCAAGACTTCACTATCACGGTTCAAAGTACAAAGGACTCTCACCTCTACTTCTTACCGAGTCGAAATCTTATGCTCGGTCTTACCCCCTAGACTAGTTAGCAGTCTGATCACACAGACTCTCTTCGTGCTACATATACACTTCCAGTAATGAATAGCTACAGACCTAACACTCAGACTTAGCCTACCCTATTATAATGTGCAGTACACGGAATGCTTCAGCACACTCTATCTCAGAGCTACGGATCAAACCTTGATCAAACTCAGCGAGTTCTGATCTGCTCTGCGCACCACACAACTCAGAAATTCTTCTACTCGAACACTAGTCGTGCGTGTCTTCTGTGTATGTATCTTTATATGCTCTCTGTGCTCTGACAATGACACTGCCTCTGCCATGCTCTTATATCTTCGTGGATTGCCCGCAAAGGAAACCTCGTTGCCTTTTAATCCGTAGGGCATCCCATTATTATCAAAATCTTCCTCCTAGATAAAAGCAAGGTTGTTGAAAATTCCGTTTCCTAATTTGAACCTTAGGATCTTTATTCTTAGAAGCTTTTCTTCCGTCTGAGTGATGACCTCTGCTGAACATTTGCAATGCAACTTGGGTCTCTTAGACAATGGAAACACTCCTCTGGACTTTCCCGTGCTTCTTTAAGCTTTCTCAAATTTTTCTACTTAAGCTTTAAAATCATCAAGGATTGCTGAAGCAGAATTTGTCTTGTGCCTTTTGCCCAGTTTGCCTTAGCTTTTGTGGTCCACAGAGTGCTGTAGCAGATCCTTGCTCTTGGTTGCTGTAACTCGCCCATTCTTCAGATTGTGCTCCAGCTTCAAATCTTCAGGGAGTCCAGAAGCAGAATCTCGAGTTGTTTTATCAAGGCATGCCATACTTCAACAATCTCCCCTTTGTCATTTTGACAAAACTAACAATACTACAGCAACACTACTAAAAAGTATTTTGAAAAGCTAGACATAACTGCTCTAATTATGCTTCATGAACTATGCAAACTCCCAGGGCCCCTCTGAGTTCCTCGAAACGGTGGTGCGTATTTTCATTCATGGGGCATTAGAGCTGGAGAACCCAAGGTATGGCGACCTTGACAAAACTACTCAAGAGAATGCTGCAGCACTCCCTAAAGATCGGTGGCTGGAGCATAATCTGAAGACTGACAAAATAATAACAACAAAGATCGAGAGTATGCCTCAGCACTCCCTGAAGATCTTAAGCTGAGACACTTCTTGAAGAATGGGCAAGAGACAGGTTTGAAGAGACAGAGTCTGCTTCAGCACTCTGTGATGATCCAGAGTTAGAGCAGAATTCCGGCATTGCTCGCTGAGGCTCCAACTTAATCCAGTTGGCATCGGGGAAGCTCAGCGAGATATGCAGATGTCATCAAGAGCTCACCAGTCGCCAGCACGTGCTCAAAAAATATAAAGATCAAAGGGGTTCAAATTTGGCAACGGAATCTTCAACAACTTGCTAGAATCTAGGAGTAAGATTCTGATATTGATGCTTGGCGCTTTTGGGGGTGAGTGTGATTAAAATGTAGTGCAGAGGGTAGCAGTAATACACGCAATCGCAGAGAGAAAACACAGAGCGCAAGAGAAGAACACACTGAGAGATAACTCACGGTAGCAGGGTTTTATACACTGAGTTAAAGGCTTGTGTTGCGTAGAGGAATCAGAACTCGTGGAGTTTGATTCTGGACTGGTTCCGAGTTCAACTGGAACGCTGCTAGTTGGTGGAACAGTCAGGGGCTCAGTGATCAGTCACGAACAGGCAGTGTCGCGGGCTGAGGAGCAGTTATCGAGGCTACCCAATATTGACTGAGTGAGTCATTGATTGAGGGGCAGCCGAGGTTGAGTCCGACTACTTGGCAGGAGAGCTTGGAGTGTCGTGGATTGAAGATATAGCAACTCTGGTGAAGAGTGTGTTTAAGCATTCCATGAGCTATACACTGTTATAGAATATGCTGAGTTTAAGAGGTAGAACTGTAATTATTTATAACTGAGAGTGTGTACAGTACATGAAGAGAGTCTGTGTGATCACACTGGTTGCTAGTCTAGGAGGTTAGACTGAGTTTTAGATTTCGTCTAGGTGAGAAGTAGAGATGTGAGTCCTTGTACTTCGAACTGTGATAGTAAAATCTTGAGGATCGGTGCATCGTCCCCAGACGTAGGCAAGTTGTCGATCTGGGTGAACAAACTTACTGTGTCCTTCTTATTCTTCAGTAGAGTAGTTCCGCAGAAAGATACAGAGAGTGCTTAAGTAGAATCTATATCTCTGCATCAGCAACGCAACAGAAATTTCTATTGGTATCAGAGCTGTTCGCTCAACATACAGAGTGTGATCCGGGTGTGTGTTGCTGATACATATGGCCACCATGAAAGAAGGACAAAGCACCAGCCGACCTCCATTGATCGAGGGAGTCAACTATGAGTACTGGAAGGCTCAAATGAAGGCTTTCATTAAAGCCATTGATAAAAGGGCTTGGAGGGCTGTCATATTAGAATGGTCCCCCCAATGACCGTCGATAGTGCAGGAATAACCCACAAGCAGCCTGAAAATAAGTGGTCTGACGATGAGGTAGCCGCAGCATCAGGAAATTCTAAGGCTTTGAATGCTATATTTGCTACTGTGGATTCTAACAATTTCATGTTGATCTCCAACTGTGACACCACCAAACAAGCTTGGGAGATACTTGAAACTGCTCATGAGGGGACAGACAAGGTAAAGATATCCAGACTCCAGATGATACTCTCTAGATTTGAAAGTCTGAAGATGCAGGATAAAGAGACCATCGCTGAGTTTAATGCGAGACTCTGTGACATATCAAACGAGGCTCATGCACTCGGGGAGCCAATACATGAAGAAAAACTAGTGAGGAAGGTACTCAAATCACTTACTTCAAAATTTGATAAGAAAGTCACAGCCATCGAGGAAGCACAAGATGTGAAGAACATGAGGCTGGAGGCGCTGATCGCGTCACTGAGGCAGTTCGATAAGAAAGTTGTAGAGACTGCTTCACCACTCTCTGGGAATGACCTTGGGCTAAAAGCAGAAATAAAAAAGAAAGAGGTTATCCCAGATGATGTCAACAAACAACTGTCTATGATGGTCAAAAAATTTGGAAAGTTCATGAAGAGAAAGGACCAGAAACCTTCATATTCAATTCAGTCATCCAGGGGGAGAAACTGAAGAGGAGAGAATTCTCAGAGAAAGAACAAAGATGCTGACAAAGACAATGATGAAGAAAAAGACAAACCAAAAGGAATTCTGTGCTGGGAGTGCGAGGGATATGAACACAGACAGAGTGAATGCACAACTTACCAGAAGAAGAAGAATAAGTCTCTCACAGCAAACTAGAGTGATGATGACAGTGAAGAGGAGACTAACTTCAAAGAAAATCTTGCTTTAACTACTGTATTCCTTAATGATGATTCAGATTCAATGAAGTCAGAGTTTGATTATGGGATTGCTGAGTATGACAGCGATGATGACGAGGAATACCCACTAGAAACTATAGTTGATCAGTTCAAGCTGATACAAGAGAAGTGTCAGGAATTTATTGAAACTAATCAGGAACTATTGTCAAAGGTTTTGAAACTAGAAGATGAGTGAGATAATCGTCAAAGCATCATTACCTATCTGTCCAAGAAATAATCAGATGAATGATGATACTAAGATAGTTGGAGGGTATGGGAACTGAGAATCACTCCTGAAGCACCCAGAGGAGAATCATCCATTCTTGATGAGATTCTATCTTACCAAAGGTATGGAAGAGGGACTGAAGGTCTCGGATACACAGGTAAGGAAGGAACAGGTATAACCACATTTGTCAAAGCCTCAGAAATTGATCAAAGTGCAAGTGTTCAGAAGGGTTCAGTCACTGTTGATTCAGAGAGAGTTTCTGAAAAGAAGTACCTAGATCAGTCACATGCTCAAAACCCAAGATCAAAGCAGAAGAAATGCTATGCGTGTAATAAAATTGGGCATCTTATGATAAAGTGCTCAACACTGACCGGAATACAAGGTGCCTCAAAGAAGATCAAATGGTCGACAAGTCAGAACAGGGAATTCCTCAAGCACACACGAGTACCACTAGGCACAGAAGCAGGTCAACCAAGGCTATCATGTTATTGTGCAGGAAACTTGCAGGAATGATGAAAAGACTTCCCCTCAGAGAAGGAGACATAGAAAGAAACGAAGAAATCATCTTCCTTCTACAGCCATTCAAAACTGGAGAAAGTCTGAGGAGAACAAATGGCAAGTGCACTGGGTGGAAGTGAAAAGAAACAAGGTTCAAAAGCGTTGGGCTGTAAAATAGCCAGCTGGTATCCCCATTGAAGCAGGAACCGAGGAAATGAAGATCACAACAGAAGTCAATTTATTTCCAGTAAAGACAGCTGAAGCACTCTCTGGAGAGTTAAAGCTGAGAAAGTGGCCTCTCACGTAGCATCATGTATCCGAGTGTTTTTAAAATAAAAGAAAAGGGGGTGAGAAAGGGAAAAAACCGCAAGTTTCTATTTGCAAAACTAGGGCAAGTTTTCTCTCCGTCTTCTCCAACGATCACCTGTTTCTCTCTTCAGCGAATCATCCAAAATGGTGAAAACAAGGGCCACAAGGTTTACAAACGTAGAGGTGAGCCCAGCAAAAGAAAGTGGAATGACGTTCCCGTGAGTGATTCGCCACCAGCAAAAAGAAGCACCTCGCTTCAGATCAATGAACCCACAGACGTTCCGCTGCTGACCTGGATTCCAACTACTGACCAGGGTGAAACTTGCCCGTCCTCCTCCGCAGAAATTGTGGCTTCCGATGTGGATAAGGCTAAGAGGTCTACTAGCAAAAGCCTCAGTCAGAGTGATGAAGAGAGCGGCTCAGCCTCTCCAAGTATACCAGCTGTGATAGGAAGTGATCAACAAGGAGTGTGGTTTTTGTCTAAAAAGGATGTCGGGTCCTGGGAGGTGATCAACGACCAGACGATTGTGACTGAAAAGCTGCTGGAGATTGGGAGATTTCGGGTGCCGGAGGTGATATCTCTACTGAGAGAGGTAAATCTGCTACGCTCCCTAACTTTTGTTAAACATTTTAATATGCAATTGGTCAAGGAGTTCTTAGGAATATTGATAGAGACTTTGGAATAGTGAACAACATGCTATATGGGGCTAATTTTGTTAGGAGACTACGGGTTGTGGTTACCCCGGCAGTGATAAACAAGTTTTTAGGGATTGATGAGACTGCGTGTCCTCCAAAAGAGGTTAGTGCTGATAGATTAGCTGTTGTTCTCACTGGGGGCTTATGCAAAGGTTGGGGTTTCGTTTAGTTTGAATGCTGCTGATCTGACAACAAAATATGTTATACTTTATGCTTTTGTTGTAAGAAATTGGTTGGCCAACTCTCACAAAGGGAAGGTGAGTCGTGCTATGGGGGTGTTATTATTCAGCAATGGGGAGAAGAGAATGGTAAATCTTTGGCAGATTGTGTTCGATCAGATTGCTGCACATGCAGTCAAGCCAAAGTCCAATCTGTGCATTGGAATTCCCTCACTTATTTATCAGCTTATGATCAACCAACATGAAGAATTGGGAGATGTCGTTGAAGAAGTAATCAACAACAGCTCAATACGTAGATCTCATATTGACAACCTTCTACGAGATTTGGAGTACCCTTCTACTAACAGCTCTGCCCTGGTCCAGCTCGATGATGTTTGAAGCCCTCGGCATTTATGCCAAAATGGTGGAGAAATATTGTAATAGGTATTAGCCTATAATGCTCACCTAATAGGTAGTAGTAGAGCTATTAGAACACTTTTGATGTTTAGCATGCATTGAAGAATTCTAAACTCATCTGTAATAATTAGTAAAATTATCCAGCATAGTTGTTTGTTACCAGAGTTTCTGGATCAGTAGTCTAGCTAGTTGCAGTTTTTTTATTTTGTCAAAATGCCAAGGGGGAGATTGTTGAGGATATGACATCCTTGACAAAACTGCTTAAGAGAATGCTGAAGCACTCCCTGAAGATCAGTGATTGTAGCTCAATCTAAAGACTGACAAAACAACAACAAAAAAGATCGAAAGTATGCCTCAGCAATCCCTGAAGATCTTAAGCTGAGACACCTCTTGAAGAATGGGCAAGAGACAGGTTTGAAGAGACAGAGTCTGTTTCAGCACTCTGTGATGATCCAGAGCTAGAGCAAAATTCCGGCGTTGTCCAGCTGGCATCGGGGAAGCTCAGCGAGGCATGCAGGTATCATCAAGAGCTCAGCAGTCACCAGCACGTGCTCAAAAAATATAAATATCCAAGGTGTTCAAATTTGGCAACATAATCTTCAACAACTTGCTAGAATCTAGGAGTAAGATTCTGATATTGATGCTTGGCACTTTTGGGGGGGGGGGGTGCGTGTCCTTAAAAAGTAGTGCAGAGGGCAGCAGTAATACACACAATCACAGAGAGAAAACACAGAGCGCAAGAGAAGAACACACTGAGAGATTAACTCACGATAGCAGGGTTTTATACACTGCGTTAAAGGCTTATGTTGCGCAGAGGAATCAAAACCCGTAGAGTTTGATTCTTGACTGGTTCTGATATTAACTGGAGCGCTGCTCGTTGGTGGAACAGTCAGGGGCTCGGTAATCACCCGCGGAGAGGCAGTGTAGCTGGTTGAGGAGCAATGATCGAGGCTACCCAATATTGACAGAGTGTGTCATTGATTGAGGGGGAGCTAAGGCTGAGTTTGAAGAACTCAGACGGTCCGACTACTTGGCAGGACAGCTGGGAGTGTTGTGGACTGTCAACTCTGGTGAGAGGCTTAAGCATTCCTTGAGTAATACACTGTAATAGAATAGGATGAGTTAGAGATGTATAACTGTAGCTAATTATTACTGAGAGTGTGTAGAGTACACGAAGAGAGTGTGTGTGATCAGACTGCTTGCTAGTCTAGGAGATTAGGCTGAGCTTTAGATTTTGGCTAGGTGAGAAGTAGAGGTGTGAGTCCTTGTACTTTGAAGTGTGATAGTAAAATCTTGAGGATCAGAGCATCCTCCCCAGACGTAGGCAGGTTGCCGAACTAGGTGAACAAACTTACTGTGTCCTTCTTATTCTTTAGTAAAATAGTTCCGCAGAAAGATACAGAGATTGCTTAAGTAGAATATATATCTCCACATCAGCAACGTAGCATAAATTTCATGTTTCATTGAGTCTGTCCTGTTAGAATGTCGTTAGGGACTTAATTGTTTAGAAGCAAGTTTTTTGGGCGTTTCCCAGTGATTACCGCTGCCTCAGGTAAGATTACGACCGCGCCTAATTGATACAGTAGTGAGTTGACCGAGCTCGTAATGTGTGCTTGGACCACGATCGTAATGTGTGCTTGGACCACGCTCGTAATGTGTGCTTGGGGAGCGCCTCGTGTCAAGCACGTCGGGTTCTTAAGGCATTTTCAAAACTACATATGCACCCCAGGGCTTGTGCGAGCGCGCCTCATGTTAAGCGCGTCGGTTCTTAAGGCATTTTCAACTACATAAGCACCCCAGGTACTTCTAAATTTTTTCCCTTACTCAATTCATAGATTATTCAACCGGATCTAAGGTTTTGAGTGTTTAGGGTTTATGCTTTGATCTGCGATTTTGGGCAAAAGTGGATGTCTGTATTGTTTGCCTGTTAATCCTACATGTTCTAGGGTGTTAGACTTAGTATTAATTCTGAGTTTTGGAAGTCAATCTAGACCTAGGGTTTGGGGCTGAGCTTGAACCTCGATTTTTAGAAATCCCGCTCCAGCAGAGAACATTGGTCTCGCGCCATCGGTAGAAATTATGGCGTTGACTTAGGTTTTGCATTTTGTACGCGCTTGTTCATTTCTTTCAGGATGGCGCCGAAAAGAGAACCTACCTTCAAGGAGCTTTACGATAAATTCAGTCAAATAAAGTGTGGTGCTAGTGTATTTGTCGATGAGGAGTTCTTACGGGCCAGCGGTCTATACAATCGAGTGTTATAGTTGCTTACTGGAGTCGGGTGGCCTGGACTGCTGACTATCCAATCCAAGACGGATGTGGAAGATGTGTTGGAGTTCCTAGCTTCGTTTAATTATGTGGGCTGCCGGACAACCTTGGTATTTGGTACAGACATCGAGGCCAGTGTCATCTCACCAACCCGGCGCATCTCCGTGGGTTATTTGGATGGCAGGTGGATGACCACAACCACTGGGCGTTGCCTGAGTCCCGATTGTATCCTACCTGGTATAAAATCTCTTTGGATTGGGTAGCTTACAGCCCTAGCGCTAGCAAGGCGCGCACTCTTCTTGAGCCGGCCTACTTCTACCTCCAGTAGCTCCTCTCCGGATCAGTCTTCGGGCACGACAATGGGGGCAAGAAGGTGCCCTTGTACGAGATGCTTTTGTTTCATTGCTGCTATCATAAGTTGCATCTCGATTTCATGGATGTGCTCAACAAGTTCTGGAAAAGGAGGCCTTCATGTGGAGGAGTATTCTGCGGAGGTCTGATCACTTATATGTTGCGCCGCTTGCATGGTCAGCCGGTCTTGGAATCTCATCAGCTTGTCCCGCCAAAGTTTCTCGCACGAGAGGCTTTCACAGCGATGTGCGCACTCACTACTCATCTGCAGAGGCGAGATCAGTTTGCATGGACGTATCATGTGGATTAGAGGTATCATGAGCAACTTTCAGTTCCAGGAAAGCCGCGTTTAGAACAACTGCCAGAGTCGGTAATGAGCAGCCACCGCCGACCTTCACCTAGGCCCAGTTGGACGCTACGTTCAACGCCTATAGGGTGTTGGATTCTTTCATGTCACCTGTGACACAGCTAGTGCCAGCACCGCCAGGGTGGCACCAGGGCAGCCAATCCGTCCTGAGTACATGATCGTGCGGGACTCTTCGTCATCCTCTAGCGGACCCACAATTGCCTCTGATGAGTTCTTGGGGAGTTCCTGCCTTCTTCTTTTTTTATCTTTTCTTTTATTTTTATTTTATAGTGTGTTGCATGACCAGTTTTTGAGCATAAGTCGATCCGTGAGGACACGGCTCTATTCAATAGTGTGGGGTAGTAGAGTCTGTCATGTCTGTCTGCACATTTCGGTTGTGTCACATTTATGTGCTATGATTATTGCCATGCATGTACCTTGCAATGGCTTGTGTGATGCTGAGTATATGTCTATTCGTGTGAAATTTGAATAATGTGACTACATGTGGATTTAATTTGTGTCATGTTCTCTTAGTTGAAATAATCAAGGATGTGGAGTTGATAGCAATGCCCTAGAGAGACTTGACGAGCATTAAAAGAACCAATTCAACAATCATGTGGTTGTATTTAATCCGTAGAGATTGATGCTCCGAGACTAATTAAATTAGAGTAAGCTCCGTCACTGCCGTGTTTATGTAAGTAGGCGGGACAGAGAAAATAAATTGTCCTATCTCTAATCTGATTCACCGGGAATGGGTAGGTGATGAAGCGTATTTATATGATCCATCGAGTTATTTATTCCCATTGTTTAATTGCATTATGTGTGTGAAAGATTACTTCTTTGTAATGTTTCACATCGCAGGTTTATCAAGACCGCTTGGAGCTTTATTGCGCATTCGGACGAATATAGACCAATTCTGGGCAGATTGACCTCTTTGTCATCGAGGCTTGCCAAGGACAGGATTCTTATCCGATTGAAGCGTGCTATAGCTTTTTGAAAAGCTAACTCAAGGGGCTACAACTTCATTCTTCATATCAAGACGAAATTCGAAGGTTTAAAGGATCAAACAAGCCAGTTTCTAACACTACAGAAGTGATCCGCTCAAGTAGTGGGCGAATCACATTTGACTCACCCAAGCCAAAAGTGATCCGTCCAGCTCCATTGCACGCTGAGTATTAGACTCGCCCCAAGGGTGCCCAAATCACTTTGAAGGCTGCCCGAATCAAAATTGATTCGCCCAAGCTTATGAACCCAATTTGACTCGCCCGAATCACTTTGAAGCTTGCTCGGATCAATTGACTCGTGCAGTAGGGGATGAGCACTGAGTATGTGACTCGTGCAAGCTGCCCGAGTCACTTTTACAAGCCTTGCATGAATCAAGTGATTCGTGCAAAAGAAGAAGGCCGGCCTAATTTAAAGACAATAAAGAGAAAGAGAAGGGAGAAGAAACCCTAGGCAATTTTTGACGAAGTTTTGAAAGAGCTGGGACAGAGTTCCTTGCTGGAGCAACTGGGAGGGCGACCGAAATCAAAGGAGAGACTGAAGCACTGTTCATCGCTGGAATTACTGTTCATGGCCGGCTGGACTCAGTTCATCACAGGAAGCATTGTTCATCCCGCGTCGGAGCTACTGTTCATCACTGGAAACACTTTTCGTCGCCAGAAAGTACTGTTCACAGTTTTAATATTTTTATGAACTCAGTTTATTTTTATTGCTTTAGATGGATTATAGTAGCTAAACCTTAATTTCAGTTTGGGGATTTTGCATTGCGACACTGGGTTTGAGATACTTATGTTTCGTAATTCAATCTAGTGAATTCATGTTCTTCGTTTGAATTGTATGCTCTGATTATCAGGTTAGCATAGCCTAGCGGTGAAACTGAGTTGATATCTATTGTGTGACATTGAATTGACTTCCCTATTAGCTAAGCCTAGCGGTATAACCTAATCGGTGTTGTTAATCGAGTAATTGTTAAACCTATTCGAGAACTTAGCGGTTGAGAGTATGTATAACACTAGAGTTGACATTACCCTAGCAGGACTGTTAGACTAGAACAGTAGTTTACTAGTTGATCCATGTTACATCGATGATTACCCGTTGCAATACATATCCCTGAATTGACTTTTCTCTGAATTTGATAAACAACAAACATTCTTCTTGCAAAACTCCTTTTTATCGTGACAATTGTTAGTAGAACTTTATCATTCATTGCTCTCTTTTGGGTTCGACCCTGCTTACTGTTTGCTAGTTAGTAGGAGATTACAAATATAAATTTGGCGCACACAACGACGTATCGTCAGTGGGTAACCCCTATCCTGCCTCGCGTTGAAAGGGCGACGATAAGAAAGAGCGGGATGGGATCCATATGCTGATATCCGAAGGCTATGACTGGATCCGTTCAAAAAGAAACGAAGGGACGAGCAAACTCACGATAAAGGAGCAAAGCTCAAGAAAAAAAATCAGCCAAGTTATGATGTTTCAACACCAGAAATGACATACCAAGTCAAGAGAAATCTTCTGGTTTAATCAAGACAAGAAAGTCGTATTCAAGCTGTCCTACAAGAAGATAATCCTAATTCTATGAAGCTCAGATCAATCACGTGTCAGAAGAAGCGGTGAAGTATAACCATATAAGTAGAGGTTGGGACAGAGAATGCAAATCATGGGTTTAAATAGAACAATCTCCGGGGTAGTTTGAATTTTAGCTGAGAGGTAACGTGTATCAGATTATTTCCCATGTTGATCATTAGGATGAAATTAGCATGTGTAGTCCTAAGAAGGGTAATACTAGTGTGGTGAACATTTGGATTCTCTTTGACTTGTTTTTGTTGTTCTTCAGGACGAACAAATCTAAGTGTGGGGTGGTTTGAGGAGGCGTAATTATTCGACTCGTTGAACCGTTTAAGCCCAACAATTTCGGCATTTTATATGTCAACAATTACTTTTTAGTGTTGTTTGCATTTCAGGTGTTTTGATTACATAAAAAGAGACTCGTGTCTTAAATTGGCGTTTTTAGAGAGTCGATGCGGAAATTGACGTTGAAGGAAATTAAGCGTGTGTTACAGTCCACCCCGCTCCGAAAGAATACTTCAGTGTTGCGCACCAAAGCTTAATGTCTCTTCCTGACGCTCTTGTTAATGTCAACGTAAGGCGCGGCCAGCACGTGATGACGTCAGCATCGGGCTCATGGCCCGAGATCAGATTTTGAAGCCCAATCTCAATTAGAGTTTCCAACTCTAAAAGAAGGGGAACTCAATTTTTTAAAATGGAGAGGGGGACAAGAAGAAAGAAGGGATTCTCATTGAGTCGTGCAGTCGTTCTACAAGGAACCGTTCCGGCCAGCAAACCAAAGACGTTTACTCATTCCTTTTTTAATCTAATGTGTTTTTCATTCTTGACTATGAGTAACTAAACTTCTGTTTTAGTTTAGGGTTTTCAGTTTGTGACATACATGTTTGACACTCGAATTTAATGCCCGATTCTATTCAATCTTAGTTCTGAATCTAAAATTACATGAATTGTATTGTGCGGTTAGCGTATACTTTTGTCGTGAAACTAATCCGATTATCAATTCACAGTCAGTTCTCTTGGGTTCGACCCTTGCTTACCGCTGCACTAGCTGGAGCTTGGAATCATAAATCACAAATTTGATGCACACAACGACACGTGCCATCGAGAGCGGTAGCACCGATTTGGTTTCTCTCGCATTTGATAGATTGTTGAAATTGGTATGAACGTGTTTGTGTATACAATGATTATGTTTTTGCTTGCTTGCAGCTTCTTTTGAAAATTTGAAAAATTGAATCTTTATATGATAATTTGGAAGATGTTCTTGTAAATCATATCATGTTCTGACAACACAAAGAACATGAATACAACGAAAGTTATAAAATATAAAGATCGATTATACCTCCAACCATTGCTTTCCCTTCCTTCTTCTAGTTGAAATCGGATTTCCAAACCCTTCTCTATCTCATAATAGATGGTGTATTTCTGAATATGAGAAGCAGGCCTGGTAAACCTCAATCATATTTTTTTATATTCATACGTCAGTTTTTCCATCAAAAATTGCATCCTAAATAATAGGGTGGTTACATGCATAGTGGGATAAGTGGAACACTTATTTGACCACGTAATTACATAAGTGGGTCAATTAAATTAAATGGACCACTAATATTCTAATTTAAATAATTAGAATATTCCAACATTCTCCCACTTGGTCCATTTTACAAGAGATATAATATACAGATTATAACGACAAATTCACTTATATCATGAATCAATCTTCCATGTGTCATAATATATCAAGTCTCTTCCACCGCACAACTTTTAACTTAATGAGAAAACCTTATGTTCACACATAATGACATTTCTCTAAATGATGTCTTTAATGCGCATAAATAAATAGAGAAAATATCAAACTGAATGAAACTTTCAACAGAAACATTAATGATGTTCTACATAGTGGAATCAAGTCTCATTCTATCTACATGATCCCTGAAATTCTTGATTGGCATGCCTTTAGTCAAGGGATCAGCTATCATCAATTCAGTGTTGATGTGTTCTATGATCACTTTCTTTTTTTGAACACGTTCTTTTACAGCCAAAAACTTTATGTCGATATGTTTACTACGACTTCCACTTCTATTGTTCTTGGCCATAAATACCGCAGCTGAATTATCACAATACATTCTTATCGGCCGACAAATAGAGTCAATGACTCTTAGTCCAAAAATGAATCTTTTCAACCATACACCTAGTGATGTTGCCTCAAAACACGAAACTAATTCCGCTTCCAAGGTTGAAGTGGCTGTCAAGGTTTGCTTTGCACTTGTCCAAGATATGGCTCCATTAGCTAGCATGAACACATATCCAGATGTAGATTTTCGTGAATCAATGTAGCCACCATAATCGGAGTCTGAGTAGCCTACCACTTCAAGACAATCACTTCGTCTGTACATAAGCATGTAGTCCTTTGTACCTTGAAGGTACCTCAAAACTTTCTTTGCTACTCAATACTCCAACAAGATATGCAATGTTAGGTCTAGTGCAAACCTGAGCATACATAATGCTTCCGACAACTGAAGCATATGGAACTTTTTTCATTCGTTCCCTTTCAATATCATTTCTGGGGCATTGGTTCAAACTGAACTTATCGCCTTTCACAATAGGCGCTACACTTGGTGAACAATTTTTCATTTCAAATCTTTCCAAGACTTTGTTAAGATAGGCCTCTTGAGACAAACCTAAAATGCCTAGAGATCTATCTCTATAAATCTTAATGCCAGTGACATAAGATGCCTGTCCCATATCCTTCATATCAAAGTTCTTTGAAAGAAATTGTTTCACCTCGAGCAAGCTGAAATCATTGGTTGCTAGTAATAAATCATCCACGTACAAAATAAGGAAAAAAAGCTTACTCCCACTGACCTTAAGGTATATGCACTGATCCATTGGATTTTCTTCAAAACCAAATGAAGTAATCACGTTATGGAATTTTATACCATTGTCAGGAAGCTTGTTTCAATCCGTATATGGATTTCTTAAGCTTGCAAACCAATTGCTCACCGTCTTTACAGGAAAACCCTTCAGGTTGTTTCATATAAACCTCTTCCTCTAAGACTTCATTGAGAAATGATGTTTTCACATCCATCTGATGTAGCTCATAATCAAAGTGAGCTACTAATGCCATGATAATTCGAAGAGAATCTTTCTTTGATACAGGAGAAAAAGTCTCTGTGTAGTCAATTCCTTCTCTTTGAGTAAACCCTTTGGCAACAAGTCTGGCTTTATGCATCTCGATGTTGCCTTGTGAGTTTTTCTTTGTTTTAAAGACTCACTTACATCCTATGGGTTTTACCCCATTTGGCAACTCGACGAGATCTCAAACTTGATTAGACGCCATTGAGTTCATCTCATCATTCATGGCATTCAGCCATAAGCTTGATTCCAAGAGCTCATAGCTTGTGAAAATGATAAGGGATCATTTTCGGGTCCAACATTATGATCCAAATCTTGCAGATACACTAGATAATCATCAAGAACAACTGATCGTTTATTTCTAGTAGATCTTCTTAATGGATTTTGCTGAACCTCACGAGGAATATTTTGTTCCTCATGCACATCATGATCTACTTGAATGTCGTCAATTTGTGGATTCGATAAAGGTATTTGTCTTACACCCGTTTGAACTTAAGGGGTGTGAATGACACCTATCACTTATATCAGCAGGTGGATCTGAATAATAATCTTTTTCAGAAACAACATCCTGAAAAATATCACTCCCACTAATCAAGTCATTCTCAAGAAATTTAGCATTTCTTGATTCCACAATCCTGGTACTATGAATAAGACAATAGAATCTATAACCCTTAGACTTTTCGGCATATCCAATGAAATACCCACTAATAGTCCTTGGATCTAGCTTCTTCTCATGTGGGTTGTACACTCTCACTTCAGACGGGCATCCTCAAACACGTATATGACGTAAACTAGGTTTCCATCGTTTAAATAACTCAAAAGGTATTTTTGAGATAGCCTTTGATGGAACCCGGTTTAGTATATATGACGTTGTCTTGAGTTGTATCAATCCATAAAAATGCAGGAAGTTTCCCATTACTGCGCATACTTCTCACCATGTCCATTAATGTTTGATTTCTTCTTTCAGCTACACCATTCTGGTCTGGAGAACTAGGCATAGTGTATTGGGTAACAATCACATGCTCTTGAAGAAATTTTGCAAATGAACCATGCGCTTGTCCATTCTCAGTGTATCTACCATAGTACTCTTCACCTCTATCTGATTTCACAATCTTAACTTACCATATTGATTCTCTACTTTAGCCTTAAACAATTTAAAGACATCTAAAGCTTCATCTTTAGAACGAAGTAAGTAGAGATACATATATCATGAATAATCATCAATGAAGGTGATAAAGTATTTTTGGATCACTTGCATTCATATCTGGACAACATATATCCGTGTGTATGATCTTCAATAGACTATAACTTCTCTTTGCACCAGTTTTATATTTATTAGTTTGCTTTCCCTTAATGCAACTAACACAAGTATCAATAAAGTCTAAAGTACTTAGTGCTTTATCTTTTACTAATCTTTTAACTCGTTCAATGGAGATATGTCCCAATCTTCGGTGCCATAACATAGAGGATTCTTCATTCATAATACATCGCTTTTTCCAGTACTAACATGCATAGAGTCATGAGTAATGTCATTTTGCAAGTGAAGTCAATATAAACCATCAGACAGAGCACCATAACCAATAACTTCAGAATTTCTGAAAATACTGAATCCAAAATCTAAAAAATTAAAGGAAAATCCCAAAGGTACAAGTGTTGAAAGTGAAATCAAATTTCTAACGAAATTTGGTACATAAAATGTCTTTTCTAAATGCAATGTAAAACCACTACTTAAAATTAAGTTGCATGTCCCAAAGACTTCTACACGTGAACTCATCTTGCTGCCTGAATAGATGTGATGTTCACTGCCCATCGATTTCCTTAGGTTTTGTATACCCTGCAAGTAGTTCAAGAATCAATCCACTATGTATTATGATTAACACTAACCATATTGGATTCATAGCAAACAAATGCAAGAAAATTACCTTTATTATCAAGCCAAGTCTTAAACTTAATGCAGTCTTTCTTCATGTGTCCCTTCTTTTTACAGAAGTAACACTTTGACTTCTTCTTGATGACTTGGTTAATATGAATCTTTCCATTGGCCTTTTCCTTAATGTGATCCTTAATGTTCCTCGAAGAAGTAGCAAGGTTCACCTTTTCACCCTCTTCCATCAACAACCTACCCTCCTCTGGAACACAAATGGTCATAAGCTCATTAATTGACCATTTTTCCTTATATGTGTAATAGGAGATCTTAAATGGAGTATATTGTTGAGGAAGAGTGCATAAAATGAAATGCACAAGGAAAGACTCAGACATGGTAACCTCCAAAAGCTTAAGTTGGGCCGCAATGTCTCTCATGCGCATGATATAATCACGCACTCCCTTACTCTCAGTGAGCCAAATGGATGAAAGATGCATAATCAATGTGCTGGCAAGGGCCTTATCAGAAGTTGCAAATTGCTCATCGATGGCCTTAAGGAGATCTTTCACCTTAGTATGTTGATCGACAGAACCCCGAATGCTGGCACAAATTTTGGTCTTTATGAACATAACTGAGAGACGATTGGATCACTCTCACTTTTCATAAAGATAAACTGCATCTGGACTACTAGTCTCAGTTATGCCGGCTGGTTCGTCTTTCCGAATAGCATAATCGATATCCATCCATCCCAAATGCAGAAGCACCCTTTCCTTCCACATCTTATAGTTATCACCCCGTATCTCAGGAATGTCACATTTGACATCGAAAATATTTCCAGGTAAAATTACTGCAAATTCTTACATGCTTATAAATCACAAAATTGAGAAATAAAGTGAATCATGCTTTACCAATGTAAATCATGCTCAACATATGAATCTAAGGACATAAAACTTGCATGTGAGCTAAAGTCATACTCAAACAAGATTCATAAACATACGGTGAATCATCAAATTATATACATTACTTCATCCCTGTGGGCAATTAAGAAATATAATTCAATGTATCACCCTAATTAATCATAAAATCACAATGAAATATTTTGTGGGTACATTTCATCATATTATATATAATTAATTACAACCAATATAGTTTTTACATGTGATTTCAAAATAAAATTTTAAATAATTAGAGATGATGTGGCTACTCTCTAACTAATTAAAATTTTAAATAACTCGACACTACTCTAATTTAAACAGAATGTCATGCAACTTAAAAAAACTAAATGTAATTGCATGCTCATGTATCTTCAACACTAAAATATACATAACCAAAATATACTTGCTCATGTAAAATCAAACATGTAACTAAAATAAAATTTGATTTCTAACTAAAAATGATTTGTAACTAAATCATAATATGACACATTGTCAAATCGTCTAATACATTGTCAAATCAGAATTAAATAATATAAACATCAATCACAGTCGCCTTGTCAAATCAGAATTAAATACTCTATAACTAAAAGTGATAATTACACTGTCAAATCAGAGTAACATACTTTTCTAAAATATCATATTAATATAATACAAGCAAGGCAAATGAATAAACATGCTCTGATACCAAATGTAAATCATATCATGTTCTGACAACACAAGGAACATGAATACAGCGGAAGTTATAAAATATAAAGATCGATTATACCTCCAGTCATTTTCCTTCTTTTAGTTGAAATCGGATTTACAAACCCTTTTCTATCTCACAATAGATGGTGTATTTCTGAATATGAGAAGCAGGCTTGGTGAACCTCAATCTTTTTTATATTCATACGTCAGTTTTTCTGTCAAAAACTGCATTCTAAATACTAGGGTGGTTACATGCATAGTGGTGAAACACTTATTTGACCACGTAATTTACGTAAGTGAGTCAATTAAATTAATAGACCACTAATATTCTAATTAAAATAATTAGAATATTCCAACCGTTATATCAGATCTGCGAGTTCTTGCTTTAGCTGAACTTGATGAGGCTTTGATGTTTTGCGGAGAGGCTTGAACTAAAAGAGATGGAAGTGGAGTTGGGTTTTTGATTTCATGGCTGGATGGAGGCTTTGGTATGGCTCAGTGGAGTTTCTAGTTGGCTTGTGATGCGACGAATATACACGCAAAATTGATAGTAAAAAAATACATGGTTGCATATGTTAGGGAAAAGGGTCATATTTAGGGTTTTTGGGGAGTCTAAAATTTTCAAAGCTATAGCCATCCTAAAATGTTTTGCTTCTCTCTCTCTCTACATCTAAATCCTGGTGCAGTAAAGGCTTAGGGTTAGTATGCCATACATCTCGGACCAATTAATTATCTTTAGAGACCCTTATTGTAAGACTGTATCATGAAACTCATGAGCCCCCTCCCTCCCTACAACAGATAAATTATAGATTGATTTATAGGAGCCAGTGCAGGGGACAACCGATAAAGTTGGCATGCAAACGAGCCGCGCGCTTCTAAGACGGGGATGGTTTGAGCAGAACACCAAATGTTCCAACACAGCGAGCCTATACTGACCCGATTCTGGTAGAACGACAAGTCTGAGAAGTGTGCACTGATAAACGGAGAAAGACCGTAGTTGATCAAAATCATCATGAGATAAATTTTACACTTGAGAGAATCACTCCATATCTTCTGAATGGAGACAAGTTATTCCTCGTACATTAAAGTGTGAACACAATCATCATTCTGATTGGGCAAATGATATATTTACTTTTCATGAATGGTCGTTCTAAATACGTTTGTCAATATATTTTTTCATATTAAATTTTATTTTTTTTCATAATTATACTCGGATCAATTATTTGATAACGACTTGAAGGTATTATTTAATTTTCAGACACTTTTTTATCTCGATCTCACAAATTTTCAAGCTCCATTCAATTCGATTGATTTAATCCAAAGAGAATAAATATTATCGGGCTTATTTGTAATATGCACGCCTAAACTAAAAGCCCACTGGGCCGAATCCTATAAAACTTATCGAACTCTGGGGCCCATTTAGACTGTACATAAACCGGTTTAGAGCGTGATCGAGGAGGAGGACAACAGAGATATTCTGGATTGGTCTAGAAGAAAGGAGCTCAGAGGCCTGCGGATTGCGAAACGATGGGATGGGTTTGGAGAGACGAACCGGAGGACGACGGCAGAGATCTCTTCCGATCTTCCTCGCCTTCTGGTGAGATTTCCGTTTTCGGACTTCCTGAATCGAAACTGGAAGAGAAATGTTCGACGAGAAGGATTGTGAAATCGCATTGCAAAACGGAGGAAGTCGAGCCAGGAAAGTTCATCAGGAAGTGCGAGAAGATGGAGCAGATTCTCAAGGACTGCTTCGGAAAGTAAACTCAATATGCTTTTGTTTCGTCTTTTTTTTTTTATTTAGCAAAGTCGATTATGAACTTATCATCCTTCACACAAAGTAATCATGTTCCAATCTATGCTTTAGACTGTTAGGTAATCACCTTTTTATTTTATGAATTTAATTCTGAGGTTAACAATGAATTGCTCAAGGTGTAATCATAACCTATTGAACATATTAAGAGTTATCATCTGCCGTTACCCAACATTGAGCTACCTTTAACATTGTGGGAAATCATAAATCTGTTAGCGGCATTAGTTTCTTTAATATGTTTCCTTTATGCGTTGATTGAAAAATGAAAAAAAATGGTATAGTTAAGTTGTTGTTCATATAGGACTGGGACTGATGATATATACTAACATAGTTCATAGTAGTTCAAGAAAGGCCATATGGATTTAATTTTATAGCGCCTATGGACTATAGTGTTCCTAATTAAACAACCTTTAAAATATTATTTCTACACAAATGTTAGAAGTATAAGGGTGGGTCAGTGGTATTACATTTGTTGATAAGTTGATTTGATTGGATGACGACAACCAGAACCTCAGGAATAATAGTTTCTGCAGTCCAATGTCTCTTGAGGGTATATACAAATCCGTTTATTAGATTCACAAGCAAACAGGCTTATATGATCAGACACCAGTTATTCAGGGATTACTAGTACAGAATACCTATACAACCTTTTCCTCACCAACTGAGAACTGAAATAGAAGATTTATAGGTGCAATAACAGTTTTGTATATGCATTTTATGATCCTATAGCTTGCCGAGATAAGGAAGATGGAAGAACACAATGTCTCTGCCCATATTTCCTTGTGATAGTGTATTATTTCTTATTCATTAGCGACCACAGGCATTAAGTTTTAAAAGTGATCTTGTTTTGGGTCAATAGAGTGTTATCTTTGTGATATGGATCTTGAATATATAATAATATTCTTCATTTCGAGCAAGTGAGTTGTTTTTCTCTTCCATGGGTGCGCCAAAAGCGTACTAGATTTACTGTTGTCTATGGGTATAGATTCATAATCGTTGACATATTTTGGTATGCATATAGGCTTTTCCTTGTATCAAATTTTTCGGCGTATCTTTCCAGTTGATGATAGTCAAAACTGAATGCTGACAGTTACCGCTTTGCAATTCTTTTTCAAGCATGTTCATTCAGACAAATGTATTTGCCTTGCTCATTGGTTTTACATTACACAGTAAAAAGTAAAAACAATATGGTTTGTGTATTGATTTTGAAGAAGGGAATATGTAAAATTACTTGGAATGACAATCTTTGTGATTAAGAAAGCTACCGTTTTGCATTATTATTATTAACTTTGTCATAATAAATTATGTATGGTAAGAAACAGATGTTAATATGTTTCCAGGGTGTTGCTTTCAGTTTTCATGGTTGGGCTTTCTTCAGATCAATAATTTCCCTGGATGTACATTTTGGGCAATATTAATATACCTGACTGTTTATATGTTGCTAGGCCAGCTGAAGTGGTGCAGTCAAATAAAGAATACACTGAGGAAGATGTGACGGATGAAATACTGAACAAGAAGCCTTCCTCTTTCCCCTATAATTATTCAGATGATGGCCCGTTTGATTTCCCTGGACTGCGTAGTGATATTGAATCTATTGAACGCAGCTTCTTCTATAACATCAAAAGTTTTTTCGATGCAGCTGATGATATCAGGAATGGGTTCTTTAAAGTCTTTGGGACTCCAAATGTTGGTGACTGGGAAGCCTCAACCTCGTCTACAAGGCGTGGCATTCCAGTGGAAGATTTTCCTTCAAAGCAACCTTCTCACAAACCAGAATTTTCTGATTCGGGAAGCATAGATCTGTCAGGTCTGGCCAGAGATGTCTAATGCTTTTGTCAACTCTATCTGGTTGTACATATTGGCACACTTTTCAAGCTCTCCACAAAAAGTTAAGGATATGTAATTTCCTTAACTATTTGTCACACATTTCTGCTAGTTAAACACCAGAGTTAGAACTTAAATTTTCTGCATTTAAGTTATCACTTCATTTAAGTAAGTAAACTATTTGCTTTCTGTAATTGAAAAATTATGTTCTATAGTTAACTACTTACATCAAGTGTGATATTTGTTGTTTTATTAAATTTAGAAAATAAGATATTAAGTTTGACTTTCAGGCCACGGATTGAAACTTTAAAATCTTAGATAATTATGAGAACAATTTAAAAGGATGAGAGCAACCCCGTCCATTGTTGACAGAATTGAAAAGTTGAGTCAAGGAGTGAAAGAGGCAAGGAAGAGGTGATAACAAGTCATGAATATTCAAGAATACAATTAAACCGTCAGTTTAGTGATAGTAGAGTCATTATATAATTTTCAAGATTATTAGTATTTGGCTACCATCATAACAATTCCTTCTTCCAGTAATCTGACTACAAAATTTTGTTTTGTTAATGCTGGTTGCAAACTGTGAACGGAAACTTACCGTAGAGACCACCAACAGTGAGATTTTAAGTAAATCTTATTTGTGAATAAATAACTCTTGTGTATTAGTTATGAAAATTATATTATGCTTAGACCAAATGTTTAATCAAAACATTTGCATAATCATTCGTTAAACGGATTTTGTTGGGTTTGAAAAGAGATTTTGTGACAATCATGCATGTGCCTCCATATTGTATCATGAGACTACGACTTCTGTTAGGCGATGTGACATCTCGTATTTTATTATCAATGATAATTCACATTTTACTGCGCGATGTGAAATTTCGTGATTTGTTTTGATGATCTAGATTGACAATGACGACTTCCTAGCTATATGCTACTACTTGTCGTAGTAGTTATTTTGTGCATTCATGCATTTGCTTATGTGCATTTGAATCGTCTGATTATTTACTAACTTGGTTATCGCATGTGCGAGTTGCTTCTTCATTGAATCTTTGCGAATCACCCTTTTCTTCTACTTCTTTTACAAATAAACTAGTTGTTAGCTGCTCAACTGTTTATTTGTCTTTGAAGAAAGAGTGTATTACTTCCAGGTTCCACCCAACTACAGTCATTCTTTTTAGATTCCTTATTAGTTATTATTTTTTCCTTCATTTTAGTTAGAGTTGTTGTCCTTTGTGCATGAGCGGATTACTAGGAAATACATTTTTACTTATTTTAGTTGGATAACTAGCTTACCATGATTTTTTTTTTAACATCTTATGATTGAATTTGATACAAGACTTTGGTTCTTTTACAACATTGTCATATACAAGTCTTGTTTATTATTGGTCAAGCGCCGGTCTCGACATAAATTTTTGGGTGGTGACTAAATTGTTCTTTTGCACCTAAGTTTACTTAAGTACTTAACTTTACTTTACTTAACTTAAATACTTATGCTACTATTTATTACCACAAACCACAACACATTCACACCACCAACAACACCACCACTCCACTACCACCACCACCCCACTACCTTAGCATCACAATCACAATATCACCATCAACACAACACAACAACAACTCACCACCACCACAACAACACCACCACTCCAGTACCACCACCACCACAACTACAACACTACCACCACCCCTACAACAACTCACCACCACAACAACAATACCACCACTCCACTACCTTAACATCACAACCACATTATCACCACCACCACCACAACACTACAAACAGCCCCACAACAACACATCCACATCACCACCACAAAAACACAATCAGCACCACACAACCACAATATCACCACCACCACGACACCATACCACCACCCCCACAATAACATATCCACACCACTACCACCCAATTGACGCGCGTCGTTGTGTGCGCCAAATTTGTATTTATAATTCCAAGCTCTAGCTAGTGTAGTGGCAAGCAAGAGTCGAACCCAAGAGAACTGACTGTGAAGCGATTTCCTGTAAATACTGAACTAAAGGAGGTTTAAGCAAGTCGATTGCAAGAAAGAAAGTGAAAAGATATGAATATCAATTAAGAGAAGTATTCACTCTAGGGAATTCAGTAGTTACTATTATCATCGACTTCTAAAGATGGCGATTCTAATCAAACATGTGGTCATTCCGACAAAGATAACAACCTAGAGCATCCCGACAAAGGTGATACTAAGACTAGATCCTACTGCTTGCTTCCACGACAAAGCTTCGACAAAAGTTAATAATTAGAATTGATGAGCGGATAGTTTCACGACAAAGTATACGCTAACTGTGCAATACATTTCATGCAAATTAAGATCCAGAACTTACGATTGAATAGAACATGCATTAAATCCAAGTCTCAAACATGTATGTCACTAACTGAAAACCATAAATTGAAACAGAAATTTAGCTACTCATAGTCATTACTAAAAAACACATTAAACTGAAAAGAATGAAAAAAATACTGTTCACTAGTACTGTTCATCGCCGGAAAACACTGTTCACAGCCGGAAAACATTGTTCATGCCGGAAAACACCGTTCACGTAAGACTTCGTCTCCTCCCCAAATTCCATCCGTCCGTCTCTTCCAAAACCCTGTCGTCCAAAACTGCTGTCTCAAACTGATTGCGAAAACCTAATTGAGATCGGACTCTAAAATTTGATTTCGGGCTTCGGGCCTGATGCTGACGTCATCATAACTTGGCCGCACCCCATGAAGACATTAAGTTGCGCGCCCGAAGAAGACATTAAGGTCCGGCGCGCGATTTTAACGTTGTCTTAGGGTGCCGAACTAACTGAGATGCGCACCCATTTCCTTCAACGTCGATTTTTTCCCTAAAAACACCAGTTTGAGTCGCAAGTGTCTTTTCATGCATTCCGAATGCAAACAACACTAAGAAGTAATTGTTCACATAAAAACATGCCGAAATATTTGAGTTTAAACGGTTAGTGATTCGTATAAATACGCCTCATCAAATCACCCCACACTTAAACTTGTTCGTCCCGAACAAGAACGAAAACAAGACTCGCACACTCAAAGAAATTCTAACATGCCAACGACTAAACACTGAATTTACTTGAGATGTCGTCATTAATCAGTTCATAGATATATGCTCACATTCATTCTTCAATTATGATCACCAAGAAACTGTAATGATACATGTTTCCTAAGAGGTCTAGATGGGATTCAATGGATGACTGGGAGATAGTTCTATTTAGACTCCTGACTCCATTCTTTAGTTCGAAGTCATAGTCACGCGCATACACTGAGTTCACTTTCTCTGGCACATGAGAAATCCAAGCTATGAGGAACTCAACTTTTCTTTTTATCTTTGGTACGACAGCTCTTGAAACTTTCTTGTTTTGTTTAGTCCGAAGACTTCACTCAACTCGTCTGTTTTTCTGATTTTTCTCTTTCACATTTGGCTGAATTTTCTTTTTATTTAGCCTTGCTCTCCAATGTAAATTGTTTGGTCACTTTTCTTTTCTCTTTGAACCGTTCCAATCATCCTTCGAGTAATAGCATATGGAACTCGTCCCTCTCTTTCTCATCATCATCCTTTCAGCGAGAGGCAGGATAGGGGTTACCCATCCATTCCCGGTTACTAGGACTAGTGATAGGACGGTTTGTTTTCCAGTCCCACCATTGCATAAACGCTGCAATGATGGAGTGAAAGTCTCACCCCTCATAACTTGAAGTGCCAACCTCCACAAACTCAGTGCGCTACGCGACTAATCCCTTAAACCTTTGAATGTTTGTTAAGTCCCTCTAGAACATTTTCTGTCAACTCCACACCCTGTAATATCTCAACTCAGAAGCACATATAACATCACGTAACTCGCATCACAATACAGCAAAAATCGTGCAAAGCATACACATCAAAACCTCATAGCATCGAACATCATCTCATAAAATCACAGTATCTTCATCGTAGCATACACAAATTTAAGAGAGAAAAAAAAAGAACGTGCCCTAGCTACCAATAATGCATGCTAATAAAAGTAAACGTGCTGACACATACTAACTCCCCCACCCTACACTTTTAAAACAAACCGTGTCCTCACGGTACAATTAGATTGTTGGGAAGGGTAGTTATGCAAGATCCAAAATAAAAGAAAGAAATAACAAAAAAAAACATATAAGAAATCCTAACTACGCTCGGGTGCCTCCCGAGGAGCGCACTTGTTTAACGTCGTTGGCTCGACAGTACCTCTCATCATTAATCGTTTACCGGCTCAGCCACCTCGCGCTCCTTATCCGGTGGGACATCCTCTCCAAAAGGAATATCTTTCTTCAGCAACTGGACATTGGAAATGCTATTTTCGAAAAGCTTTTAACAAACCTGCGATAAAATCTGATAAATTTGTGATAAAATCTAGCATATTCAAGGAAAGACACGATACCTCGTTGATCAGTAGGAAAAGGCAATCCACGAATTAAATCAGTTTTTCCTTTGTGAGGTTGGATGCCTTCCTCATGCTGTCTATCCAACTCAAACGCAGCATCCTCAATGATATCCAACGCATGTATTCCTGCAATGTTAGGTGGGTGTTGCATAGACTTATACATGTTAAATTTAATTACTTTCCCGTCTACCTCGATGGAGAGATCACCCGTAAGTGTATCAATCTTCATCTTCGCGGTCACCATGAAGGGTCTCCCAAGTAAGAGGGGTGAAGTGTCTATTGCATCACCCTCCATTTTCATAACGTAAAATCTGCAAGGAATGCAAGCTTTCCTATGTGTACTAATACGTCAACAACTATACCCTCTGGCTTACTATATGATCTATTCGCTAGTTGAAGAATCAAGTTAGTGAGTTTCAGAGGACCAATACGCAATGTTTGATATAAAGAGTAAGGCAACACATTTACCGATGCACCCAAATCCAACATACAATTATCAATTTTAATTTCACCAATGATGCATGAAATGAAAATGTACCTGGATCCTTACATTTTGGTGCTACCTTGAACTGATTTACCCGCTCATGTTTCAGTTCTCTTCCTCGGTCAGTACACAATTCCTTAAGGGCCTTTGCATATTTCGGGATCCGTCTTATGGCGCCGAGGAGTGGGATTGAACAGCTCAAATAAAATTTTATACGCTGCTGGATCCTCTGAGGTCTTGATATCTGCATAGGAAATGGAAAAGAGGGGTCAGAATAGCGAAATTCAAAATTTGAGGCAGTGTGTACCACTCTGGAAGAATACGTTATGTCAGCGCGCGTAAGGTTAATGTTCTCTTCTGGTGCGCTTCTATTGTCCTCTTGTGGCGCGGTCTTTGTGTTGACCGCGTCCTCTTCATACATTGTTGGCACGCCCGGAGAAGACTTTAATTCCTCACGCGCCTGAGTAATGTCTTCATCTGGCGTCGTACCCCTTGACTCCATTTTCCTTAATTGCCTCGTTTGCACTCTTGACCTCCTGTCCTCGCCTCAAGATAATTGCGCTGACATTCGCCGTCGGGTTAGGAATTGTTTGCGGAGGAAGCTTGCCCTTGTCACTCTTCAACTCATTAACGACCGTGATCAATTGTGACATTTGCTTTGATAATTCAGCAATATCACCGTCCTTCTTCGCTTGGTATTGTTGAAGATTCACTGCGAAATCATTAACGGTGAGCGGGTTGCTCTGACCTGGCTGATTATAGTTCTTCCTTTGTTGATGCTGATCAGCACTGTTGTAACCCTCTTGTTGGTGACGAAATGGTGGCCTGTAATACTGGGTCTGCTGTTGAGGCGCGGCTTGCTCCCTAGGAAATCCACCCTCGTTCTTCCAACTATATCCATTCGCAGCTAATCCAAATTTCCTTTGAGGTGGTTTGTTATTGAAATTCTGATGCACTCCTAGAGCATTCACCTCTGCTGAGTTGTCTTCGTACAAGGATGGACATGAATTAGTCTTGTGGCTGGCAGCACCATAGAATTCACAAGGCTTCACTACATTAGCTTGTCCATCCAGCAAATACTCCACTATCATCCCTTTAGGCAGCCCAAGATTGCAGCAACTCTGTTCCAATGAATTAAAGCGCTCCAAATAGTCGTACATTGACTCACCGGATCCTTGTTTAATCGCAGCGAGCTCTCTGCGCACTTGTGTTGCCTTTGCTGGCGGGTAGTACTTGTCTAGAAACTTTCTCTGCATTTGATCCCATGTTCGGATACTACCTGAGAGAAGAGACAAAAACCACGATTTTGCTAAGTCAATTAAACTCCAAGGAAATACTCTTAGCTTGAACATGTCCTCCGAAGTTGCGTATGGTCTCAATGTTTGGTAGATTCCGGTGAACTCTTGTAAATGCCTCGTCGCGACCTCTTCTGGTAATCCTCCAAATTTGGGCAAGTGATGCGCCACAGCAGTCTTTTATCTCAAAATCGTCCTCTTCTAGGCCAATATTGATGCACCATGGATGCTCATTAAAGTTTGGTGCCGACAGCTCTCTCATTGTTGGTTCCGGTCTGTAGGCACGCCTGTGGCTGATGCCCGTAAGGCTGCTGCTGCACATATTGCTGAGGCGGTGGGTTAGGCTCATTGAAACCTTCTGCTCGTGCCCCTGCATTCCTAGCCAGAAATTCTCTTTCGCGAAGTTCCCTGTGGCGTGCTCTAAATACTCGCTCAGGCTCTTCATAGAACTGTGGAATTTGTTCCTCCTGATTTGGTTCGTTCTTTTGGCGGCCGTCACCATTAACACTACCTGCGTGCGACATGCTAGAAAGAGCAATTTATCGCAATACAAAAGAATAATCCAAAACTAAATATAAAAAGAAAAGGAAAAGAAACTCTTCACTGTAGCAGTTCCTCGGCAACGGCGCCAAAATTTGACGCGCGTCGTTGTGTGCGCTAAATTTGTATTTATAATTCCAAACTCTAGCTAGTGTAGCGGCAAGCAAGGGTCGAACCCAATAGAACTGACTGTAAAGCTATTTCCTGTAAATACTGAACTAAATGGGGTTTAAGCAAGTCGATTGCAAGAAAGAAAGTGAAAAAATATGAATATCAATTAAGAGAAGTATTTAATCCAGGGAATTCAATAGTGACTGTTATCATCGACTTCTAAAGATGGCGATTCTAATCAAACATGTGGTCATTCCGACAAAGGTAACAACCTAGAGTATCCCGACAAAGGTGATACAAAGCCTAGATTCTACTGCTTGCTTCCACGACAAAGCTTCGACAAGAGTTAATAATTAGAATTGATGAGCGGATAGTTTCACGACAAAGTATACGCTAACCGTGCACTACAATTCATACAAATTAAGATCCAAAACTTACGATTGAATAGAAACAGGCATTAAATCCAAGTCTCAAACATATATGTCACTAACTGAAAACCCTAAACTGAAACAGAAATTTAGCTACTCATAGTCATTACTGAAAAACACATTAAATTGAAAAGAATGAAAAAAACTGTTCACCAGTACTGTTCACCGTCGAAAAATACTGTTCACGCAAGACTTCGTCTCCTCCAAAAATTTCGTCCGTCCGTCTCTTCAAAAACCTTATCGTGCAAAACTGTTGTCTCAAACTGATTGCGAAACCCTAATTGAGAACGGGCTCCAAAATTTGATTCGGGCCTCGGGCTCGATGCTGACGTCATCATAACTTGGGCGCGCCCCATGAAGACATTAAGTTGCGCGCCCGAAGAAGACATTAAGGTCCGGTGCGAGATGCTAACGTTCTTAGGGCGCCGAACTCACTGAAATGCGCACTCATTTCCTTCATCGTCGATTTTCTCCCTAAAAACACCATTTTGAGTCGCAAGTGCCTTTTCATGCATTCCGAACATCTGAAATGCAAAATTGTTCACATAAAAACATGCCGAAATAGTTGGATTTAAATGGTTTAGCGAGTCGTATAAATATGCTCCATCACCACACCACCACCATCACCGCACCACCACCAACAATAACAGCAACAACACTCCACTAACATATTATTACCACCACCACCCCACTACCTTAACATCACAACCACAATATCACCAACACCACCACTACAACAACACACCAACACCACCACTACAACAACCCACCACCACAAAAACACCACACCACCACAACACAACACAACAACAACCCACCACCACCACAACATCACTACCACCACCATTACCACAACACTACCACCACCACACCACCACCACACCACTACCACCACCATAATTGGTAGTTACCAATATTAATTGGATATTAATGGTTATGAATAATCGAGTGTATGCTTTGTTTGAGAGACTTGAAGTATAAGATGTGTCGCTGATGGAGCGTATTTATACGCACCATTGAGTTGTGTATTCCCATAGTTTTATTACATGTTGCGTGAACTCGATTATTCTTTTGTAATGTTTTCGTATCGCAGGTGTGTTCAAGATCGCATTTGGATTTATTGCATAATTGGAGCATTGTCACTCATTCATTTAAGATCAAGAAAAGTAAGGTCAACAGCAGCCGAACCGAAGACCTGCTGGTTCAATCAGAACCGGTTCAAATAGGTTTGATTCAACCGGTTCAAGTCTAAACCTAAACTTAAGATATGCACTACAAGAAAATGTACTAAAATCTACGATATAAAAGCAACAGATTTCATGTTGTTGTTTTTATATATAATGCCAACGAAAATACGTTGGAATTAATTTCGTTGACAATATGATTTTATTTGCAACAGATATCTATCGTAGTAAAAGTCGTTGATTGTAGGAAGCATATTTTCGACAGAATTTACATAAGTAATGAAAACTGTAAATATAAAGTTTTCAAACTTAATTCCATGTAATTTTAATATTATAAGTATCAACAAATATTGTGGGAACTATTTTCGTCACTAATATTACTTTTAATTCAACAGAGTTTCGTTGGAATAAACGCCGTTGATTGGTGAACATAATTTTGCAACGAAATTTCGTGAGAAGTAAAAATGGTTAATCATAAATATAAGAAACCAAAATACCACATAATTTTTAAGTTTTAAGTATCAACGAAAATGGTAGGAAATAAATTTGTAGCAAATACTATTATTATGTTCAACAAACATTTGTCATATTAAGATTCATAGTCTTTAACTATCATTCAGTCAACAACACGTACTTAAGAACGTAAATTTAAATATAAATTTTTTTAAATTAGTGTTGTTTCTATATATTTTTAGTATTACAAAAAGAGTTTAAAATACATCGTCACAAATATTTGTGTGATGCGTTAGTTTTAAATTCTCTCTCTCTCTCTCTCTCTCTCTCTCTCTCTCTATATATATATATATATATATAATATTTTCGTATATGAATGTGTGTTGTTGTTAAGCTGGCATATTTTTTGGGAACAAAATTTAAGAATCTTTTTTGTACAAACATCATATTCTTATTTATATCAATCTTTATACTTTGGTATTTTAATTATTTTATTTTTAGAACCAAACTTCAAAAATCAACGTATTAGAGTATTAATTTACATATAGAAAGATCCTAATCTAAATGGTAAAACAGATACCTTAAAATTCTCTAACCGCGTGGAATTAGTTCTTCGATCGTGCGAATTATATTTTTCACAGGTTGTGCAATCCGTCCCGCTTTAATTTTTCGCTCCCCGCTTACAGTAAGTTACATAACTTCAATTCATACGAGACTCCAATCACTCCCAGCTGTTTAACCATGGTGCGGAATAGGATTTTCTATCGCGATGACTTGCTTGGACGAGGTTATTCGGCTAACGCCGATTTGTTCTCACCTTTTATAGTAAGCAGTGTACTCAATGTATCAATTCTACATGTTAGACAGGTAACTGTATCGGAAAAAATTGATTTGTAATTTCTAAAAGTAAGCATCTTTTGGATTGATGTAGAAATCAAGTGGTGGAGTATTTGTGTTTTTTGCTTTCCATACTGTTATGGCTTTTGTTGTTGTGCAAACTGGAAGCAGAAGAGGACACCACGATCAACATAGCGAAAATCATGTTGATGGATCGGAAGCCATTCAAATTGGTGTGTGTCTTTCGAATGATCTATTTTTTAAAGTTATGAATGAAACCTTGCGAAGTGCTCGCACGAATGCATTGTTCAAAGAATGCAGTCTCTAGTGAACAAGTACAGAGTTTAGCCGAAGATGTAGTTTCTAGGGAATGTATTTCAAACCAAGCAGATGGTTCTTTGAAAGAAAACAAAGAAGAAGTTATCCGCCTCGTCATAACTACATTGGAGAGTGTATACTCAACAACCCAGAATTCTCTTAAGGTAATTTTCTTACTTTTACTTCATGTCCATGAAATGCAGGGAAGGGAAAACTTCTATTTATTATGTTTATAATAATTTCTTATTATATATTTTAGGAAAGGAAAAAAGATGGTCAAGAAAATGAAGCAGGTTCTGCTGAAGATGTTGGCCCTGCAATAGATTAGCAAATTCGGACCATTTAATACTTTTAAGTCTTAGATAGGTTATTGTTGCTTTAATATTTTCTATCTTGTCATTCTCTAAAAAAAACAAATCATTTATTTTAATTGATGAATATAATGCTTCTTTTATACAGTAACTAT
Organism: Umbilicus rupestris; assembly: GCA_963678935.1. Lineage (NCBI taxonomy): Eukaryota > Viridiplantae > Streptophyta > Magnoliopsida > Saxifragales > Crassulaceae > Umbilicus > Umbilicus rupestris. The sequence goes on from OY787622.1 coordinate 10,702,838, forward strand.
TTTATTCTATTCAATTAATATATAAATAAAATCATTTTATGGAATTAAATGATATATAATGCTGTAATTAAATTTCATGTTGATTTTAAATAAAATCTTGTCGAGATTGACATAACAGTAATTTTTCATCGCAAATAATATAAACAATAACAAACAAAATCTATAAAAATCGTTGATTTTATTATTTTTTTAATTGTGAAATACATCATAATCGACCGAAAGTTGTAGTAAATAATATTATACATCCGTAAGAATTATAAAAAGGTTATAATAGTAATAGTGCCTTCTAAGTAGTATAATCAACAACTTATAAAACCTACGACATGTTTGTCGATTCTATATTTATCTAAATTTTCAAAAATTAATAAAGGCAACGGAATATTGTTGCAAATATTCTTAGAAATTAGTAGAAAATATAAAAGGGTATAAAGGTAAATGCATCTTATAAATATTTTATCTACAATTTTTTAATACCGACGAATTTATCGTTAGTTTTGACTAATTTTTTAAAATGTTTTTAATCGACTTAAGCAACAGAATTTCTGTTGAGAAAATCGTAAAACCAACCGATTTCACAAAATCCACACAACTATAATCTACAACATCCCAACAAAAATATTTGTTGGTTATAACAATATTTCCAACCGATACATGCCAAAATCATCGAAAATAATTGTTGATATTGGTTGTTTTTCTTGTAGTGATGGACAAAAGAGGAAAGGAGGAGAAAGGACTAGTGTGATGGGACTGAGAGACGACAGGAGCTTAGAGAGAGAAGCTGCTGGGAAGTCGTCGGAAGTCACTGTTCGTCGGGGTTTACTGTCATTATTTATTGTTCATTGTTACTATTCACGACCGGAATTACTATTCACACAGCTTCTGTATTAGTTCAATTTCGTTTCTTACTCAGTTTGTAGTAGACTTAAATCAGTTTTTTATTGTATTCGATGGATGTTATGAGTAGCTAAACCGTTATTTCAGTTTGGGGTTTTCGTTGCAACATTTAATTTGAGGTCAAGGAATAATTGTTTGAGCTAGTGATTCACTGCCCCTGTATGTATGAACTGAATGCTTGATCATCGATTTAGCGCAGCTTAGCAGTGTAGCTAGGTTGATATCTATAGCATTATATTAGACAGAACTGCATTGGTGGGGAGAACCTAGCGGTAGAACCAATTTGTGGTGTTGGTCTAGTAATTGTTGAACTTATTCGAAAACTTAGCGGTTAAAAATAGGTTGAACTTCGGAGTCGATATATCCTTAGCAGGAGTATTGGGCTAGGACAATATTCATTAGCTGACGCATGTTTTTCGACCGATGATAACTAGTTGCAGTGTATTTCCCCTGACTGACACTCTCTGAATTGTTAAACTCAATATTAAACATTGACTGTGATTGCCATCAGAATTCTATATTACTTACTCTCTTTCGGTTCAACCTTGCTTACATCTTTCTAAATGTTTACAGGAACTATAAATACAAATTTGAGGCGCACAACGACGCATTATCAGTTGCAAAAATTAATTATCTAAGAGTATCTAGCTTATTTATAGTACACTTGGTTTATTCCCATTCATCTTAGGATATGATTGATTATATGTTTTATTTCATAAATTGAGTGGTGCGCTTAGGTCAAGTTTAATTCTTGAATACTATTTATTTTTACATAATCTTGTTCTTGCGTTAGTCACTTAATTAGATAATACAACTATTTTTTATTAGAATAGCTAAACAAAAGCATAATGTTGCATAGTATATGCACGAATGTGTTCCTAACGTGATTAGTAGTTACTAATACTGATTGAATATTAATGGTTAGGAACAATCGAGTGTATGCTTTGTTTGAGAGACTCGAAGTATAAGATGTGTCACAAAAATTAATGATCTAAGAGTGTCTGGCTTACTTATCGAACACTTGGTTTATTCCCATTCATCGTAGGATATGACTGATATATGTTTTGTTTCATGAATTGAGTGTTGCGCTCGGGTCAAGTTTAATTCACATATACTTTACATAATCTTGTTCTTGCGTTCCAATCACTTAGTTAGATAATTATCACTTTTTTTATTAGAATAGCTAAACAAAGGCATAATCTTGCATAATATATGCACGTATTTGCTCCTTGGATTGACTCTTGGACTTAATGAAGTTATAAATTCTATTGATACTAACTTGACCCCTAAAACACAACTTTGACAACTAAAAGGGGTCAAAATACAGTTGTCAGATTACGCCATAGCATTTTTTGATTTTATGGTCAGCACTCAATTTTCTTGTTTTACAACGGCAATGTATACTACACGAGTTATAAAAGATAGAGAGGTGTTTTAGAGAGCTTCACGTGACCAGAGAAAGAGGCCTCATGAAATGATCAGTCTAAGAACCAGTTCAGCCACCGAGGGGAGTTTCGAGATGGCATAACTCAACGTGGTTGGCGAGGTTATCAATTTAAGTCATCACAATGCGGTCAACGGCCTAATTCTATCTCACATGGCCGTAAAACCCCAAACAAAGCATTGAATGTCAACAACCAAGTTGAGCAACCATGATTTGTCAAAGACTTAGTGCAAAACTTGGGGTCGTTTCCTCATAGGTATTTATTATCGTGCGGCCGGTGCACTTTTAATGTGGCCATAAAAGCCACTTCATTAACGCAGTGTCCTCGAGTATCCATCCCATATCAGCATATCTTTCTCTCATATATGCGGCTGTATTTATCCCTATTGTTTTAACCTGGTGTCACTGGCGGACAGTATGGAACTGGTTTTTCGATATTGCAGTATGAAGTCGGCGTTGGAGGTCGGACTTCAAGTTAAACTATAAGCAATTAGCCTCAGCATCTTGACGGAGGAGCACAAGCTAGAATTTTTGCTTGACACTTCACGATGTCGAAGCTTCTAATGCAGTTGCTATAAATACCTTGTTTGCAATCTTGATGCTTCCGTATTATTTGATCATGGAGCCATGCATTCTTTTGTTTCACAATATTTTGCATCTCTTCGTACTATGAGTCCTTCACATTTGGCCAATATGTGATCATATTGGGACTAAGTTAGTATATTGTTCTTGTTTGATACAATTGGTGGTCATGAAATGCAAGCAACCTAATTTTGCTTGACATGTTAGACTTTGATACCATTTTCGGGATGGATTGGTTGTCGTCATATTATGCCACCCTCGGTTGTCTTGAGAAGGTGATCACATTTTGTTTAATGGACGAACAAAAATTCACAAATATATGTGATATATAGGAGTCTATCGTCTCCTCATATCATATCAACATTGATAGGTGATAAGTTGATGAGAAAGGGATGTCAAGCCTACTTGGTGATGATACTGGATTCTAAGAATTAGACTCAGACGTCTACATTGGATACCTTACTAATAGTATCCGAGTTACATGGACTACCTCCCGCGGAAATGTGAAATTTGAAGTTTTAAAAGAATTCAACACTGGATTATCTTAGAAATTTAATGATCATCAATATTGTGTCAATAAATGAAACCTGTACACAAGAGACCACCTGCCTTATTTTAGGGTATTGAAATTTCGGAATGGAAGTGAAAGCACATTATGAAGGATTTTGTTACTCGACTTCCATACATCAATAAAGGTCATGATTCTACTTGAGGAGATGGTAAATTTTCATGGTGTATCTATTTTCATTATTTCTAGTCTTGGCTCACAAAATTTACATCCAAATTTTATTAAATTTGAAGTTTTATTAAATTTAGAAAATAAATATTAAGTTTGAGTTTCACGGCTGGGATTGAAAATTTACGTGTCCCATAAATTTTAAATATTAATCTTCAAGATAATTATGAGAGAGAATAAGAGAGAAAGAGATCATGTCAAAATTTAAAAGGTTACACGTTTATATAAATAGTTTTTACAATTTGATACTGTTGCAAAAAATTGAAAGTGTGCAATGATAACATAAATTAACAAATGAAAATAAATACACTGTTACAAATTAGAAAAGGAGGAGTCGATGCTCGTTAGATAATCTCATTAAACCGCTATTATCCTCCCTTCGGTGTTGGGAACTTTGGTCAACCGCTTCCCAGGATGTAACGACACTTGAGCAAATCTTCTTGCACCATAGAACTTATTCGGACGAACTGACTTTATCTTTCACTATCACCGCACTTGAAACTCAAAGAGAGTGAAAACTTTATAAATAGTCCGCTAACTCTTCAGGAAGTACTTGCGAAGAGGAGTGTGTGTTGTTGATGTCCAAATGAAGAGAAAGCTTATCTTTTACAAGCTTTGAGAAGTAATGCTCCAAGTTTTGCCTTGCTTCTAAGCCAGACAATGTCTCCCTCAGGCGTCGTCTCATTTGGTGTCAAGTGATGTCTGAAGCTCGTTAATGCTCTTAAAAACTTTTAAACCACTCAGCGATGTCTAGACATTGAGTCCCAGTCGTCGCCTCAACCCTAAGTATTAGGCGACGCCTCAACCTTAAATGACAATAATCCAATGAATGATTACTCAGGCGTCATCTCTTTTAAGCCCAAACTCAGGCGTCGCAATGATCTTCAGGCGTTGCTTCCAAGTTATGTTGAGGAATCGCCTCAATTTACATTCTCAAAATTAAAAGTTTATAATAAGTATAAAAGGGGACTGTACACATGCGACTAAATCGGTCCACAATTCGCGTCCCGTACGTCGCGGGCGCACCCATTAGACCTCGTTCCAAACCCGAATCGGCTCATGATTTTCACCACATGCGCACCGTAGAGAGCCTCCTTGGTTACTATCTTACCAAGTACGTAAAATGTATAAAGTTACATTCTAGTCTCTTTCCAATCAATATAGGATACTTGCACATTACTTGTATTTCTATTCTTAATGGATTCACATTTTCATTATTTTAGATCACTCTTTGAGCATCAATATCTCATTCAATTTAACATAATTTTAGCTTATGAATAATCTATTTTATACCTCTCATCTCTAGATATTTAATTACTATTAATTCATCTCAATCTGAGGTGTACTCCAACCTCAATTTTTGCTCACAAAATTAGAACGCCGCCATTTTCTTCACATTAATCACACAATATTCCAACAGATACAAACGAAGGATGAGAGCAACGCTCACTAATCTCGCAGATCTGAAATCAAAAGAATTGAAAAGTTGAGTGATCGGTCTCGGAGTGAAAGTGGGAACGAAAAATGAAGACCTGCATATTAAAGAATACAATTAAACCGGCCGTTAGTAATCTTAGAGTGATTATTTTGGCTATAAAATTTTGTTTTGTTAATACTTGTTGTAGAGTGTGAAGCGGAAGTTACCATATAGACTACCAACATTGTGAGTAAATAATTCTTCCGTATTAGTTATGAAAATTAAATTATGCATGAAGTGAATGATTAATCAAAACAATTATATAATCATTTGTTTATAATTTGTTGGATTTAAGAAAAAAAATTTATGATAAGCAGCATACACGTGCATATGAATGAACATGAATATACGACTTATGCTAGGCGATGAGACATTCTGCGTTTTATTATGTGGAGATAAATCCAAATTTTCATACGCAATGTGAAATTTTGCGTATTAATTTGATGATATGGATTGACTGTGACGACCGCATAGGTATATGTTTTTGCTAGCCGTAATATTCATTATGTGCATTCATGTATTTGTATATGTGCATTTGAATTATCTGATTATCTATCAACTTAGTTATCAAACATATAAAAGATTTATGATTTAACTTATTTATTTAATATATAAAAATACAGCCGCTTACTAGAGTACTTGCGTGTTACTTCGTCACTGATTCTCTTCGACTCACCTCTTTTGTTATTTTTTCAAAGATAAGTGACTCGTTAGTTGCTTAGCAGTTTATTTGTCTTGATGAGTCCGTACGGTGCTATCCAACTCCATTCATTGTTTTTGAATCCCTTATCAGTTATTTCTCTTTCCATCATTTTAGTTAGATTTGTGCTCTGCTCTACATGGGCATGTAATATATTTTATTTATTTTAGTTGGATAACTCGCAACCATGATTTTCTTAAAAACTTATGATTGAATTGATATAATACTTGGTTCTTGTTATAACGAGGCTTGCTTGGTGTGGACCTGGATTTTTGAATTATGACATCAAGTCTGTGAGTAAACTTGCTCAATTGACTTCTTCTATTGTAAAAACAACATATTTTCATATCCTCCTCATTTTTCCATTGATCTAATTTCTCCTCTCCTCCCCTCCAGCAGCAGGCAACCAAGAACAAAGCAACAGTGTGGCCGAGTTGGTACTTTAGCAGGGAAAGTGACATATTGGGAGGAGAACAGAAGAAGAAGAAGCTTATGAGGCAGAACCATAAATGATATTTGGAGATGCAGAAGTGCACAGATGTTTGTGCAGGAGCAGATAAATTAAGAAAATAACTTTATAAAATAATCATATGGAACCTAAAACTGAATATCATATAGGTCACTTGAGATGCAAAACTCCAACTTTGTAATTAGGCCTTCTTTGTTGTTTGCTGATGCAATGAATTGCTTATCTTTTTTTTAAAAAAAAATTACAGAAAAGTGAAAGAAAGGAAGAAGACAATTGATCACGTGCGTCACGACAACCTTGTACGCTTTGTTTCCAGTTGGTGAAATCTTGCGACGATGATGCTATTTGCCATTTGCCGTTCGCTATCCTATCATCTTCTTTCCTCTATCTCGATAAGATTTTCGGTCACACCCACCTTTTTCCCAATTTTTCTCCAGAAGCTTCCCCAGGTCAATTTCCTGAAACTAGTACGAATACCTTATCTGTCTCCGCCAATTAGTCAACCAATTCGATTGAAGGGGTGAAAGATTCCTGCTTTTGACCCAATCGAGCCAACCCCAGATCCCAATTCATCGAACTGAGAGAGCTCCGATGGCCACGACCGTCTTCCACACCCTCTGCAATGTCCGAGGCTTCATGGGCTTGGACTGTGGCGTCGGATTGAACCCGAGTGCCGGCTTGAACAGCTACGCTCCGATTAGGCCGAGGTTGCCACGTATGTTTGCGGTAAGAGCGAGCTCGCTGAGGAATGAAGCGATCGAGAAGGTTGGTAAAAATATAGAAGAGTCTGAAGCTGATGTTGTAGCTGGAAACGCCCCGCAGGCTCCTCCGACGCCGCCCACGCCGGCTCCTCCTGCTGGCACTCCTGTCGTCCCCTCGCTTGTTAGTATTACCTTCAGTTTTGGTTGAGCAAGTTTCTCTTTCTAATTTTCTCAGTCAGTTTAATAAGACTTTTTCTTTCAATCTAACTTCTTCTATCAGCCATTGAATCGGCGGCCACGTCGAAACAGGAGGACTGATGTACTCAGATCAGCATTCCAGGAAGTGCATCTGTCGCCAGCAAACTTTGTCTATCCACTCTTTATTCATGAAGGTTTGTCATCAAAAGGCAATGTGCATCTCGATTTTGTTCTTTCGACGCTTAAGAATTTTCTTATGAATTTTTTAGGTGAGCAGGATACTCCCATTGGAGCAATGCCCGGATGCTACAGGCTTGGATGGAGACATGGGTTAATTGAAGAGGTAAAGATGTTTTAGTTAAATGTTTAGATTGTGATTGATGCCCCTTGCTTTGTTTTTAATCGAGTTATGAAGCAGATGAAAAACCAATATGATGCTGTGTCTTTCTATGCATGGTAAAATGTGGTTATCTTGTCATAAACAATAGGCTGTTTCAAGTTGTTACTCATGCTTCCTAATCCTTTATTTCACTACTATTAACTCTCTTTTTTACTTCCATAATTTCAGGTTGCTAAAGCCCGGGATGTCGGAATAAATAGTATTATTTTGTTCCCAAAAGTTCCAGATGCTCTAAAGGTTCATTTTTATTAATTTGGATTTTTCCCAACTTTATGTACATTGATCATCGCCTCATACTGCCATGTGTGTCCTTCCAGACCTCAACAGGAGATGAATCTTATAATGATGACGGTTTAGTTCCTCGAGCAATAAGGTTGCTGAAAGACAAGTACCCAGATCTGGTACATCTCTTGCCTAATAAATATATTTGCACTAAGGGGACTTCGCGTTGGGCAACGCCATATACATAATTTTCAACTTATATGATTCCATGTTGATATCTGCAGATTATCTATACTGATGTGGCTTTGGATCCGTATTCTTCTGATGGCCACGATGGCATTGTTAGAGAAGATGGTAAGTGTCGCCTCTTTCATTGGGTCTATAGACTTTCCGACTATAATCTTGAAACACTGAGGTTCTCTGTCACGGCAGTTTTACAAAACCAGCATTGTTGGGAAAGAGAATATTTAGCGAACTGTAGAATATTGCCAACTATTGGGTGATTGTGGTCACCTCTGACCTTTGATGTGAATCTTGTTCTGCTGTATTTAGACTTAAAGTAGGAAACTGGCTTTGCATTACCGAAGTAGATAGTTATATTCATCTTTGGATGAGGACTTTTCCAAGAGTATTTGGATCACTATATATGACTTCTTTTACAGGAGTGATCTTGAATGACGAGACTGTGCACCAATTATGTAAACAGGCTGTTTCTCAGGTGAGTGTGTTAAACCCAATCTACAATTTGGATCGCTAGTGCTTGAAATATGCTCAGATGCATGTGTAAAATTTTACTGAATCAGCATGACATACGTGTACTTAACTGGACTCGGTTTTCGACCAGTCTTTATTACCACCATAAAGTGGCTTGTTGCACTTGCATCTAGACTCCCGTACTATATTTTTTTTTCACTATCACTTAATCTTACTTTTGATGGCGGACAAAAAGACAAGTACCTAGTACCTACCCAGTTAGCGTATGTGAACTATGTAGGAGACATTTTCGTACCTGCTATCAAAATTATGAAGTAGCTACTAAATATTAATACAGTATAATATTTCCCAACCGAAATTCAGTTAGATCCTCTCTAGTGATTGGATCACTGGCGTTTGGTATGACTGAGCCAAAAGCAGAGCTCCAGTCCTGCAACTTAAACAAATTGCTAACTGCAGGTCAACTGTCATGAATTTTGAAAAGCTTATCAGTTAGATGCCTTAAATACTTAACTCCTCGGAAATGAATGACCAACTGATATGAACAGTTTATCAGACTTAATGAAGTATTTGTGCAAGGAGATTAACTTGAAACTCTTTACAGGTGCAGTAGAGTAGTAAACACCTCCAATTATTAAGTTCGGGACTAGATGATTTAGATATAATACAAGTCAACTGCTGATGCAGTAATTCGTAACCAGCCGATTGTCCTAAATTTTTAAAATATCATTAAACACCGAAATGTAAATTGATTGATGACTTAACGAATAATGAATTTTAAATGTTATTTTTTCGTAGGTAGATACGTATAAAAAAGAACTTCTAAGGTAGTTATGTTTTGTTGTTTCAAGCTCTTCTAGTTCTTTTTCATATCGACATCCCATGTGTCTATGTTGGGTTTTTGCAGTTTATCACTTATCTTGATTTCGTAATCTGAGGCAATACAAAAGATCCAGCCTTGAAAATTGTCAGAAAGCATTTGTTTTCTTGTGGTTCGTTTAGAACTGTCAGTGAACGCTGAGAAACTTGTTTATGCACTAGTTAATTTTTTTTTTCTCTTTTGGCTGTATCTATAGGCTCGAGCAGGAGCTGATGTCGTCGCCCCAAGCGACATGATGGATGGTCGTGTGGGCGCCATTCGTTCAGCTCTGGATGCTGCCAGTTTCCAGCATGTTTCTATCATGTCCTATACAGCAAAGTAATTTCAAGCTACCTCTCTCTTCTTGTCTATTTGCTCTATACTGCGAGTGTGGGACGGGTATCTCGATGAAGTTTGATATTTTCCGTACAGTCCCTTTAATTCAAATCTTCTAACATAAGTTGTTCTTTAGTGATTTACTGCCAGAATTTGTTTTATCATTCTCTGTTAATTTCTTAAATAGGTATGCTAGTGCATTTTATGGTCCATTCCGGGAAGCGTTAGACTCAAACCCTCGCTTTGGAGACAAGAAAACGTAAGCAAGCACTTTTTTCTTTCTGAAGTTGGAACTCCCAAGTCCCATCAACTTATGCTTCTTCAGTTTTGAATTCTAACTTTTCTTAAAATGTGGTGTCATCGATGATAGCTATCAAATGAACCCAGCGAATTATAGGGAGGCTTTGATTGAACTGCATGAAGACGTATCTGAAGGCGCCGATATCCTTTTGGTGAGTCGTTTATTTTTATTATTATTTTTTTCTCTACTGAATACGTGTTCCCTGGTGGTGACCATTCTGGAACTTGCATCAACTCACAGGTCAAACCAGGATTGCCCTATTTGGATATTGTGAGACTTCTTCGCGATAATTCATCTCTACCAATCGCAGCATATCAGGTGAGCATCATGAATACATTCCTCTTTTCGAGTCATTCAACTGCAGGTTCTTTTAGCAATGGAACTAAGGCATCTGTATTCTGATTTTGCTACGACCAGGTATCAGGCGAATACTCGATGATCAAAGCTGGCGCGGCTCTCGGGATGATTGATGGAACAAAGGTGATGATGGAATCATTGCTGTGTCTTAGAAGAGCTGGGGCCGATATAATTTTGACTTACTTTGCTTTACAAGCTGCTACAGTTTTGTGCGCCCAGAAGAGATAAAACTGAAAATTTAGATATAGGGATGAAAAATCCTATCATTATTCAGATGGTAGTCCATTGGGGTGATCTTCTTTCTACGCATAATTATTTCTGATCTGTCGGCCAATCTTTGTTGAGTTATGGAGCTGCAAGTGAGGATATGTAGACAAGATGAGGATGTCAGAATGCTATGAATGACTTGGGATCCAGATGCAAAAATGTCTTGTAAAATCATGTACGTAATTGCTCTAGAACGGCAGCGTTTTATGTTCGACGGCTTAACAAAAATGAAGGCTAGCTGAGTTTGAAAACGGCACATCATTTTCAGGTTTGAATGATCGGGCGCGTTGCGCCTTCAAACATGCCCTGCCCGGGAGCTAATTAAGAAGATTGAATGAGGTTCCGAATGGTGGTCCTCGCTAAAATGTTCAAATTTTGAATCTTACCTAAACATCTTCTCATATCAACAGCTATTAGAATTGGATCTTTTAAACATCATATGTTTAGGATCACAATCCGTGTCCGTGTCTTGTGCCACATTCCATAAAAACAAATTATATGTGTCAACTTGAGTGCCTTATATTCCTTCCACAACTTTGTTTCTCTTTCACATAGATGAGTTTCTACTTAATTTTAAAAGTTTGATATTATTTTGAAATGAAGTGACAGTTCGAATAATGAAATTATATAATTCCAGACCATTAAATTGAAATTGAAAAGTTGGGCATAATAGAAATGAGTATCGGAAAGGTGATCCCTTGGGTCGTTGGAAGGTGAAGCAAGCAACAAGGAGTTTGGAGCTAAATTGAAGAACCGGTATGAATGGTATCTATTTTGACAAAATATGTTTCAAAACGCATACCCTAAATAGAATTGAAGTGAATGGGACCCTTTTGCCTCAAAGTTAATCAAAGGTGAAACCAGTCATAAACTTGACTTCACATGGGATGTTCACAAATTATTGTTTCTTTAATGCTGTATTGTATCCCATCAACTCTTCCTCTTCTTCTTCTTGCATCTTTCAATCATTTATTTGTGTGGCAAAGGATGCCAATTGCCACGCTACTTTTTCTTAAACACTATTTCAAACTAGCTTGGGCAGGCCTTTTAATTTCGCACCATTCTTTAATTCATATATTGAAAACGAAAGCCACGCACCTATGGACAAGGCTCAAATACTTATTTTATATGATACAAACTTACCTAAATACCGTATTGACATTACTTAATTCAAGTACTTAACTGAGTTTTTTGAAAGATATATTTATTGCTTTTCATTTACCGGAAAGAAATAAACTAATGTATATGAGAGATATCATCAAAAATACACATTGTGAAATTGTAACTTATATGTGATCAAATATCGAAATTACTTGTATTGAAATAATAGTGATAGTAATAACATTTATGTATTGAATTACTCAAATGACATAAATAATCTGTATTAACTGAAAATTTTAATTTTAAAAAAACAAAATCATTAAAAACGGTCACAAAATTCATACATGGGCATTCAACATTATTCAATGTGCAATATTCAATGCGCCTGCTGCACTGCACTTGTCGCTATCCCGTGAAATTTACGTAAACTATAGGACCAAAAAGTATTTATTCAAAATACGAATTTGACGACACTCCACGTGGCGGCGCGATATTCGATTTTCCTGGAAAAAGGAAAAAGCTAACTATAAATTGAGAAGCTTCATGTTCTATCAATGACGGACAAAGAAGAAGACGACGACACCGACGCCGTAACCACTCCGCTTCCGTGACGTCGACGGGGCAAAAGAGAGAGAGAGAGAGAGGGAGAAACAGAATTCTGCTGTCTCCGACTGCGACGTTCGTCTCTCTCTGCACTCTCTTTCAAATGCTGCGGAATTTCTGTTGGGATTTTCTCCACTGAGCTTTTGTCGTTTGGTCGGTCTTGCTCTTGCGTCAAGGTTTCGGAACAGGTGTGTTTTTTTATTTGATTTTTTTCTTGTGTGACACATTGTCGATTTTTTTTCAGATGTTTCGAATGCATGTGGATCTGAAGACGCTAAATTTTTGAGATATTTTTATCGAAAATTTGATGGATGTCGTATTTTAAGGGATTGGGGTCGGACTGTTGCGTCTTTCGGTTCTGCGTTGATGAGTATTGGTCAGGGATTGGGGCATTCTGATTTCGCGCTTAAATTATGATGCGTAGTAGTCTCTTAGTAGCTTCTCATATCATAATAATGCAGAAATAAGCAATTTGGTGGTTGATTTTTCCACTATTTTGAGATAAATTTTATCTTTAATTTTGCAGAGACAGCTGTGAAGGACCTAATTCTTGCTATTGCGGTTGATTTGTGAGTGGTATCTTTATCCAGGGAGGAGGAGACAAACACTGAAAAGAAACGTCCACCAGGTCATAATGGCAATTTGAGTGCAGTTGATTCAATCTCTAGGCATGGTGAAGGTGCTGGATCTGTAAAGTGAAAAACATTGCTTTGGGTGTGAATTCTGATTCCCGAGTGAAGCGGTAAGATTTATCAAACTTGTTGTTTTTTAATCTTGCTTTAGTTTCCTATCCAAACACATGTCTTCTGTTTTTTTTTCCTTTTGACAGTCTGTTTCTTCCCGGGACCATCTACCTAGATCCAAACTTCCATTAAAAAAGTGTTTAAATGCTGCTTGTCAATTTCTTAGTTGTTTAACAATGACAGTTCCAATAGTTTCATTCCAAAAAATACTGTACTTAGTGAGAATATTCTTGATATATTTACAAAAGAAAATAAAAAACAGGAAGCAGGTAGTCAGTAGGAGCTCATAAATGAAGCTAGAAACAAAAGGTTGAATAATTTCAATTGAATTCGCATTGGCCCATGATTAGCTTGTTCTCACTGATGACCAGAGTGTGGTGTCGTGGGGGTTGGTTTTGCCATTCTTTCATTAAAGTACAAGGTAGTAGATACTGCAGAAGATGGGAAGAGATCTGCGGCTGTTAGATACGGTTATTGATGGTTCTTTGTGTCTGTCTTCTCTGAAGATTAGCCAAGAAAGAAGACGCGGAATATGGGGACTGTTGGTGGGGAGGAATTGCAAAGGTTAGGTGGCCATGAGGAGAACATTTTTGTTTCCGTCAGGGTGCGGCCTTTGAATGAGAAAGAGATTGCCAAAAACGATATATCAGATTGGGACTGTATCAATGATGACACTATCATTTACAAGAACAATCTTCCGATCCCTGAGCGCTCAATGTACCCTTCAGCTTATACTTTTGGTAGGACATTGTCAATTTCTCTAAGTATGATCTTTATTCACCCAATTTTTAGTCTGTAGCAGCTCATGTTTCTTGTGAAGATGGCTTATGACAGCATTATAGTACTGTCTACATTCTTATGGATCTCGTTTTTCGCCTTTTTAAAAAAATCTGTATTGACTTGTAGACAGAGTATTTAGGTGTGATTGCTCCACCAGGCAGGTGTATGAAGCAGCAGCAAAGGAAGTTGCTCTATCTGTCATGAGTGGTATTAATTGTAAGTGGAGTCCAGTACTCTCTTCAATACATAATTTTCAATTTTACAAAGGCACTGACGAGAGTGTAAAAATATGTTAGCAAGTATTTTTGCCTACGGACAAACAAGCAGCGGAAAGACTTATACGATGAGGGGAATTACAGAGTACACCATGGCAGACATATATAACTATATTGAGACGGTAATTCGAGTAGCTCTGTCACATTGTCTCAGTTTCATAACTTATTACATCTGTAAGTATCAATAAAACAAATTACTCTTTTTTGCAGCATAAACAAAGAGAATTTTTGTTGAAGTTTTCTGCAATGGAAATTTACAATGAATCCGTCCGAGACCTCCTCAGTGCTGATAGTGCTCCACTTAGACTTCTTGATGACCCAGAGGTACGTTTGATGTTACTGATATACGTGTAGTACTATTTTTGTCAATTAAACAGCAGTCACATTAACAGAGAGGGACAACTGTGGAAAAGCTCACCGAAGAAATTCTGAGGGATTGGTACCATTTGAAGCAGCTCCTTTCCCTGTGTGAAGGTCAGACCAGCAACAGATTTAGCCTCACTTTTCTATGTCCCTTGTGGTGTATGATAAAATTGATTAGTTTCTATTTGCAGCTCAAAGACAGATTGGGGAAACTGTACTAAATGAAACAAGTTCTAGATCTCACCAGATTATTCGACTGGTAATGTTCTCTTTTTAAGAGAATATTCCATCTTTTATGCTTTGCATTTTTCTGATAGCCTTTCAATTGACTTTAATCCACACGATTGGCAGACAGTTGAAAGTTCCGGGCGTGATTTCACTAAGAATTCGACCACTTTGGCAGCTACAGTGGTATATATACATATATTTTTTATATCATTGATGGCTATAATTGGCATTGATGTTAAGAGTTACATTGCAACCAATTAACACGTGTCTACGGATCCAGAATTTTGTTGATCTTGCGGGTAGTGAGCGAGCATCACAATCTTTATCAGCCGGATCCAGGCTAAAAGAAGGTTGCCACATAAATCGAAGCCTCTTAACTCTTGGAACAGTTATTCGCAAGCTAAGGTTGGTCTTTTATTTTTTTCCATTATAGAAAGAATTTCCTTTGTTAGCTCTTAAAGTTTGTCTTTAAACACTTGAAGTAATATCACTATAAGACAGAATGAGTCCGTTTTGTATGCCTGTAAAAGTAGTAAGTGGATGAATTGTATCAGAACGTTTACGTTTATGAATGATCAGGACGTGCATATTTCCACAGTCATGCAGTCAGCTTCCACTGTTTCTGTAGTTCTATTTTTTCCCCTCTTATGTGACATTTGCAGGATGAATAGTGCGATCATTATGGTTGAAAATTGACAGTTGAGTTCCATCGTAATAAATGCCATTTTATGTTTCTGTTCCTGTCCCTGTCTCAGCAGACAGTTCCAGTGATTTTTGCTATATAAGATTATAGAATTTTTGCATAACTCACATGGTTGCTCATTGAATGGTTATCCTTGAATGTTGTGGAATATTTGTAGCAGCAAACTAGGGAATATTTACTTTATTTATTTTTTGAATTAAAAATACAAACTTTACTAAATTAAAGCAAGGTTACCAAACAACCAAGGTGACAAGCTGAAGCTCTCACTCAGCGAGTTGGACTAATAAATAAACAAAAAGGTAATTCCTTGATGACTATGTAGCACACGGACTCTTATTTAAATGAAAAGAATAAGAACATACAAAAAAATAGTATTATGACTTTTTGGTAGTGTTTAATTTACATATCAACCAAAATATACTCCCTAATTTGTTGATACCCATATTCTGTAGCATTGACAAAACACACAGTAAATGAGAATATCCAAAGTATCTGAGTATCGGTGACTAATTAGTTTGTAAATTTCTTGTTGTTGTTTCCTCGAAAGAAGCTTATATAATTTCATTACATCTCTGAATTGGCCCATGTTTTTCTACTCAGAGCACTTTGGATGCTGATATATTTTTGCCTTCTGAGCATTGGGTTTTTAATTTTGGCACAGCAAAGGAAGAAATGGACATGTTCCTTTTAGAGACTCTAAGCTGACTCGGATACTTCAATCATCCTTAGCTGGAAATGCTCGAACAGCCATCATTTGTACAATTAGCCCTGCACGAAGCCATGTTGAGCAATCAAGAAACACCTTGTTATTTGCTAGTTGCGCTAAAGAAGTTACTACCAATGCACATGTTAATGTTTTCATGTCTGATAAAGCACTAGTAAAGCATTTGCAAAGGGAGTTGAGTAGGCTGGAGATGGAGATGAAAACTTCAGGAGTGGTTACTGCACCTGATACTGCAACATTATTAAGAGAAAAGGACATTCAGATTGAAGAGGTATTGATTTGATCTTCTATTACCAAAGTTTAATAGGATGTGTCCATGGTCGTTGCAGTTCCTAGTACTACATTGAAAAACTGCATCGTAAACGGTGCTAAACCTTCACACTTCAGCTACTCATTCATTTTTTTTGTTCCATCAATCATAACATTTTACCCAGTTGAGAAAGATTCCACTGTAGCAAAAATATCAGTCTGCTTTGTTTTATTTAGTCCTTTTTAGCTCATCATGATGGCTTCGCTCAATATGCTATGAAAAACTTTCTCAGTATTGCATGGTTAAATTTAGTGCCTACCATTTTGTAGTTGTCTAATGGGTTCCACCAAATAGATTTCAAAGACATGGTCGAGTACATCTCTGTAGGTATATATGAATCTGAGAATTTGGAGTCAGTGTCTGACTAATTTCTTAATGCAGCTAAAGAAAGAGATCTCCAAGCTAACTCTTCAGAGAGACGTTGCTCAATCTCAGGTTGAGGAGTTGCTTAGAGCTGTTGAAGATGATGAATCTTCCATATCATCGGTATGTTCTTACATAAGTCCACCATTTTATCCATTAATTTGCCCCATATAATTACACTGTATTAAGTATTTTACTATCTTCCAGCCAGCTTTGGATAACCAATACCCTCGGTTACGAGTTAGGAGATCTTGGGGCGATGAAGAACCAACATCTGATATATCTGTTTTAGAAGACTCAAGTTCCGCGGATATGAGGTCGTTAGCAGCATCTCGAAATTTTGACCAGCACAGCCTTAGTAATTCAGGAGATCATGACATCATTTTCCCTGACTTCAGTGAAGATGATGTCCATAATGATACCACAACACCACCCAGGAGCAATAAATCATGCTATGTTACTGGAGACCTTTACTCAAATTGGGGAAATGATTATGGGGTAGATGAAGCAAGTTCAGATGATAACTGCAAGGAAGTCCGATGTATAGAACTCGAGTCTAGCATGAGCACACTATTAAAGCCAGATACATTGTTACATGAGCAGGAAATAACAGTATCAGGAATAACAATGGTGGCAGACATGGATAAGCATGGTGAGGAGTCTGTCTCCCGTCCACTCAGAGAAGAGGCCGGGTTCAAGAGTGCCCATCTAAATAAATCATCTACTTCTCATGAAGAACTTCACTTTGATGACCCAGGTGTCTTTAAAAGCTTGAAGTTGACCAGAAGTAGAAGTTGGAATGCAGGTCTGTCAACTAGCCTGTCATCGTCATGGCTTGAGATGATAGACAAGACTGAGCATACGCCACCATACACATTGGATAGAAACATGTTTGAAAAACCAACAGATCTTCAAAGCAGCCTTACAATTTGTAAGTTAAATCAAGAGTTTCCGCATCATGAGGAAGCTGCATATGAAGTTGAAGTAGATCACATCAAAGCAAGAACTGATGAGAATGTTCATAGGACTACAAAATTTGCTAATGGGACTAATGATATAGGAATTCAAGTTTCAATGGAAACTGCTACTTGTGATGACTTGGATCTGCTCCATGCCCGGGAGTCTAACCATAAAGAAGTTACTAACATTCTGGAAGCTCTTACGGAGTTGCAAAAAAGTAGCACCAGAGTTACAGCCGGAGATAAGACTACTGATGAAATTGAATCTCACCATTCTGAAACATCAACTGACAAGGAACTTGCTAGATCAGAAGTAACTCATGCAGTAGATGCGGAGGATGCATCCATAGAGGCGGAGAAGCCACTTGCTAACAATGCGGTAAATTTCACAGCTCATCTCTCGTAAGCTCTACATATCTGTTGTGAAATGGATACATTATTTTGCAATTAAGAATATCCAAACCTCTCACCTCTTAAGCAATATGCCATTATGGATGCTCATTTTAGTGAAGCATCAAAGTGAAAAATTTAATTAGAAGCAGAATCCTGGTGTTTACATTAATTTTTGTGTTATATGATGATGGATTTGAAATTGGTGTCCTAAGGTAACAAGTTCACTGAATATTAATCTGCACATGAAGTTAATTTAGTTTCACTACGTCATTTCACAAACTTCTGTAGCCTTACTATGTTCTTTTATCTGATAATATGCTTCAGGGAAAGGAAGATGGCCGGATGGCAGAAAAACCAAGAAAGAGTGTGAGGGACATTGGTTTGGATCCCATTCTGGATGATATTGGAAGTCCTCTGGATTGGACATCTAAGTTCCAGGACCTCCAAAAAGAAGTAATAGATCTGTGGCATGCTTGCAAAATATCTTTAGTACACAGAACCTACTTCTTTCTATTATTCAGAGGTGATCCAACAGATTCTATATACATGGAAGTAGAACTCAGGAGGCTTCATTTCCTCCGCAACTCATTCTTGCGTGGTGGTCAAACTTCTATGGACGGCCACACTCTTACACTTGCATCAAGGTATCTTACTCACCTACTACTTTTAACCTCTAAAGCTCAAGTGTTAATATAATTAGCAATAGCCTATTCATATGACCTTTATATCTGATCTTCTACTTCTGCAACACCAACAAAATTTAACTAGAATGCGCCAAAGCATGGATCATCTGATGTTTTAGTTCTACAAACTGCAAGTATGAGTTACTAGCTTTCCTCTGCATGTGAATAGTGCAGTATTGGTTTGCTGCATGATAATGAAGCAAGCTATACAGATGACTTGCCATCTTTTCAATAATAAACAGTGAGAAGGCACTTTTCCGTGAAAGGGTAATGCTGAGCCGGAGAATGGAGAAGAAGTTGTCAGAACTTGACAGGGAAAATCTTTACCTTAGGTGGGGCATCCAGTTGAACTCAAAAAACCGAAGACTGCAACTGGCTAAGCTCTTGTGGACCAACCCGGAGGACATGGATCACACAACAGATAGTGCTAACCTAGTCGCAAAGCTTGTAAAGATTATAGAACCAGAAAATGGCTTCAAGGAGATGTTTGGATTGAACTTCACTCCCACTTCCTCTACCAAGCCATCTACGAATTGGAAGCGGCGCTTACTGTTCCTGTAAGATATGTTGATACAGCAGCACCTCTTTCTAACAAGTATGGCTAGCTTCTGTTATCGGCAATAACCCATTAATACCAGGTCTGAAGTTGTACACGCTTGTCTGAGTGTTTAGCATGATTTATGTTCTGTACATAAACTGATATAATCTTATCACTCGGTTTGTGAAGTATATCTGTTTTACTTTCAGTTCTTTCTTTGCAGCAAGGAAATGTTACCGATTATGTATTCATAAACTTGACTATAAAAGGAAAATCCAATCACTGAAGAGAGGAATGTCTTTGACCACTGACCCAAAATCACAGATTCTAACAATGGACGCCAAAATCAATTTATTTACTACACACGAAACATAGAGTTTACAACGCTGCATGCAATCCTAAATTCACCGCCTACAAGCCATCCTTTCGAATGCTACAAGAAAACTTTATATATGACCCTGCCTAAAAAAAGAAAAGAAAAACATCCCTGGAAAGAAAGTGTAAACTTAAATTCTATTTTCAGGAAGCAACATACTTGTCTTAGAGGCTTGACACGAAGCAGTCAGTGGAAAATCATTATGCTGGTAAAGAATGCTGAGCCTTTTGAAGAAACAAATTAATTTCATATATTTAAGTGCAAATACTGAAAACATTTTAATATCTCAGATGTGCTTTTGAAATTAATAAGCCAACGCACCATTAGTAAATAAGGGGAATGACTGCCTTTCTATTTCGAGGATAGTCCTCAAACTTCTCACGATACCATCTATGGATCTCTCCAGCAACAAAGCACAGATTTGCTACCTGACATAGTCAATTGTAAAAGAATGTATGAATTGCAATGCAAGAAATTTTAGGCAAGTGTAAGAGGCGGGTTATAGGGTACCGTAAAAGCAAAAACGAGCCAGATGGTCAAGTCAGTGCCTCCACTCGCAATCACTATACCAGCATATATGACCTTTGCATGAGCAAATGAAGGGAACAATGAATGGAATCAATAATTATTGTCTTTGGAAGACTCTCAAGGAAGTAAATACCAGTTGTCCAAAGAAAGCGGTCAAGATGAGAAGGATGAGGAATTACCATTTCAGCTAGGTAATGAGGACTTGAGACGTAGTCAAACCAATCACCCCTCGGAATTACATGCTTTTCCTGGTCTCTTTTATGCCGTCGTAGTGATCCCTATAGAATTGGCATTTGAGTGAGTGTGTGGCATAACAGCGTCAGACGTAGGGGCAGATATAGCATGTTGACTCATAAGTCATAACATGCAAAACTGCACTATGTAAATGCTTACAAAGATAGCATGACAATTGCGCTGATGAATCCATCCCCAGATAAATACCGTTGCACCAACCCACTGACACCATCCGAGCTTCATAAAAGGCTTCAGATATCCCCAAAAATCGTAGTCAAAGACGGATACTCTTTCTTGACCCATAACAGAAAGTGCAGCCACTTGATCAGCTGCAAAGTTCAAGACCTCAGCTACACATCCGTGACAAAGTGAAAGAGGGACTGCCACATAGAAACTAGCCCAAGATATTAATCCAGAATGTGAGACAAAAAAACATGCAAAGATAGACGGAAAAAAAAAACGTATCTCTAACAAATTAAAAACTCACTAATATCCGGTCAAATAGGCAAGTATATGCATTCGAGCAGAGTGGCTGTATTGGAAGACATATATGGTCTCATATAATCGCCTCACAACTTGGATTTCCATCAACAAAAGTAGGAAAACCGATCGCCAAACCCAATATCTCTGAGTCACGGATGTCGAATAAGATTTATGCAATGAAAATATATGTGCACCTCCAGTCAAGTGACTTGCCACATACTTCATTGAATCTGAATCCAGTGGAGCTACCGTGTAGGCATAGTGCCAGGTCAAAGCTAACAAAGTTGTAGTCCATACCATGGAAAATACATAAAAGTGCAAGAAGAACTTCTGAGGAACTGTGAATTTCTGGAAAATCAACAAAATAATTTCTTTCAGACTTGACGACCACAGAAAACAGAAAGGCTGGTATACGTAGCAGTTTGTAATGACTTGGGCCGAGCAAAATGCCTGATCCTATCAGCTTCACTTTACAGATAGAAAATAGCTAGACATCCATTCATGCTTCTATATGTAGCAGGCATATGCAAACTATTCATATAATGCAAATTGAATATCAAGTGATTGTTACAAGGAACTCCAGAGTAAGTAAAATATTATGGCATCAACTTTGATCAACAACCATACCACAGCACTAAAATAAAAACATTCTACACAGAGTTACAAAAGCATCAAAGTGCAACACAACGGATACAGGCATGAATTAAGAAGCTCAAATTCTATATAGCTTGAAATTTGAGAAAAAAACAAGAAATAAACACAGCAAAACATGCTTCATATTAGTGGACGTGTATCAACCTGAGATGAATGAGATGGCATTATCTTTCCTCTCCTTGCAAACCCTAACACGAGATGACGGAATGAAGTGAGACGAGAAGAGGGTATAGAAGCAACCAAAATGGGAAGTATGCCAGCAATCCACCATGCTTGAAGCAGCCAGGAAATCCTTAATTCCGTCATGTTAAGGATCTGACTCAACCCCACCACCATTGAAATATACAAAAAGATGGAAACTTTAGTTCGAATTTGTAAAACTGTGAGCCTCCCCCGACGCCGACCAATCCTCCTAATCTTCTCTGCGGATGTTTATAGAGGAGGTCACGAATTGGATCCGGGCAAAGAGTAAAAACTGCTGCAGTTTTTATTTCCTTTTGTTAAATTAAATATTAAAAAATTAGAAAGGTTATTATAGAGTAATACCTTTCTTTGCACCATCACCCATTTTTATTTTAAAGTGACAAAAGGAAAAGAATTTGCGCAAGGAAAAACACTGAGGATGCATAAAATGTACTATTGCAAATTTTCGTTAGTTCCAGGTGAAGGTTTGTTATGGTGGAGTAGTGCAAAGGTTTGTTAGCTCGAGTCAAGGAGGATTGAACGGCTGATGTTCTTCTTCTTCAAGGTTCAACCAATAATAAGCTCGGTATCTCTTTTGAGAAAGGGTAAGTGATAAAATCTTGGAGTTTTAGAGAGAAAAGAAAGAGGCAAAGAAGATGGGGGAATTTCTGGCTTCTATTCCTTTTTTGGTGTTAAGTTGTTTGTTATAAGGATCTGTGTTATCCTCTGATTCACTCTTATCGTAGAAAGTGTGTAGTGCGTTTTGGGTGCTGTGAGGTTCATTTGTGAATCGAGTAAACAAATGTGAGGTAGAGTGTTCTTGAGTGTGTTTCTTTGTGGTTGAGCGATTTACACTCTCTTGTAACCAATTTCAAAGCATAATAACGCAAACCAAGAAAGGTTCAAGTTCAACGTGGATGTAGTCACTATTTCAAAGAAGAGTCAAGAGAAAAGGGTTGGATTTGTCCGTTTTTACAATTTTCTTGCTCATTTCAATAGTTTTACCGCTAAGCTTAACTAACAATGCAATTCAGTCTAGTACAATACAATCGATATCAACTTAGCTTAACTGCTAAGCTCTACTAAATTGATAATCCAAGTATTCAGTTCACATAAAGGCAGTAAATCACCAACTCAAATCAAGTGTTCATTGATCTCAAACCAAGTGTTGCAATGCAAACCCCAAACTGATAAACGGTCTAGCTACTCATAACATCCATCGAATGTAATACAAACTGAGTTTAGTCTACTACAATGAGTTAAGCACACGAAACTGAACTAATAAGAATAGTAATAGATGAACAGTACGATGAATAGTAATAGATGAACAGTAAATCGTGATGAACAGTAACTCCGACGACCGCCACGAACAACAGCTTCTTCTCCTTCCACTCTCTTGGCCGTCGCTGCTACATTTTGTGGCCCCCTCTTGTCTGATGTCTAATCTCTTTGTCCAATGTATCTTCAATTTAGGGTTTGTGATTCGAATGAACCGGTTCTGGTTGAACCAACAGGTCTTTGGTTCAGCTTCTGTCGACCGTTGTTGACCTTGCTCTTCTTGATCTTGAATGAATGCTCTAAATATGCAATAAAATCCAATGCGATCTTGAACACACCTGCGATACGAAAATACTACAAAAGAGCAATCGATCTTACGTAAAATGTAATAAAACTATGGGAATAAACAACTCAAGGGAGCTTATAAATACGCTCCATCAGCCATGCAGGAGGAGCTCGGTGAATTCGAAAGAAACAAGGTATGGGATCTAGTTACTTGGCCAGATAATGTGAATGTTATTGGGACCAAGTGGATTTATAAAAACAAGTCTGATGAGAAGGGCAATATTACAAGAAACAAAGCCAAATTAGTATCCCAAGGTTACACACAGATCGAAGGAGTAGATTTTGATGAGACCTTTGCTCCTGCTGCTCGCATGGAAGCAATCGGACTTCTTCTTGCGCTGGCCTGTCACCTGAAGTTCAAACTGTACCAAATGGATGTCAAAAGTGCATTCTTGAAAGGGATTTTGACAGAAGAAGTCTATGTTGCTCAACCCGAAGGCTTTGAGGATCCTCATCATCCAAACCATGTCTATAAGTTAAAGAAGGCTCTCTATGGCTTGAAGCAAGCACTCAGTGCCTGGTATGAAAGCTTGACAGAGTTTCTAATTAAACACGGATATGATAGAGGAGGGTGGACAAGACTCTTTTTGTGCGCAAAACAAGGCCAGACTTTATTATTGCACAAATATATGTGGATGATATAGTATTTGGGTCAAGTTCGCAGAGAATGGTGAAGCAGTTTGTGGAGCAAATGCAAAGGGAGTTTCAAAATGATCATGGTTGGAGAATTTACCTACTTTCTAGGACTGCAAATCTCACAAAAAGAAGATGGCATTTTTATCTCACATAGCAAGTATGTAAAAAATTTGGTAAAAAAGTTTGGGATGGACACGGCCAATCACAAACGTTCTCCTACTGCAACTTACACTAAAGCCGTCAAAGATGAAGCTGGAATTGCTGTGGATCAGACATTGTACCGAAGCATGATTGGAAGCCTTTTGTATCTCATTGCAAGCCGATCTAATATATCCTTCGTAGTAGGTGTTTGTGTCAGATATCAATCCTGCCCAAAGGTGAGTCATATGCAGCTTGTAAAAAGAATCATCAGATATGTTGGAGGGACAACAAGCTATGGACTATGGTATGCAAGGGACATGAGTACAGAACTTGTTGGATACTGCGATGCTGACTGGGCAGGCTACGCAGAAGACCGGAAGAGTACATTTGGTGGATATTTCTTTCTTGGAAACAATCTGATATCCTGGTTCAGCAAGAAACATAACAGTATTCTTTATCTACTACTGAAGCTGAGTATATTGCTGCTGGAAGCTGCTGTGCGCAATTGTTATAGATGAAACAAATGCTGAGTGAATATGGGATCCAACAGGGCATCATGACTATTTACTGTGACAATATGAGTGCTATTCGCATTAGCAAGAATCCAGTGCAGCACTCTCGTACTAAACACATTGACAACAGACATCATTTCATCAAAGACTTGATAGAGACTCAGACTATTGTCCTCAAGCATGTAGCTACTGAGAATCAGTTTGCTGACATTTTCACAAAGCCCTTAGATGGAGCGAGGTTCGAAGAACTCAGAGCAGCCTTGGGTGTGTGTGTAGTTCCCGAATGAGCTGTCAGAAGCCTCTGTCATTTGTGATAAAAAAGGGGAGAGGAATGTAATTGGTAGAGCAGTAAACTAGTATAGGTAGAATTGTGTTAGGGATCTTTACTTCTGTAGTTGTGTTTTTTTTTTTTTTAGTTTTGTCAAAATGCCAAGGGGGAGATTGTTGAGGATATGGTATCCTTGACAAAACTGCTCAAGAGACTGTTGAAGCAGTCCCTGAAGTTTGATGGTTGGAGCACAATTTGAACACTGACAAAACAACAAAAGCAAAGAGCCAGAGTTTGCTTCAGCAATCCCTGAAGATCTGAAGCTGAGACACTATTTGAAGAATGGGCAAGAGACAGAGTCTGCTTCAGCACTTTGTGATGTTCCAGAGCTAGAGCAGAATAGACTGGCATTGCACGGTGAGGCTACGACTTGATCCAGTTGGCATCAAAAAAAGTCAGCGAGGTATGCAGATGTCATCAAGAGCTCTGCAGTCGCCAGCACGTGCTCAAAAAGATAAAGATCCAAGAGGTTCAAATTTGGAAACAGGATCTTCAAAAAACTTACTAGAATATAGGAGTCAGATTCTGATATTGATGCTTGGCGCTTTTGGGGGGTGCGAGTGCTTAAAAAATAGTGCAGAGTGCATCAGCTCTACATACAATCAGAGAGAGAAAACACAGAGCGCAAAAGAAGAGCACACGGAGAGAGTAACTCACGGTAGCAGGGTTTATACACTTAGTTAAAAACTTATATTGCGCAGAAGAATCAAAACTCGTGGAGTTTGATTCGAGACTGGTTCTGAGTTCAACTAGAGCGCTGCTCGTTGGAGAAATAGTCAGAAGATCGGTGATCAGCCGCAGACAGGCATTGTCGCGGATTGAGGAGCAGTGATCAAGGCTACCCAATATTGGCAAAGTGTGTCATTGATTGAGGAGGGGCTAAGCCTGAGTTTGAAGAACTTAGAGGGTCCGACTACTTGGCGGGAGAGCTTGGAGTATCGTGAACTGAAGATATAACAACCTGGTGAAGAGTGTGCTTAAGCATTCTATGAGCTATACACTGTAATAGAATAGGCTGAGTTTGAGAGGTAGAGCTGTAGCTATTTATTACTGAGAGTGTGTAGAGTGCACGAAAAGAGTTTGTGATATCAGACTGCTTGCTAGTCAAGGAGATTAGACTGAGCTTTAGATTTTGGCTAGGTGAGAAGTAGAGGTGAGAGTCCTTGTACTTCGAACTTTGATAGTGAAATCTTGAGGATCGGAGCATCCTCCCCAGACGTAGGCAAGTTTTCGAAATGGGTGAACAAACGTATTGT
The DNA here is from genome assembly GCA_963678935.1 of Umbilicus rupestris. Lineage (NCBI taxonomy): Eukaryota > Viridiplantae > Streptophyta > Magnoliopsida > Saxifragales > Crassulaceae > Umbilicus > Umbilicus rupestris. The sequence continues at coordinate 10,729,215 of OY787622.1, forward strand.
GTCTTTCTTATTCCTCAATAGAGTAGTTCCGCGGAAAGATACAGAGATTGCTTAAGCAGAAGCTATATCTCTGCATCAGCAACTAAGTACAATTTCAATTTTGATAGTGGTTTGTAGGTTGCATAAGTTGATAGTGACCAATATATATATTATGTTATATGTTGATATGTTTTTGATCAGCAAGTCTGTGACTAAATTACGTGCATCGAAAGATGTATTAAATTCCTTTTTTGACATGGAAGACTTAAGACTTGCTAAGAAAATATTAGGAATGATAACTAAGAGAGATAGAATAGGAATGGGTTAAAAATTTACCAAAAACCATACCTTGAACAACTGGTTTCTAAGTTTGAATATTTTAACTATAAATTTGTTTTCAGTTCCTTTAGCTGCTCACTTTTGCTTAAGTATAGTGTTCTTAATCTAGGTTAGAAAGAGTAAAATGGCACATGTCCCCCTTCTACAAATGCTATATGATCCATTATGTATGTTGTTATGGTAATGACGTTCAATTGACCAAACCCTCTAGAGTGAACAAACTGAAGTGCACAAGGGGTTGCTACAGCAGCCTGTGTAGCAGAAGAGTTGGAGCATCCTAAGAGAAGAATTACCGTGTGATCTACAATTGCCAGAATTGAAGAATGGAGCAAGGAAAGTATCCAAATGCATATTAGAATATTCCATGGATCAAGATCGTCTTTAACAAACCAGCTTGAAGATAATGATGCTTTTGGAAGGTGACCGTCTGCAATAAACCATCTTGAAGATAATGATGTTTTTGGAAGGTAAGTGTCCTTTTCAAGTATCCGACAAAGTAGGAGGGGAAACCAACTTAAAGATAATGATGCATTTGGAAGTGGGAGTTCGGCAATTTGGGCCATTTAAAGCTTCGAATTCGTCTTAAGGTAAACTAAAAAGATGTATCCCTTTGAGTTCAAGCTATGACACACCTCAATTAGACAATGATCATGCGTTCAGCAAGAACTTGAAGAGGAATAGGCAATTTGCCCATATTTGGTATGTTTTCGCCTTAATCTTTGTGTTTTTCCTTAATTTGCTCAAAATGAGCTACGAAACTTCAATTTGGTAAACTTTGACCTAGAACAAGAGTAGCGTAGTAAAATAACAATAAAAAGTTCAGGAAACGAATAGAAATCCCTTATAAATGAGTGAATATTTAGTTGATAAATCGACCAATTAAAAACTCCACACATGATAGTCCTCGTGCGCTCGGCAAGTCTTCGAAGATGATTAAATCAAACTGCTCAGTTTAGTCTATTTTCATCTAAATCTTAATGTATTGCCTTGATTTGCTCCAAACAAACTACAAAAGTTCAATTGCATAGACTTTGACCTAAAAAAAGAGTAAAGTGCTAAAAGTACAATAAAAAGTTGTGAATATTTAGTCGATAAATGGACTGATCAAAAATCTACATTATCCACTGCTTCTCTAGTTGTGAGGTTTGTTTGTGAACCTATAGCAATTAGATGTGAGGTTTTTTTGTGTACCGAGAGCAATTAGATGTGAGTTAGAGTGTTCTTGAGTGTGTTTCTTTATGGTTGAGCGATTTACACACACTGGTTGTAACCGATTTCAAGGTATAATGCAAACTGAATAAGCTTCAAACTCAGCTTGGATGTAGCCTCTATTTCAGAAATGAACAACGGAAAAAAGGTTGTTCGTCCGTTTATACATTTTTCTTACTCAGTTCAATAGTTGTTGATTGTTTAAGGGCTAGGTAGTAAAAATCACTTGCATATGTAGCGAATCTTAGAAGTACTACACAAAGTTTCAATGTAGAACTGATAAAACAATTTTAATACTTTCCATTTATGTCTATATATCAAATTTGTATATGTTTTTATGTGCACTGTGATGATTATTAGGATACGATTGACTTCCAGCCTTAAAATACTAGATGAGGTGAACCTTAAAAATTATGTGTTTGAACTCATCAAGATATTTTTGAACCCAAAATGTGAAGAATATAAGTTATCATCTCTAACCATCTCTTGGCTGACGACCAGATATATATTTCAGTATAATCTTACACATCATTTTCGAACCTCTTCCATACAATCCTTTAGTCTATTTTTTTCAACCATGATAAGTTCTTTGACAGTGAACATGAGGAGTTCATCCTTTCACAATCATAATCCAAACATTCACAGCGATAGGCGTTCATCCTGCTAATCCTCCTCAAAAAAGCCAACTTTCAAATCTTCTCCTGATAATCTGATTTCCATAAAAAAAAATAGTGAAATTGTTGTGTGCAGGATGATGAGAACTTGTTCAATTTGTTGTCCGGACTTGTTCCTTGAACAAGTTACGTAGCGGAATAAATATGACAGAAATAAAAGCTACTGCTAAGGACACGAGAATGGTGACCCAGTTCGGCTATAACGAGCCTACGTCTGGGGGGCTTATCCCAAGCCCGTGGGAACCGATTCAATAATTCAAGACAGAGTACAAGGGCATTACAGAACGGCAGACTCCCTCTCTATTCTAACCTCTACTCCTCTACTAGTAATCGGCACTCAGGCTCCTCCTGAGTGTAAGACCTCCCGTCTCTTCCCACAACTAGCGTCTACGTAATTGTATGCTTTGAACACTCATGAACCAGCTGCCTTGTATACTTGTATTTTCCTCCGGATGAATGAATGATCACAGCTGCATGAGTTCCTCATATTTAACCTAAGAGATGCCCTTGTATCTCAGGTTGTTACGATCTCAGAGTTTGTTGCGGGTTATCTTTTGTTGTTTGTTTTGATTATTTTGTTGCGATTCGGTTGTTTGTTGTTACACGTTGATAAGGTTATCTTCAAGACTTTCTTCAACCTTATCCTATCATTTAATCCTTATCTTCATCGCGAATTTCGCGCTCGTATTTAGAGGATCGTTGAAGGATCATCGTCACAGCAGAATGTCCCAGTGAGTTATTCAATCTTGGCGCCTGGACAACTTCCTGTACAGTTTTGTGCACACATGCCATATGCATCCACAATCTCCCCCTTGGCATTTGCATCAAAACTTTATCTATTTCCGTGAGTGCATCTTTTCTCCCCCTGATTTGCTGGAAATGCCAAGACAGTTTAGTCCTCAGGAGGCGGAACAGGGTACTTCATATCCCGAATCAGATTGGTGATCTGAGCCCTTTGCAAGGTAAGCCTCTTGATTTGTTGTATTCTGCCACGTGTCTCCTCCCCTTTTGATGGGTATTCCCGCTTTAGAAAAATAATATTTGAATATAAGGGATACCTCCTTGGTCACAACCTTCATCAATGTTGAGGAGCACACAGATTTAATGTGGACCGGTGAGCTTCAAAAAGGGAGCAGTCCAATGCTTTGGTGAAGATATCAGCAACCTGTTGTCCTGTTGAAATGTGAGCTACGCTGATCACCTTCTGTTCGACCAGTTCTCGGATGAAATGATGGCGAATATCGATGTGCTTCGTCCGAGAATGTTGCACTGGATTTTTTGAGATGCTGATGGCACTCATGTTGTCACAAAGGATGGTCATAACTTCTTGTTGGACACCTAGCTCGGAAAACATCTGCTTCATCCATAATAATTGAGCACAACAACTTCCTGCAGCAATGTATTCTGCTTCAGCGGTAGATAGTGAGATGTTGTTCTGCTTCTTGCTGAACCAAGACACAAGATTGTTCCCTAGATAAAAACAACCTCCCGAAGTGCTCTTGCGGTCTTCAGCGCTGCCTGCCAAGTCTGCATCGCTATACCCAATGAGACAGGCACTTGAATCACGTGTGTACCATAATCCGAATTCTGCAGTGCGCTGATGTATTAGATGATCCTCTTTACGTGGGACATGTGGGACTCCTTGGGATTGGCCTGATATCTGGCACACACTCCTACAGAATACGCGATATCCGGTCTGCTCGCAGTGAGGTAGAGCAAACTGCCAATCATGCTGCGGTATAGGTTCTGGTCCACCGATTTCCCAGTTTCATCTTTGGTGACCTATACATGAGTAGTTGCTGGTGTCCTCTTGTGGCTGGAGTTTTCGAGGCCTAACTTTCTCATTAAATTCTTGGGATACTTGCTTTACGATATGAAGGTTCCAGCAGGCTTATGTACCACCTGAAGACCTAGAAAGTAGGACATCTCCCCAACCATGCTCATCTGAAACTCGCTCTTCATCTGTCCAACAAATTGTGCCACCAACTCGTGTGAGGTTGATCCAAATACTATGTCGTCTACATAGGTTTGAGCGATGATAATGGCCTTTCTGGTGCGTCGAACAAATAATGTTTTGTCTGCTCCTCCCCTGGAATAGCCATGCTGGATCAGGAACTCTGTTAGCTTCTCGTACCATGCCCGTGGAGCTTGCTTCAGGCCGTAGAGAGCCTTTTTTAGACGATAGACATGGTCTGGATATGCTGGGTCTTCAAATCCTTTTGGTTGAGCTACGTACACTTCCTCCGATAAGACTCCATTCAGGAATGCGCTTTTCACGTCCATTTGATTTAGCTTGAACTGCATGTGACAAGAGAAAGCAATTAGTAGTGGGATTGCCTAAAGTCGAGCAACAGGAGCAAAAGTCTCGTCAAAGTCTATCCCTTCGATTTGAGTGTATCCTTGAGCCACCAGCCTAGCCTTGTTCCGAGTTATATTTCCCCACTCATCGGTCTTGTTCTTGTATACCCATTTGGTGCCGATGATGTTGACTCCACTTGGTCGAGGACCGAGATCCCAAACATTGTTCCTTTCAAATTCTCTGAGCTCATCTTGCATGGCCAGAATCCGATGTTCATCCTTCATTGCTTCTTTTATGTTTTTTTGGTTCCACCATGGATAGGAAGCATGAGTGATTGATCATGTCGCGATAGTTAACTCTGAGAATCTTTCACGTTTGCCGAGCTTCAGTGGGATCCCCATGACATGATCGATCGGATGGTTGGTCCGAACCCTGTTGGTCGAAAGAGAACAGGCCTCCTTGAAAGCTATGTATCTGTTCGACTTAGGCTGTTCAAGATAGCTTGTTAACTGTTTCAGAAAGCTTTACAAATTTCATTTTGGTGATAGTTAGTTCGAGACAGAAACAGTATGCAGAACAGTAAACGAAACAGAATATGTTTACCCCGTTCGGCTCACCAAGCCTACTCAGAGGGGTTGTTCTGAACCCCAAGTGGGAATCACTTCACAAATATAAGATCAATTACAATAGTTCTTTAAGTAACTAATCCCCGACCGTTATCACTATGAAACTGACTTGATGTGAGTGTGTTTGACTCCCTCAGACGGAGATCCACCTCTTCTCACCTCGATTTGCATCCCGCAAATCGGTAATTCTCTTCCCAAGAATATCAGCACTGTACCGCAGTCTGTTCAACGATTTCTGGTGCTTACTGCTATCAACCTTCTAGCTCGGCGGCTGGATTCTGACTTTTTCTGAAGCTGATCGCCTATCTGCAGCTCTCGTCCACTCTCCCGTTCTGATCTCAGTTCATGTCTATCAGGGATGATTCTCTGTAATTTACGATCTCATCACACATATATATATAATAGATATGCTTTTTCGTTTTTAGAAAGCATGGAATTCGCAGCACCTCTGAGTTGCAGATTATGAACAAGCAGTTGCTACAATACATTCTTGAACACCCAAATCTGATGCAACAAGATAGAACAAGGAACAAAGGTTTGTTCACCCAGTTTGGCCAATCTACCTACGTCTAGGAAGGGCTGAACTTCAACCCTTAATCCACTAGTTTCTCAGGTCCACAGTACAACACGGTTCGACACACGACACTATGCTACCTGACCTAAACTAGTCACACAATCAGAACAAGCTCTGACTTGTGTATTGCACACCTACAGACTTGAAATAATTCAGAATAGCTACAACTCTGATCCCACAAACTCAGCCTATTCTAATAAATTCAATGTTACCTGCAGGTTGCTATAGCACCTGCTGTTAGCACACAGCTGGTACTTAAACTGTCCGCGTTGCTCCAAGCCTTCTGCTGAGCTGATAGAACCTCTCCATGAGCGCTGCACACTCTGGAATACTCCCCCACACTCAGTGACCACCTGCCACTAGTGAGTTTAGCCGACCAATCACTTAACTGAGTTCGTCCACTCGCCAATACCTCCGCAGCCTCCCTTGATCAACCAACAAGCAACCGCTGCTCTGAATTGGCTTCCTGATCAAGCTATGATCAGACTTTGCAAGTCCTGATCACACTCTGCTTCAATCACCTCAGCTCTGTGCTCACGCTCTGCTCTTGTGTTTGCTCTCTTCACTACGATACCCTTGACGCTCTGAGCAGCCTCCTTTAAATAGGAACACCCAGTCCCACCATTCACAGATTTAGCAATTTCCTCTAAACAACAATATTTCCTAATTTGTAGAAGATTAGATTTGATTTGCAAATCTAATCTTCTACAAACAAATCTTTTCTGCCATCTGGGAATCTTCACTGGAATATTCTCTCTGAGTATTTAGGAACTCCCTTGATGCTAATGGATACACTGCCAAGCTCCTTCTGCGAAGATCCGAGCTGCTGCTGACGAACAATGCTACAGCTTCGTGAATCAGCTCCTGCTATAGCAACAGCTTGTTCAGCCGCTTGTTCACTTGAGCTGGTTTTGTCAAAGACTGCCATACTACATCATCAATCTCCTCCTTGGCATTTTGACAAAACACTTGGCCACAGATGAAGTCTTCCACGAATAACAAATATAAAACTACTTAATAACAGTTTCAAAGTAAAAGTAAGTTGTGGCCACACTCGGCCTTAGCATAGCCACGCAGGGCTTCAAAAAAAAACATCTAGAGAGTTCAGTTCATCTGGCCTTCATTTACTCTCCCCCTTTTTGACACAAATGCTCATGTCCCTGGAGCAGGTCTTTGCTCCTCCGGATATTCCAAGTCTTTAAGGAGGCTTCTGATTTTGGCACGTCTGGCATCCCTTCGTTTGGCTTCAGTGTCCAGCATGTACAGCTCTGTCTTTAGGTGGTCCACGATCCTTGCATGGAGAGCTGCTTGAATTGCAGGGGCAGGGGGGAAGAGCTACCTCATTAGAGGGTGGATCAGAGGGGGCAACCAGAAGTGGGTCTTCTTGGGCAATGTCAACTGCGTGCTTCCCTTTGAAGAGCTTGTGATCTACTGTAAAAACCTGCAGCTCTTTGAACAATCATTCAGTAATCTCTCCTAACTCTGGATGCTGAGAGACCATCATTCCATAAATGAGGGATGGCAGCACAATGGGCTTGCTAGAGGAAGCACTGCCAGCATGAGCAGCAAGTTGGGGAAACATCACACTACCCAAGCTGATTCTTCTCTTTTTCCCAATCGAGTGTAAAAGATTAGCAAAGGATCTGCTAACCTTTCCCCTATGAGAGCTGGGGATCCAGTTCCTAATCACCAAGTTATACAACAGGGCATTTTTGGAGGTGAGTTCCGCAGTACTGAGATTTGGTCCACCCCATGACATGCACACTCCTCCCGTGAGAACCTTGGCCAACACCTCTTGCTTGACATTTGTAGGCTCTCTGGCATCACTGTCTATTTCAAAAAAATTCATCTATCTTCTCAGGGGTGATTACTACCTACTTACCCCGCACCCAACTCTTCCCAAAATCATCTCCTTCTTCCTCACTAAATTTTTCTTCCATGTTGACTATGAATTCCCTAACTAGTGATATATTGAATCTGTAAGGGTAATTCAGGGACTTGAGTAGGTTTACCTCAGCTAGGAGCTGGATGATAGCTGCAGATTTATATTTGTCCAGGTCCAGTCTCTTCTTTGTAACAATGTGCTTCCTCTCCACAGAGCACCATGATTGAGAGGCATGCCTGTTTCTGAACCATACTCCCCCTATAGTGACTACAACAGTATCAGTCAGAATAGGTCTTCTCTCGGAAGGTTCACCTACAGCATCCTCTTCACTAGACTCCTCTTCTTCACTGCTGGAATCAGGGATGATGATCGGAGCTTTTCCTTCGTCAGAAGATGGAGGAGGATGTGCTGCAGCAGTTTCTTGTTCATGAAGATCTGCATCAACCTCCTCTCCTTCTTCTTCTATGCCAGGGGACGTGACAAGGGTTCTACAGGACTCTTCAGCCTTTTGACCGGCTGCAGTAACGTCTGTACCTTGTACTCCCCTTGAGCCTTCTTCGAGCACTGCTTCTTCAGTCACCACTGCTGCGCTGATTGCAGGCGCCCCGTCATGGGCCAGTCGTCTCCTTTTCTGTGGAGTTCCTCCTTGTGGAGAAGGAGTATTGTGCGACACAGGGAGAGGTGCGGGCTCCCAGACCACCAAGTCAAGTCGTTGAGGAGGCGCTTCACACGAGACTTAGACCTCCTTTCAGTTCTGCCTAGTTGTGCTGCTGCCAGGTTCTTCTTCAGTCCGCGAGTCTTCACAATTGTTAGCAGTTTGCAGAAGGAGTTCGAGTAGGGGAGGATTTGATCTGCGTGCGATTTGGGAAAAACTTCAATCGAATGTGCCCTAGAAATTTGATTTACCCGCTAATTTTTTTCTTTTCCAGAAGCACGTGCTCAGCATGTGATCTCTTCTGTCTTTAGCAACCAAATGTTTTGAATAAGCTTCTTCAGACTCTGGTTGCTATAGCATCACGGGACTGAATCACTTACTTGCTGATGCTACCTCCATTGTCTGGTGATTCCTTGTCAGAGTCAGCTGGTTGTTTCTTCATCCATACTTGAGTCGGTCTTTATTTCCACAGCTTCTGACAGTCAACTCCCTTGTTTTTCAGTTTGTCACATTTAGGTCTCCACACCTGTGTTTCCTGTGACACTCTTTTGCTTGCTTCACTCCAGTGCGCTGGTTTCTCCATTATTCTGACTCTCCATTGCAGTTCTGATCGTTGATGAAGATTTGCAGGATAAGCCGAGCTGAAGGACATCTGACAGTGATTGTTGAACTTCGATTTCCTTTTCCTGAAATCATCTCTGATAACCCTTCTGCGTATCTGAGGGTTCTTCAGGCTAAAATGTTTTCTTTGATTACATTTCCCTTTTCCATTGGCCTGTGGATTACTTCTTCTTCTGTGAAGACTTGCATTTGATACAGAGGATAGATACAGCGGTTGCTGAAGCACCTCCTGGTTAAGGTTGACAGGCAGTCCTTCCTTCATCAGCTTCTGGCTGAGCTTACCTTCTCTTCACAATCCTTGATATTCTCTGTTTCAATAGGCTTAACAAAGACTATTCTACCAGTGGTTTCCTCACCTATATATCCCAGGCCCATTCTTCCTCCTTCAAATCTTTGATAATAAAGGATTTCATCCAGTATATTTTTCTGAGGGTCAGTTGTGAGAGGAGGGCTAACAGCAGTGTCTTTGGTAGCAGAATCTTCTTTCTTCGGTAGGTTGACAGGTCTACTGAGTGATGACAGTTTTTCAAGCAGCACCTCCCGCTCTTCTTCCAGTTGATTGACTCTGTCTTTTAATTCTTGATTTACCTTCAGGGCATCCTCACATTGTTGAAGGATGTCTCCCAGACTTTCTAACATGTTGTGTGTAAAGTCATCCTCATCTTCGCTGTCTGACACATCAATCCCATAATTAAACTCATTCTTTGTTGCTTCTTCAGAATCATAAGAGGATACACTAGCTAACATAATAAAAAAAATTTATATCACTTTCCTCAGAGTCACTCCATTTCGCAGTTAGTGACTTGTTGTCTTTCTTGTCAGAACCCTTGATCTGCTTGCTAGGACACTCTGCTTCTCTGTGTCCATATCCTTCACAGTTCCAGCATTCCTTCTTTCTTTCTTTTCTTCTTCCTCTTCGGCTGGTTCTTTGGCTTTTCTCTGATTTCCACCTATTCTGGATTGTTTTCGAGAGTTTAAGGTCTGAACAGACCTTGTTTCCATGTATTTCAAGAACTTCCCCAGATTTTTTACCAATAAACTTAGTTGATCATCAGCTGAGGGCTTCTTCTCTTCTATTTCAGCTTTCAATCCAACGTTTTTGCTTTTGGAGGGAGCATCTTCTTTGACTAGCTTCATCTCAAACTGCTTGAGAGACCCAATTAATTCTTCCAGCCTCATGTGCCTAACATTCTAAGCTTCTTCAATGGCTGTCACCTTCATGTCAAATCTGGATGACAATGATCTGAGGACCTTCCTAATTAGCTTTTCTTCAGGAATAGGTTCTCCAAGAGCATGACCTTCATTAGATAGGTCACACAGCTTGGCATTGAATTCTGTGATGGTTTCCTTCTCCTGCATTTTCAGACCTTTAAACTGTGAAGTAATCATCTACATTCTGGATATCTTCACTTTGTCAGTCCCCTCATGAGCAACTTTCAAGATCTCCCAAGCTTGCTTTGCAATGTCATAATTGGAGATTAATTTGAAGTTGTTGGCATCTACAGCAGCAAAGATTGCATTTAAGCCTTTTGAATTGCCAGTTGCTGCAGCATCCTCTTCTTCAGTCCGCTGCTCTTCAGGTTTCTTCTGATTGATTCCTTTTTCATTAGTGGTTCTGGGAGGAGCACACTCCGTCTCCACGGCTTTCCACACTTTCTCATCAATAGCCTTGAGAAACACCTTCATCCTAGCCTTCCAGTAGCCATAGTTGCTTTCTTCTAGCAGTGGAGGGCGGCTTGTGCTTTGTCCTTCCTTCATTTTCTTGCTCTTCTCAGCTAGGTGCACGGGATCTTGACTCTGTATGTTGAGCTCCGGCTCTGATACCAATTGAAATTCGCAGCATCTCTGAGTTATAGATTGTGAACAAGCAGTTGCTACAGCGCACTCTTGAACACCCAAATCTGATGCAGCAAGATAGAACAAGGAACAAAGGTTTGTTCATCCAGTTCGGCCAATCTGCCTACGTCTGGGAAGGGCTGAACTCCAACCCTTAATCCACTAGTTTCTCAGGTCCACAGTACAACACGGTTCGACGCACGACACCTATGCTACCGGACTTAAACTAGTCACACAATCAGAACAAGCTCTCACTTATTGCACACCTACAGACTTGAAATAATTCAGAATAGCTACAACTCTGATCCCACAGACTCAGCTTATTCTAATTAATTCAATGTTACCTGCAGGTTGCTATAGCACCTGCTGTAGCACACAGCTGGTATCTAAACTGTCAGCGTCGCTCCAAGCCTTCTACTGAGCCGATTAAACCTCTCCACGAGCGCTGCACACTCTGGAATACTCCCCCACACTCAGTGACCACCTGCCACTAGTGAGTTTAGCCGACCATACACTTAACCGAGTTCGTCCACTCGTCAATACCTCTGCGGCCTCCCTTGATCAACCAACAAGCAACCGCTGCTCTGAATTGACTTCCTGATCAAGCTATGATCAGACTCTGCAAGTCCTGATCACACTCTGCTTCAATCACCTCAGCTCTGCGCTCAAGCTCTGCTCTCAGTGATGATCGAAGATCCTCTCGTACTTGAATTCTATTCTCACGATATTTTGTGTACGCTCTCGTGTTTGCTCTCTTCACTTCGATACACTTGACACTCTGAGCAGCCTCCTTTAAATAGGAACACCCAGTCCCACCATTCACAGATTTAGCAATTTTCTTCAAACAACAATATCTCCTAATTTGTAAGAGATTAGATTTGATTTGTAAATCTAATCTTCTACAAACAAATCTTTTCTGCCATCTGGGAATCTCCACTGGAATATTCTCTCTGAGTATTTAGGAACTCCCTTGATGCTAATGGATGCACTGCCAAGCTCCTTCTGCGAAGATCCGAGCTGCTGTTGACGAACAGATGCTACAGCTTCCTGAACCAGCTCCTGCTATAGCAATAGCTTGTTCAGTCGCTTGTTCACTTGAGCTGGTTTTGTCAAGGACTGCCATACTACATCATTAAAGCATGATAATCTTTGATCGAGCTTTCCTAATCCAGAATCGGATCCAATCTTTGGAGCACCTAATCTGATATTCTAGGCACAGAATCTGGTGGAGAATATCCTCGGAATATTGCAAAATATATCCTTCATGACGCACTTCATTTGCAGATCTTGTTTGATATTATTGCAGCGCCTGTCTGAACAGCTAATGTCTCACCTTCTATTCCAGCCGAGGTCTTTGCCTTGTTTGTCAAAAACTATGTCATTCATGATCCATGAACTACATGGATCAACATTCTCCCCCTTGGCATTTTTTTGACAAAACTAGCTCCCGAATGAATTCGCTCGCAATAATACTCCCCATTTTTTGTAAACAAAAGATGACAAGGCATTATACATGACCAATCAACACTAGACAACAACATTACCTAGCCAGGGGTGTCTTCGCATCATTAGAGTCAGATCCTCAATGGCTTCGATAACCTTAGGAACTTCAGTACATTCTCTTGAACAACTCTCTTCTCCTGAACTGTCTTCCACTTCTGTCAACCTCACTGTTGCAGAACACTGTGACAGCCTTTGTCAAAGACTCTCCACTTAGATTTTTGATAAGGTGGACACTTCTCGGATTTACTTGCATCAATCTTGCTCTTCTTCGTGACACTGCTCCCCCTGTCTCAGTGGCTGCACTCTTCTTTTTCTTTGTTCTACTATCCCTCTTTGCTTAGATAGTCGTGTTGAATAGAGGACTCCATCATTGCCTCATTCTGATTATCTGTCTCAGCAACTGATCATCTGCCTCTTTGTCTGCTCCATCAGAGACTGTTTCAGCAACAAGTCTTTACTCTTCTTGACAGCGCATCCTTTGAATCTTTCTTCAACCTAAATTCTGCTTCCTTTATCTTCTCATCAGCTTTCTGAGCAAGCAGCTTAGCTAGTCTTTTTCCAACAGACTTCAAACAATTTCTTCTTTGAAACAAGTCTCTTCCACACTTGTCTGCCAGAGACATTTTGACCGACTTTGATCGTCTCTGTTCTCTCGGCAGGCAACTCCCCCTGACTGTCAGAACCTTTGAAACAGGCTCTGTTCAACTGCTTCAGACTTCTGAACAGGAGCTGGCACCTAGATGCTCTACGAATATATATAAGGGAAAATTAGGAATTCAAAACACAAATATCAAAGAACTAGAAACCTCAATCAAAATCTCGGATCTTGCTGATTTCTTCTTTCCAAAGGATCTAGAAAATAATTGCCTCGTCATGCATGACCTGTCACACATCCTCTGCCTCAGACTCTGTTTCACCCACTCTATTAGAAAAACACAAGAACTTCTCGCCCTGAATTCTTTAACCAGTTCAATAGTTCCTTAGGAATTGTTCCAGAACTGGTCAAGCCCTTCTGAACCTGATTATGCGGCGATAGCACATAGACCCAAGACGAGTCTAAGTGTTTCAAACTGAGCATTGTTCAAGGCCTTAGTGAGAATATCTACTGGCTGTTTATTAGTGGATACATGTTTCAGAGTCATCTCCCCCTGTTTGAGACCATATTCTTCCTGCATCTGTTTCATCCAAATATGGGCGCAACAGCTTCCTGCAGCTGTATATTCCTCATGAGCAGAACAGGGTCTGTTCCTGAGATAGAGTAAACTTCCGATCATGTTCCTGTACAGGGTTTGTTCCACGCTGACTCTAGAATAAGTGTGCTTATGACTTGCAATTTACAATCCGAACTTCTTCCCCAAGTTCCTGGCATCCTTGTGAACGTGCTTCACCCATAGAGTCTTGTATTCTCCCCCTCGCACATAGCTATGTTGAACGAAAAATATTCTGAGACATTTATACCATGCTTTGTGCGCTTGTTTTAATCTGTGCAAGACCTTTTGGAGACAGTACATGTGATCCCTTCTATGGCAGTAAGATTTGTGTCTTTCTCACGTTGCAGTCTCAGAATCAAGTGAATCACAGCTCGAACAGTGTCTGATTTTTGTCTTGTCTGTTTTCCTATCTTGCATTCACCACACAAAGCATCAGTTTTTCCTGTCAGTTCAGGTATTCCTCGCACCAGTCCAAGTTTAGGTATCTGCCTCATGGCCTTGAGATTCAAGTGTCCCAGCATCTTGTGCCACAGAATCAGTTCATCCTGCTGAGACAGAAAACAGCGAGCTGTGACAGGCTCTGTGTCAGAATTCAACAGATAATAGTTATTTGATGAACGAATTCCTCTCAAAATACACTTCCCTTCCCTGTTGACGACCTGGCACGAATTTTTTGGTGAATTGCACATTCAGCTTTCCAACACACAGCTGACTTATACTTAGTAAGTTGGCTTGAAGGCCTTCCACAAGGAGCACTTTGTCAATTTTGGGCATCCCTTGAACAGATAATGCACCTTGACCAATAATCTTTCCTTTTGTCCCATCACCAAATGTAACAAATCTCCCATCCAAGTTCTGTACATCGGTCAGATAGCTGGCTTCTCCTGTCATGTGGGCTGAATAGCCACTGTCAAAGTACCACCGGTCCTTCTCAAGGTGAGAAGATGAGTTGTATGCGACGTAGCAATGGTTATCATGAATTTTTGAGACAGGAAAGAATCTTCTCAAGCGATATTTTGCAAGAAATATGGGGCACTTTCTCTGGATGTGGCCTTGAGCTTTGCAAAAGTAGCAGATACGCTTGTCCTCCGTCCAACGCTTATTAAATCTATAACTGGGATGAACACGTTATCATAATTAGGATTTTTAGCTTGAACAAACACAGTCTTACCACAAGTTTTCTGATGTTCATAGCCCAGACCAGGACTTTCGCTATTCGAACGTTGAGCACCCAAAATCGAATCAAGTTTCTTCGTCCCATTGTTCAACATACAAACATACTTTCTTCTCTGACCAGTAAACTTTGCTGGAAACAAATTCTTCTAAGAGAAAGAACACAGCTGCCATACCTTCAAAACGCACCCAGCACAAAACTTCGATTTGGACAGTTGATACAGCACTTGAACCAGCACCTGCTGCAGCACCCCCTGCTGTATCTGCTCCTGCTTGTTTGTTTGAGCTGCAGCAGCTCCTTGTTCACATATGTTGGTTTTGTCAATCCTGCCATACTAGCATCATCAGAAGCATCACCTGGGTCATCTCATGGAGAGTCCTGTTCTTTCTTTCCACGACTCCGTTCTGTTGAGGAGTAATTGGAGAAGAGAACTGATGTTGGATTCCATGATTGATGCAATAGTCCATCATTTGCTCGTTGTCAAATTCTCGTCCATGGTCACTCCTGACAGCTATCACATATTCACCCTGGCTCCTCCTTGCTTGTTCCAGCTGGGTGGTGAGTTGGACAACAACTTGGACGGTTTCTGACTTTTCCCTGAGGAAGAAGACCCAAATGTATCTGGTGTAGTCATCTACGCATACAAATACACACCTCTTCCTTCCGATGCTTTCCACCTGCATTGGGTGCATAAGATCCATGTGCAGTACCTCTAGAGGCTTTGAGGTATTGATTTGATTTGCTCTCCGATGTGCTATCCCCGTTTGCTTCCCGAGTTGGCATTTTCCACATAGAAGGTCTACTTCCCCGGTGAAGGCAGATATTCCACGAATGAGCCCTTCTGCTGCGAGTCTTTTGAGCAACCTACCATGGATATGTCCCATCCGTCTATGCCATAGTTGCAGCTCTTCAGTATTGGTTTTGAGACAGATTGATCTTCTGGTTGTGTTGCGTTCCAGTAGGTAGCAGTTGTTAGTCGAGCAATGACCTCTGAGTAGGCATTCTCCTTGCTTGTTTATGACTTTGCAAGTTGAATTCCACCTGGTTCTTCCAATCGTAGAGCTGACTTATGCTGAGTAGATTGGCGGTTAGTCCCTCAACCAGCAGCACATTACGGAGCATAGGTAGTCCTGGAGCGTGTAAGGTGCCACTACCGAGGATTCTTCCGCTCTTCCCGTCGCCAAACACCACGTATTGATTGCGGGTTGGTCTTATGTCAGTTAAGTACTCCTCATTGCCTGTCATATGTCCGAAGCACCCGCTGTTGAAATACCATCTGCTTCGTTCGAAATGTGAAGTCATACTATAGGCAACCAGACAGGTGTCTCTTCTCTCCTTGGCTCTCCAGCCCACTTGCCAATGTGTCCAGGGCTTGAGTCCATTCTTCTAATAGGACAGTTTCTTCTAATGTGTCCAGGTCTGTGACAGTAATAGCACTTTCGTTTCTTCTTTCGTGTCAATGATTTGTTCCTGAGTCTGGAAATGGTTGGAGGAGTCTTAGCAGCTTCGCGAACAAACTCCATCTTGTCAGTTGTTTTGGATCCCGTGAATCCAATGCCTCGTGTGTCATGACTTGATCTCTGCATAGAAAGAATAGAGTCGAGTTTACCAGTACCATTGTTAAGCATCCTCTGAAACTTTATGAGGGATCTCAGCTCCTTCGTAACTTCAGACAGTTCCTCTTGCAACCTATTGATGGTTCTGGAGTCCTCAGCTTTTCCTTTGTTCAAGATGTTGTTCTGGTGTTGAAGGTCGGCAATCTGCTCTTTTAGGTTGCTGATTGTTTTATTCAGCTTTGTGTTGACGATGACTACTTCAGTCCATTTTGAATGCAAAAGCGTGAACTTCTCGATGATACATTCATCAGTTGGTTCTTCATCTTCACTGTCTGAACCTGTTACAGAAGTAATTGAAGTTAGTGCAACTATCTTTTCAGGACTTTCTTCCTCGGACTCTTCATCACTCCATGTTACATTCAGGGATCTTTTGTTTCATTTGAGCGTGTTTGCTCACTCAGCCTGTACATGTCCGTATCTCTCACATTCTCTGCATTGAATCCCCTTTGGATGGCTTTGTTCCTTGGAGCCTAGTTGTCTGATTCTAGTTTGGGAATTTCCTCTGGATCTGTACTGGCCGTTGTGTTAAGCAGATTGTCCCACCAATTTCTTATTCGGTTTGTTCATGAATCTCCCAAATTGTTTGCTTAGGAGGACCATTTCTTCTGTCATGTCATCTTCATTATCAACTTCTTGAGTTTCTGCCTGGAGGCTGATGACACGTTCTTTTGCGGCAAGTTGGTTCCCGGCTATCCCATCTCATATGTGGTGAGTGATCTCATCAAGTCATCAAGCCGCATTCTTCTCACATCCTGAGCTTCCTCGATCACGGTCACTTCATTTCGAATCTGGCAGGCAGTGATCGCAATGCTTTTCTCACCAGCTTCTCTTCAGGTATGGGCTCTTCTAAATTGAAGGCTTGATTCGACAGATCTCCTAACTTTGCAAAAAATTCCCTTATGGTCTCGCCTTCTGTCATCTTCAGTTCCTCAAACTGCGTGTTGATCATTTGCATTCGGGACAGCTTCACTTTGTCTGTTCCTTCGTGATGAGTAGCCAGTATGTCTCATACTTCTTTGGCAACCTCGCATTTTGAGATGAGCTTGAAGATCTTCTCATCTACTCCGGAGAATATGGCGTTTAAGGCTTTGGCGTTGCTGGTTCGTGCCCATTCCTCATTCTCTGTCCACTCTTCTTCAGCCTTTTCAGTCTCGTTTCCATCTTTGTTCGTCTTCGTTGGGACACTCCAGGGCTTCAGAAAAGCTCTCCACGCGCGGTCATCGACGGTTTGGATGTACGCATTCATCCTGGCTTTCCAGCAGCCGTAATTGTCTTCATCCAACAGTGGGGGTCGTGCTATGCTTTGTCCTTCCTTCGTACTCATTTTCCTGTAGCCTTTTCCCAAGATCTTACTCTGTATGTTGAGCACGCTGCTCTGATACCAATTGAAATTTTTGTGTGCAGGATGATGAGAACTTGTTCAACTTGTTGTCCGGACTTGTTCCTTGAACAAGTTACGCAGCGGAATAAATATGACAGAAATAAAAGCTACTGCTAAGGACACGAGAATGGTGACCCAGTTCGGCTATAATGAGCCTACGTCTGGGGGACTAATCCCAAGTCCGTGGAAACCGATTCACTAATTCAAGACAGAGTACAAGGGCGTTACAGAACAGCAGACTCTCTCTCTATTCTAACCTCTACTCCTCTACTAGTAATTGGCACTCAGGCTCCTCCTGAGTGTAAGACTTCCTGTCTCTTCCCACAGTTAGCGTCTACGTAATTGTATGCTTTGAACACTCATGAACCAGCTGCCGTGTATACTTGTATTTTTCTCCGGATGAATGAATGATCACAGCTGCATGAGTTCCTCGTATTTAACCTAAGAGATGCCCTTGTATCTCAGGTTGTTACAATCTCAGAGTTTGTTGCGTCTTATCTTTTGTTGTTGTTGTTTTGATTATTTTGTTGCGATCCGGTTGTTTGTTGTTACCCGTTGATAAGGTTATTTTCAAGACTTTTTTCAACCTTATCTCCATCATTTAATCCTTATCTTCATCGCATTCGCTCTCGTATTTGGAGGACCGTTGAAGGATCGTCGTCACAGCAGAATGTCCCAGTGAATTGTTCAGTATTGGCGCCTGGACAACTTCCTATACAATTTTATGCACACATACCATATGCATCCACAAATAGCAATAATATAAATTTAGGCTGTAACTTGTGACCCAGGTAGCAATTTACTGGCAGGAGCATATTTAATACTTAACTGCCTAAAGCTCCAATCTCGTGTACTTTTAATTATCACTTTTGACATCATTTCAAATTTTATAATCCTCGTTGCATAAGTTTTGAAAACATTTTACTTTTATCATTTTCTCATTGATCTATTTTTGTCAAACAGGTACTAGCAATTTGTTTACTTTAATAGATAATCGGCCGTGTCAGAGCTTACATGGCATTCTGGATAAAATGAAGCTTGTTTAAACCGGTACTTTTAAGTAGTGTTTTTATCGCAAAAACAGTGAGGCCTCTGAGATTTATTCTCTGAACAAACCGCGACTCTGGTCCATTTTGTTACGCTCCTTGCCATCCCTTTGCTTCATCACGTGTTGTTAGGAACATGTGGCGATCCGTCATACAAGTTTTAATATCCTTCATCAAGGTTCATATTAAATTTATGATATCACGTGTTGTTATACACGGTCGTCATATACTTTGTGCACAAATGTATTCACTCATTTATGCTCTCTCGTGATTGTAGTCAGTACATGACTACATGGATAATGAAATGTCTAATCTTTTTTCACAACTAAAAGTGACAACACTAATATCAGCAATATGGACATTACATGTGTGTGGTCGTGACTCTTCCAATTCTCCTTGTTCCATCAAATATTTAAACCTCGTGTTAAGAAGCTTTGTATTTAATAAAGTTTACTCTCTTTTTGATATTTGGCAGCTACACGCTTGTGTTGTTTTGGTATTGTTCTCGTCTTCTAGTTAAATAGTCACCGGCTTGTTTGAAGGTGCAATGAACTAGAGTCGTAACATGCAAATTACTCTTTTGAGTATATTACTGAAACATTCAGAGGCATTAATTGTTATTAAGACCCATCTTCTACCTTTCTCGTTGCATGCCAATATTAATTATTCAAGGCTAAGCTCATCTACCTTGCTCATCAGAGTTTGGTCTAGTGGTAAAAATTATGTAAGTATTCAACATCGGTAGAGTTTGATTCCTAATCGGGTCAGAACAGGGGATCTAGTGAGGATTATAAGGGTAGAATAAGGAAAGAAAAAAAAGCTCATCTACCCCTCTTTTGATGTAGAATTGTAACATGTGCCAAATAATCTTTAAGCTATTCTTCTATTTCACATTGAAGTTGCTAGCGAGATGTCGAGAGCAAACCAAGTCCAACTTCCATTATTTTCACTTCCAAAAAAAAAAACATATGCAAAAAAAATAAGATGATTATTCACGTCCACACCCACCACAATTAACAATATTCCATTGTATTTTCTTTACAAGTGCATTCCGTCAATACAAAAAACCGGATGATAATGGACGAAAGTTTCTACTGCCTTCGCAATTGCCTTGAAAATTAAATCACGCTCTTTTTGTTACCTTCAACATATGATGTTTGCCAAAAACATCTGGATTATTATGTTTCAATATGTTCATGAATTGTAGTGTATTTGACAAAGCTTTATAATCTAATTTCCACGCCTTTACACATGAAATATTATAATTATATTTTTTTTGGCATATTTGTTGTTTGATGGCCCTCGTGTAAACCTTAGCTTTTCTCGAATAATACAGATTTTCATAACAATTAAAAATTTATTGAAATGAGCATTTTCTCAAATTTTAAAATGCCTCCCCATATCCTGTTATCTTCAGACGGCATCCCTCCACGCACAATTATTTACTTCACTGCGAATAAACCTACATATCCACGAGAAGAATAATGGATTCTGTAGACAAATTTATGTAGCAACACACCAAACCATTATATGAAATTATTCACATTCAACAAATAGCACCCCAAATATGCTCTACATGACATAGTGCACAAAAGAAGTCATGATCCAGTCTCCATCTTATTAAATGATCACAACACAACAAATCAATTATAAATGCAAGGAGGAAGCCAGGGCTGAAGAATGATATGGTAAATGGTGGTTGAGAATCAAGCCAAAGCTTTAATCATCAACCCCACAAGCTTTAATCACTCTCTCGAGTGTTTCTGGCCACATGTTTTCTTTTGGTCCCTACTCCACTTTGCCACCTATTGCTTTCTCACTTCTTCTATATTCTTCTTCCAATCAACTGTCCCTCCTGCATCATTCCATTTCTCATAATCCTAAAAACATCTGGATCATACTTTGCATATCAACGAAAATTTCAGAGTCAGTAGGAAGACCCAGATTGAAAGTTTCAACCTTTACCCTGTTTGGATCCGAGGAATGAGAGCAGGACAAGGAGAAGGAGGAGTTATTCATTATGCGAACTATTTGTGATGTCTGCGAGGGTGCTGCCGCTATTCTCTTCTGCGCTGCTGATGAGGCTGCTCTTTGTCAATCATGTGATGACAAGGTCTGTTTCTTTCAACCCCTTTTATGGATTTACTGTGCCGTATGTGTTTTGGAGGTTGCTTGTTTGATGCCGTTTAGGGTTTTGATATGAATGGATGCACTGCAGAGTTGTTACGGACTTTGATCTGTTGGTGGATATAATTGTTTCAGTCGTCTAGATGGAGGCGCTTGTGGATGTCTATTTGAGAGGGTTGTAGTCAGAGCTCAAGATGAGCATTTGAAATTTCATCCAGCTAATGAGAATGGTATACGAGTACAACACAGTTACTTCAAATGTTGTCTGACGTTTCATTGCTGTGAAACAAAGACTGAAATCTAATCCACAGTGCGGATAAGTTCAGTATGCTCCAAGGCACTTATTTGAAGTATTTCCGTCACTCATCAGTAACATAGTGTTGCTGAGGAGTCATCCAACGATGGATGCGTTGAATGGATTGCTGAGACGGCTTAATGTCAGGAGCGCGAGCACACACACGAACACGTGATATTTGCTTCATCCAAATGTAGTTCATTTAGCGTATTGTGTATTGCTTGTAAGACAAAAAGATTACCTTCTGATGCTGAGTCGACCTGATGTCAGATGCCTCTACTTCTACAATATTGAGTTACATTCTGACCATAAGTGAAGTCCATTGAATGGTCTTACATTCTTTTCCGTTGGTTACTATGCAATATAATTTTTTATGATCTTTTACAAAGGTAATTTCTGTGCCGTAGAATCATGTAACATGATTAAAAGGTGAAGAATGCAGGGTTCTTCGTCGGCTGCTGTATAAGAAAGTACAGTGTGATGAGGATCTGTGTCAACAGAAACATCTAAAATGTGGGAGTGGATATTTATGCTTTATATTTGCATATGTTTTCAGATCAGCAGAATCAAATTACAGTAAATTTTGAGCCTTTTGATCCAATTTGATAATGGTAGTAATTTTGTTATTTTCTTTTGTGTTTGGCAGGTACACATGTGTAACAAGTTAGCAAGCCGGCATGTCCGGGTTCAGTTAGCTGCCCCAAGCGCCGTTCCTCGTTGTGATATATGTGAAAATGCACCAGGTATGTTGAACTTGTTTAAGGTATTTGATTCCCTCGCCAGTTTGCACTTTTGATCGGCAAAAGATTTATTACATTTGATATTTTCCTACAACAGCTTTCTTCTACTGTGAGGTGGATGGAACCTCTCTTTGCTTGCAGTGTGATATGATTGTACATGTTGGAGGTAAAAGAACACACGGAAGGTACCTCATACTAAGGCAGAAGGTTGAGGTTCGGAACTTCTTCTTCTTCTTTTTTTTGTAATGATTAAGATTCTTTTTAGTTGCTTGATATCGTTAGATTTAGTAGATTCTCTTGTGTTATAGTTTCCAGGTGACAAGCCTGGCCAACTTGAGAACCCAGCCTCACAACCATCAGACGCTGGTGAAATCAATGAGGGCGCTAAAAATATGACTAGAGAAAATCATCAAAATCACGGTTCCTCTCTGATGCCAATTTTAGATTCTAATGGGGATGGTAATGCAAAAAGGGATACAAAGATGATTGACTTAAATATGAAGCCTCAGCTTATACATGAACAAGCTTCCAATAATCAGGTTAGGATGTTGTTCTCTTGGTCGGGCATCCATTCTGGTTCATGCTCAGTCGGGTTCAAATATCTAATAACAAAATGCGGACCACGATGTTAGTCTACAGTCATGGCTTTCTAAAAGAATTGAGTAGCAAATGATGTGCACTTGTTTGTGTACGATAACCGACTCAGAATAGGACTGTCATAAAAGATCGTTGTTGTGGAATGTATACTGTTCTATTATTTTCCTTACCTATATATATACTCACTTCAGATTTCTTTGTATGTAACAGTAATTTTGGATTCATTAGGTCGGCCAATTATAGACTATCCTTCCGCAGCAAGGCAGAGGATTTTAGAGGTATCTGACATTCTCACTCCTTATGTGCCATCAACTTCTCTACCGCTCAAGCGAACTGGACTGTGTTTTTGGAACTAAAGAACAGATCTATCTATGCCGGCCACCAAGTTACTTAGACCAGTAGTAAACCCTTTCATGGCTGACGTAACGGAAAGAAAATATCTGTAATTGTATGACAGGCGATTCTTTGTGCATCAGTTTCCCTCAGAACGTGATCTGGCTATAATCTGCTGTTCTTGCCTTGTCCGTATTGGACATTTTTGGTTATCTCAACCATCAATTTAAAACCGTTATCAAGGGCAGTGTTCTTTAAGATTACGGATTACCACGGTACTTTAGGACAGGTCTAAGCCTGGCTTTACCATGATCTCAGGTTTCATGCTGCCATGCTATGTTGCTGTAGTCAGTCTTGCATTTACTGGATGCAAGTAAATGTTAAGTTTACACAGGCAAAGTAACAGAATTTTACAAGACGGGTCCTTGGGAAGTTGCCTCCAATGCAACATTCTGGTAGCCATGCTCGAAAGTGGATCCAAATTGGTATGGTGGCCATCCCACTCCTCACCATCAATCCATAAAACACCAGCAACGTTTACATGTCAATGATGGTTTAGCTTCAAGTTTTATTAGTCAAGTGCAATCGTCTTTGGAAATTTTCTAAGCAAATTGTGATAACTAGTTTACTATGAAAGTTGAGTTTCTTGCATTAGATAAATGTGGAAAAGAAGCAGAATGGTTGAAAAACTTTGTAGGTGATATTCAAAGTTGGATAACATCTCTGTCACCAATATGTTTATACTGTGACAACCAATCTTTAATTGAAACGGCACACAATGTAATGCATAATGGCAAGTCAAGATATATACGCTCACAATATAATATCATTAAATAACTCTTTTACATTAATATTGACTATGTGAGGTTCGAATAGAATATTGTGAATTCATTAACCAAGAGTTAAAACCGAACCTAGTTGAGAAGATGTCCAAATAAATAAATTAAGTCAATGTAAATGAAATTCAATCATACTAACTCGAGATCCCAAGATCTTGGTTCAAAATGACAACATCTTTGTTAAAAGAAAAGTGATGTCACTTTTGAAGAGAATAATATGGCTTTAAATCTTTAGAAACTCTTGCAAAAGCACGCCTATGTCTAAGGCCAAAATGAACATAATAACGAGAGATAAACATGTGTCAAGAAAATATATGTGTTTTGCTTCCGTTAAACTACTAATAGTTTGACAACATCACGTCTGCTGAATAGTTAGTAAAGATTATGTGCAAGATGTCTTAAACATATGTATGATGAATAGTTAGTAAAGACATCAAACAGATGTCTTCACGATGGAAGGTTCAAAGATTATGTACACCTATCATATACAAGTATTATCTGTAGAAACTTTCACCAAGTTGAGTCAAATTTTGATTTCTTTTCACCGGTCGTTTTTTTTCATGCGGATGATTCTTAGAAAAATGTGAATCAAATAGTGAAGAAAATGGTTGTGAGATCGCATATTGTGACAAAAATTGTGAGAATGTTCCACACTTCAAAGATAATGGATTTATCATAATCAAATTTCTTGTAATGTGAGGTATATAATCGATTATTTTTATACCAAAATCAAAGTTGAATTTATTTACCGAAGTATTTAACTTAACTTAATTTAATTTAAGTACTTAGATTACTATTCATCATTTCTTTTCTATCATTCATCTCTCACTACCATAACCACTCACTTCAATCCCACCATCGCCATAGCCAAATCACACCACAATCAGCCACCTCAATCCCACAACCACCACCACAATTTCAACACCAACACAACCACCTACCATAATTCCATCACCACCACCCATCCAAATCTCACTCTAATCCCAAATCACACTACCCGCCTCAATACCACAACCACCACCACCACCCACCCCCCACCATCACCACAACACCCACCACCCCACTCCCACCACCACCCACCTACCGCCACCATCCAACATAATTCAACTATCACCCACAAAACAATATGAAATAATAAAAAATAATAATTAATAGATTTAATTTAACTTAACTGAACGTAACTTTACTTTACTTATTTATTGAAAATTTAAGTGCAAACAAACATGACCTATGCATGAAGTTGAAGGGGTTAAATGATCATTCATTTGAACTCTTTTAAGCTGCCTTTTAGTGGGAAGTTTGATGATATTTATTTGATCTCATTTAAGTTACTCTTAAATGAGAAGTTTGAAAGAGTCATTGTCATTCATTTTCTTTATTTGTATCATAAATTTTTAAGGGCATTAAGCTAGCCTTTGGGAAGTTGTAAAGCTTGGTAAGGCACCATTAAGTGAAAAAAAGAAATGAAAGCTTACTGTTAAGTTGCACTTAAGTCCATGAAATGTTTTTGGTCCTTTATGTTTGGCTATTCATTATGTTGTAAAGTGATGAATGTTTACTTAGGCAATGTCGCCGTGTAATATCAGGATCATTCCACCTCATTTGAATACAATGATATACAAAAACAATCTTTCTTTTTTTTGAAGTCTAAAAGTTAGGCTTTGTTTTCTCTCAATTTCCATTGTTTTAGGCCTTTTTTTTTTTTTTTACAATTTTGAATTCAAGTTTGATAGTCAAAATATTCTTCAGGGAGTAAATTCTTTGGTGTACGGATACTTGGTCATAGGGTTATTGTATCTTGGAAGCAATTCACTTTAAATTTTGGTCTTGTTTCCGACGATTTTTTGCGAAGGTTCTAAAACCATCGTGTACTTAAGTGAAGGTTTTCCCGTGCTTATACGACAAGTTAACTGTTATTGTTTTGGCGGTTTATGCATTGTGTTTACGATAGAGTTGCGATAGTATCATTTATGATGATATTTATTGTCGTAAATTCATCTTACTATACAACGGATTTATGAGGATTACTATTTCCGTCGTAAATATAGTTTACGGTAGTATGTTGTATGTGATGTATTTACGACAAAGGTAGAATAGTGTAATTTACAATTGTGAAATTTTATCGTAAAATCCGACGTACTGTATGAGGGAACGAAAGATGTTTCTATCGTAAATTTTCTTATGTTGAGATTGTAGTTGCATCGCAAATGTACCACATTATTTACAAGCAACAAATAGTGTAATTTATTCTTATTTTATGATGTCTTCTATCTCGGCTTATTCTCTCTCCACCACATAACATTATCTTTCCTCACGAAACATGTGCAATTTGGGATTGTACAACTCATCAGGTGTTATACTTCCAACTTATCATTTGATGAACCTATATAGATCATGTAGGTTTGTTTGTTGAGTTTGTAGCTTAGTTGAGGAACAATAGTTATTGCAGATATGTCTAACATGTTTTCCATGAAAAAATTGGTTCGAGAACATTTTTGGATGTACAAACACCTTAATGAGGTGTCAGTAGGTTTCTATTGGGTTGTACAATGCATGAATTCATATAAGATTAATAATTATAAGTTTTGCATTGAGCCCTGATCGGACGGATTCCCGACCGATTCTCGCTTTCGTTTATTGATTGTTTTTGTTCGTTTTCGACTCTCTTTTATTTCATGACCAATTCAGTTCAGGTGCCATGGAGAGCAAGGTTAGAAGCAATTGTGTGGGAAAGCGCCGAAAAAGAGATCAAATCATAGTTGGAGATTTCCAGCCCATATCGGTCGCATCGGTCATACCGATACGGGATATACGGTCGATACAACCAGGCCTGAGTCATCCCATTTCATGCTGAGCTCGTATTGCTCGTAACGCCCATATGAATCATATCGGTCGTGATACAACCGATACGGACAGCTCATCCAAAAGCATAGAAATCGAAGCTATAAAGAAGAAAAAAAGGATTCGTCATGAAAGAAAATCAAGGGTTCTAGCCGAAAAAGACAAGGAGACTAACAGAAAATCATCACCAAGGAGACCATTAAAGGAGGAAGGAGTATTAAACTTTGATCATTTAGACCTAGGTTTCTCTTTTCTATACTTCTCCTTTTGCTTGATTTCATTGTAAACAAATATTGAAATCCATTGATGATTGAAATGATTTTTGAGTAGTCCTCTTTGTTTTAAAGGTCCTATGGGCCTCATTAACACATTTACTCTTCATTTGCAAAGGAAACATGATTGTTTAATGGTTGGATGATTTACTTCCACTAAGCCCTAAATGGTAGTGAGTTGTTGTGGTGGTGGTGGGTTGTTGTAGTGGTAGTGTGATGGTAGTATGGCAATGGGGTGGTAGTGGTGTGGATGTGTTGTTGTAGGGTGGTGATATGTAGTGGCGGTTCCAAGGAGGGTCCCGGGACCTCCCAAAATTTACAAAAAAAATTTTGTGACCTCCTGGCTTGAGTCTCTTGATCCGCCACTGGAGGTATAGTGTTGTGGTGGTGGTGATAGTGTTGTGGTAATGGGGGTGGTGGTGGTGGGTACTTGTTGTGGTTGTGATGTTAAAGTGGGTGATGGTGTTGTTGGTGGTGGTAGTGATGTGGTGATGTGGTGATGGTGATGAATAGTAATTTTGATGTTAAGGTAGTAGAGTGTTGTTGTTGTTGGTGGTGGTGTGGATATGTTGTTGTGGTGCTGGTGTTATTGTAGTGATGAATAATAACTTAAATATTTAAATTAAATTAAATTAAGTAAATATAAATTAAATTAAATTAAATTAAGTAAACTTAAGTGAAATTAATTACTTGTAAATAATTTAAAGTCAAAAGAACAGACCCTAAGTTAGTGAGGAACATATCCCCTTGAAATTTCTCCAATCCGCAATAATCAACCTTAACTTCTCATTAATAAAAGTAGATAATTACAATTGTTCTACGGAATAGCTAAATCATATACATAACATCTTCTAGGGTATAATCGGATTGCCGGTTATAAATTGATTTGACTATAATCGACCCTTAAATCTGATATTAAGAAGAGGTAAAATTAGTGACTGTCAAGCCGCATGGTGAAGGGAGAATGACGAAAAGTTATCATGTCGAACAGGGGAATATGGGCAATATGTTGCCCTATATATTCATTCTTTTAATATGTCATTGCATTCTCCAAAGAACAAGTTAGAGAGCAATATAATGATCTTGATCATTGGTTGAAATACCACTGAGGATCGGAATCAGATACCCATACGCCCCCAATAAGCTGACATCCAACCTAAAGTGATCATCACAAGTCGAAAGATATTGAACAAAATGGCGAGTGAAGTGGGCACTCACACCATCACTTGATGGAAAGCATGAGATAACATGATGGGTTTCTTCATTTAGTCTTGCACTTTACTCCACTCCATCTCTCATAACCAACTTCTCAAATCAAAAGCTCGAACCAATTTGTATGATGAGGCGTGAAGTTTGGCAAGGTAGGGAGGAGTCCATACTATGCAAAACCATTTCATCTCTCCATCATTGCATATTCGGATCCAAATAAACATTTGGAATTATAATGCGATATCGTTTTTTGATTTAATTTCAAAGTAAATTTTTTAGAAGTCACAAGACTATGTTTCATAATAAAAAAAACTACATCCATTAATATTTTTATATTTAATTTGACTATGAAAAATTTAAATTATTTTTAAATTGCACTAGTACCACCTCAATTGTCAGTGGACCGTTATTATGTCAATTCCAATATCCACCATCAGGTATTTTTTTTACTTATAATTTTGTCAATGCATTTACTCACATTTGGCTCTAAAACATCGCCACGTGTCCATATCCAAATGGCACGCTCTCCAACTGTCGTTTCTCTCCAAGCAGAAAGGAACACAAAAACGCAGCGTTTTACGCAATTCAATTTCCAACTTGTAATGCCGGGAACCTGAAAGCGAAAGACGAAAGTGAAAGCCAAGTGTTTTAAAGAGTCTTCTTCTTTCTCAGTCACATCCCAGATTCACAGCTTTACCTTGTGCCACGTGTCAAATACCATGTTTCAGCGATTCAATATCGACCGTCGATTTTAACCAACGGCTGCGTATAAGACGTACTTACGCCTGCATCGCACGCCACAAAAACCTACCTATTTCATCGCTCATAAGCTTCACACTTTTCAACGGCCGCGAAACATTTTGTTCTCGTTTTAAATATTTAAATTCAAATAATTGACTATTTATGGCGAATTTGGACCAATCAGAGGCCAGATAAATGCTGGAAAATCTAGCAAAAAATTTGACAAAATTAAATTCTCATTAAATTAAAGTCTTCCAAATCCGTGACATCCCACGAAACCTACTGCAACTGCAACCACCGAGTTTAAAAAAAAAATTTTGAAATCGACCCGTACCTAATAAACGAACTAAATATCCGGTCCGACCGAGCGGTTCATCAGTTTCGATTTTGTCATCTTCCTCGTACTAACTCACTTTCCTCGATTCTATCAAAAACTGGGAACTGCCGGAGCCAGGCCGGCCTCCGGCAGCTCGACCTCCTTTTTGTGCCTCATTTCCAGAACTTTGCGGTGATGGTTGGAGTGCAGCTCGCTGGAGAAAGTGGGGCTGCAGGCAGGGCGATACTCGGGAAGAAGACGGCCGGATTTGAACCGGACGCCACAAGCGTTGCAGAGCGTCTTGGCACCGAGAGGTCCCGCCCGCCACTGAGGTGTCTTTTGGACACCGCAGTGGCTGCAGCGACGAGGCTGCGCTAATCTGTTTCCGCTCCCACTTCCTCCGCTAGACAAGCGCGGAGGCTTGTATTTTCTCTTCTTCACCGCCGTCGTGAGCAGCGGCGGACGTGGCTCGGCTGAGGAGTCGAATACGGCGTCGATGTGGGTAGCCTGGTTTGTGTAAATGAGCCACGTGGACGCGGAAGAGAAGGAAGTGGAAGAAGATGAAGAAGTTGAAGAGGTAGTTTCCGAGCCGGACACTGACCATCCCAAGACTCCATGCCGAGCTCTTTTGCTCCGGACTCTTGTGGGTTTTCCGGGAGCTTCTACCGGATGCATCGACGGGATTGCTTGCGGCTTCGCCGGGAGGGTTTCGGCTGGGCAAGTGAGGGAGTAGCCCGAGAAGGAATCCTCGACGAAGTGCGACAGCCACTCAAGGTCCGCCACGTCATCGGCCTGCAAATTTCCTCAGTCAAACTTAAAACTATCTCGCTCTCTCTCTCTACTTTTTTCGAAAGTCGTGAAGCAAAGGAATTAGGGTTTCTTACCGGGACGCTGAGCTCTTCCTCCTTCAGCGAGGAGAAATTCTCTACGACACCGCCTTGTTCAGCAACCAGCGCCTCCGCCGGCGCGCATGGCTGGGTGGCGTCCTCCACAGCCACCAACTCGTCGATAATATTGTCTTCTCCTTCGCCGCCGTTCATTTTGGAGAAGTCTAACAGGTCGTCGACGGAGAAGTCGTCAGCAGCGAAGCTATTCAAACCGCCGCTTACGACAGCATTTGGGAGCTCGTCGACGAGGGCCTGGTGGTTCAATTTGAGGTTCATCTCCTTCCTGAAACTTCCCTTGAGAGCGCTCTCAACGCATTCCATTCTTGTTCTTTCTGAAATTCCAGCCCAGAAGATGAAACCCAGAAAAGGTTAGAGAGGTGAGGTGGGGAAGGCGCGGATGAAGAGGTGAGAAAAGGGCGGAGGAAGAAGATGATGTTAGTGTGTGTTGCTGGGTTTGGTAAAGCATTGAATTGGGGAAGATGAAGATACATTTTTTGTACATTCCCCAAACTGCCCGCTTCTTCTTTTCAAAATTACATTTTCTTACACCATAATTACAACACAATTTTATACTTTGATTTAATTGATTCATAATCAATTTAGTCCTCCAACTAAACTTGATTTCCAATTATACTCTTAAGAATTACCAGTTAGTGGCAAAGTAATGAAGTTCCACAATTTTTGAACAGCGCAGTTGGCTTTTTAAAACTGAATTAAACTAATCCGTATTTCTTTTATACTTGTACAAATCTCCTTTCACCTCATCATCATTATCACACCACATTCACCCACTCCCAACATTTCACACATCCACCATACTACCTTACTTTTACTCATTTCACTTAATTATCATCACCACCACACACTAGCCTCAACAATACCAACACCACTTCCGATTCACCACACTCTAATATGTGTAAATAAAAAAGAAATAACTTACTATACATCAGATCAATCAGCACTTCAATCGGTTGACCACGCCCTAACGGCTCGAGTTTTGCTTTTGTCTTTCTTAAAACTCAATTGTTAGATCAAAATCATGCAGCGAAAGAATAACAGGATCAAACTCATATCAGAAGAACTAAACATATCTGATTACTGCAAATAAAACATACCTGATTCTATTTCTGAATGTACAACGAAAGTAACCTGCAGTACAAAAGGGCTGGGTTGTACTTACAGTCTAACTTGGGACAGTTTCTTTAAGAGTAAAGAAACTGGAGAACGATATGATAGACCGGATATCATAACTCATATTTATATCTTCTACACGAAAAAATATAATCGAGATAATCATGAATTTCATATCTCAAAGAATATTATTATTATATTTACGTATCTGCACAATATATTTCATGATTAAAATTACACCTAATAAGCTTCCAAAAAATATTATATCACACTATTCAAATTTATCACAATAATAACAGATATAATTATATAAATTACATATTCGCTCTCAAACTCTTAATCATAATAATCCAACATAAATGACTCAAACCCTTAATCATAATAATCCAACATAAATGACTCAAGATTGGCGTTTCTTAATCAATATTCATGGTTGGAAATGGATGTTAGAGATGGGTCTAACGTTGTGACAAAGTGGTTGGAATTGTGTTTGGTACGCAACGAGGAACGTCTCCATGTCTTGGAGGGTAGTGTCGAGTAAACATCAAGTGTTTGATATCTAAGCAAAGAAGTGCCCAACAAGGCATTAACAGCCAGTTTATAAGAGCAAAAGACTAAGCGGCCCACATGTTGTTAAACC
The DNA here is from genome assembly GCA_963678935.1 of Umbilicus rupestris. Classification (NCBI taxonomy): domain Eukaryota; kingdom Viridiplantae; phylum Streptophyta; class Magnoliopsida; order Saxifragales; family Crassulaceae; genus Umbilicus; species Umbilicus rupestris. The sequence goes on from OY787622.1 coordinate 10,760,811, forward strand.
AGCGTCACCCTAAACCTTAGATCCTCCGGCACAAAGTAACAAGTTTTGAGTTAGAAGCACTTGGGTTAAACCAGCAATACTCTAAATCCCTGAAATTGCATATTTGATCTGTCATTTATACTCTCTCTCTCATGCTCAAAAGCTCAAGTCTCATTTTCTATCCCTTTCGCGTCTTCTCCTCCTCGACCCCTCTCCATCCATCCAAATCCAACAACCAACAAAATAATCTACCGCGTCTTAGGGAAGCCGACAGCTCCTTCAACTCTCCCAAAATTTGATCTAGTTCTATTATTGGGAAAATGGTACAAGATGTAAGCGATGAGAGGAATTAAATGTTTTTGCTTTTTTTCTTTTTCTAGAGTATATTAAGGGTTTGTTTTTATTTAACTGAATTTATTTATTAAAATAATTAATTTAGATTGATCTTATCTTTCGCACTCCCACCACTCATTCAACCAATACCACCACCCACCTCATTATTTCACCACCATAACCACCTACCAATTCTTACAAACTCATCACCGCTTCACGTATACACCGCCTCACTCACCCGCACCCCACCATCACTACCCACCTCATTATCACACACCACTTCACACATCCATCGTCTCACTCCCACCACCACCACCACCACACCCACCCCCACCAGTCCCGGTCCTATTCATTTGTAGGTCTTGGGTGGAAATTTTTTTGGACTCTCTTTATGAGTAAAACTTACACTTTATTGACACTAATCAAAGCGAAAAATCAGCTTCGTGACTTAAAAATTATGGTCCATTAAGATATAAAAAGACCTGTAAAAAAAAGTAAGTAATAAAATTAAATACATGAAAGCGAAACCATGAAAGTAAGTATGTATTACCTACAAAATATATGAAAACAAATAAAAGTTAAGGATGAACGACCCAATAAGCTTTGTGAAACTCAAATGGAGAAGAAGGCCACTAGCTATGGCTGATTGGGAGGAGGGAGGCAGGAGCTGGCGAACTGCATCTAATCAAATTTTTTTCTTTCCTTGAAGGGCTTAAGCAAGTGGGCCCTTGGCTGGTGCCCTGTTGCCCACCTCCAAGGCCGGACCTGACCCCACCCTATTACTTCACTATCACTCACCGCCATCTATTCGCCCAAGTATCACCACTCACCACCACCAACTCAATACCAAGTTTTCATTTTCATTACAATCCTACCATTATGTCACCACCTCGCACAATCCACTCACCGCTAACCCCACCACCACCTTAACGTGATACAACATCTACCAATTATCACCCACAAACCGCTATGAAATTTGTTTAACGTAACTAAACCTAACTTATTTTATCGAAAATTTAAATGTAAAAAATAGGTCTAATTATTGAGACAGTTGGTTAGACTTCAAATACCGTGATTGCAACTGACATATGCTTGCTATTAATCTTGTGGTCACAATCTGAATCAGAACGATTTATTTGAACGTTGGCACGAGTTATAATGCGATTTTGGTACTCCGTGCATCACTTATTCAGTTTTAGGCCTCCAACTCATGTTCTTTGTTGGTTTTAGTATTCTAACGTCTGACCATTCAAGTTTTTGTAACTAGGGGCTCATGCGCGTCTGAATCTGTCTTTGGATTTGTGACCTTCATGTCTATTTTGAGGGTTTCGTCTTTTGTAAAGAATGTGGAAGTAATGTTGAAAAAATGTTTGAAAATGGCGGTAGTACACTATTTTGTGAGTAAAGTTGATAAGAGAGTACACCTCAAATTGAATTGAATTAATCGTGATTAAATACTTTGAGATGCATAAGCAAAAATTCGAGTTTATTAACAATAGAATACTCAAGCTTGTGGTATAGAAATAAGCGCAATTTGCAATTATCCCACGTTGCTTGAAAAGTGAATAAAATGTAAGTTTATATATAAATTCATTCTATCTACTATGAATATAATAACCAAAGAGGCTATATACGCGGAGGTGTGAGCTAATTTAGGTTCAAAATGAGATTCAATGTACGAGACGTGAATGGTGGATTGAAATGGCCGTATGTGAATGCACATAGCACATACTACTTTTTATTTTCGGTGATACTGAAAGATAGAAGGCTGTTTGCCGAACAAGTTTGTTGGTGTACGAAGAGTTGCCTCAGAGTTGTTGTGTCTTGGGAAACGGCAGGACCAAGTATCCTGCATCGAAGGGAGACCAATAATATTTCAATGAGATCATCAAACGAGCTTCAACTCGCTCCTTGGTTTGATTTTGTCAAATTTCAATAAAATTATTATTTATTTTTTCACTTATAGAAATATATTTTAATATTCGAACATAACCCACCAACAGGTAATGCTGTTCAAATCATGTTCCCATTATTTGTTGTCCAATGTTACCTTGATCATGAGATGCTTATAATGTTACCTTTGTGGCATGATGCAAGATTTTATAAAGTCTTCTGCCTCCCTCCCAAGGAAGAAGACAACTTTTTGAATCAACAGCATCTTAACGACTTAACATGTTGGGCAGTTGGCCAATCAGCTTGCCAAGTCGCGCTGTTGTTATGCAATTGCTTTTGTTAGCTAATCGTTTCATTATTTTGTAAGTTATTTATTAGTTTAATTTGTAATATAATATTTCTTTTTTTTTTTATAAACAATTAAGTGAATTTTTCGCTTTCATTAATATCAATAATTCTGGAGGTCACCCGCCTTCTTCTATAAAAGAAAAGTGAGCACATAATGAAAAAGATTTAGTTTTGCCCCACATACAAATCTCACTTTTATGAATATCCCACTTCTCAAAATCATTTCTCAAATACCCTCTCTTTTTGTAAGAGACAGATTTTAGCAAGACCGACATCTATTTCTTTATTCAGAATTTGACATTTTTGGCATAATTGTGGTAATATGAAGTTATAATGCCGAGAGATAAAACCGTCTATATGCTAAAGAAACCTGTCTTGGTAAGAGCAGTCTCTTGATTGTTTTTAGAGCCTAGTCTCTTAAAAGGGGGACATTGAGAAACGATTTTGAAAAGTAGAATATTCATGAAAGTGAGATTTGTATATGGGGCAAATATAATTTTTTTTTCCACAATGATGAAAGTTATAAATTTGAGGCCGCGGGCCTATAAATTTACTAGACCGGGGATGCGATCGTGCTTTTGTTTTGATCACATATACACTACAAATACAAGCTCTTACAATTGGTGATCACATGTAGCTTTAAATGAGTAGCATAATGGTTTGGCCCATTCAAATATATATTTTGTGGTATAATTGAGAAATTAAGTCACATGATCCTCAATTCTGTATTTTGTGTACAAACTTAATAATTAGTTTACTCACTATTTTATTTAACATTTATGATCTATTTTAGTAGATTCTATTTGATGGTGAGCAAAAGGATGGTGGTTGTTGAGAAAACTTGCTTGTAATGGAGAAATTTTATTAAGAAATGAAACCTCACAAGACTCACTCTTCTTTTGGTGGAGATCACTAACAATTGCTTGAGTGCTTTCTCCTCAAACTTACACCCTTGTTTATACTAATCTTACACCCAAATGAATGGCTAGGATCAAATTAATCCTACGACTATAAATGACTCTAGAAAACTCTAGGAAAAATATTTTCTCTAATGTTCCACATACTTCCATTACCTTCTCCTATCTTCTTCTCTTCTCATCTTTTCTAGAATTCTCTTATTATTGGATTGGACTTGTTTGGGCTAGGCATTAAACTTAATACTCCCCCTTAATGCCTAGTCCTGCTCAGTCTCGCTGTCATCCCCTCTCTGACTTGTGAAACTTCGGTGTCGCCAGACTTTTAGTGAATATATCCGCAGCTTGCTCATCGTCCCGATAGGCTCCATTTAAATTTGTCCCTCCAACACCTTCTCTCGGATGAAGTGATAATAAACTTCTACATGCTTGGTACTTGCATGGAACACTGGATTCTCTACAAGCCTTATAGCTGACTGGTTATCACAATAAAGCTTCACCGGATAGTCGCACGGTTGGTTAAAATTTCCCATGAGTCTTATCAGCCACGTGCTTTCTTGTGATGCGAGTGTTGCGGCTCTATACTCTGCCTCCGTAGTCGATAGTGACACCGTTGGTTGTCTTTTACTGCACCAAGATACTGCCGCAGAGCCCAAGTGAAATACGTATCCAGTAGTTGATCGTCGAGTGTCATGATCTCCAGCATAGTCAGCATCACTGTAACCCACAACTTTGTTTTCCACTCCTCTCTTGTATAGGAGTCCATGGTCAGTATTGCCCTTCACATACCTCAGTATCCTCCGTACCGCTTCAAGATGAGGTTTTCTCGGTTTCTGCATGAACCAACTGACCACGCCAACTGCAAACGATATGTCCGGCCTTGTCAGAGTAAGATAGATTAGGCTTCCGACCAATTGTCGATACATCTGTGGATCTTCCAGCTCTTGTCCTTCCTCAGCACAATACTTGATGTTCACCTCCAAAGGGGTAGATATTGGCTTGCTCTCAAGCATTCCATACTTCGCAAGTAGATCTTTTGCATACTTCTCCTGACACATGAATACTCCTTCTTTTGTAGTCTCTACCTCAAGTCCGAGGAAGTGTTTTAGCTCTCCGAGCTCCTTCATCTGAAATCTTACTGATAGATTTCTTCTTGTGAGGCGAATCTCTTCAACATCATCTCCAGTGAGTATTAAGTCATCCACATACACCAACACGACTGCCATCTTAGTTTGTTGAACCTTTACGAAGAGACTGGAATCTGCCGAAGTCATCTTGTATCCGTTGTGCACCAAGAACTCAGCTATCTTCCCATACCATGCTCAGGGAGCTTGCTTTAGTCCATAGAGAGCTTTCTTCAACTTGCACACGTAGTTAGGGTGACTTTTATCTTCAAATCCAGCTCGCTGCTCCATAAAGATCTCTCTATCCAGCTCTCCGTGTAAAAATGCGTTCTTCACATCCATCTGCCACAACTTCCAAGATTTATTTGCTGCTAAGGCTAGTAGAACACGTACCGTAGTGAGCTTTGCAACTGAGCTAAAGGTCTCATCATAATCCACTCCGTACTCCTGTGAGAAGCCTCGTGCCACCAGTCTAGCCTTGTACCTTTCGATCGATCCATCAGGCTTTGTCTTTACTTTGTAAACCCATTTGCAGGAAATAGGTTTTACATGTTCTGGTCTAGGTACTAAGGCCCTGTTCTTTAGCCATTAAATTTTCAGCACTTAAGTTAAGTTAAGCTAAGTTTAGTTAAATTAAGTTAAGTTAAGTTCAGTTAAGTTAAGGTAAGTTAAGTTAAGTTAAGTTAAGTACTACCCATCACTCCAACCCACCATCACACCCCACCACCACCACTCCAACCTACCACCACCACCACTCCAACCTACCACCACCACCACCCAAACCCACCACCCCAACCACACCACCCCCACCCCCACCACCAACACCCCAACCCACCACCACCAACCCACCACCCCAACCACACCACCACCATCACAACCACACCAACACCATCCCCCACCCCCACCACCAACACCCCAACCCACCACCACCAACCCACCACCCCAACCACACCACCACCATCACCACCACCACCCCAACCACCAACACCCCAACCCACCACCACCAACCCACCACCCCAACCACACCACCACCATCACCACCACCACCCCAACCACCCCAACCACACCACCGCCACACCACCACCCCAACCACACCACCACCACCCCAACAACACCACCACACTACCACCACCCCAACCCACCACCACCACCACCCCCATCACCACCACCACCAACACCCCCCACCACCACCAACCCACCACCACAACCACAACCCCAACCCACAACCCCCACCACCACCAACACCCCCACCACCACAACCCCAACCCACCACCCCAACTATACCACCACCACCATAAAAATATGTTTGTAAAAGTACTTAAGTTAAATTAAGTTAAGTTCAGTTAAGTTAAGGTAAGTTCAGTTAAGTTAAATTCAGTTAAATTAAGGTAAGTTCAGTTAAGTTAAGGTAAGTTAAGTTAAATTAAGGTAAGTTAAGTTAAGTTAAGTTAAGCATAAGTTAAGGTCTAAAGAACAGACCCTAACTCCCAGGTCTCGTTCTCCTTCAATGCTTGAATTTCTTCTTGCATTGCCTTCCTCCAATCACCTCTCTTATTTGCTTCATCGAATGTTGTTGGTTCTTGAAATGTTGACTCTTCTAGGAGGGCAATGTTTGCATACTTTGGATTTGGCTTGTGAGGTCTGGAGCTTTTCCGTAGTTGAACTTCCTCTTCTGATTGTCTTAAAGTTTGATCTTTATGAAGACCTGTTTTCCAGGGACTTGGTGCCTTCTTCTTTGATGGACTTACTGATGACTCATCTTCACTAGCACTGATGTCTTCAGTTATCGCAGGCTCGATTGGCTCCCCCATCATCTCCTGCATCTTATCCTCAATCTCCTTAGAGTCTGGCATGACTGTCTTTTTCGGCGACCACCAAGACGATGCTTCGTCGAACACTACATTCCTCGATATGTAGCAGCGACCGGTTGTAGGGTCACAACATTTCCACCATTTCCTTTGATTATCATAACCCACGAAGATGCATCTGATCGCCCTCTTATCAAATTTCGTCCGAAATTGATCTGGCACGAACACGTAGCAAACACATCCAAAAACTCGAAAATGACGGGCCTGTTCTTTAGACCTTAACTTATGCTTAACTTAATTTAACTTAACTTAATTGACCTTAACTTAACTGACCTTAACTTAACTTAACTTAACTTAAGTACTTTTACAAACATATTTTTATGGTGATGGTAGTGTGGTTGGGGTGGTGGGTTGAGATTTTGGTGGTGGGGTTGTTGGTGGTGGTGGGGGTTGTGGTGGTGGGTTGGGATGGTGGTGGTGTGGTGGTGTTGTTGGGGTTGTGGTGGTGGTGGTGTGGTTGGGGTGGTGGGTTGGTGGTGATGTTGGTGGTGGTGGTGATGATCGTGGTGTGGTCGGGGTGGTGGTGTGGTGGTGTTGTTGGGGTTGTGGTGGTGGTGGTGTGGTTGTGGTGGTAGGTTGGTGGTGGTGGTGGTGATGATGGTGGTGTGGTTGGGGTGGTGGTGAAGGTAGTGTGGTTAGGGTGGTGGGTTGGGATGGTGGTGGTGGTGATGGTGTGGTTGGGGTGGAGGTGGTGGGTTGGGGTGGTGGTGATGTGGTTAGGGTGGTGGTGGTGTGGTTGGGGTGGTGGTGGTGGGGAGTGGTTGGGGTGGTGGTGGGGAGTGGTTGGGGTGGTGGTGGTGATGTGGTTAGGGTGGTGGTGGTTTGGGGTGGTGGTGGTGGTGGGTTGGGGTGATGGTGTGGTGGGTTGAGGTGGTGTGGTGGTGGGTTTACTTTTTCAGTACTTAACTTAATTTAACTTAGCTTAACTTAACTTAACTTAACTTAACTTAACTGAATTTAACTTAACTTAACTGAATTTAACTTAACTTAACTGAACTTAACTTAACTTAACTTAAGTGCTGAAAATTTAAGGTCTAAAGAACAGGGGTGTGCCATAACTTCTGGTAGGGTGAGGTGAACCCCAATCTCTCCTGAGGCAATCTATTTATGACGTGCGCTGCTGTTTTCATACATTCTTCCCAAAACCTTCCTGGCACATTCTTAGCGTGAAGCATACTTCTGCCAGATATCGATTTTTCCTCTCCGCTACTCCATTCTGCTACGGAGTTTCAGGACAAGTCAACTGTTGCCGAACTCGATTCTCTTGGAGATACTTTGAAAACTCCTCTGATAAGTACTCTCCTCCATTATCTGTACGCAGGCATTTGATTCTCCTTCCGATGTCATTCTCCACCTTTATTTTGAACTCCTTAAATTTGTCTAGTGCCTCCGACTTCTCTTTCATGAAATATACCCATGTGTATCTCGAGTAGTCATCTATGAATGTGATCATATATTGGAATCCTTTAATTGAAGCTTGAGCGACCTTATCGAACACGTCAGAGTGCATCAACTCCAGTGGCTCTTGTGCTTTATGCTCTGATTCTGAATATGGTAGTTGATGTGCCTTCCCAAATTGGCAGCCTGCGCACACAGTGTCTACTCGAACTTCAAGTTGAGGGAGCCCCTTTAGTACTGACTTGTTCATGATCGCCTTGAGCTTATGATAGCTTACATGCCCCAGTAGTGCATGCCATATGTCTGCCGTCTCATTCTTTCGAGTCTTGTCAACATAGCAGTCTCTGCTGACATTACGTAGATGGACTCCACCTTCCGGCCTTCTAATACGAGTGTGCCTTTTATCTTCACGTCACGATATACTTTTATATCTTCGGGGCCAAAGACTATGTAGTTACCTGATGCCGCAAGCTGAGAGACGGACAGTAAATTCTTCTTCATTCCAGGATCGTGAAACACTCTCTCCAACTGCACCTGAGTGTCACTATATTGCGGCGTGAATGTTGTTCCTCCAACATGTGTGATGGGTAGCCTCGAGTTGTTTGCTGTCACCACTTGCCTTTTTCCCTTGGTACTTAGATACACCAACGAGCTTCTTCTTGTCTCCAGTCATATGATTAGAGCACTCCGAGTCAACAATCCAATTATTATCATAGTCTATTGATCTGAAATTACCTGCAACAAGTGCCATCTCCTCCAACTCCATGTTCTGTGATGACACTTCTGTGAATGATCCCTCAGAATCCCACTCTTATTCGCTAGCATTAGTGCGCTGGTCATGAGTTGCTACATTTCCATGTGCTGGTCTCTTAGGGGCTCTACAGTCTCGGGCAAAGTGTCCTCTCTTTCCACAGTTGTAGCATTGTCATCCGTTTTTGGAGACGACCTTTGATGATCTCCATTTCTCCCACGTTGTTGATACTCTCCACTTCTCCAACGTTGCTGTTGTTGTTGATCTCCCCCTCTTTGGTCGCTCCTACGTTGATGACCTCCTCTTTCATATCGTCTTGCACCATCTCGTCGTTGTGACTGACCACCTCTATTGTTGGCATACGTGGCTTCCTCAGTGCTTTGCAACGACAATTTAGTCATCTGTTTATTTACTGCTTCTTGACTAGCCAACAGATTCTCCAGCTCAATTAGCGTAGGTTGTTCCTTCCAACCTTGTATAGCCGCGATGTATGCGCTGTACTCCGGCTTTAGACCAGCGATGATAATCCTCCGAATTCTATCCTCTCCAAGTTTTGATTTGGCATCGAGTTGTTCTATCTCTCGACAGAGTTTCTTTACTTTTTCAAAATAGTCAGAGATGGACATCGTACCTTGCGAGGTGTTCTTAAGCTCCTTCTCAAGCAGCTGTAGATGTGCATCATTTTCCTTTGAGAATAATGCAGCAAGCGTGTCTCAAGCCTCCTTTGGGGTCTCCACATCTTCGATTCGGCTGAGCAGACTAGCATCAATAGTCATCTCAATCGCAAGAAGTACTTTATTGGCTTTCATTTCCCACTTTTTATATTCCGCCTTCTTTTCTTTTGAAGGCGGATTAGCATTATCACCATCAACAATGCTCCACAAACCTTGACTTTTAAGATAGGTCCTCATACAAGTTCTCCATGTTCGATAATTATACTCGTTCAATTTCTCCAACCCACTAACTGAACTTCCAAAGTCTGCCATCAAGAACAAAAGATTAGAGCGTACCTTACTTGGTCCCTGACCAAAAAATTCTCCTCGCTATACTCCTCTAGCGATGTTGCTACGCTCCTCGTCAGTCCCCTACCGCCTAGCTCTTGATACCAAATTGTTCAATAGAGGAATTTTATTAAGAAAGGAAACCTCACAAGACTCACTCTTCTTTTGGTGGAGATCACTCACAATTGCTTGAGTGCTTTCTCCTCAAACTGACACCCCTGTTTATACTAATTTTACACCCAAATGAATGGCTAGGATCAAATTAATCCTACGGCTACAAATACAAACTCTAAAAAACTCTAGGAAAAATATTTTCTCTAATGTTCCACGTACTTCCATTACCTTCTCCTATCTTCTTCTCTTCTCATCTTTTCTAGAATTCATTTATTATTGGATTGGGCTTGTTTGGGCTGGGCATTAAACTTAATAGTGGTGACCAGAAATAGAACTGACTAGACTTATGAGTGCTTAAATTTGATCGTCAAGTGGGATCATTACAAATCATATTAGAACGGTTCCTTGATAGTAGATGATCACGGTCTCCAATCGAGGAGAGGATCGTCTGATCTTTATGTTTGCTTCTAGCGAGGATCTGATGATACTTTAAATGGGGGTATTGCTTCTAACGAGGATCTGATGATACTTTAAATGGGGGTATCTAGTCTCTTGTACTACGTTATATAAAAAGTGTATAAATTTAATATAAGTACGTTTTTTTGCTATCAACATATCATGATATTTTATAGTAGATTCAAAATTGTATGGTTGAAAGGACGATGATGACAAGAGACAAACTACGATCCTCGAATTGGATTATTACATATAAAAGCCTCATGAAGTCTATTAGAAAATCAAATTCTTATCATCTTTCAAGTACATTTTACAAATTATTGCTTATGTTATCAACTTCAAAGATTGTTAACACTAAATCACACACGCAGGCAGGATCATAAGAATTTATAAGTATAATGACATTTCACTAGTAATCTGTATAAATCTCTTGGCTTGCACGGATCATGTATAAAGTCTTGTTTTTATCACTTAAAATTTTAGTAATAAATCATATCAAATCCAATTAAATTAAATTAGATTAAGTACATTTAAATTAGTTTATTTATTTTCTCACATCAATGTATTTTTAATTGATGGGTGCTGAATGAGTGATTCAAGTTAATTGAACAATAATTTAAACGCGGTTGTGGTAGCTGGATGTTGGCTGTCGAATTCAGGTGGCGGCTGAAATTCCGGCAACAATAGCCGGCCGAAGATTGTCGTAGGTATGTGGCCGTTGGTTGGATGGCCGAAGGCGGCAGTCATAACTCATAACTGGTGGTCGGAGGTGGTCCGATGATAATGAATTTATGCAAGTATAGTTAAATACTTAAGTTCAATAATTAAGCACAAGCTCTAAATATAAGATTTCATATCTCATATTACAAAACAAACTTCCCTCGTTAGCTTATATCAAAAATAACACATACAATAAAAACAAATTCTAAAATAGTAGGAGATGTCACTCTCACAAAAAATTAATTAAATTACTAACAAAAAAAGCCATTTGAACTATAAAGAAAACAATCTCATTTACGAGTACGATAGTACCACTTTCTTAACTTTTATGAATCTTAAGATATTGGGTAGATAGAACTCTTTAGCCGAATTTCAAGAATTCATTCCGCACTTTAAAATTTTCTTTATTATTATTATTTTCTTATTAATCCTGAAGTCCGATTTGGTTCTTGAAAGTTTGATGGATGGAAAGAAAAGTTAAAAAAAAAAAATTTGATTCTTTGTGTTTAGTTTGTCATGAAAAATGAAAATAAAATAAAAAAACACATTACAAACTTTTTCATACAAAATTTCATGGAAAATATATTTTCTAACTTATTTTCCATTTGATTTTCACTCCACTAAATTTTCTAAGATTCAAATAGAGCCTAAAAGACTGGAAACAAGTGGCAAGAGTTGGCTGGAGTGGTTGTGGGGGATGAAAGATGAGTGGTGGGAGTGTGAAGTGGGTGGTGTTTTGGTGGTGATGGAAGTGGTAGGTGGTTGTGGCGGTGGTGGTGGGATTGTAGTGGATGGTTCTTGTTGTGGGATTGAGGTGAGTGGTTGTGGGGGGATTTGGTTGTTGTGATTGGATTGTGTTGAGTGTGGCTCATGTGGACTGGGCTGTGAGTAAGCGTAGCACGCTGAACTGGGTTGGGGTGCGGAGGCGAAGCCCACCGCGGTACAGTATTAGGGTTTTCTACCTATCCTTTATTTATATGTGTTGCTCCTGTAACCCTAACAACACAGAAAAGCAATAAAAGGAGCTATAGCTACTCTATAGCCGCAGAGTAGGTGACACATCGTTACCGAACTACGTAAACAACGTCTTGTGTCTTGTCTGTTTCGATTCTCTATTTCTGTGAGTGCGTGTGTTTGTGCTAACAATTGGTATCAGACGATGGCGCTTAATCCTGGAGCGAAGTTTGAGATTACGCGGTTTGACGAATCTGGTAATTTTGGACTGTGGCAGAGAAGGGTTAAGAACTTGTTGGCTTAGCATGGCTTGCAGAAGGCGCTGCGCGATGCGAAACCGAAGGACATGGAGGACGCCGACTGGCGGAGATGCAGAAGAAGGCCGCGGGATTGATCTGATTGTGTGTTTCGGACGAGGTGATGTATCAATATCCTGGACCTATCGACGCCGAAGGCGGTATGGGACAAACTGGAGGGTCAGTACATGTCGAAGATGCTGATGAACAAGCTGTTCGCGAAGCCGCGTCTCTACAGTCTGAAGATGCAGAAGGGAGCTGATCTGCAACAACATGTCAATTTGCTCAATATTTACCTCACAGACATGGCGCGGCCAGGCGTAAAGCTTGATGATGAGGACAAGGCTGTGATTCTGCTGTGCCCTTACCGGGTTCCTACGATCATCTGGTGACAACCCTGACATATGGTAAGGACTCAGTTAGCCTTGATGTAATTACTTCTACTCTGCTTGCCCGTTCGCAGCGCAAACAGAGTGCAGAAGCAACTACTCCGAGTGAGGGTCTGTTTGTTAAGGGGAGTACAGGACGTGGCGGAAAGACCAAGGGTAAAGGCTATTGGAAGAAGGGAAAATCCAAGTCTCAGAGCATGGAGACAGTGGAGTGTTATCATTGCAAGAAGCTCGGGCATTATCAGAACGGATGTCCTGAAAAGAAAAAGAAGGAGCAGAAGGATCAGCAAGAGCCAAAGCCGAAAAGTGGGGCATCCAGTTCTGCGAACGTTGCTCAGACTTATAGTGATAGCGATGGAGATTTTCTCTGTGCCTTATCTAGTAAGTATTCTGATGATTGGATTGTTTATTCTGATTGCTCGTTTCATATGTCGCCGCACTGTGAGTGGTTCACTACTATCACGCCAGTTGCATCTGGTGCAGTTTCTATGGGAAACGATACTGTTTGCCCTGTTTCTAGTATTGGACATGTGAAAATTGTGGCTGATGAAGGTGGCGTGCGTACATTGGATAAGGTCAGACATATTCCGAGTTTGCGGAAGAACCTGATTTCGTTGGAGACTTTGTAGGCCAATGGTTATGATTTCAGGTCTGAAGGTCGAGAACTTTTGCGGGTGACCAAAGCTGGCCAGACGGTGCTGTTGGCTAACAGAACTGAACGCAACTTGTATTTGTTGTCGGGGTGCACCGCTGTAGGCAATGCTGCGCTGGTGGAGTCTACTTCTGATGCAACCAGGTTGTGGCACATGCGTTTGGGTGACCTGAGTGAGCGTGGAATGGCAGAGCTTCATAAGAGAAATCTTTTGAAGGGAGTTCGGAGTTGTAAGCTGGACCTTTGCCGGTTTTGCATTCTTGGGAAGCAGAGTCGTGCTCGGTTCAAGACCAGGAAGCACAAAACAGAGGGGGTTCTTGACTATGTGCACTCTGATGTATGAGGTCCGACCAGAGAGGTATCTTTGGGTGGTGCAAGATATTTTGTTACCTTTACTGATGATTTTTCTCGCAAAGTTTGGGTGTTTTTTCTGAAGCAGAAATCAGATGTCTTTGTCAAACTCAAGCTGTGGAAGGCAGAAAAATCAAGTACCTGCGGTCAGGTAATGGGACTGAATACACCGACTCCAGTTTTATGAGGTTCTGTGAGGGGCAGGATATACAAAGGCATTTTTTGTGCGGAAGACGCCACAGCAGAATGGCATGGCTGATAGACTCAATAGGTCGTTGACTAAGAGAGCCAGATGTCTTCTTCTGAATGCTGGTTTGCCGAAGCGTTTCTGGGCGGAGGCTATTCATATGGCGTGCTACCTCATCAACAGATCACCGAGGGCGTCATTGGAGGGGAGAGTTGCAGAGGAGGTTTTGACAGGTACGGATTTTTGGTTGTCATTACTCTTGATCGTTTACGGATTTTTGGTTGTCCTGCCTATGTGCATGTTTCCAGTAATGAGAGATCCAAAATTGATCCAAAGTCAAAGAAGTGTCTCTTTATCGGCTACGCCAAAGGCGTGAAGGGGTACAAGTTATGGGATCCAGTGCGCAGAAAGATGGTGATCAGTAGAGATGTTGTCTTTGTGAGCAGCACATGTTACAGCAGTCAGTTGAGACAGTTGATTCTGAGTCTGTAGGGGAGACCTCTAGTGGCCAGCTGATTGAGGTGGAGGCAGTTACACCAGTAGTCGACAACATGCAGGTGGTACCTAGTCAGCAGCCGGCACCGACACCTGATGCTGCTCCTGGGTCTGATTCTGACCACGGGTCTGATGATGGCCATGGACCTGATGATTCAGGTGACTTGCAGGCTTACAGTCTCGTTCGTGATAGAGAGCACTGGGTGACTAGACCGCCAACCAGATATGGTTTGAGGATTTGGCAAGTTATGTGCTCATTACCAGTTCTGGGGACCCTGCTACTTATTGTGAGGCTATGGCTAGCCAAGAGCTAGAACAGTGGATGGGTGCTATGGTGGAGGAGATGGAGTCCCAGAATAAAAATCAGACTTGGGAGCTTGTTGAGTTGCCTAAGGGAAAGAGGGTCATCGGCTGCAAGTGGGTGTTCAAGAGAAAGCCTGGAATAACAGAAAAAGAAGGGGAGAAGTTCAAGGCTCGCCTCGTTGCGAAGGGGTATTCACAGCGGAAGGGGATTGACTATGATGAGATTTTTTCTCCGGTGGTGCGTCACACTTCTATTAGGGCAGTGTTGGCCCTAGTAGCTAGCCATGATATGTACTTGGAGCAGATGAACGTGAAGACTGCTTTTCTTCACGGCAATCTAGATGAGCAGATATACATGGAGCAGCCAGAGGGGTTCAGTGACAGTGGTCAGGACAAACTGGTTTGCAGGTTGAAGAAGTCGTTGTATGGATTAACGCAGTCACCGAGACAGTGGTACAAGCGCTTTGATTCATACATGCTTCGGATTGGCTACAAGAGGTGTGAGTATGATTGTTGTGTTTATGTTAGGAGCCTTGATGATGGTTCTTTTACTTTTCTGTTATTATACGTGGATGATATGTTGATTGCTGCTAATCATTTGCGTGATGTTGAGAAGCTGAAATCCAGTTTAGGTAAGGAGTTTGACATAAAGGATTTGGGTGCTGCGAGAAAGACTCCTGGCATGGAGATTTACAGAGACAGAAGTGCCAGGAAATTGTGGCTTTGTCAGAAAAGTTATGTTGAGAAGGTCTTGGACAGATTCAGCATGAGCAGTTCGAAAGCCGTGAGTACTCCATTGGCTAGTCACTTTAAATTGTCATTGGATCAATGCCCGCAGATGCTGAGGTGGAGTCCATGTCAAAGATTCCTTATGCCAGTGCTGTTGGTTGTTTGATGTACGCTATGGTCTGTACCCGACCAGACTTGGCGCTGGCTGTGAGTCAGGTGTGCAAGTTTATGTCTAAATTGGGGAAGCGTCATTGGGAAGCAGTCAAATGAATTTTCAGGTACCTGAAGAGTACAACTGGACATGGTATTTTGTTTAGCGGCAGTCAGAGCAAGCCTTCCGTTGTGGGATATGTCGATTCTGACTATGTTGGTGATGTAGATGATAGAAGATCTATTACTGGGTATGCATTTACTCTAGCAGGAGGACCTATTTGCTGGAGATCATCGGTTCAGTCTATAGTGGCAATGTCTACGACTGAAGCAGAGTATATGGCGGTGGCTGAAGCTGCCAAGGAAGCCTTGTGGTTGACAGGGTTAGTGAGAGAGTTCGGTGTTAAACAAGGTGGAGTTCAATTGCATTGTGACAGCCAGAGTGCCATTTATTTGGCAAGCAATCAGGTTTATCATACCAGGACAAAGCACATTGATGTGAGGTTTCACAAGATCAGAGAACTACTCATGTCCGGACAGATAGTACTTGAGAAGGTGCACATAGCAGAGAATGCAGCTGACATGTTGACCAAGTCAGTCACTAGTGACAAGTTCCAGCACTGTGGACTTGTTACACATCTCTCGTCATTGAGGACATTGTGGATCCCCTAGCGTCAGGATATGAGGCTACTGCAAGAGACACTTCACGGGAATCAGGTATTCGCCAAGGTGGAGATTGTTGAGTAAGGCTCATGTGGACTGGGCTGTGAGTAAGCGTAGGCCTGCTGAACTGGGCTGAGGTGTGGGGGCGAAGCCCACCGCGGTACAATATTAGGGTTTTCAACTTATGCTGTATTTATATGTGTTGTTCCTGTAACCCTAACAAAACAGAAAAGCAATAAACGGAGCTATAGCTACTCTATAGCCGCAGAGTAGGTGACACATCGTTACCGAACTGCGTAAACAACTTCTTGTGTCTTGTCTGTTTCGATTCTCTATTTCTATGAGTGCGTGTGCTTGTGCTAACAGATTGAAGTATGTGGTTATGGTGGTGCGATTAATGTGAGTGGTTGTGGGATTAGGGTGGATAATGTGATTTGGAATTGAGGTGAGATTTGGATGTGTGGTGGTTGTGGAAATGCGGTGGTGGTGGAATTTTGATGTTGGGTGGTGATGGAATTGTGATAAGTGGATGTAGAATTGTGATAGGTGTTTGGGGTGGTGGTGTGATTGAAGTGAGTTTGTAAGAGATGAGTGATAGGAAAGAGATAATGAACGTAATTTAAGCATTTAAGCTAAATTAAATTTGATTAATTAAATTCATTTAAGTAGTTCAGTAAATAAATTCAACTAAAAAACAACATTTTCTATTTTATAAGCTCATTCCATTTGATACATCAAATCATACATAATATGAGAAGCAATTAAGTCCGTCTGTAGCAAATGAAACATGACATGTGATTGAATGAAGTAGTCATAAGTAAGGATCCACAAGATACTGAAATTTCATATTCTTATGTTGCAGGCCACGAAATCTGTAGTACTATCACGATCTATGTGCAAGAACTTCAATCAGACCCGTAAGGAACCCATAAAATAAAAACCAAGGACGAGACACAGAAGTCTACATCCAGGTTGAGCTGGAGCGGAATGCATTAACAACTCCTTGAACCCAGGACACAATCATATCTACCTGTAGCTTTGTACAGAGGTATTTCACTCAACCTCACAGTGGAATAACACTTACACCTGGCCTAATCACTCAAAACCCTAACTAATCTTTCACGTAGATCACTCTGCTAGGTAGGAACTTCTCCAGCGCTATGTGACACTCTTCAAGCACCCAGCTCTCTTTCAGAACCATATCATTTAATAGCACACGCCTGACTCAGTTAGCAGGCCACCTTATGTATGGGCCAAGTCATCTGGTCTTTTTCCTCCAGACCCATTCTTCACCACACGGTATCTACGACCCTTTAAATCAGTGCACTCAAAACCTCCCATTTCATTGCTCAGTACCTACACCAACATTACTCGGACAAATAATAAGTCTAAACAATGTTTGAACTTGGTGGATTATCAGTTGAATCAATCTTAAACAATTTTACAAAACATGCGGCAACCAAATCTATAGTAAAACGCAATTTTATATCAATATGCTTAGTTATTGTTAGGATCGCGCTAACAACAAATCACGAAAACGAAATAATCAACGATGAAAAATGCAGAAATGAAGAAATTGACACACGAGATTTATAGTGGTTCCCTCCCAATGTAGGAGGTACGTCCACTCGCCGCTTGCAGGCTCAATCCACTATAATCACGTCGCCGGAAGATCGTTACACACTCAGAATCGCCTCACGCACTCACTCTGATTTCTAATTACAAAACCCTATGACGGCCACACACCGTATAAACGAGAACTAGGTTTTTCGGGCCGACGCAATACGACCCATACCATTAATACGTTCAATACGACCCATACGACTATATCCAATCGCTACGACCTCCGTGGAGAAATTCCAGTTCCGTACAGGTCGATCATCTTCCAGCTCTGCGTAGGGTCTCAGTAGTGCGTCTGTGCAGATTAGGCTTCACACTCAACAATCTCCCACTTGAAGACTAATCTCTGTCACATGTCTTCAAGCTTGCAAGCAGCAGCTTTACTCATCACTCGACGAGCCCCACTGAAGTTGCACACAACTTCAGCTTCTCATTCGGCACGTCCTTTGTCAACATATCGCAGGATTCTGGCTTCCCGCGATCTTCTCCAGCACTAGCAGCTTGTTCTCAAGAGCTGACCTGATGAAGTGATACCGAAGCTGAATGTGCTTCGTCCGGGCATGATAGACTGGGTTCTTCGCCAAGTGAATTGCGCTCTGGCTGTCACAATGTAGAACACTACCCTCTTGATTGTGGTTCAGCTCTTGTAGGAAAGACTGAACCCAAATCATCTCCTTTGTAGCTTCTGTCAAGGCAACATACTCGGCCTCGCAACTGGACAACGCAACAATTTTCTGCAACTTAGAAACCCAACAAATTACCGTACCTCCAAATGTGTATACATAACCGGAGGTGCTCTTTCTACTATCAACATCACCACCATTGTCAGCATCTACAAATCCCTCAAGACCCTGATCTGATTTCCGAAAGCATAAGGCAAGACTCGAACTGCCTTTGAGATATCTGAATATCCACTTCACTGCTTCCCAATGTTGTTTGCCGGGATTACTCATAAACCGGCTAACAACTCCCACTGCATGTGCAATATCAGGTCTTGTACATACCATCGCGTACATCAGACTTCCAATAGCTGAGGCGTAAGGTATCTTGTCCATCTCTGCCCTCTCTTCCTCGGTCACCGGTGAGTCATTCTTGGACAACTGAAAATGACTACCCAAAGGAGTTCCAACCGACTTCGCGCCTTCCATGTTAAACCTCTTGATGACCTTTTTCACATATTCTTCTTGTGAAAGTTTCAGCCCCTCTTTGCTTCTTGTAATCCTCATTCCAAGGATTTGCTTTCCGGCCCCGAGATCTTTCATTGCGAACTCCTTCGACAATCTCTTCTTGAGTTTTTCAATCTCATAAAAATCTGGTCCAACAATTAGCATGTCATCAACATAGAGAAGTAGAATAATAAACGAATTCTTTAACCTCTTAAAGTAACAACAGTGATCAGCCTCGCATCTCACGAACTCGGTCCTCTTCATGAAACTGTCGAACTTCTTGTACAACTGACTTGGAGCTTGCTTCAAACCGTACAAACTCTTCTTAAGTTTGCACACCAACTTCTCTTTGCCTTTGACCTCAAAGCCTTCAGGCTGCTGCATGTATATCTCTTCCTCCAACTCACCATGAAGGAAGGCCGTCTTCACATCCATTTGTTGAAGATGCAGATTTTCCTTTGCCACCAAGCCAAGGACTGTACGAATGGTCACCATCTTGACTACCGGAGAGAAGATCTCAGTGTAGTCAATCCCTTCCTTCTGCTGGAACCCTTTAACCACCAAACGAGATTTGTAACGTTTGCTTCCACCGTGCTCCTCTTTTATCCGATACACCCATTTGCTGTGCAATGCTCTCTTATCCCCCGGAAGCTCAGCCAGCTCCCATGTCTCATTTGACATCAACGAGTCCATTTCATCTTTCATTGCCAGCTCCCACTTGCTCGATTCATCAACTTTCTTTTCTTCAGAGAAACAATCGGGTTCTCCTCTGTCCGTGAGCAAAATATGGTTGAGGGACTCCAAGAACCTCTGAGTCGGTCTTCTAACCCGAGAAGATCGCCGTAACTGTGTTTGTTGACCTGAGCTAGAGTCAACATCTTCCTCAGATTCTTCTCTATCCCCCAGATGCTCTTCTTGAGCTGCTTGTTCTCCTTCTTCCAAAGCAACTCGTTCAGACTCGTGTACCGGGATTTCTCTCAAATCCACCATTGCTGATTTTTCATTATCGGATACTCTGCTTTCCGGAATCTCTTTCAGCCTGTCTTTATAAAACACCTGTTCATTAAAGATGACGTCTTTACTGCGGATGATCTTTCGATTCTCCTCATCCCAAAACCGATAGCCAAACTCGGAGTCACCATATCCAATAAAATAACACTTCCTGGATTTCGCATCAAGTTTGCTTCTGGACCTGTCATCCACATGAACATAAGACAAGCAACCAAATACTTTCAAGAAAGAAAAGTTTACCCGCTTTCCTCTCCAAGCCTCTTCCGGAATTCTGAAATTCAATGGAACAGATGGTCCTTGGTTGATCAAATACGCCGCGGTGTTAACCGCATCAGCCCAGAACGTCTTTGGCAGCCCCGAATGCAATCTCATGCTTCTTGCTCGCTCATTCAACGTTCGGTTCATCCTCTCTGCTACTCCGTTTTGCTGAGGTGTTCCCGGAATAGTCTTCACCATCTTTATCCCATTCTCAGCACAATACTGCCTGAAATAACTGTCAATGTATTCGCCGCCATTGTCTAACCTCAGATTCTTTAATTTCAGGTTCGTCTCGTTCTCAACGAGAGCTTTCCACTTCTTAAAGACATCAAACACATCAGATTTCTGCTTCAAGAAATACACCCAAAGCTTTCTAGTTGAATCATCAATAAAAGTCACATAATAATATGAACCTCCAAGGGAAGCTACCGGGGAAGGCCCCCACATCAGTATGAACCAACTCTAACCTTTCAGTTTTTAGCTCCCTTCCTCCGGTTGAGAAACTAACTCGCTTCTGTTTCCCAAGAACACAGCTCTCGCACAAATGATGATCCACTGATTTCAGCTCTGAAATTTTCCCTTCTTTGACGAGAATTTTCATACCCTTCTCGCTCATATGTCCAAGCCGTTGATGCCACAACTCCGTCTTCTTCGTGTTGCCAACAACCGCTACAATATCAGGACAGCTCGTTGTCATATAAAGAGTACCTGTTTTCAGACCACGAGCAACCATCAAAGCACCTTTGGCCACTTTCCATGCTCCACAACCAAAGCTAACTGTGTGCCCTTCCCCGTCAAGTTGACCAACTGAAATCAAATTCCGTTTCAGCTTCGGCACATGTCTAACCTTTGTAATCTTCCAGGTATAACCATTCGGCATTTTCAGATTTATCTTCCCCATTCCGAGAACGTCTAACGGCTCACCATCAGCTAAGAAGACTTGTCCAAAATTACCTGAAACATAATTCTCCATTACCTCGGAACTTGGAGCAGTGTGGAAGGATGCTCCAGAATCTAGCACCCAGTTGTCGATTGGACTATCGACGGATAACAGCAGTGCATCGGCAATCTCATCAGTCGCATCATTAACTGCAGCAGCTCTGTTATCCTTCTTCTTCTTGGGAGCTCTACAATCTTTCTTCATATGTCCCGATTTCCCACAATTCCAACACTCCAGAGTTCGCCCAAATCTAGACTGCCCTCTACCATTCCTCGACTTTGATCTACCTTTGTTCCGGTTGTTGTGCCTTTCTGTACCCTTGCCCCTGTGCTCAACATTCAACGCAGAACTTGATGATGCTACTCCTGCATCAGTCCTTCGCACTTCCTCTGCAAGAATGCCATCTCTAACATCGTTGAAGTTTAACTTTGCAGTACCAATAGAATTACTAACCGCAGCCCCCATTGGCTCCCAACTCGGTGGTAGAGACGCCAACAGAATCAAAGCACGAATCTCATCATCAAAATCAATATCAACAGAAGGCAATTGATTAACAATAGCGTTGAACTCATTCAAGTGCGTAGCAACTGATCCACTTTTCTCCATTTTCAAATAAAAAAGTTTCTTCATCAGAAATACCTTGTTGTTCGCTGAGGGCTTTTCATACATATCTGACAGCACCTTCATCATGCCAGCGGTAGTCTTCTCCTTTGCTACGTTGTGCGCTACATTCTTTGACAATGTCAGCCGCACAACCCCCAAAACTTGTCTGTCAAGAAGAGCCCAATCAGCATCCTCCATCTTCTCCGGCTTACCCATCAAAGGAAGATGAAGTTTCCTGCCATACAGATAATCTTCAATTTGCATTCTCCAGAATGCAAAGTCTGTCCCATCGAACTTCCCGATTCCGTGTACACCTCCATCGTCACCAGCCATCGCTTCCTGAATCGTAACACAACCTTGCGGCTCTGATACCAGTTGTTAGGATCGCGCTAACAATTACGAATCACGAAAACGAAATAATCAACGATGAAAAATGCAGAAACGAAGAAATTGACACACGAGATTTATAGTGGTTCCCTCCCAATGTAGGAGGTACGTCCACTCGCCGCTTGCAGGCTCAATCCACTATAATCACGTCGCCGGAAGATCGTTACACACTCAAAATCGCCTCACGCACTCACTCTGATTTCTAATTAAAAAACCCTATGACGGCCACACACCGTATAAACGAGAACTAGGTTTTTCGGGCCGACGCAATACGACCCATACGATCAATACGTTCAATACGACCCATACGACTATATCCAATCGCTACGACCTCCGTGGAGAAATTCCAGTTCCGTACTGGTCGTAGTGCCCGTATCAGTACGGTAAATACGACCCGTATGACCAGTACGACCGTCGCTGTCACCTCTGAAAATGTGCAAATTTTCCACAGGGGGCGCTGCCCCCTCCGACCCCCGGAGGGGGGGTTTACCACCCCCCGTCGACCTGTGCTCGGGTCGATCAGCTTCCAGCTCTGCGTAGGGTCTCAGTAGTGCGTCTGTGCAGATTAGGCTTCACACTCAACAATTATACCATGATAAACTGAGTTCTTACTCAGCATAAGACCAAACTGACTTTCCGTACAAACAACAGGGGTAAAACTATTTAATCGAGATTCAGCCAATAAGACATTTAATCACGCTAGTATATTCTGACTCAATAGTATAAAGAGTAACACTAATTTGTGATTTTCATGAAATACAATTTCTGTTTACGTATAAGAAAAGAACAGTGATAAATCAGAATTCAAATAACTAATTAGTTCATGATGTAACGCTCCCTTTCCCTAACAAAGTCCAACATGAAGAGTACTATTTATAAATGAAACAATCCATTTTAAAGCTTGCCGGTGCTTAAATTCAGGGTTTGGCATAAATTTGGTCAGTAAAAAATATTAAAGGACATATTCGAACTAGTGCTAATGATAACATACATATACCTAACCCAATAACATTTGCATAAGGCAAGTTCTTCATCTTTAATTCTTGTGACTTAGATTTAAGACATTGAAATTTGCTTAAAATAAAATGAAGTGTTGAATGAGACTTGAGCTGATTTACAAAAAATGTTGACTAATTTGAAATGAGGAGTTTTAGCAGATGATATATATTTTTTATTTTTTAAAAAATAAAATTACGATATTTTAACATCAAATTATATATGGACTTACCAAAGTCACGGGTGGTTATTAAGAGAAGCTTACACATGTTGAAATCCAAGCACGAAGCACATAAATGGATCATTACTAGCGGAACTCGTCACCATCAAAAAGTTAGTTGGCAGCTCCATTAATGGTTTCACCGTCCCCCGTCACATTATTGCATTCATTGAAAATGCCTCAACTGACGACGCCATCAATGCGTTCAAGCATTTCAAAGCCGACGTCCCGGCAGATAATGAGCTCACAGTTTCTGTGTGGAGTTAGGTTTTGGCGGCTTGCAAACTGAACACAGAATTTAAAGGCCTTGGGTGCGTACAAGCTGTTTGAAGTTTGGTCTCAGTGACAAAAAGTTAACATCTTTTTGTTGTTGGGCAGTGAAGACTGAAAACACGCCATGGATGGATTGGAGGAGAGCTTGGAGGTGCTGAGGGAGAGTTTTAGAAATGGGAAAACGAGGAGTGCTGGTTGGAGGAAGTTGCAGCTGAAGGGTATTCTGAAGTTGGTTGATGAGAATGAAGAGAAGATTTTCAAAGCTCTCAATGAAGATATTGGGAAGCAGCCAGTTGAAGCTTATCGCGATGAGGTATGGATTGATGCTTTTCGATTGGATTGTGGATCATATTTAGGTTGTACTTCAATTTGGGATATTATTACTAGAAGTTAGTCTCAAATACTTCCCGGGTTCGTTTCATCCTATAGATTGCAGGTAGTGAAGTTTTAGGCAGGTCAAATTTGCTTTACAGTTGGGCAGTTCTTATGATCTGTAGAATCGGCTTAAAATGTGTAGTGATCTGATCTGATAGCCTCACTACCCGTTGCCGAATGACAAGAAATATGCATTTTTGATATGGTCACCTTTAAAAGGAAACCAGTTAATGTGCTAATAATACCTTTAAACTGAGTTGCAGATCGGAGTGGTGAAAAAATCAGCATTACATGCCCTTGAATGTTTAGATCAATGGATGACTCCCAAAAAGGTAATCCACTGCAAAGAGTGCAAACTTAAACTGCGCATTAGTTAGATGATTTACAATCTCAACCCATAAAGAAGGTACACTTTGTTTCGCTGCATTCATCATATATAAGTATTACAAAAGCATGCGGTTTACCCACTGAATGGACTTGTGACTGTCATTTGATAGAGTTTATAACATTTAAACGGATTTTCAGGGATATATTCCATTGATTTTCTTTCCAGCAAAGGCTCGAGTTGTTCCTGAGCCGCTTGGCTTAGTTCTGATCATGTCATCATGGAATTTCCCTTTCTGTGAGTCCAAAACTGTAGTTCCCTAATTGACTGGGCAGATGAATTTTTGGTGGTTCTTTTCTCAGTCAATATCTTTGGTTCTGATAACAATATGAGCTTCTTGTGCATTGCTATAGCTCTGTCAGTGGACCCGCTTATTGGAGCAATTGCTGCTGGAAACGCGGCCGTTCTTAAACCATCAGAAATAGCTTCGGCAACCTCTTCCTTACTTGCTAAACTTATACCCCTTTACCTGGATCCAGAGGCCATCAGGGTCATTGAGGGTGGAACAAGTGTAAGCCAACATTTGCTAGAGAAGAAATGGGACAAAATATTTTTCACTGGTACATTCTCGACAACTTCCTTTCACATACTATCATATAAGTTTTGGGGCATGAATGACCTAATCTCATCTCGTGACTCAGGGAGTTCAAGGGTGGGCCGCATGGTGATGTCTGCAGCGGCTAAACATCTGACTCCTGTTACACTAGAGTTGGGAGGAAAAAGCCCTGCCATTGTTGATACTCTTAATAATTCCGACCTTGAGGTTGTGTGCCAAAGCAATTTTACTCAAGTTTTAGGACTGCTCAATGTTCTAACCATGTCATTCTTTTTTGGTTTTGCAGGTGGCCGTGAAAAGGATAGTAAGCGGGAAATGGGGTTCTTGTTACGGTCAAGCTTGCATAGCAGTAGATTATGTACTTGTTGAGGAGAAACTTGCACCTCTTCTGGTAAGACAAAGCAACATATCCATTTCAGTCTGCTATTAAATTTTAACAATGGTCGAAAATGAGCTTGATATCTGACATCCTTCATCAGATAGAAAAGCTTAAAACTGGATTAAGGAAGTTCTATGGTAGCAACAGCCAAGACTTGAGGGATATCTCGAGAGTAGTAAACAAGCATCACTTTAAGAGATTGTGCAATCTTCTTAATGACCCTGCCGTCACTTCTTCAGTAATTTGCGGCGGTTCACAAGATGAAGAGAGATCGTAATATTCCCTCGCTCTTCTTACAATTTTCTGTCGTTACGTTTTATCTTAACATTGAAACCAAGGGTAATGAACTCTGTAAACCTGCACAGATTTATTGAGCCAACGATCTTGCTGAACCCTCCACTTGACGCTGAGATCATGACTGAAGAAATTTTTGGTCCCATGCTTCCAATAATCACAGTGAGAATTCCCTTGCTCAGATTTCCATTAAAAAGTCTGGAACTTATTCATTTTATGGGACGCTCCTCACACTTGGCAGGTAAAAAACATCCAAGAGAGCATTGAATTCATAAACTCAAGGCCAAAGCCTCTTGTTCTCTACGCTTTCACGAAAGACAGTTTGTTTAAAGAACAAATAGTAACACAAACATCCTCCGGATGTGTCACTTTCAATGATACATGCATTCAGGTAACAACTATGTTCACTTCTGCACTGCTCGATGCTGCAAATATTTCCTAAATTTTCTTATGTGTCTCTTGCAGTTTTTATGCGACTCCATACCGTTTGGAGGTGTTGGCCAAAGTGGGTTAGGAAGATACCACGGGAAATATTCTTTTGACGCCTTCAGCCATGAGAAAGGCGTCTTACATCGAACCTTTTACTTGGAACTTGAACCGAGGCATCCGCCGTGGACTGATTTCAAGATGAAATTTATTCGTCTAGCTTATGCCTTCGATTACTTCGGACTAATACTCCTCTTACTGGGACTCAAGTAGATGTCAAACACAACAACAGTTTGGAGTAACACAATCTTCATCCACCTTCAATAATGTTTTGCTTCTATATTCTGAAAATGGATCAGCTTTTTTTTTCTTTTTCTTGGGGTATCCAAAATATAACAGTTCATCTTCTTCAGCTCATATAACATTTTATCAATTCGCAAAGAGACGAGAATCAACATCAAACTTCATGCGGACGGAATTGAAGATCAGGCTGATCGGAAATCCAAAGAGATGGAGTCGAAGCTTTCTGTTATTTTTCATTTTGAGTAAAAATGGAGGAGAGAATTGTTACGTTAACAGACCCTGTTCCTCTTAATTACAATTGACTCATCTAATTTTCATTATTTACAATTAGACCCATATAGAGTACAAAATGTCAAATGTGTACCCTTAGGTCAAAATAACTTCGACGTCTTCTCTCTCAAATGCTGCCGACATCTTCAATCTCAAATCGCAGCCGTCTGGCCACCTGGATCTGGTGGACGAGGTTCAAGTGTTCAACACCCCCGCAAGCTCAGCGTATGTAGTTGGTTACAAACGTTGAGCTTGGTACACAATCGAAGCAGAGTATTGGCCGTAAGAGACTTCGTGAAAATATCTGCCGGCTGATCGGCGGAAGGTGAACTTCGGAATAATGAAACCTGAGGCGACGTGTTGCCGAACCAGGTGACAGTCCAGCTCCACATGCTTTGTATGCTCATGAAACACGGGGTTACGGGCGATGTGAAGAGCAGGGACGGAGCCAGGATTCCAAAATATGTAGGGCTAATTTTTTTTTAAATGTGTCGAATGAAAATGAAAGGCTTATCTTTCATAACCAGTCAAAATATAACAAGTTACAAGAAATGTAAATCCTGCAAACTACATAAAATACATGACTAACTAAATTTTACCCTACGAGTTCCACTCATTTCAAATTCACTAATCACATCATCATTACTATACAGTTTATAAATGTCCTTTCAACAAAAAGAACCATGAGATCATCAAGAAATTCATCATCCATCTTATTTCTAAGATTGTTCTTGATGATGTTCATGGATGAAAATGCCCTTTCAGTTGTTGTTGTAGATACTGGAAGTGCCAAAACAAGGCAAATCAATCGATAGATCATAGGATAAAATGCCGACTTTCCCGATTCAATCAACTGGTGACACAAATCAGATACAAAAGTCATATTTGCGAATGCTGGATCCTTCTGAATACCTGCTAGAAAGAACCCACACTCCATTTCTAGTGAACCCATATCATATGATGAAAAGTCCAAAGGATAAAACTTTGAAGCAAGTTTACACACATCTTCATCTTTAAATGCTCGAAAATCATTACGTGGATGAAATGATGCAATGAGAAAAAGAAGCTCTATAGAGTTCTCTGCAAATCTACTATCGAGCTCTGACAACTGAAAGTCTATCACAGCGCAAAGTATGTTGATCCGAAAGTAGTGCGCATTTGTGATATTCTGTTCATTATCTCTTACACCTTTCTTGTAAGGAGCAGACATATCTGGCATAATAATATCATGCTCACAACAAAATGCTCCAACCTTCACAATAAAATCATCCCAACCATTCTCCCTCATATCTTGAAGCTTTTCTTTGGTTATTGAAAGGAAGTGCAGAGCATTCAAAATGTCCATGTCTTTTTTTTGAAATGCTTGAGAAAGAAACTATGTAATCTTCATGACTTCATGCATCAAAAGCAAACAATAGACAAAAATCAAATTTTTTCAAAGCCTTACCAATTTCCTTCGCTTCTCCTCGAACTTTATCTACTCCATTCTTATACAAATCATCAACAGTTGCTCGAGTAGCTCCAAATAACTGAATCAAACTTGAAATAGAACGAAGATGTGAACCCCAACGAGTGGCCCCAGTTCTTTGCAGAGTACAAGCCTGATTCAAACCTGAACCTATCTTGAGTGTACCAGTTGCCACCAAATCTAAAATTTCTCCTTCTCTAAAAGCCTTTAACATTGAATGTTTCTTCGCAGAAGAGTCCACAAAGTTCACAACTGTAGTCAGAGTAGAAAAGAATTGCCAAATATCAGCCACTCCTTTAGCCGCAGCATTTAAAGTCAGTTGTAAACGGTGGACGAAGCAATGTACATAATATGTGGCAGGATAGCTCAAAAACTAAGTAAAGGAACTGTTAGGGACCTGAACGTAGTTTGCAGGTACATGTACCTCAGAGTTTAGTGCGCAGCGGAATTCGTCTAAAGATTAGTTTTATTAATCTATAGACTATACAAATACTTACACTATTTGTATACACGTAATAGTATAGATTACTACTACAAAACCAGTCACTTACACCTAATGATTCTAAATCACCAATCGTGACTCTCCCAGAGACAAGTCCCTCCAACGATTCCCTGAATCGTTCACTCGTCTCCTCTCACCGAAGAACAGCTCTTGACGCACTGACATGATTCTCAAGCTCCTGCTGCTCCTCCTTCTCTGAACAATCTCAGATCCACCGTTTGAGATCGACTCCTAGCACTTGTGTCTCTTCCCGATCTTAAAGACAAGCACTTAATGCCAAGAACTCAAAGATTTCATTTACTCCGTTTACTAAATGCGTTCAAAATCTTTTGTGCTTCAACTCTTCTAATTACTCCATGTAATAAGTGTTGAAACCATGGAACTTCGACTTCCTCCAAAGTGCTCATCCAGCTGCCAACCCAGGTTCATGTCCCTCGCGTGACTCTCTGAGGTTCTTGTTCCTCGCGTGACTCTCTGACTTAGAGTCTCTCTGACCACCCTGGTACAGGTTCCTACACACTCAACTTAAAGTGTTAGTCGAGTATTGTCATCATCAAAACCACATGGGGTACATGACCCTCAGGGTCCAACATTTTCTCCCTTTTTGATGATGACAAACCCACACGAGAGAAAAACAAGATAATCAACCGTGACAGTCTTCAGTCCTAGTTATCTAACTAGTCATCTATCCACTGAATCATAAATGGGAACAATTCCCCCTAAGCCCAAGCAGGGACTTGTAAGCAGTATCAAGAACAGATACCTGACATGATTCCCCCTGGATAGGTACCCCACTAACTCTTCCCCCTTTTGGCATCATCAAACAAGGGTTAGACAGTTAAAACATATTAACCATCAGTAGAGTTAGCCAAGACATGCAATAAAATTGAAATCATGCAAACTTCAAAATTAAAAGCAAAATGTCAAGAGTGCAAAGTTCAGGGAAAAACGAAAAGATTAATGCGGTGGGGAGCAAGGAATGGGTGAGTCTATGATGGCAAAGGGTATTAGCATTCTCTGATTCAGGTTCTTGAACCTGACCCGGATACTAGGTTCCCAACCCTGACAATCTCTGTCACCGCCTTAACGACTTTTTTTTTTTTTCACAGCACCAAACTCTGAGTTTAGCCGTGCCATTCCTTCCTTCAATTCCAAGATCCCATTCTCGATCTTCTGAAGTCTTTTGATCCACGCAAACCTTTTCTTCATCATGAGGTTCCTGAACCTCAGCTTCATTTCCCTCATTTGAACAGTCCACCATCTAACTTTACAGGGTCCCGAACCCATCTTTTTAAAGGCTGGACTCGTTTTGCAGTGGGCTTGACTTTCGCCGCCCTCCTCTTTGACTGAACAATGGTCTCGAGAATCTTGACCTCCTCACTGTCCTCCGAGGCGACATCCTTCTCGGATTCTCCCATCATGGTCTAAGGTGTTGCCTTAGTCCTCATCTCTTCTAGCTCCTCCAGAGCTCTTTGAATGAGGGCATCTGAAGCATCCACTCCCTTGGTGCTTCCTTCAGGATTAGGTTCCTTCTCCGAACCATCCAGGTTCTCAACCTCCACCTCATCGGGCGGACTGTTGAACACCTCAGCAACATCAACCTCCTGGTTCGTTCCTGAACCTCCTGCAACCACTGGCATCTCCGCATCCTGGGTGCCTTCGACGGTCGGTCCCTTGACCATCGGCTGGTCCGCAATATCCTTTGCGTCCCCATTGCATCTGGACAGGTATCTGACTGGTACACATACCTCAGTGTTCACTCAAGTACCTGAATCTGATCTCTGACCTGAACAAGTGAATGCCATACCCATACCTTTTCATAGACTCCTCAAGGGGCGTTGTGATGGATCGGCTTAACCGAAAAGGTTATATAATGTAACAACATCACAACTGAAATCACTCATTTAAATCACACAAGATGTACCTCGAGTGTTTTTCGAGTCTCAAATGGGTATATGGCTAAGGTGGCTTAGTACACTTCCTTCATGCGGTTTGTGAGGTTCAAGATCCGGAAGGTACATAGGCTGGAAACAAAATATTTCTAGCACCAACATGACACTTTCACATTTAATCAAGAAGTAAGACATGCAATCAACTTATCACATACTGACAGGATCACATACCTCAGGCTAATATGCATAACTACTCTACCCTTATTCTAACCAATCATTGAAGGTTAAGTTAGAGGTACCTCACTGAGTAGATATCATGCCAAGCGCTATCCTGAACTTCTCGAAAGGCTCCCTGCTCAGAGGCTTAGTGAAAATGTCCGCCACTTGTTCCTCAGTCCTACAGGTCTCCATCAGGGACACGAACGCAGTCTGAACTCGTTCCCCCTGACTCTGATCCTCATGCTGTTCATCCGGTACCTGTACCTCGGCTGGATCTTCATCAGAACACCTGGATCCTGATCAGCTTCCTCCTGATCCCCATCAGCACCCTCTGTCTACATACCAGGGACCTGTTCCTCTCTTCAGCTGCACACAAACAATCAGTTCTTACGAACCCAAATTAGCTTTGCCTTTTTGGGTTTATCAGAACTAAAATCAACACAAGTAACAGGTTTGGAAGAATTCAAATTAGTATCAGTTTTGACATTTTGATCTTGCTGGGTACGCGTTCCTCGCCTGGAACCACCAGGTTTCTGAACCTTGACTTTGGGGGTTTGCCTCGCAGCACACTTCGCCCAAAAATGTCCTTCCTTTCCACAGTGGAAACAGATCTTCTTCCCTCGGAAGTTCACCTTATCAGCAAGCTTTTCCTTTTGCTTGCTGAAGTCAATGTCAGCTGGTCTCTGTCCCTGAGCGAACTTTGTCCAAATATGGTAACCCTTACCATATGTCTTAGCCTCGTCTTGGAGATCCACCTTTACCCGTGGAGTACTCCTGGGCTCTCCAGCTTTCTGAACTCTCTTTTCAATGGTAACATCTCCATAACCCAAACCTGGTTTAGACTTCTTTGTTCCCTGAACACTCGCCTTCACCTTAACGTCAGGTTCATGTACCTGCAATCTGGAAACAGCCCTTTGCTTCTCAACGAGTTCCCTCTGAAGTTGCCGAATCTTGGCAGACTTCTCACCAATTTGAGCATCTTTCTCAGCAAGAATGTTAGTCAACTCATCATTTTTATCACAAAGACTTTTAATAATGAGTAAAAAATCGGCACGTGATTTAAATTCAGAAGGATTAGAGGAAAGATTTACCTCTGATGTTGATGACCTTCCCTTGGCCATAAGACACAAGTTCCTCCCTGAGGACTTGTTCCCGCACTGACTCCCCGAGTCACTGTCCTCTTCCGAATCTCCCCATGCTTCGATCATTGCCCTCTTGTCCTTTGATTTCTCATCATTGGATTTCTCCTTGTTGGACTTATCCTCCTTTTTCTTCCAGCAGTCTTTGGCAAAATGACCCTTTTTACCACAATAGAAGCATTCGTCATCCTTCTTTGCAGTGCGCTTTGAAGAAGAGTTCTTCGAATTGAGTTTCTGGTTCGCGACCCTCAATGCCTGGGACAGGAGCACCAAATCAGATTTGTCTTTTGTTTTTGCTTCAGACTCAATCTCTTTCCCTTTGGACTTCTTGGACTTTCCTTTCTCACTGACCAACGCAATCTGTCCTGCTCCTCTCTGAGGTTCACGTCCCTCCAGCTTGCATTTCTCAATAAGCATGTTGCTTTCGAGCTTAGAGACCAAATCTTCTAGAGTGATTCTCTTTGTATCAGGAAGAGCAGCCAAAGTCCTTGAAATGTCATCCCATTCTGGATCAAGTCCTTGTAGGAAATGATGAGTAACTTCCCAATTCTCATACTCCTTTCCCAGTCTTGATAGAATTGATAGACATCCTTGAAACCTTGAATGGTAGCCATGTATAGACTCGTCCTCAGCTTGACGAAGGCTGTTGTACTTCATCTGAGCAGTGAGGATCCTGTTCCTCCTAACGTCTGCAGAACCATCATATATTCTCCTGAGAGCATTCCAGACCTCTGACGGGTCTGTGTAGATCAGGACCTTGGCAAGATCTCCTGGTTCCAGTGCTGAATGAAGTACCTTCATGGCTTGAGCATTCTTTTGCAGCTTTTTAAAGTCCGCGGTAGTGTACCGAGCTCGTGCTTTCTCCTTGGTTTTGTCTGTATCATCCATGATGAGTTGTTTACCCTGTTCAATGATCTGCCAGACCTCACCATCCAGCGAGAGGACATGTTCCTCAAATCTGATAGCCCACGAGTCATATTCGCCTACCTTCAACTTTGGAGGGGTTGCAAACGAATCACCTGACATACCTGCAATGCTAATCAAAATCTAGAACCAGCGGCTCTGATACCAATTGACAGGATCGTGATTAGCTCAAAAACTAAGTAAAGGAACTGTTAGGGACCTGAATGTAGTTTGCAGGTACATGTACCTCAGAGTTTAGTGCGCAGCGGAATTCGTCTAAAGATTAGTTTTATTAATCTATAGACTATACAAATACTTACACTATTTGTATACACGTAATAGTATAGATTACTACTACAAAACCAGTCACTTACACCTGATGATTCTAAATCACCAATCGTGACTCTCCCAGAGACAAGTCCCTCCAACGATTCCCTGAATCGTTCACTCCTCTCCTCTCACCGAAGAACAGCTCTTGACGCACTGACGTGATTCTCAAGCTCCTGCTGCTCCTCCTTCTCTGAACAATCTCAGATCCACCGTTTGAGATTGACTCCTAGCACTTGTGTCTCTTCCCGATCTTAAAGACAAGCACTTAATGCCAAGAACTCAAAGATTTCATTTACTCCGTTTACTAAATGCGTTCAAAATCTTTTGTGCTTCAACTCTTCTAATTACTCCATGTAATAAGTGTTGAAACCATGGAACTTCGACTTCCTCCAAAGTGCCCATCCAGCTGCCAACCCAGGTTCATGTCCCTCGCGTGACTCTCTGAGGTTCTTGTTCCTCGCGTGACTCTCTGACTTAGAGTCTCTCTGACCACCCTGGTACAGGTTCCTGCACACTCAACTTAAAGTGTTAGTCGAGTATTGTCATCATCAAAACCACATGGGGTACATGACCCTCAGGGTCCAACAATATGCATATGGGCACTCTTTTAGAAACAACGCTTGCAAGCCATTAAATTGACCACGCATGTTAGTTGCACCGTCATACCCTTGTCCACGTATGTTTTCTTCTTTAAGATCATATTGAGCAAGGACCCTAGATATCTCAGCTTTCAAAGTTTGAGAACAAGTATCGACAACACTGATCACTTTGAAAAATCTTTCCCTTATCAATCCATTACAATCCACAAACCGAAGAATGATTGTCATTTGCTCTTTATTTGCCACATCAAGAGCTTCATCAACGAGGATGCAAAATTTAGAGTCACCTACTAACTCACGAATCTTGGCTCTAACTTTGTTACCAAGAATATTTGTAATTTGCTTTTGAATTGTTGGAGATGTATATTTGGCATTCTTTGGAGCATTATCCAATGCTCTCTTATATTCATCATTTACTCTTTTCACGACCAAAACCGCATTAAAGTTGCCACTATTAAGAGAGTTGAACGTTGTCGAAATTGCGGTAGTATAAATACTTAGTTCAATCACGGTGTTCAAACAATATTTATAATCCGAGTGACCTCGAGTCGAACCCAAGAGAAAATCCTAGATTAGTCGAAAGTTAGCTAGTAATGCCTAATGCAAGTCTACTAAATAAAAGGGGGTTTTTCCTCTAAGTGAGGTATCTCTAGTGAATACTAAAGGCAAGATGAAATATGGTCTAAGAGAAAATAATAGAGAAAGCATTGTCGGAATCCCACTTCACCCTAGGTCATGCGATTAGCAATACAAAACTTGTCTAAATCATGAGTAAATTCGAGTGATGGTTCTAGGCCAAGGTATCACACATTCTAAATTCAACTCTCGCTCCTTCTCTAGAATGGGAATAATACCTAAATAGTACGGTCCTCAAACTCTCGCTCTATTGAACCGCGTAGATCTAAAGTCTTCCAATCTCAACCTCTCGGTCTATTGATAGTTAACTAAAGTCGCTCAATACTTAGCCTAGTGGAATGCGTATGTCCTTCTCGCACACAAACGCAACCTAAAATTAACATGCTCAATCTTCTAAACAACCTAGGTTCAACTCTCATTTCATCCCTATGTGTTCTACCAATTCCTACTCATTCATGCGTTTCGTCTAACACTTGGTGTGAACAAAATTGATATGAAGAGAAAGCAAGAGAATTTTCAACCAAACTTCATTCATATAGATAAAAAGACAAGTCTTGCATTACAATCAAACCTAAGGGATTCATAAGAACCCTAACTGCTAAAAGACTACTAACTCATGTGTCACTCATGGTGAGTTTGAAACAAGACATAATGAAATAGTTCAACAAGGAAAAGTAAAGAAAGTAAAGGAGTATGGAAGTAGAGAATGAGTAAAGGCTTGATGTAGAATCTTCAATTGATGATGTCTTCTTCGAATTCTCCAAGTTCTCCAATTAGGGTTTCGTCCCATGAGAGGAACCCTAGGCGCCGGAGGCACCCCAAGGCTCTAATATGATTTTTTCCATACTTTTCTATTTATATGACCCCAAGGCTTAATGAGTTGATTCGGACAGAGTGTCCGAATCAAACACTCAGTGCTGTTTCGGATCTGCCCGAATCACTTTTTCTGGCCGAATCACTTTTTGATTCGGTCAAATCTTGGTCCATGAGATGAAATCCTTCTCCTTGACCGAATCACTTTTGATTCGCCCACTGCTTGAGCGAATCACTTCTGCAGCGTTAGAGACTCGCTCGTTTGACCCTTTACAACTTCGAATCACGTCTTGACATAAACTAATAAGTTGTAGATCCTTGAATTATCTTTCCAACAAGCTATGGAACGCCTCAAACGGATAAGAATCGCGCGCTCGGGAAGCCTTTGATGATGAACAGGTCAATCTGCGATTTGATCTTCAGGCAAACTCTCCCCGAATCAAGTGATTCGGGCAGGCCTTGAGTTGATTCGGCGAATCAATACCTCAGTGCTGTTTCATGGCTGGCCGAATCACTTTTAATTTGGTCAAACCTTCAATTGATTCGGTCAAACCCTTGTAGAACCAAACTGATCCGGGCAAATTGCTTTTGTAGTGCTAGAATCTCGCCTTCTTTACCCTCTAAACATTAGAATTACGTCTTGATGTAAACTATAAAGTTGTAGCCCCTTGAATTAGCTTTCCAACAAGCTATAGCACGCCTTTATCGGATAAGCACCACGTGCTAGGAAAGCATTTGAAAAGGAATAGGTCATTCTGCCAAGGGTGGCCGACTCACTTTTGCCTTTTGCTCAATTTTGCTCGTTTTTGCTCTCGATCGATCGGAATTCAACCAGATTTTCTTCGGACCACTTCATATCATATAGTACGCATATTCACCCTGAAATGGACAAAGAAAACATCAAATGACTTTATAAAATAACGGAACAAACAAGAAGTAAAGTGAAAATACGGACAAATGTAAGGTCATTTATCTGCTTATCAAGAGTCAGTCGACTCATCATTACCTCGAAAAGAACATCCCTGTCGCGCCAACAATTTCACAACCCTTATAGTAGCAATAAGTCGAAGTCGATTATTCACTACTTCTTGCGATGACAAGGAACTTATCACTCTTTCTATGTGTTTGGAGGGGTTCCTCAAATTTTCCCACTTGTACATTGAAGATTTACGTGTGGAGTTAATTCCTCCAACATGAGATAGGATGCCCGACATCTTGGACATTGCATTCTTCCAACCATTAAATCCAATTTCAGTAAAATGCGGATGACGAGATGGATAGCTATCAAATAAGAAACAAGGGAAGGAATATGCTTTATCTTTTTCAAGAGAATACTCGAGCCAAGACCATTCCGTGAACCACTTGTGACAAAACTTTAGACCTTGAACTCCATCCCAAGTAGATGGATAATAATTTAGATGTGGTTGATTCGGTTCTAACACGACATAAGCTCTTCGAAAAGTATCACGTTCATTCAAAGGATACTTGCATATTGGTTGACCTTTTCCAGGATCCCTTTCCAGTGAAGTAATATCAATGATTTCTTCATTCTCAACTCTTTTATTTTGATCATACTCTATTGGACCCAACAATTCTTTCACGGATTCCTCGGAGTCATTTCTAATCTCCTCTTCACTTCCTCTCCCAATCTCATGATGCACGGTCTCAGAACCACTAGCTGGAACATCACTTTTAAACCATTGTAATAAACTTTTCTGACGCTTAGGATTCCTTTTGTCTGTCATTGTCTTCGTTCTTCAATAAATCTATAATAATATAGCAACTAATTAAAAATTACAAATAACTGCACTATAATGCTTATACTTGCGAAATCTCAGCAACTAATTGCATTGTTACAAACCTTACATATGTCTAATGCTTATACAAATAACAATGTAGTTAAAAAAACACTACATTGTTCCAGACCCAAAGCTTCATTCTTACAAGTTAGTAAGTTACAAACAGATAATCTACAAGTTCTTTAAAATCCTATAAGGCTATAAATGAAACCCAGCCACAAACCTCAATCACTTCCGCTCAAAATAAATCAAACAAATAGCATACAAATCTAACCAAACAGAAAAAGCAATGCAAAATAAGAACATTCAGATTTCAGAACTTTACCTGACCAAGAAACCCAAGCGACTGAGCGAATCAATTTAAGAAGAACTTCCAACCTGCCGCCTGCCAGCTGCCACTCTCAAGTCTCAACCTCAAACCCCCAAATCAAATGTAGAGAGCCACTCTCTCAGTAGCTTCAGAAATCAGAAAGAAACTCAAACGTTGAACCAATCCCTAATTTCTCTCGAAAAATCAATCACTCATTCGTCTTAGGCTCTTAGCTCTTAGACAGAATAATCCATTGCCGCCTGCTCGGTGCTCGCTGCTGCCGCGTGCCTACCGCTCCAGTTCTGCTTGAAGACTTGAAAATTGTCCTCGGCTCCTCGCTGTCGGCTGGAATAGAAGGATGAAAGGAAGAGAAGCGTGAAAATTGGAACCACGGGCTGGGTTTATTTTTTAATAAAAAATTCAATTTTTTTTTTGAAAGTTACTTGGGCTATAGCCCAAGTAGCCCATACATCAGGTCCGTCTCTGGTGAAGAGCTGCACAATTATAGCAAAAAAGGGATATGGGCAATGAAATAGAAACTGTGAAATCCTGTAGAAGACGGTGAAGCCAAACTAATTCGCAGCAAGTTTGTGCCATGGTCCTGTATTCGGCTTCAGCGGACAAGCGAGATACCACGGCCTGTTTCTTAGTTTTCCATGAGACCAGGGATTGCCCAAGGAGTATGCTATATCCAGTAACAGACCGCCTGGTAATGGGGCATGCTCCCCAATCTGCATCACAGAAAGCAGTGAGGACGAGTGGAACATTGCTAGGGTAGAATAATCCCTGTGCTGGCGCTAACTTGATGTATCTAAGAACTTTGTGAGCAGCCAGAAGATGGTCTTGAGTTGGACACTGAAGGAATTGGCTGAGAAAGTGGACTGGGAAGGCCAAGTCCAGACGAGTTACAGTCAGATAAATCAGCTGTCCAACAAGTGGACGATAAGAAGTTGCATCTGACAAGGGATCAGCATTCGACAAAGCCAGTTTTAATTTGGGATGCATCGGTATACTGGATAGTTTGCAATCATGCTTCACTGAGGAGGTCCAAGGCGTATTTATGTTGGTTGAGGAAAATACCAGAACTGGAGCGAGCAACTTCCAATCCAAGAAAATAGCGCAAGGTACCCAAGTCTTTGATTTTAAACCTAGAGTGAATAAATTGTTTGACATCATTAATGAGTGAAGTAGATGTGCCTTTGATGATAACATCGTCAACGTATACCGATAGGGCGAGGTAATCAGTTGAGGTAGAGTACGTGAACAATGAGTAGTCATTTAGGCTGCCTTTGAACCCATGCTCTATTAATGCATCGCTGAACTTGCTGAACCATTGGTGTGAGGCCTGTTTTAGACCATAGATGCTCTTGTGTAGTTTACATACCTTGTTAGCTGTCTTTTCTGATTTATAAAAACGAAGGGGAATAGCCATGTAGACTTCTTCATCAAGAGTACCATGTAAAAATGCATTATTTACATCTAATTGAAAAAGAGGCCATCCTTTTGAAGCAGCAACTGCTAACAATGTTCTCACAATAGGTATTTTTACCACTGGGGCAAACGTCTCATGATAGTCGAGTCCCTCCATTTGCGTGAACCCTTTTGCCACGAGAAGTGCTTTGTAGCGTTCTATTGTTCCATCTGATTTTCTTTTAATCTTATATACCCACTTGCAACCAACTGCATTTTTGTAAGGAGGTAAATCAGTCCATGTGAGGTTTTCTTCTAATGCTTGTATCTCTGATTTCATAGCCTGATTCCATTCTGGAAATTTGCTGGCCTGAGTTAAACAGCTAGGTTCCTTTTCTGAAGTGAGTTGTTAAGCAAAACTCTTAAATTCCTTTGAACAAGAAGAATAATTGACATAATTGTCAAAAGGATATTGAGTTGTTTTTCTGCTGACATTGGAACATATATAACCTTTTAGTCACACTGAAGGTCTATGAGTTCTGCTGGACTTGCGAGTTATAGGAGGTGTAGGTAAAACAGGAATATGATTTTCTGAACTTGTTGTATTTGCTGTATCTTGTGTAGATATAGTTGAATCAGATTCTCTGCTTGGTTGATAGTTTGGTGAGGTATCATTGTCTGTATATATGAAAGTGTTGATTTCTTCCAGGTTATCGTATCAGGAAGTTGTGGTAGAGTAACTAAACTTGACTGAATATCTGTAGGAATGTTAGCAAAAGGAAATTCTGTTTCCTGAAAAATAATATCCCTGCTGACATGTACTGAGTGTGATTTTATATCAAATACTTTATATCCTTTTTCTCCAAAAGGATAACCAATGAATACACAAGTGCGCACCCTTGGATCAAACTTACCCTTATTAGGAGAGACCTTTGTCATGTAGCATAAGTAGCCAAAGGTCCTTAAATGACTGTAATCAGGCTTTTTAGAAAATAGTCGCTCATATGGTGTTTTTCTTTGCAGGACCTTAGAGGGCAGTTTGTTGATAATGTGAATTGCAGTCAGAACACAATCACCCAGAAAATGTTAGGTAACTTCGCTTGAAATTCGAGGGCACGTGCTACTTCCAAAATATGTTTAATCTTTTTTTCTACTAATCCATTCTATTGCGGAGTGTTGGTGCATGAACTATGTTGAATACATCCCTGTGATATCAGAAAATTGGATAACTTTGAGCTGAAGAATTCTGCGCCATTATCACTTCTGATTACTTTTATGGAAGTTTTGAATTGAGTCTTCACCATTTGATGGAACTGAATAATGAAGTCCACTGCCTCAGATTTTGTCTTCATCAAGTAAATCCAGGTTGCTCTAGAATAGTCTTCAACTATAGTTAGAAAGTATCTTGCTCCTGTAAAAGTGGGAACTGAAAAAGGTCCCCAGATATCAATATGTATAAGCTCAAATAGACATGTAGAAACAAAATCACTGTTATGAAAAATCAGTCTATGTTGTCTGGCTTGTGGGCAAATGACGCACTGATGTTCAGATTTATAATTCAGCTCAGGAATGCAATCTTTAAAATCTGTAGCTAATTTTTCAAATGGAACATGTCCCAGTCTTTTGTGCCATAGTGAAGCTAATGACTTTTTATTCTGTATTGTAAAGCAAGATGCAGTCTTCCCAGATTTAAATTGAAACAAGCCTTGTATATATTCACTAGTCCCCAAAGCAGTCTGACTTACTTGGTCCTTGATATAGCAATGCTTATCAGTAAACTTGACAATCAATTGTGAATCACCAGTTAGTTTAGCGACTGATATCAGATTGAACATCAGTGCGTCAGAATACAAAATGTCAGCAATGCTTTAAGTTTCATTATTTACAATTAGACCCATATAGAATACAAAATGTCACATGTGTACCCTTAGGTCAAAATAACTTCGACGTCTTCTATCTCAAACGCTGCTGACATCTTCAATATCAAATCGCAGCCATCTTGCCACCTGGATCTGGCGGATCAGGTGGACGAGGTTCAACACATGCTTCCCTTATAAGTAAAAATGTTTAGAGCATTTACACCGGATCTTCAACAGCTAAAAATAGTAATTGCTGAAGACTCGATACATATATTATTTTTTTCCTATTCTATCCTAAACCTCCACTAGAGTTCTTCCGGCCCGATCAATGCAGATGCTCTTAACTAGTTGATAACGACATCGCTTCAACTAGGCAAGTAGAGTAATTAATTGTGAAATGACGAAAATGGCCTTGTGAGCATAAAGCTTTGTGTAGAGAGACGTGTCCATGTGGAATTTGTTTTGTATTGGGCGGCCCAAGAAATGGAATCGGCCAATCTATTTCATCCTCATTCTCTTCCGTTTCAATCTTTTCTTGAGAAATCGTCTCGCAATGTTCCGTCGTCAATGGTCCTAAGAGCCTGGCTCAATACGCCACGTCGATCGTCGCTAATCGCAACCAGAACAATCGCCAATCGGATTGCAGATCTAAGAAGCATTCCTTCCGATTCCGGCATGGCGGAGTCAAAACAGACGGACAAAACCGAGAGGGACAAGGAGGAGGAAAGTAAAGGTGGAGATGAAGAGCGGGTGGCTCCGCCGCCGCCGGAGAAGCCGCTGCCGGATGATTGCTGCGGAAGCGGTTGCGTGAGGTGCGTATGGGATATGTATTATGATGAGCTTGAGGAATATAACAAGCTTTATGGACAAAAATGATTCATCCATTTTCATTTATATAACATGATAGATTGATTGATGCTGTGTTGTACTACTGTCTACTGATAATACTTTTCTGATTTAGATTTAGGTTTAGCTTGTTGTTTTCAAACTCATTGAGAAAAATCTGGAATTTGCTTGGAAACAAATTTAGGTTAACCTGTTTCGGCTTGTTCTGGTGGTGAGGGTGCGTTCATTTAGCCTGAATTGAGTTGAAAAACTGAAATTGAGATGTTACGAGACAGTATGGTATGTGCTGAAATTGATATCACTTTAATCTAAAATGAGTGCTCCCGAACTCCATACTTTTGATCCAAGAGCTCAAGTCAAGATAATCTCATTGAGTTCGATAGCCAAAGTGTGGTCAAGCTGAAATGCGGTACCTATCCGGTAGTGCTTTGGTTGAACTCCATGAACAAAGCTTGACGACTCGGACATTGATCAAGCTTTGTGGACTCTTAACAATTCCTTGTAATGCTTACTAGGTGCAGTATGAACCGAGTTTTGAAGTATTCAAATTTATCTAGTTTTGATAGATCTGTAATGATTTCAAACTTGTTGTTTTGTGATATTCTAATGGTCCCTCTAGATGCGTTTTCAGCATAGGCAAATCCCACTATAGTTCTGGGGCTACCTGTCCATTTGAGCTGTCTATTGTCTAATCTCTTCTGGAAAAACACCTTAAACAAGAGTAACATACTTTTAGGCTCTATTTGGATCTTAGAATTTAGTGGAAAGAAACTGAAATGAAAAATATATTAGAAAATGATTTTCCCATGAAAAAATGTGTGGAAAAGTTAGTAATATTTTGGACTTTGCTTTTGAAATATGCGATGCTTCAAAACTTTATTTGGGATTTGCCTCAAAATTAACAAATCGCGGTTTGTTAATTTTGTAAAATTTTGGACCTAGTTGAATCTACATGTGATCCGGGTAATTTTCATACAATTTTCTATTCAAAGTTATCTTCGGATGTAGGAAATTGTGGGAACCAACCCTAACGGATAGTGTTAAGAGAATAGAGTTGACGGACTTGGTTATATTATTGAATGAACACTATCCTTATAGAGAGCTTACAACCCACAAACCGCAAATAATCAGGAACATCTAACACACGTTTGGACACTACCACACGTCTAACACTATTACATCATCGAAAAGACAGGAAAGAAACTACTAATTTAAGTCCTACAAAATAGGAACTATGAGATAAGCTTACAATAAATTTTAACAACTGAATGGCAGAAACATCAGTTTAAATAAAACTCCTCACTCTTAAGTAAGGCATAGCTAATTCCTGACATCTTTCTGAGATTCGAAACCACTGACTGGTGCCTTGAGAGGTTTGGCTCGAGCGCTCCTCCACCTTTGGCGGAGTTCTCCTTCTTAGCTTTCGGCTTCGAAGATGTCTCTCCCCTTGTGTACTCCGTCAAGGTATCCGCAATGGTCATGGTCGTTGCGGTGTCCCTCATATATTTCTCCTCTCCAACTCCATTCTTGCCCATGGTTTCAATCCGTCCATGAAGTTGAAGAATAACTCTGTTTCATTCACGTCAGGGAGTTGGAGCATGAGGGTCGAAAACTCTCTCACATATTCCTGGAGTGATGACCCATGCTTCAACTCCTTGAGTCTCTTGCGAGCTTCATGGTTAGCATTCGCGGGATAGAATTGCTTCTTGAGTTCCGCGACGAATGCTCCACAAGTGTTGATCGTGCAAAGCCTCTTTTGCATCTCACGATACTTTTTACGCCACCAGGTAGCCGCAAGATCAACTAGATAGAGGGACGCGGTGCTTACCTTAGAAGCATCATCCAGCTGGATGGCTTCGAAGTAGCGCTCCATATGCCAAAGGAAATTGTCAATTTCCTCCGCATTTCGTGATCCCTTGAACTCCTTGGGTTTCGGAACATCCTGAACCCTCGGAACATCCCGTGTGAAGGGGACCACTTTCCCAGTTCTCCCGGCTCTCCGCAGGTTCACCAATTCCAGGTTGGTCTTTTCTAAAGAAGACTGTAACTCTTGGACTTGACTAACCAAGGCATCCACCCTTGCCTGGCACTCCTCCTTCTCACCACGCCATGCTTCGAGGACGGTGTTGATGTGTTGGAATAGCTTGGCTTGTAGGTCCTCCCCCAAGGACACTACTTGACTTTGAAGAACTCCCATCTTGTCTTCCAAAGTCTCGACGTGGT
Source organism: Umbilicus rupestris (assembly GCA_963678935.1). Lineage (NCBI taxonomy): Eukaryota > Viridiplantae > Streptophyta > Magnoliopsida > Saxifragales > Crassulaceae > Umbilicus > Umbilicus rupestris. Next base: position 10,804,289 of record OY787622.1, read on the forward strand.
CATCACATATCCCAATGCAATCCCACATTTCCCCAATGCCAAGCTCCAATTTAGCAAACTGCTTCTCGTTCACAGAAACGGAATGCTCCCTTGGTGCTTTCGTCTTCTTGGAATCTTTCTCGGTAGTCCTCCCTCGAGTTTCTGTGTCGGAAGCCATGAAGATGTCGAACCTTGCTCTTGATACCACTTGTCACGGACTTAGATTTTGCCCACTAAAGTGGTGATAGTTTTCTACAGTCTAAACATGCAAAGGATATGTAGGCAACACCCTTTAACCTTACATTTGAAAGATATGCATTGTGGACTGTCTCTTTAGTAGACGCGATGTCTTTGAATTGTTCGTCATTTTATGTCAACAAAGACATATCTCATACAGATATATTCCTGAAACTTTCATTTCTCATTGGTGGGCTCATTTCGGCCATGAAACCCCTGCCTCGTTCAGCCAGAGTTGCTAAAGAATTAAGCCCTTAATTAATTCTCCTTGAAGCGTCCACACTTCTCTCTCACATAGGTGATTCTTACAAGGTAATCTCGTATTACCAATTTCTTATTTCCAAACCACAAAATCATTAAAAGCTAATAGCTTAACCTCGTACGAGAATCAATGTTTGATAATGAATGGGTTGGGGTTAACCCCCACCGTGACTTCAATTCGCCTTAGCAATTAGGTTGCCCCATTGAACCAAGTTCTTGGGATCTCCAGTCATCTTGGTTGGGTTTTCCTTCGCCTAGACATATATTACTATATAGCATTAACCCCATTCCTTGTGTCGTTTTCTCAACTTGTCCCCTATTTAACCCTTTGGTTAGCGGATCCACAATAATAACTTTGGACCTCCTTACATAGTCAATACTTATGGCTTTTGTAGAGAGAAGTTGTCTAATGGTTTTATGTCTTCGACGTGTATATCTAGACTTATCCTGATTCAGCACACTTTGTGCTCTACCAATAGCCAATTGATTATCACATTGTATGCATGCTGGTGGCGCAGGTTTTGTCCATTTAAGAATATCCTTAACAAAATTTGTCTACCATTCAGCTTATTTGCCACACTTATCTAATGCAACGAATTATGCTTCCATCGTGGATCTGGTTATCACAGTTTGCTTGTGGATTTCCAGGACACAACAGCTCCTGCCAAGGTAAAGACGTAACCACTAATGGCTTTTGAATCTTGTATGTCAGATATCCAACTGGAATCACTGAATCCCTTAATGACTTATGGATACCTGTTATAATTCAAACCATATTCACGTGTATATCGTAAATACTTCAACAGCTTAACAACTGCCTTCCAGTGTTCTAATCCTGGATTACTCGTTTACCTTACAAGTCTGCTCACTGAGTAGGCCAAGTATTCATTAAATACATCAGACTGCCTATTAGTCTCGCATACTCTAACTGATTGACACAGTCATTTTTGTTCTTAGATAAGATTTGTCCAACTTCGATTGGAGTTCTAGAAGTAACAGAACTATCTTTCCCAAACTTGTCCAAGATTTTATCAAAAGAATTTGACTGAGTCAATTTTAGTCCATTTGCCGTGCATTTTATTCCTAAAATCACATCGGCTAGACCTAAATCTTTCATATCGAACCTAGAGTTCAATATTGATTTTGTGGACTTAGTCATGCTATCATTGCTTCCTACAATGAGCATGTCATTAACATATAAACATAAGATCACATATCCTTTCATCTTCCTTGTAAATACCCATCTTGAACTAAGGGGTTTATTTCCTGGAGGAAGATCTGCTAACTCCCATGTATGATTTTGCATAATGGAGTCAATTTCACTTTGTATGGCCTCTTTCCAAAAGGAACCCTCTACCGAGCTCACCGCTTCCCTATAAGTTCGGGGTTTAGTCTCAAGCATAAATGTTAAGAAGTCGGGGCCAAACGATCTTTGCGTTCTAACCCGTTTACTGTATCTCGGTTTCTACAAGTCAGTTTCACTTCAAAGCTCATCTTCTTGATTTTGAGATGTCTCCTCAACCTCTTGGATTAATTCCTGGTGTTGATAATCCATTTCTTTGTAAGGAAACACACGTTCAAAGATGCATTCTTAGATTCTATAATGGTATTTTCCTCTACATTTGAATTCTTTGATTCATGCACCAAGAAACTATATTCATTGCTATTCTGCGAATAGCCAATGAAAACACAGTCAATCCTTTTTGGTCATATTTTCATTCGTTTTGGATCTTGTGCCACTACTTTAGCTAGGCATCCCCGCACTCGCAAGTGTTTATAGGATGATTTATGTCCCCTAAACAATTCATAAAGAGAATTGTCCTTCTGCTTGCGAGGTACCCTATTTAATAGGTAATTTGCTGATAAAATGACTTCACCACACATGGACTGGGGTAGCCCAGAACTTAACAACATTGCTTTCATCATCTCTTTTAGTGTCCGATTTTTCCTTTTAGCAACACCATTAGATTGAGGCGAGCATGATGGAGTAACTTCATGAATAATACCATGTTGTGCACAAAAGGCTCCAAATGGTTCTACATATTCTCCACCACGGTCACTCCTCACTCTTTTAATTTTCTTGTTGAGTTGGTTCTCAACTTCTAGTTATAGGTGACAAACTTATCAATAGCTTCATCTTTGCTCTTAAGCAAATACACATGATAATATTTTGTACTATCATCAATGGAAGTAAGAAAATATTTATTGTCAGTTATTATTGGCGTGAATTTTAAATCATATAAATAACTATATATTAATTTAAGGGGTTCTGTTTTCCTTTCTACAGTATGCAAGGATGTCTCTTTATTTTTGTTGCGACACATGTTTCACATTTGTGTTTAGAGTCAAATTGAAATTTGGGTATACACTCCAAATTCATTAACTTTCTTATTGACTCGTTATTCACATGTCCTAGTCTTTCATGCCATAAAGTAGAAGACTCGAGCAAATAAACAGAAGAATCATTCTTATTGATCTTTTCCAGGGCTATTACATTCATTTTTTTATAACTCCTCATGAAAATAACCCCTCCCCACATACATGCCATTCTTATTGAGAACAACTTTATGAGACTCAAACACCATTCTAATACCATGGCTAACCAGCAACGTCCCGAAAGCTCCTTCTCAGTGGTGAACTTCAAAACTACAGTGCTTTTTCTTTTAACTTCAGAAGTCGCCGAGTTACCCATATAAACTTTCTCTCCAGCTTCAGAATGCTCCAAGGTGGAGAAAGCACTCTCATTTGAGCAAATGTGGCGGGTAGCTCCAGTATCTACAAACCATGCCTTCCTGGTAGTGTCCACCAAGTTTAACTCAGAAATCATAGCCACTAAGTCTTCATCGACATCTGCTATGTTGACTTCCCTCCTCTTCTTTAGGCAATCAGTAGCTTTGTGACTCTCTTTGTTACAGTTAAAGCATTTCCCTTGAAACTTTGGCTGTTGCTTCTTCTTAAAGGGTTTACCCTTTGGAGCCAGCTTCTGAAAAGATTTCTTCTTCTTTGAGCTATCACCATGCTCCACCACATTCGCCCTCTCGGTTGTCACCTTCAACCTTTTATCTAAGACGCGGTTTTCTTCATCAATCCAGAGCTTAACATATCTCTTCAAGGTTCATTTCCTTGCTTTTATGCTTGAGATAATGTTTGAATTCTCTCCAACTCGAAGGTAGCTTCTCAATCACTGAGGCAACTTGAAATGATTCACTTAACATCATTCCTTTTGCAACAATCTCATGAACAATGATTTATAGCTCTTGCATCTGACTCACCACAGTCTTAAAATCGACCATCTTGAACTCAACATGGTGGACTTGCTAAGTGATGTATACACTTCTTGGACACAGTACTTCTTGGAGCCACTATGTACTTCTTGCTAAGTGATGTATATACTTCTTAGATACAACGCAGTCCCACTATGTACTTCTTGGATCCAACATCCTCCCGGTACTTGTGGTCTAAAGACTGCCAAAACTCTTTAGCCAACTTCACTGATGTATAACCATTGTATAAATTATCAGCTAGTCCATTCATGACATAGTTCCGAAACATATCCATCCACATGGCACATGCTATGCGCTTCTGGGTATCTGTATCATTTTCACTGATCAAAGGAAGATCCTCAGTAAGAAAACGAGCCAATCTCAGAGTGGTCAGATAGAAAAACATCTTCTGTTGCCATCTCTTGAGATTCAAGCCATTGAATTCTCAGGCTTCTCAGCCGGTATAATTGCAGGGGGCACTCGTGCCACAGTCCCGCTCGGAACATGACCTTCAGATCCACTCCCGGCCGTAGCCGGAAGTGGGTTACAACCCTGCATAATAACTGCTGGTGTGGCTGGAACATGACCCACGGGTGCATTCCTAACAACCATAGCAAGTGCTTGCTGCACTCTAGTAAAACTAGCAACAACAGGTGGTTGCTGTATTCCTACAGCATGCACTCCAGCAGCCACATCAATATGGGTTTGGTGCAATCCGGCTGTCACATCAGCAACAGTTGGAACCACTCCAGTAGTCACGTCAGCCAGTTGTGCCGCGTCACTGGCAGTAGCAATCCCATCAACATTCAGATTTTGATTTTTAGAAGTCATGTCTACACAAAACCAGATCAAGTTAATACAATAATTTAATAATTCCTAAAGCTCCATTAAACCCCAATGGCAGATCTGTTACTAGACTTTAAGCACATTTATCATTTAATCAAAAAACATTAGATTGAAGATATTATGTATATTGGAACACTGCCTGTGTTCCATACAGTATTCCCTACAATCATATACAATTAGTCATAATTTATGATAAAGCATTCCAATCCATAATATTAATTAATGATAACATAGCAGAAGCCTAAGAAGCAAGCTATAAATTTCATCTAATTATGAGCCTACGAAGCAATTTGCAACACATCAGAAGACAGGTGCAATGAGTGACTTTGCATATATCACCTTTGACAAATAAATTAATATATATATATATACGATTATTGGATACTAAACAACAGGAAATTTTAATTTGCACAACATCATTTGACATGTACTTTCACTTTAATAGTTGCATACTAAACAACAGGAAATTTTAATTTGCAGAGCATCATTTGATTTGACATTCACTTTAATAGTTACATACTAAACAATCAAAAATTTTAATTTGCAAAGCATCATTTGATTTGACAGGTGCTTTTACAGAATTGTGACTAACAATAGAAGGCTGTGCTGCTCTCTTTACTCATTCTTAAAAATAAATTCCCTATCAAAGAACCTGTTACTGCACAGAACCTGTCAATCTACTTTAATATCGAAACAAAAAGATAGGTAGATATTGGCTTAACTAACAGAAAATTAAGTATCAATTCCATGCATAACAACTATCCAAGAAATTAAAATCCAGATTTCAAAATGCATTTTCAATGAAATTTGAATGATTCCCCGAGGGCTTCAAGGAATTTAAATTACATATTCAATACAAATTAAGGAAATTCGTTGTGACACCCGAAGTTACGACTAGTTTTGAACATGCACTTTCAGTTACAAGAAAGAATTTGACTTTAAGATTGTTAGAAACTAATGATATGACAGTTCATGTTTATGTGAATTATGTAATAAATTACCAACAAAATAAATACTGCACATACAAATCTATGGGACTAACAGATACCCAATAAATGTTAGTAAACCCATTAATCAAAGGAATACGAGAGTAATAATAAATAAGGAAACGGAGAGAAGAGAAACAAAATTGAATTAGGGTTGAGGCTTGCTAGGCAATTTCGTTAAAAGTCAAACTGCCCCGTCTGGTGTTGGGTGTGAACCTGCAATCGACCTCCCAGGATACAACAAAACGAACCTTCTTTCACATGCACCGATATGAAGAAGGCGAAAGGCAGGCTAACTCCGCTATCACCAAATACGCATACAAATCGAACTCACAGGAAAATAGAGAAGGAGAGAGTTGTAGTCGGTGTATGATTGATTGTCTCATAAGAAGGATTCAACCTTCTTTTATGGAGATGATCTTCAAACCGTCATCCCATGAATTAGGAAACCACTCACCTTCATAGTGGTTGGAACTGCCTTCAACGACATGAGACTAATTCACCACTCAGTCAAATAGGAACAAAAATGTGAAGATAGGGCTTCTAAAGCCCAACTTCATTTCCCATAAAACTACGTCATTTTATGTTCAACTTCCTTAGTCGCAAAACTACGTCGTTATGAATCATTGTTTTCTCTTCACACCAATATGCATAAGAGGATGGAGCTTTCTTGGAGTTTAGGGTTGGAGGCTTTCCTCCGTATATAGATTTGGAATTTTGATGGATGCAATTTTAGCCGGTTGAAATAACTATGCATCAAACCCTAAGGATGCATTTCAAGTGTCAGAGTTGATAGAAGATGATATGAATCAAGTTTTGCCCAATCAGGATTTTAGGGTTCACTTTATTAAACTCATTTAATTGGTTTGAGATTGATTCAGTTTGAATTGAAATTCGATAGTAAATCCACGAAGATCGATTATTTAATTAATGATTCTAGCTTAAAACAAGACGAATCAATCTCAAGAAATTCAGTTCTTATTTTAAGAAGCTAAGCCGACTCTGACACCATACAAGATGAATCACTAGCAGCGTTCCGGTCTTATAACTGTTGGGAACGTTATGGGCTGAAATCACACCAAGTTCGCACCAATACGCCATATGCGGCTCAAAATGGGCATAAGTGTGAATGCGTGAAGAATTTGAATTTAATTTTAATATGTAGTTAGACATGTTACAAGAAATTACCTACCTTCTGGTACTACTGATGGAGTTACTAGGCTGATTCAAACTGCAATTTGCTGTGATAGTTATGTCTAGTCCTTGATTTCTCACATATCATGGGAACTTAGCCTATAAGGATAAACATTAGAAAAACACAAGATTAAAAAGATACTGGAACATAAAGAGATGTGAGTACTTATAGGTTCTCTGCTGTCTCAGCCAGAAAAGAAATGAAAACTTCAAACTTTATTCAAACACTTGATGATTTATAAGAGGGAGGGAGAGAGAGCTTCGTTGGGGTGCAACCCAAAACCTACTTTCTACTTCGAACACACCATACTAAAATAGAAAATGCAACCCTAAACCCGACAAGCTTGGGTCCATACTTAAGTGAATAACAAACCAAAGCTTCAAAGGGATTCTCTCTGAAAGGCCTGTTGGACCGCACACTTTTCCTTTTTTGAAATAGTGCTCCATAGTATTTTGAACACTTGTAAACAACTTTTGATAAATCACCCTTGTTTGTGTGGGAGGAAAGAGAGTTCTCCTTATCTTCTTTTGCACCTTCATTGCCCAAAAATCTTTCAATAATGATTATATGGATGTGTTCAAATATTTCATCAATGGTCTGGGTCTCAACAGGATCTTGAGAATCTTAGAAAATATCTCTGCATGTAGATGTCATCGAGGCATCAGTTTTCTTCGAAGTTCGAGACATTGTCTCCTCATTAAAACTAAAGAGATCCTTCTTTTACTCTTCTAAATAAGCATCAATAAGATTTTCCTTGGAGGCGATATGAGCTTTAGTCTTCACTTTGGAATTTACATGTTGTAGGAATATATCCTTCCCTTTCTTTTGCTTTTCCTAGATTTGACTTTTCAAAAAACAAATAGTGTTGTGCCTAGGTAAGAGAGGAAAGTTTATAAGCTTGGTCACCTAATATAAGCGCCAAAGCAACAATATGAAAACATTGACAACGTGATGATGTCAAATGATTTCAATATCAACGAGTGTGACAAATGTGTATACATTGAAAACACTGAATACGGTTATGTAATTTTGTATTTATATGTTGATGACATGCACATTGTAGAAATGTGATTTTATGTTAATATGTTGAGTCTACAAAATCTTTATTGAATTCGAAGTTTGATATGAAAGATTTGGAACTAGCCGTTGTAATTAAGATTATTAAATGACATGGATGACTGAGGGATTTTTGTAAGTCGGCACTCTACGTTGATAGAATCTTAAACAAATTTAGGATTCTAATTGACGAGAATCAACACTTGGGACCTGTTCTTTTGCACAAAAATCGTAAATAAATAAGTTAAGTATTATTTTTTTATTGGTGGTGTGTTATTTTTGTGGTGGTGGGTTGTTGCGGTTTTGAAAGTTTTGTGGTAATGGTGGCGGTAGTGTTGTGGTAATGTGGTGGTAGTGGAGTGGTGTTGTTGTTCTGGTGGTAGTACTGTGGTAATGGTGGTGGTTGAGTTATTATTGTGATTGTGGTGGTGTGGTATTTTTGTGTTGGTGGGTTGTTGTTATGTTGTGATGGTGAGTTGTTTTTAGGGTGGTGGTGATATTGTGGTTGTGATGTTAAGGTAGTGTGGGATGGTAGTGGTGATAGTAGTGGAGTGGTGGTTTTGTTGGTGGTGGCGGTGTGAATGTGTTGTGGTTGTGATGTTAAGGTAGTGGGGTGGTGGTGGTGGTGGTGTGAATGTGTTGTGGTGGTGTGGTAATAGGGTGGTAGTGGTGCGGTGGTGGTGGTTGTTGTGGATGTGTTGTTGTGGGGGTGGTGGTGATGGGTTATTGTGGTGGTGGTGGGTTTTTGTTGTGTTGTGGTGATGTAGTATTTTTTTGTGGTGGTGGGTTGTTGTTGTATTGTGGTGGTGATGATATTGTGATTGTGATGTTAAGGTAGTGGGGGTGGTGGTGGTAGTGGAGTGGTGATGTTGTTGTGATGGTGTGAATGTGTTATGGTGAGGGTGGTGTGGTGATGATGTTGTTGTGGTGATGAATAATAATTTAAGTACTTAAGTTAAGTTAAGTAAAATTAAATTAAGTAACTTAAGTAAATAACTTAAGGTCAAAAGAACATGCCAGTTAACACCTTATCTCATTTCCTTATTTAAATAGTGACATTCATACAAGAATAAGCATGAAGTTTTTAATGATTCTAAGAATTCAGATGTTGAGATTCGACAAGTAATGCTAAATTAATTGATAAAAAGAATTGCTTATGTGAGAAAAAAGAGAGGCCGCTTCCAAGAAGAAGTATGAGGGCTTAGTTTTTATATTCTCACAGAATCCGGCAGGGTTTTCAAGGTTGAAATGAAACCAACCATAGAACTAAACTTATATTAGAAATATATTTGTGTGAGATATGTGTTTCGGTACCCAAAACGACTAAAGGTTTAAAGAACATCACAAATAGTCAGTAAAGAAGACAAGTCAACCTAAGGGAAGGCTTAAAAGGTATTGATAATAGAAACTATCACCTTGTTTATGGTGTGGGGGGGGGGGGGGGGATTGTTGTAAATTATATGTTAATTGGTAAAGAAAATTATATTGAATCATAATTTTATGATCTAAATTTGAAGGATTACACACATCAATGTAATGAGCATCGTATAGCTTGAACTTAATGGACTCCTTTATTTGAAAATTTATTGTAAATTGGATATGCCAAGTGGCTGCTTCTGTAGGAGACAACCACCATAAGGACATGGAGTGAGTTTCCATGACATGTGAGAAACACCCATTGATCATCCTTGGCACAAGGCAAGTTAAAGGCTAGTCTTGATGACTATGACTTTTAGCTACTTCATAGTGACAATGCTTTCCAATAAAAGGAGAAGCATTCCACCTCATTTGAGAAAAAAAGACAAATTAATAAAGCTCAACTACAGTAGTCAACTCTTGAAGCATTATATGTCGTCCTGGTTTTCTTTATTCTTTTGAGCAATTCGTAGTGTATTTATCGGTGACAGTAGAAGACACAAGTAAGTTTGTTAGAGTTGAAACTTGAGAAGCAAGGTTTCAACTTAATAATTTTTATATCCTGGGAAGCAGTTGTGTCACGACCCAAATCCTAAGTCGAGACCGGCGCTTGACCATTTACAAGCAAGCCTCTATGTCGACGATTTATCAATATATAAAATAGTGAAATCAAATAGAAAGTGAATTCAACCATTTAAATTACCAGAATCCTACTCAAGTATAACGGAGTAAAAACCTAACTGAATCTAAGAAATTAAAATTTGCTGCGCTACTGAGTTACTGATAGTGTACAAGAAGTTATAGCAACTCGTTGTTCAGCCGGATCTGGTACACCAAGAAACAAAACAGTGAACACAAATTTGTTCACCCAGTTCAGCCAATTTGCCTACGTTGGGGAGGACTATACTCTAGTCCCCAATCCACTAGTCTCCAAGGTACTTTGTACAACATAGACTCGACTCCGCGATAATTTATGCTAACCGACCTCAACTAGCACTTCGTACACAATCAGAACAGTCTCTCACCTACACACTAGAATTAATTCAGAATAGCTACTCCGTTGATCACAAAAACTCAGCCTATTCTAATTAATAAAATATCTCAGTAGGTTTGCTATAGCACACCCTTGTGCAACTAGCTTGTACAGGTTTTGTCCGCTTTGCTCCAAAATCTTCCGCTGAGCTGCTCGAACTTTGTCATGAGTGCTCCTCACAGTGGGATGCTCCCCCTCACTCAGTGACCGCCTGTCACTAGCGAGAATAGGCCTTCTGCAGATTGTCCGAGGTCCTCCACTCGACAACTCTCTTGTCGCCTACCTTGATCAACCAACAAGCACGTCCTGCTCTGAATTGACCTTCTCCGATCCAGCACTGACCAGACTGTACAAGTCTTTGATCAGTCTCTGCTCAAACCACTCAGCCTGCGCTCACGCTTTGCGTATGGTGGTTTCTCCGCACAGCTCTCTGAATATCTCTTTGTTATCTCAGGTGCTAGGATTCTCTCACTGTCCTCTTTCTCTCTCAGATCGATCGTCGCTGCTCTGCACACCTACCTCTTTCTATAGAAACTATGTCGTCTTCAAAATTAAGAACCCTCAAAGATCTCAATAAGATCCTTTTTAAGAGATTTGATTTTCCAATCAAATCTTCAAGCTTGTGGTACGGAATCTTCACTAGAGATATTCTTGGAACATTTAGAAGCCTCCCGTTGTACTGCTACGACATATCTGGGAAGATTCCTCTTCGATCAAAAACTGCTGCCAAGCTGCTACAACTCTTGCTGTAGCAACTGCTTATTCACTGGGCTTGTACACTCTGGTAGGTTTTGTCAATTGAATTCTATTTGCATTATCAATCTCCCCCTTGGAATTTTTGACAAAACCTGATGTCCACTGATGCCTTGAACTGGTCCTTCTGTTGTGGCAGACTTCACGAAATTTTGCCATGGCCTGCTCATATCTTCAGCCTTTTGGATGGGCTCTTCAGGCCTCTTTCTTCAATGGCTAACTCAATTCTAAGCTACTTGGATCCCTATCTTAAAGCTAACGATTTTTCTACTAAAGAACCAATATTTGTCTGGGACAAATATGACCACATTTGGTCTTGAGGTCAGCTCAGCCACACAGGGCTTCAAAACAATAATAGCTACCTATTACAAATAGTTCAGTTCATAAAACAGTTCTCATCCATCTAATCTATTAGTGGGCTCCCCCCCCCCCCTTTTTGACAAAGATGGCAAAGGGGGTATCAGTCATCCTATTCTTCATCAACAGGGGCAGCTTCCTCGTCTGGGTACTCCAAGTTCTCAGCAGACTTCAGATCTGAGCTCCTCTGGCAGTGGCCTTCTTCGCTTCTGCAGTCAGCAGGTTCAGCTCGGACTTGAGGTGACTCACAATTCTGGCTTTGAGGGCAGCTTATAGAGATGAGTCAGGGGCAGCTTCATCTACTCCAAGAGAAGGAACAAGTGGAGGAGCAACCAACAAGGGATCTTCTTGTGCAATGTCCAACTAGTATGATAATGCTCATCTGGATGAATGCAAACGGTGTCTGCGGGCAGTCGTCACTGCCGGTCCGGACCATCATATCGCACTATAGACTGAGCCTCATCATATCAAAGGGCGGCATATGCCTCGCACATCATATATCAGATCAGATCTATGCATGACGTGTATGCAATGATACATAAATGTCAAATTTGTCTTCACGTATTTTTCTATACGTGCAAATACATTCATATATCATACGTTATAACTTTAGCGTCTTATATAGACGAGGAGCCATTTCGCTATTACCCAAATAACTGGTACACTATTATACGTACTATTAATTACGTATAATATGAACGATACGAAATAAATAAAAGCATATTATTTACTCACCTTTTACTTCAAACCAAAATAAGTCCGTCAATAATATTTTAACTAGTACAATTTCACCTACCACCTCGAGAACCTTCACAATTATTAATCCATTGCGCTTATAAGGCTTGTTTAAGACAATGAAACAACTTAGCTATCTCACTAGGCGTCTACTTCTCTAACTCTTAAATTAAAATGTAAGTATAACAGTGATCAAATACATACTGATTTTGCAACTCCCAATTTAACAAGGGCCATAAAACAACTCAATCATACATTATCAAGTTAAGACAGCTTAATCACCATAATAGCAGTGACATTCGATGCACTCCAATCTCAATGCATAAATAAATATGTCATGGATTGATCCATCAATGGTATATGCAAGACTCAACAAATCAGCATCAATTTCAAAGCTTAAGCAATCTAAGTCATTAAAAGAATCACAACCTAGTCAACTCAGTAAATTGAGACCTAAATAACAATGGCTAGACAACAATTAGCTTTCAACACTTCACAATTATCAACAAGAAGAGCTACATCACATAACAGACATGCCAAACAAAATCTAGTAGAGTCCCAGTGTATTTAAATTCACAAAAGCATTCAGAAGGGAAGCATTCCAAGTTAGCTACAGAAGTTGATCTCCAAGAATCATTTAAAAACAACCTACCCTTAGTCCTTTTAACCCATCAACCCGCAGTAGTTATAAGTTTAATATCATCTGCATCCTAACACAAAACTCCAGCATATTCTAATTCTATGTAAGCATATATTTACTCAGTTATCACAAGACATGGAAAAGGACTCGGTTACTCAGCATATTGGAATGGGTGGGGATGGCGAGACGTGAGTGTCTCATGACTCTTGGATTCGTAATCGATACTCCTTTTTTATTTTAATTAAGTTAATCACCCATAACTTGTTTTAAACTGCCCCATCAATAGTCCTAAACTATCAATTCTTTCACAAAAAATAATTAATTTAATTGATATAATATTCTAAATTAAATCATGATATGACATTCTACCCACCTTAAAAAAAATTCGGTCCCCGAATTTAAATGATCTTACATTGAGAATCAAAAAGTTTAGGATGTCTCTGTTGCATGTCTTTCTCAGATTCTCATGAAGCTTCAGCTTTAGTATGATTTTTCCATAATACCTTGACTAAAACTACATCTTTATTACGAAACCTCTTTACTTGACGATCTGCAATACCAATAGGTTGCTCATCATAGGATAGTGTATCATTGATTTGAAGGCGCTCATGTTCCAACACGTGATTCGGGTCTGAAACATACTTCTGTAGCATCGAGACATGGAAAATTGGATGTACGCTAGACAATGCTGGAGGTAAGGCCAATCTATAGGCTACATTTCCAATTCGTTCTAAGATTTCAAAAGGGCCGATGAATCGAGGACTAAGCTTTCCCTTCTTACCAAATCTCATCACACCTTTCATTGGTGACACTCTCAAAAAGACATGATCACCGAAATGAAATTGTAACTCTCTGCATTTAGGATCTGATAAGATTTTAGTCGACTCTGAGCTGCTAACGGTTTATCTCTGATCAGATGGACCTTCTCATTTGCATCATGTATTAGGTTGGGTCCAAATCAAGATTGAACGTTTCTCCATCTTGCACAACATTCCACCAGATCAAAAACTTTACATTGCCACATTTCATATGACTGGAGCTGCCCTTCAATGGTTTCAATGGATGCATGCCACAAAACAAATAGTTAAGGTCTGTTCTTTAGAACTGACTATAATTTTGTGGGTGTTCACATAAATAAATTTTGCAACACAAAACATACAAGAATGAATTTAGACATTGATTGAAGAAGGATTGTATTTTGGTTCGGACTGATTTCATTATTTTTGGTTCAATTGATTGAACAAGCTTGGTCTGATTCGTTCTATTTCAATTGAACCATAAAACAATCTTCACAATCCTTCAGTTGGTGTAATGTTAGCCGTTGATCTACATCAGGGCAGATCCAACGGTGGGTAGCTTTTGTATAGGTAAGTAGAGGAGTTCTGCAGATTTTTTAGGGCATGGGAAAAACAGAGAAAATCAAAAGAGAGTTGCGTTCTTGAGATTGGTTTTCGGCAAGAGCAAGAAGGAGAGGATCACTTGTGGTGACGAGTTTGGCTTGATAGCTGAGGCTGCTGAAGGTTGCAATGGAGGCTGCTGGTAGAGGGAGACTCCTGCTGCGAGTGGCTGGCTGGTTGGTTCGGTGGTGTCGCTCCCTTAAAGATTAGGGCATACTAGTTTGTTTATCATTTCGTTATCATTATCATACTAGTTTGTATATCATTTCTTATATATCAGAAAGTTTTACTTTACACCACTTTCTCATAAATCAAAAAATACTTCATGGCACACTGTATTCAGAAACGAAAAGGGGAAGCAATTTTTTTAAAGCATGTTCACAAATGTACTTAACTTAACTTAACTAAACAACTTAACTTAAATATTAAAAATTTAAGCTCTAAAGAACATAACCTTACCTGAGATCTCTTTGTGAGTGCTTTGGAGCTCCGTTTGGGCACCTCCCCTTATTTCAACCACGAAGCGGCTTATACAAACTGCGTCAAACCACCTCTGTGAAGGCCTTCACCACTGAGTTTGAGACCCTCTCAACGCACACCACCGGGCTGACCAACCACAACCTCCTCAACTGCTTTCTTTCCGGCCTCTGTCCAAACATCGGTCGACGGCTAATGTTACTTTGCCCCTTAAATCTTCCAAATGCGATTGGCTTAGCTCCCATGGTGGAAGACAAATTAGACCACAGACGCATAATTCCTTCCCGAATTCCAACCCACAGCACCTCGAAAACTAGAACCACAAGCTTACCAACCCCTCACCCCCTCCACGCCTACCCATCAAACGCTTCAACCCAAAAGAGATGGCTAGCCTTCGTGAACGAGGTCTGTGCTTTAACTTTGACTAGAGTTTCACAGCAGGCCATCGATGTCGTCCCAAGTTTCTCTATCTTCTGGCTGATACGGAACTACCAAATCTGCCACCACCCCTTGAGGAAGAAGACAGTGAGATCTTCGCCCAAGACCCCAACCCAATATACATAACCCCACCCATACCAGCACCCAACATCTCCTTCCATGCTTTGGAAGGTCACTCTATTCCTTCAACCCTTCGCCTCCGCTGTATCTTGGCCGGCAGAAAGGTCGTTATCTTAATCGATGGGGGGTCGATACACAACTTTATGCAGACTCGTTTTGCCAAATCTCTTCAACTACCCGTACACCCTTCTCCACACATGAGTGTCACAGTTGGTAATGGCGAAGATCTTCAGCGTGACGACATATGCAAATCAGTACCACTCCTCATCGACACTTCGAGATGAACCTTCATCTCATCCCCATCTTTGGTGCTGATATAGTGCTTGGGGTACAATGGTTAACCACCGTCGGTCCTGTCCTAATTGATTACCAGGGTTTGTGGCTACAGTTCAATCACAAGGGCCACCCTATCACAGTTCATGGGATGCAACCAGCTTCAATAGCCCAGCTGACATTGGGCCAGCTCAACCGTACGATGTCCATCCAAAGTGTGGCTACATGGTTTAAGCTCTCAACCCATTTTACGGCATAGAAGGACCACACCCGACAAGCTTGTAAAGAAACTCCCTCACTGCCTTTGACACACATCCCGGAGGGTGTCTGATAGCGCGCGTCGTTGTGCGCGTTCAAATTAATTCCTTCCTCTTCCACTTACTACAGCGGTTAAGTCGGGGTCGAATCCACAGGGAGCAAGTAGATTAGCTTTAACTAGTATCCTGCACTTACGAAAACTGGGGGTGTGAGTGATTGGTTTGCGCAATGCGCGAGTAAACAGTAGTAAACGCAGGGATTGCACTAGACGTGCGCAGGCAGTAGAGATTAAGTACTATGACTATGAGAAGTATCGGCGCAGACAATCCTCTATGAGTGTATTCCTTATCATCGACTCTAAATGTCTACAGTTTGGTTTGCTAATGTTAGTGTCCGATCAAGGCTTCCTAACATGTGCGCATGTTCCGATCAAAGTTCATGAGCTATTAATTCTTAAGACTAGTCTAAACAGCTGCGAATCCTGTCACAGTAGCAACTGATTATCCTAGCACGTTACTCCTAGTCGTCACCGTCAGGCTATTCAACTAGTTTAACATATAACAAGCAAGCAACAAGAGTAAGATTGCGGTTCAAGGCTTCCCCTATTCATGCAACTAGCTGTCAACAGTGTGCACAGAATTAATATTAGCAAACAGGCTATGCATTAAGCGTAAGTCTCAAAGGAAATACTCATAGAATCATGCCCAACCGATACCAAGCGTTTAGCTAGACATGCTAGTAGTAAACATCATAGAAACAGTAAATAATATCTAAAGTGTCAAAGAAACAGCAACTAGCAGGTGCGTGCAGGTTGCAGTGTCTCGGCTGGCGCGGTCGGCTAGCGCAGGTCCTCGCAGCAAGCTCGTGTGTTTTTCTGTTTGGCTGCTCTCTCGTGTGCTGTGATGATGATGGATGCTGATGATCAAACCCTAGCCCTTCCTCTCTTTATATACTGCTCAAGAGGCTCATCCTTGGCAACTTCCAAATCTGGTCGTGTCAGGATTTGGAAACACCACTATCTGCGCATGGCGCACTGCTCCTGGTTAGCGCAATCAGTTAGCGCACCGTTGTCGACTCTGCCAACTCTTCTGTTTGCGCCGCTAGCTCCGCAGGCTGTGTGATGCGCGTCCTAAACGCTGCCTGTTAGCGCGTATCCGACTTAGGCTCTCGTTTCGCCCTGAAATACAAAAACACTGGAAACCAGTAATCTTGTACACAAAATAATGCAAACAAGCATAGGGTTAGGATCTAAATAATGTGTATAACTAGGCTCTATCAAACCCCCCACACTTGCCCCTTGTTCGTCCCGAACAAGCACTCAAGCACGGATACCATTACCTCTCTGGAGTCTAGCGCACAGTTTTGCACTCTGGCGCGATCTGCACTACTGATCACCTTGCGCTACTCTACCACCTGCGCGCATCTGCCCTCAACAGTTTAATATAATAATTTCGCAATTCATTACCTCTCAGTTGGGATGAAGATCATTTCGGATGGCTGGGAGATAGCTCTTTATAGGCTCCGGGTTGTCAGCTCTCACTTCAAAGACGGGTATATGGTTAAGAGCGCAGCTTCTTCCGGTGCGTGATTCTTCCGCGCACTGCCTGGGCACTCAAGCCTTTGATGATTTTCTTGTGGACTTTGCGCACGCTATTACGTATTTGCGCGCATGCTGATTCTTTTGTAGCGCATATCATCTGCTGGTACTTTTTTCTTTTGTACAGCTTTGTCTATGGTTCCTATGTTTCCCAGAACGGTTCCAGTCTCGGCCTCCGGATAACAGCTATGGAACAACGCCCCGCTCTCCCTCCTTGGTCTATCTGCGCAGGTCGGCGCACGCGTTTACACCCGCGCCCGCCTTCCCTCGCTCGACTTCCAGAGGAAAGGTGGTCTGTTTTCCCACCTCGCCACGCTTTGGGTATTCGCCTTTGGCATCTGCGTGACTGAGCGCACTCTCTTGTTTCGAAGGTCGCGAAGCACCGGCCTCCACTAGCGCTCTCGACCATATACCTCACCTTCGAAGCTCGAACGACTAACAGCCTGATAGAGCCTATTTATACGCATTATTTAGATCATAACCCTATGCTTGTTTGCATTATTTTGTGTACAAGATTACTGGTTTCCAGTGTTTTTGTATTTCAGGGCAAAACGAGGGCCTAAGCCGGATACGCGCTAACAGGCAGTGTTTAGGACACACAGCACACAGCCTGCGGAGCTAGCGGCGCAAACAGAAGAAATGGCGAGACACAGCAGAGTTGCGCCGACCAATGCGCTAAGCAGTATGCTGTGCGCCAGGCGCAGAGTCCAGTATTTCCTAATCCTGACATGACCAGATTTGGAAGTTGCCAAGGATGGACCTCTCGAGCAGTATATAAAGGGGAGGAGGTCTAGGGTTTAAGAGAGACGAGACACACAGAGAGGCAACACCCCACATCAGAGGGCCACGAGAGAGCGAGAGAGCGGCAAACTGGAAAACACACGGACTTGTTGAGAGGACTTGCGCCAGCCGACTGCGCCAGCCGAGAGACATACTGCACGCACTGTTTGCTACTTGTTTCTCAGATACATTAGACCTTATTTTACTATTCTATGATGTTTATCACTAGCATGTCTAGCTAAACGCTTAGTATCGGTTGGACATGAATCTATGAGTATTTCCTTTGAGACTTGCGCTTAATGCATAGCTTGCTTGCTTATATTAATTTTGTGCACATTACTGGCAGCTTGTTGCATGAGTAGGGGAAGCCTTGAACCGCAATCTTACTCTTGTCGCTTGTTGTTGTCTGTTAAACTAGTTGAATATCCTGACGGTGCCAACTAGGAGTAACGCGCTAGGATAGGCAATTACTACCTTGATCGGATCCGTAGTTGTTTAGGTCTAGTGCAAGAATTAATAGCACATGAACTTTGATCGGAACATGCGCACATGTTAGGAAGCCTTGACCGGACACTAACTTAAGTAAAATCAAGCTATCGACATTTAGAGTCGATGATAAGGAATGCACTCATAGAGGATTGTCTGCGCCGATACTTCTCATAGTCATAGTATCTAATCTCTATTGCCTACGCACGTCTGTTGCATTTCCCTGCATTTTACAACTGTTTACTTGCGCACTGCGCAACCCAATCACTCACCCCCCAATCTTCGTAAGTGTAGGTCACTGGCTAAAACTGAACTGCTTGCTCCCTGTGGAGATCGACCCTTACTTAACCGCTGTACTAGTGGAAGAGGAAGGAATTAATTTGACGCGCACAACGACGCGCGATCACCGCCTCTCTAGAGCGTTTCTGTCAACTCCACATCCCCTGTATATCCCAACTAACAGGAGCAGAAAAATGAAAAAAATATACTAAAACAGTTGATAGCAGCGCATGCAAAATGGATAGCGCAATACAAGCTGAACAGCGTGCGCAACCTGCACACTAGCGCACCACTGCTACTGTTTCCTTCAACTAACTAAGCGACACTACAAAGCTAAAAAAACGAGAAATGTAAATGCTACGCTCCCCCCCCCACACTTAAACAGAGACGTGTCTCCACGACTCAAGCTCAAGCGCACGGAGAACGCGCACACGCATGCAAGCAAAACAAAGAACATAAGAATAAAAACATATAGTCAAAGCAGCGCACAATATAGCATGGGGGTCACAAAAATATTCAGCACAATAGTCAGCAAAATATAGCAACAGTTTTCAAAAAGAGAAGAAAAGAAAACCACCCGAAAGAAATGCGCGCCCCACTGCAGCCCTAGATGTCCTCAGAGCTGGACTCAGCCGCTGATCCGCGCGCCTCCTCATCTGAAGAATCAGTCACAGACTCGGTGCTGGAGGCTGGCGGCACTACAGAAATGGTGGCGGGCTGAGCCACGAGGTCGTCCTCGGAGATAGAATCCCAAAGTGAATCTGAGCTGGGACTAATGATGGGTTCGGCTTCGGGAGACCTCTGAATGGACGGTTGTGCAGGGGATGGTGCAGGTGTTGGGTCTGCTGCTGGGGTGGGTTCTGGCGCTAGGGCTGGCTCTGGTGCTGGAGCTGGGGCTGGGGTGGGCTCTGCTATATGTACTGGGGACTGGGTAGGAGGGCTGGCTGGCTGGTGCGGCTCGCTAGGGGACCCTGGAGGTGGTCGGCGCAGGCTGAGGAGAGGGGGAATAGCATCTCCAAATCTCCACCCTGATGGTGGGCTCATACTCAAGTCTGCCCCCTCTGGCGCTAAATATTCGAGCACGCGCATGACGTTGAACATCATGCGCCGCTCCTCTGGTGCCTCCTCTGACTCCATCCTGGGGCACTTCCCTTGTGCACGCGGGGGAGAATCCTCAATGGAAATGGTAACTGGCTCCCCTCACGGTGCACTGGCCCTCCGGTGCGCTCCAGTCTGCGCGCGAGTCCTCACGCGCCTGACTGGAGGCACAACTGGCTCTGGGGCCTCGTCCTCCTCCATCTCCTGCGCAACCTCTGCTGCTTGCGCTCTGCTCTCCGCTCTTGGCCGCGGCGCTCTGGCCGGCTGCAGTCGGTAGCACCACTCCAGTGTGCCATCCTCTCTCACGACTACCGCTCTTATCTGCAGCATCTGGGCGCAGTCCAAGGGAACAGCCGGCACCACTGTGTGCTCTGGCACCTAAGGCGCTCCATGCAACGCACGCAGCAGGTGCGTTATTATCCCTCCGCAAGTCAGCGGCCCCTTGGTGCTGACCCGACTCCAATGAATCACCATGTTCAGGACAAACAGCACCCTCTTCCCGTAATAAAAGCCCTTCAAAATCTCCATATCCAGCAAGCTGATCTTGGGCGCACCGTTGAAGCGCCCGATGATGGCATAGGCGACCATGTGCCACAAGTAGAACATCCATGGGTCACCCAGCTCGCTTCCTCGGCTGTGCCCCGCGGCAAAAACTGGGCCGGTTGCCATCTCGCGCCATATCAGCTTCTCGCACCTTAGCGCACGCCCGTGTGCGCGTCCATATCAGCTTCTCGCACCTTAGCGCACCTCAGTGTGCGCTTCAGCCTCTTAGCCGAGGCAATGTACCACACCCCTCGGTGCCGGTACCTTATCTCCATATCACTCGTTTCTAGCGACGCCAGAAACTCGCATGTGTCCTCTTTGTCTGCTGCGCTGTTGATCTCCAACAGCGCCTCCCAGCCCGCCAGCGCGAGCTTCTCCAGGATGAAGTCCTCCATACCGACCTCTCGCAGGAACTCCCTGCTGATGTACGGAGTCCCGTACATCTCAAGCCTCAGGAAGGCCTCGTACTTGCTGGCGAAGTGAGCTGGGGTTACTTGGTCCGCGGCAGGCTGCATTGTGCGTTGGGTCTCTCCGGTCAACTATGGTCAACACTCTCTAAAGCTAAAAAAATCCAAACTCCTCCAAATGCCCTGAAACTTTCACCAAATGGGCGCCTACTGCCCGCCTACAAAACCCACTAACCAAACCTCCAATCGGTGCACGCTAGCTCGGTGCGATTTTAGACCTAGGGCACCCCTCTTCTCGCACAAACCCTGATGCAATCGGCTCAAATCGGGAGGGAAAGGTTACCTGGAGGGCGTGCGACGGTGTGCTCCTCAAATCACTCTAAACGGAAGCTGGGTTGAGCGTCGGACGGTGAGCGGCTGCTGAGGGCGGGAGTTTTTCTTGCAACGGTCGAGTGAAAAGTGCTGAAACTTTCTAAGTACTGCCCTTATATACCCCTCTAACTGGCGCAGCTGTCCTGCGCACTGCTGCTGGACTAAAAAAAACTACAAGACCTAAACTCGCTAAAAGACACGACAGAAATTAAAAGAAAAAACATGGAAAAGTAAAACGTGTCGGGTTACCTCCCGACAAGTGCCTTTGTTTAACGTCGTTGGCTCGACCGTACCTCGTTACTTGCGTGAAAGTGTACCAGCGACCTCCCCCACACTTGCTTCTGAGTGACCCTGCGCTTGTGCATGTGTTGTGTTCTTCTTGGTCCTGCGCAAAGGGTCGGAAGGGTGGTCAGCATGGTTAATAGTATGTGATAAATTATAAGTACCGAGGGTAGATAAAGAGGGAGAAGAAATATGCGCAATAGTTCCCAGTTCTCCCTCTGGTGCATCTGGTGATGACTCTGGCGCAGCAACCTGCGCATCTGCTATCTCAGGCTCTGCCAATTCAATTTCGCGCGCTGTGCCATCCCAAGGTTCTCCTAAATACCGTTTGACTCTCTGCCCATTGACCTGAAAACGATGCCGGTGCTCGTTTTCTAACTCGATTGTTCCGTAGGGGAAAACCTTGGTGACTGTGTACGGTCCCGTCCATTTGCTGCGCAGTTTTCCAGGCATGAGCTTTAAGCGTGATGAGAATAATAATACCTGGTCTCCTGGCTCAAAAGTGCGTCTGAGGATATGTTTGTCATGAAATGCTTTTGTGCGCGCCTTGTAATCGCACAGTCCCTCATATGCATCTAGGCGCAGCTCTTCTAATTCGCTTAGCTCAAATGCGCGCTCCTTTCCGGCCTCGTCTAGGTTCAGGTTGCAAATGCGTAATGCCCAATATGCTTTGTGCTCTAATTCCACTGGCAGGCGGCATGCTTTTCCGTAAACCAACTGGAACGGTGAAGTCCCAATTGGCGTCTTATGCGCAGTGCGGTATGCCCACAGCGCATCGTCAAGGCGATGGCTCCAGTCTTTGCGCGACGGTCGCACAGTTTTCTCCAGGATGCACTTGATCTCTCTATTGGAAACCTCGGCCTGTCCATTCGTCTGAGGGTGGTAAGCGGTGGACGTCTTGTGGCGCACTCCATAATGCTTGAAAACCTGCGCCACGATCCTGTTGCAAAAGTGCGTTCCCTGGTCGCTAATGATTGCCTTAGGCACTCCGTACTTGCAAAATATGTTAGTCCTTAAAAAGTCAGCGACCGTCTTACCATCATCCTTCCGGGTAGCCTTGGCCTCAACCCATTTGGAGACATAATCTACCGCGACCAAAATATACTCGTATCCGGAAGATGGAGGAAATGGCCCCATGAAGTCAATCCCCCAAATGTTGAATACTTCATCCACTAGAATTGGCGTCTGCGGCATCTCGTTGCGCGCTGATATGCCTCCTGTGCGCTGGCACCTGTCACAGTTCCTGCAGTAGTTATATGAGTCACTGAACAAGCGCGGCCAATAAAATCCACAGTCCAGGATCTTTCTGCTCGTGCCCTTCGGACCAAAGTGTCCTCCACATGCGTGCGCATGACAAAACATCAAAACAGAGTTAATTTCATGGTCAGGCACGCAGCGCCTTAAAATCTGATCAGGTCCTAATCTGAGCATATACGGATCATCCCAAATGTAATGTTTGGACTCATGCTTTAATCTCATGCATTGGGTTTTAGTGAAATGAGGAGGAAACGTACCTGTGACCAGGTAATTCGCAATGTGCGCATACCATGGTACCTTACCTGTCAGCGCCATCAGATGCTCGTCAGGGAACGTCTCCGTGATCTGCCCTGGCTCCTCCGCTTTCACGATCCTGCTCAAGTGGTCCGCGACTGTGTTCTTCGTGCCCTTCTTATCCTTGATCTCCAAGTCGAATTCCTGAAGTAGGAGCACCCAGCGCATCAGGCGCGGCTTAGTTTCCTTCTTGGACATTAGGTAGCGGATTGCTGCGTGGTCTGTGTAGACGATGACTCTGGCGCCAAGAACATATGCACGGAACTTCTCCAGCGCAAACACAATTGCCAGAAGTTCCTTCTCCGTGGTAGTGTAGTTCCTCTGCGCAGCGTCCAGTGAGCGCGATGCATAATAAATGGCGTGCGGCTTCTTGTCCACTCGCTGTCCCAGGACTGCACCTACTGCATAATCACTTGCGTCGCACATTAGTTCAAAAGGCAGGCTCCAGTCTGGTGCGCGCATCACTGGCGCACTTGTCAGCGCCTCCTTCAGCTTATCAAATGCGGCCCTGCACTCGTCAGTAAATTCGAAACACACATCCTTTTGCAAGAGGTTAGACAGGGGTATACAAATTTTAGAGAAATCTTTTATAAAGCGCCTGTAAAACCCAGCGTGCCCGAGGAATGACTTCACATCGCGCACGCTAGTGGCATAAGGTAGATTGGAAATAAGATCAATTTTAGCTTTATCTACCTTGATCCCCTCCTGCGAGATAATATGTCCTAGTACTACACCATGCGATACCATGAAATGACATTTTTCATAATTGAGCACTAGGTTCTTTGAAATGCAGCGCGCTAAGACCTTATCAAGATGTGTTAAGCATGCGTCGAAGGTACCTCCGTATACAGTAAAATAATCCATGAACACTTCTATGCATATACCAATCATATCAGAAAAAATGCTCATGACAAGGCGTTGGAACGTACCTGGCGCGTTACACAGCCCAAATGACATGCACCGAAACGCAAACGTACCGAATGGGCAGGTAAATGTGGTCTTCTCTTGATCTTCCGCAGCTATGGGTATCTGATTGTACCCTGAGTATCCGTCCAAGAAACAAAAGTAGGGCTTACCTGCCAATCGGTCTAGCATCTGATCCATGAAGGGTAGCGGGAAATGGTCCTTGCGCGTGATTGCGTTAAGCTTCCTGTAGTCGATGCACATGCGCCATCCAGTTTGTATGCGCTTGGGAACTAGCTCGCCCTGCGCATTCTCTTCTACTGTGATTCCTCCTTTCTTCGGCACAACGTGCACTGGACTTACCCACTTGCTGTCCGAAATAGGGTAAATGACTCCTGCGTCAAGCAACTTCAGGATCTCCTTCTGCACCACCTCCATCATATTCGGGTTCAATCTGCGCTGAGCCTCCCTAGATGGTTTGGCACCATCTTCCAACAGAATCCTATGCATGCATACGTCCGGGCTCACTCCGCGCAGATCAGCAAGTGTCCATCCTATAGCGCGCTGGTTCTTGCGCAGCACCTGCTGTAATCGCGCCTCCTGCTCCTCTTCTAATCCTTTCTTGATGATCACTGGCAGAGTGTCTTCATTTCCCAAGAATATGTATTTCAGGTGCTCTGGGAGTTGCTTCAGCTCGACCTTGGGTGCCTGTTCAATAGAGGGCAAGATTTTATTAGCAGTGCAGACATTAACTAAGTCTTGTACCTGTCTGGATTCTGGTACAGCACTGCTCAGCGCATTCTCTTGCGCCTCCAACTCTGCCTGTGCCAGTGTTTCAGGTTCTTCTATTGCGTTTGCACATTGCGCATCTGCAACTAAGTCATCTATGCTGTCCATTGCGTGCACTGTGGCGTCTTCATGAGGGTGCTGCATCCCTTTGAATATGTTGAAATGAATTTTCTCGCCATCAACTTCCATAGAGAGCGTGCCCCTCCACACATCTATCTTTGTGCGCGCGGTCATCAGAAATGGTCTGCCCAGTAGGATCTGCGCACTGCCTGTGCTCGACTCACCCTCCATTTCTAGGACATAGAAGTCTGCTGGGAACACCAGCTCTCCTACTCGAACTAGAACGTCCTCTATCATGCCCGTAGGTTGCTTGCACGACCGATCTGCTAGCTGAATGGTGAGACCTGCAGGCTTTAGTGGTCCAAGGCGCAATGACGCATATAGAGAATTGGGTAGCACATTTATAGATGCGCCTAAGTCAATCATGCAATTGCTCACTGTGGTATTATTTAAAGTGCATGGAATGGTGAATGTACCTGGGTCTCGGCATTTAGGTGGTACCTTATGTTGCACGACTGCTGAGGCCTGCGCATTTAGCATTACCTGTGCGCACTCGCCTTTCCTCCTCTTGTTTATGCACAGCTCCTTTAGAAATTTGGCGTACCTAGGGATTTGCCGAACTGCTTCAATAAGGGGAATGTTTATTTCCACCTTGCTGAATAACTCGTAGAGCTCCTTATCAAGCGCTTCCTTCCTAGCCAATGGTGCCTGTACAGGGAAAGGTGCAGGTATGTTAGTACGATTCGTGCCCTTGTCTTTTAATTGTGTTATACTTGGCGCTTCGCCCTGCTGGCTTGTGGCTGGCGCTTCTGGTTGCGCATTCTGCTCTGTTGGTTCCGGGACTTGCGCAACTGGTTGCGCGGGCGCCTTCGTGGTCTGCTCTGTTCCTATCGTGCGCCCAATCCTCAATGTCACAGCATTGACTCCTCCTTTGGGGTTCTGAATCACTTGCGAAGGCAGGTTGCCATCGCTCTTTTTCAGCTCATACACCGTGGTAGCGATCTATGATAGCTGCTTCTCAATGGACTCGAATCTCTTGTCATATTTCTCATCATTTTTGCGCACTGTGTCTGCTAGCTGCCCCACGATATCTTCTAAGGATCGCCTCGGCTGCTGGTTGTTCTGCGCTGGTGCGTCAGGGCGGCGATGCGGTGGATTGTAGGGCGCAGCTTGTTGCGTCTGCTGTGGCGTGCGCTGATCCGTGGACTACCTCTGGAAATTGTTTTCATCCTTCCATCTGAACCCATTTGCGGCTAGTCCAAAACGCGGCTGATTCGGCCTCTGTAGCCCTCTATTATCCCATCCTCCAAGAGCATTGACATCCCCTGATTCCTCAAAAAGCGTGGGACATGCATCGGTTTTGTGCTCAGTGGAATTGCAGAACTCGCATACCTTTGGCGCAACTGGTTGTGCGCCTTGCGCACTCATCAACTTCTGCAGCATGGCCTTCATTTCCTTGATCTCTGCGCTTGTTTCTACCTGATGCACAGAACGAGCACGACTATTTTCAAGTGTTAGCTGATGTCTTACCTGTCCAGCAGAGTCTTCTATCAGCTGCCACGCGTCTTCTGGGTACATGTTGCAAATGTCGCCTCCTGCGCATGCATTCAATAATCTCAGCTCCATGGGTAGCAATCCATTCAGGAAATTCTCTATCAGCACATTTTGGGGCAGGTCGTGATTGTAGCAGTTGGCCTCTAGCTCCCTGAAACGCTCGTAATACTCGGACAGCGACTCTCCTGCGCTCTGCCTAGGTGCGGCCAGCTCTCTCCTGAGTAGCGCGATCTTTGCTGCTGGGTAGAACTTGTCCAGGAACTTCTTCTGCAGCTGCTCCCATGTGTGTATTGATTCTGCTGGTAAGTTCATTAGCCAATGCCTGGCCATGTCACACAATGAAAATGGGAACGCTTTCATCTTCAGCGCTTCGTCGCTCTCCCCTTCGGCCTTCATGTTCTCACAAATGACTAGGAACTCACGCATATGCTTGACTGGATTCTCGTTGTTCATCCCGTGGAACTTGGGCATGTGATGAATGAGCGAGCTCCTGAGCTCAAAATGACCGTCTGGTGGAAGCACTATGCACCATGGTTGGTTAACCGTGAGTGGGGCTGACATTTCGCGCACCGTTCTGCGTCGCGCGGCTTGTCGCGCGGGTGGTGCATTATACCGTTCAGCGGCCATCCTTGCTTCAACCTCGCGCTGCACTTCCTCTCTGAACAGGGCTACGCGGTTATGTGCTCTCGCTTCCTCTGGGGTTCTGTCCCCTAAGTTGTCCCCATTGACACTGTTATGCTCCATGACATGTTCTAAATCTCAAAGAAAACGAAATTAAAAGATAACTAAGCTGTTGCGTCTGTCAGTGCGCAACTAGAATCTGCACAGCGTAACTGTTTCAAGGTTGCGCAGGCTAATGGTGATTGCGCGCTGTCAGAAACAACAACGAAAATAAAACAAACCGAAATGACTAACTATTATAAAAGAAAACTTAAGCTGATTAAAGCTTATCTGTGTTGCTCCCCGGCAACGGCGCCAAAATTTGATAGCGCGCGTCGTTGTGCGCGTTCAAATTAATTCCTTCCTCTTCCACTTAGTACAGCGGTTAAGTCGGGGTCGAATCCACAGGGAGCAAGTAGATTAGCTTTAACTAGTATCCTGCACTTACGAAAACTGGGGGTGTGAGTGATTGGTTTGCGCAATGCGCGAGTAAACAGTAGTAAACGCAGGGATTGCACTAGACGTGCGCAGGCAGTAGAGATTAAGTACTATGACTATGAGAAGTATCGGCGCAGACAATCCTCTATGAGTGTATTCCTTATCATCGACTCTAAATGTCTACAGTTTGGTTTGCTAATGTTAGTGTCCGATCAAGGCTTCCTAACATGTGCGCATGTTCTGATCAAAGTTCATGAGCTATTAATTCTTAAGACATCTAAACAGCTGCGAATCCTGTCACAGTAGCAACTGATTATCCTAGCGCGTTACTCATAGTCGTCACCGTCAGGCTATTCAACTAGTTTAACATATAATAAGTCAGCAACAAGAGTAAGATTGCGGTTCAAGGCTTCCCCTACTCATGCAACTAGCTGTCAACAGTGTGCACAGAATTAATATTAGCAAACAAGCTATGCATTAAGCGCAAGTCTCAAAGGAAATACTCATAGAATCATGCCCAACCGATACCAAGCGTTTAGCTAGACATGCTAGTAGTAAACATCATGGAAACAGTAAATAATATCTAAAGTGTCAAAGAAATAGCAACTAGCAGGTGCGTGCAGGTTGCAGTGTCTCGGCTGGCGCGGTCGGCTAGCGCAGGTCCTCACAACAAGCTCGTGTGTTTTTCTGTTTGGCTGCTCTCTCGTGTGCTGTGATGATGATGGATGCTGATGATCAAATCCTAGCCCTTCCTCTCTTTATATACTGCTCAAGAGGCTCATCCTTGGCAACTTCCAAATCTGGTCGTGTCAGGATTTGGAAACACCACTATCTGCGCATGGCGCACTGCTCCTGGTTAGCGCAATCGGTTAGCGCACCGTTGTCGACTCTGCCAACTCTTCTGTTTGCGTCGCTAGCTCCGCAGGCTGTGTGATGCGCGTTCTAAACACTGCCTGTTAGCGCGTATCCGACTTAGGCTCTCGTTTCGCCCTGAAATACAAAAACACTGGAAACCAGTAATCTTGTACACAAAATAATGCAAACAAGCATAGGGTTAGGATCTAAATAATGTGTATAACTAGGCTCTATCAGTGTCGCCTCAACCATCACCGACTCATGCATGAATTTTCTTCTATTTTTTCTCCTCCTAGAGGTCTACCACCGCATCGCATTTCGGATCATTGGATCCCACTAGCAACCGACGCCCAACCAGTCAATGTCTGACCTTACCGATATCCGCACTTTCAGAAGTTTAAGATTGAGCGCCTCATACAGGAAATGCTTTCTGACGGCATTATTCGCCCCAGCTCTAGCCCTTTCTCATCATCAGTGCTTTGTATTGACTACAGAGCTCTGAATGTTGTGACTATTCGGGACCGTTTTCTGATTCCCATCGTCGACAAACTTCTGGACGATATATTCGGAGAGCATGTCTTCTCTAAACTAGATCTCCGATCAGGGTATCATAAAATCCGTATGCATCAAGATGGCATTCATAAAAGGGCATTTTGTACTAACGATGGCCATTACGAGTTTCTGGTTATGCCATTTGGGCTCTGCACGACACCCTCTACCTTTCATTCCGAGATGCAAATCAGCTGTTCGCCCTCTATTGCGACGTTTCGTCCTTGTTTTCTTTGATGATATTCTCGTCTATAGTCCGGACTGGAACACACATATAACTCATCTCAGATAGGTACTCTCCATCCTTTGCTGATGGGTCTTAGATGAGGAAGGGTTAGGAAGATATGAGAAGGGAAGGTGTGTAACTGATTTCTGTTATTCATCCTTGCTGCATCGAGACCTATTTATACTATCCTGCTTGGTTCACCCGGTCCACAAGCTACCCTATTACAATTCACATGCTGCCAGCTCGTCATTCATACCTTTATGCCCTCCTCAACGTCACTTCTCATATTCTCGTGCATCATACTTTGAGGATGGTTTCCTGTGTCTTGCCCCACGCCTAACATGTGCAGCCTCCTGATGTGTATCATTACTCCCCTCCCGCGGAAAAGCCTCGACCTCGAGGCTAGCATCTGGAAACTCGGCTCGGAGCTGATCAAGGTCCTCCCAAGTGGAATCTTCCGTAGACTGACCATGCCATTGAACCAAGACTTGAGGAATCACGCTCTGGTTGTGTTTGAGCACCCGGGACCCAATGATTGCGATCGGATGAACCTTAGGCTGGCCACCCACGAAGTCTGTCGGCCAAATCACCTCAGCAAAAGGGGGTGAAGCCTTGCACTTTTTCAAGATAGACACATGAAACACATTGTGCACCTGCTGTCCGGAGGTAACTCCAACTTGTATGCCACCTCCCCCACGCGTTGCAACACCCGAAAGGGACCATAATATCTTTTAGACAGCTTAGGCGAAGTACGCCTGCGCAACGAAGTCTGCCGATAAGGTAGCAATTTGACAAAGAGCCAATCACCCACATTATAAGTCACGTCCACACGGTGTTTGTTGGCCTGTTGTACCATGCGGTGTTGAGCGCGTTGAAGATTATCACGCAAACGGCTGAGCGCATGTGTCCGATTAGTCAGCAAGTCCTCAACCGCTGCTACTTTGGTCGACCCCGGCTCATAATCCAGCAAGCGAGGTGGAGGTCGCCCATACACTGCCTCAAAGGGTGAAGTGCCCAGCCCGGAATGCGTGGCGGTGTTGTAATGATATTCTGCCCATGGTAACCACAACACCCATTTGGTCTGGTGATCAGCAACATAGCAACGCAAATAATCCTCCAAGATATGATTTAATACCTCCGTTTTCCCGTCGGATTGAGGGTGATAGGCACTACTATGAGCCAACCGCGTCCCCTGTTGGTGGAACAAGTCTTTCCAAAATGCACTCATAAAGATAGGGTCTCGGTCGAACACAATGCTGCCGGGAATGCCATGCAGGCGACATATGTCGTGGATGAAGGTGTGCGCCACTGACTCCGCGGTAAAACCCCCTGCCATGGGACAAAAATGGGCATACTTCGAGAGTCTGTCGACGACCACCATCACCACTGTTTTGCCCTGAGATTTAGGTAAGCATGTAATAAAATCCATGGAAACATCCTGCCAAATTTGATGTGGTACGGGTAAGGGCTGGAGCAAGCCAGGCGATGCCGTATTTAAGACCTTGGTCTGTTGGCAAATAATGCACCGCTGCACATACTCCTTTACATCCTTTCGCATGCCTTTCCAAAAGAAACAAGACGCCAGACGGGCCATCGTGCGAATAATCCCGGCATGGCCCCGGACTGGAGCGTCATGAAATTCCTGAAGCAAGAGCTCCCTAATTGCAATGTCCTCTGGCACCCATACCCTGTCCTGAAAGAAGACAAGCTCATCACGGACCGCGTAGCCCGGGTATTGCTCCGGCGCTTGCACAATACTGTCAAGAAACGCCTTAGCAGGTATATGTTCCTGACACACCTTTCTTATACTGCGAAGCAGCCCCACAATTGGCCGGGACACCCCCTGCAACGTGAAGAGAGAACTGTCCGACATATGAGACAGAGCATCAGCCGGCGCATTGTCCTTTCCCGGACGATAAACAACGTCAAAATCATACCCCCATGAGTTTACATAACCAGCGTTGTTGATTCGGGGTGTTGATGTGCTGAGATACGATCTCACGCAGTGGCTGATGGTCAGTAATGATGCGAAATTGTGCCCCAAGCAAGTATTGTCTCCAATAGCGACGAGCTCATGATTATATGCCGAGCTACGTTGCAGAGTAGGCGAAAATAACTTGCTATAGAAAGCAATCGGATGCCCATCTTGGGATAACAAGGCACCCAATCCGGAGCCTGAAGCATCCGTTTCCACTGTGAACGGTTTCGAGAAGTCCGGTAATGCAAGTATAGGAGTTGATGTCAAGGCGGATTTAAGGTTGAGGAATTCCGCACTTGCTTCTCCTGACCAGGCAAAGGCATCTTTTCGGAGCAACTCGGTGAGAGGAGCAACCTTTTGCGCAAACCGGTGGACAAATCGACGATAATACCCTGCGAGGCCCAGAAACCCTCGTAACTGTTTCAGTGTTGCTGATTGTGGCCATAGCTTGATCGCCTCAATCTTTGCCGTGTCAACATCCATGCCCTTGTCGCTGATCACATGGCCCAAATAATGGACACGGGACTGCCCTAGCTCACATTTGCTAGGCTTCGCCACCAGAGAATGCATGCTCAGGCGTTGAAACACTTCCCTGAGATGATCCATGTGCAATTCCCACGAACGGCTGTATATCAAAATATCATCCATAAAAACAAGAACGAACTTACGTAGCAAAGGTCGGAGCACCTCGTTCATTGCCTCCTGAAAAGTTGATGGCGCATTAGTGAGACCGAATGGCATCACCAAGAATTCGTAGTGACCGTCGTGGGTGCGAAAGGCGGTCTTACGCACGTCATCTTCCTGCATCCGTATCTGGTGGTAACCGGACCTCAAATCCAGCTTAGAAAACTAGCTCGATCCCCCTAGCTCATCAAACAACTCATCTACTATCAGAATAGGGAATCTATCACGGATGGTCGCCGCGTTTAACGCCCGATAATCCACACAGAATCGCCAAGAGCCATCTTTCTTCTTCACTAATAACACTGGTGATGAGAACGGGCTCGTACTGGGGCGAATGATGCCCTCGGCCAGCATGTCCAAAATCATGTTCTCGATTTCCTGTTTCTGAAACCGTGGGTAGCGATAGGGTTTAACGCTAACAGGAGATGTACCTTCCTTGAGTGGTATGTGATGGTCCCAGGTGCGAGAAGGTGGCAATCCAGAAGGTGCATGGAATATATGCATGAACTCATGCAACAATTATTCCAACTCGTGTGCCTGGTGGTGCTGTAACTAGCTTGGGATTGGTGGCACTTCTTGGGTTCCCTGGGTACGTGGTTGGGCGGCCTCGTGGATCGTCAACTGGAACAATGAGGCAACCGAATGAGTCGATGTTGCACGCCTCAATTGCCCCAAAGACAATTGGGCGTTCGACCCGGCTGCCGGTACGCCTTCTAAGCGCACTGGACTGCCCTGATGCACAAAACTCATCCACAAATGCTTGTAGTCGAACGTTGTCTCTCCCAAGCCTGCCTTGCCATTCAACACTACTGGGACATCGCAACAACGTCCTTCACAGCGAATATGCTCCCCATTGCCCACGACTACATTCAAATGTTTCACTGCTTCAATAGGGAGCCCCGTAAATTTTGCTAGCCGAGTCTGCACAAAATTGTGTGTCGAGCCACTGTCGACCAGAATCATCATCGGCTTTCTTTTGATCGACCCTTGCAATCGCAATGTACTAGGTAGACAACTCCCCTGCAGAGCATTGAAGGAGATGCTTGGCATATCCTGTTCTGCTTCTCCCGTCTCAGTTTGCTTCTCCCCTACTACATCATCTGATTGCTCGTCCTCTGCTTCTTCCACTAAATAACACTGAAATTTGGGCTTGCAAAGATGACCCAGTGTGAACTGATCGTCGCAATTGAAACAGAGGCCTCGAGCACGTCGGGCTGCCATCTCGGCCGCCGTGAGTTTCCGAATGGGCATGTTAGTGTTACTCGGCCCTGTAACCACCGGAGGTCCTTTACCGCTACTGACTCCGATGGCTTGGGGGTGAACTGTTGGACCGCGCCACGTTATGACTTTAGCGACTGGATTTTCTGCTCCGCAACGCGCGCCATTGCCATAGCTTTGGGTAGGGTGTCAGGAGTGAACAAGATGATTTCTCGATGCACGTCCTCCTTAAACCCAGCCATGAATCGATTCAACAGATTGACGGGAGATAAACCAGGCGTCATCGTAGATAGTGACTCAAACTATGAGATGTAATCTACGACAGTGGACGTTTGGTACGACTTGTTCAACGTCACTTCGCCATTCCAATATACTGATGGTCCGAATTTGATCAGCAAACTCTCCACAAACATCTTCCATGAATCGATCTGTTGAGTCGCGTACATCCATCGCAGCTAACGCAGTGCCGCACCACTCATAGAGAAGGTCGCAATCATGATTTTCTGGTCCGCCGGCACTGAATGATGGTCAAAGTACCTCTCTATTTGGAATATCCAACCTTCCGGATCGTCGCCAGTGAATGTCGGCACATCGATTCGAGGAAGTCGTAGTGGCGGTGGATGCGGCGTAACCGCAATCTCACCGGTGGATGGTGAACTGATGTGAACGCGTCCTCTGCAGCCTCCGTTTTTCAAATAGACACGCCGGAAGTTTCTAATGGAGTCGCGAGGAGCGGTGCCTCCAGTTCCGCTCCGATCGGCCGCTTATCTGCACGTCTGCCGGCGTACTGCGTCTCCTGGAGTTTGTCATGAATGCTTGCACACATTTGGAGGAGTCGCTCAATGCTCGCCGTATTCTTCACAGTCGCCTCCCGTTGTTGTTGAATCTCCGTCGCTTGCTGTTGGATTGTGTCCTCCAACGACTGTGTACGTAAGCTTACCTCTGTTAAGCCAGTGGTTAAAGTGTGGAGAGCATGTTGCTCCGTCGCACGACGCGTTTCTGGCATGGTGGCGGAAGGTCAATGAAAGCACCAATGATGGGTCTTAGATGAGGAAGGGTTAGGAAGATATGAGAAGTGAAGGTGTGTAACTGATTTCTGTTATTCATCCTTGCTGCATCGAGACCTATTTATACTATCTTGCTTGGTTCACCCGGTCCACAAGCTACCCTATTACAATTCACATGCTGCCAGCTCGTCATTCATACCTTTATGCCCTCCTCAACGTCACTTCTCATACTCTCGTGCATCATACTTTGAGGATGGTTTCCTGTGTCTTGCCCCACGCCTAACATGTGCAGCCTCCTAATGTGTATCATTTGCCGTAATTTATTTTATGCTAAACCATCAAAATGTGATATTGCCAGGACCAACTTGGCGTATCTTGGACATATGATATCGACTGACGGGGTGGCCGTCGACCCAGATAAAATTACAACGGTCCGTCAATGGCCGATTCCCTCCAATATCAAGCAGCTTCGTGGATTTTTGGGTTTGGTTGGATACTACCGGAAGTTCGTGCTGTAGTATGCGAACATAGCAGCTTCACTCACACAACTCATGCGCAAAGATACATTCTTATAGTCCAAAGAAGCACCCACAACCTTTGAGGCGCTCAAGTCCGCCTTAATGCAGACACATGTCCTGGCCTTGTCCGATTTTTCGAAGATTTTTATTATCCAGACCGATGCGTCCGGAACAGCTATTGGAGCCATCTTGTCTTAAGACAAGCACCCTATTGCCTTCTTCAGTAAACAATTATCTTCCAAGCTGCAGACATCATCAACATATAACAGAGAGCTTTATGCGGTAGTATCGGCCGTTCAAAAGTGGCGTTCCTATCTCCTTGGCTCTCGCTTTATTATCCGCACATATCACCAACATTTAAAGGCTCTTTGGCACCAAACCATTCATACACCGGAACAACAATGATGGATTGCTAAACTTATGAAGTTTGAGTTCGACATCCATTATCAGTCAGGCAAGGACAATGGCCCAGCAGATGCCTTGTCTCGAATGCCTTCAGCGACACTCTTGTCTCATCGCCTAGCTTCAAGTCCTATGATGGGTTTTCTCCAGCCCATACGGCATTTCTACAACTCCAACACGGTGCAATTGCTCTCATTTCTGTACTTGGTGAAATCTCTTCTTTCACCTCCAATGCTTTATCAAATAATACATCACGCCTGATGATAATCTTTCAGGTCACCGGGTCTTTGACATCATCCATCTTGTCACCATAAAGCTGCATCTTACTTGCAATTGCCATCGTTTTTGAAAAATGTCCATCAACACAATTGTCTGACTTCATATAAAGAAAGTTTTGAAAGCGCTTTGGAGTGTTGGAACTTGTGCGCGTCTTTCCTTTGTAGGCCGTTGAGATTTTCCTTCTTAGATTTTCAAATGTGTTTGGACGTGTCTCTCGAGAATAATATCCAAAATGAATTGATCAACCGCTTGAAAGAGACATTACCATCATCCAAAAGACCGGGAAAGAACCAACTATGAGCTTTTCAGTATCTATTAATTTTTATAATAAAATAATTAGAAATGAAAAAAAATTGATAAATTAGTCGAAGCTTTTGTACCGGTTCTGGTATAAAGAAGCGTTTGTGATTCACGAAACTAGTTATGGGCTTGTTACAGGGCCCATCCACAACCTCACGATACATGAAATTTTTTTTAAGTGCCACCTTTTTGAAAATAAGTCTCGCAATTATCATCTTTATCAATTTTGTTTTCAAAATACCATAACTTTGACAAACCGTTACTGTCAATAGCGATTTGTTCCTCGTTATACATATCATGTGACACATCCGCGCTGACATGGCACCGACGTGTTGAGTTTCAAATAAACCGCTACTAGGAGTAGCGATTTGACTTTTAATTCGGTCAAACCGCTACTGTCAGTAGTGGTTAACACCCGAATCAAAGTGTCAGAGTGCTCCGAGTTTTAATTCAGTTACAATCCGCTACTGTGTGTAGCGGTTTGACTATTAAATCGCTACTCCCAGTAGCAATTTGACTACTTCAATCTGAAGCACCAAATTAGATACCGTAGCTCATTGACACTTCATGTAATAAGTTTTGTGTCATTTTTTTGTGTTGCACAAACTCAGTACATTAACATTCCATGAAATGAGAGTAGTGTTGAATAACGAACAATTATCATAATTGTCAAGATACATATTAATATTAGTGTTTAGAAAAGTACGACAATCTAAAATCTAACGAATCACTGGACCAATTGTTCTTCTAACTGCTTTTTTTGGCCTGGTTCCTACGAACTTGAGTCACTGGCAAAGGACCTTGGTCACCTAAATTTTCCTCTTCCTGTACAGGTTCTTGAGAAGGTTAAAAATTATCTGCAAAAATGCGGAAAACAAACTAGATCAAATTTAGAAAATGTAACGATAGAATGGGAGCTGCATGTACCATCCGGAAATTGGACCATGTCCGGCGTTATTCCCACAACACCCTCCTCTCCAAGTTGTATCAGATCAGCGTAACTAGCGTGAAATAAATCGTACGCTACCTCCTTAGATGTTTCAGGCGCATCATCTAAAAAGATTTATGTTGCTGCCCGGCCAGATCGGACTAAAGAAAGAACCTGGAAAAGTGAGTGAAAAGTTGTAAATGATGATATAATCAAAAATCAAAGGTCAGCATATTTAATTTGTTTAGCAATAAGTGACTTACATGTGAGGGGACCTCGTGTGATGTCGGTCGGTATGAATTGGCTTGTCTAGAGCCTTGTGTGGCTGAATAACTCGGCGGGTAACCGAGTTGTACCATTCGTAATAGTCGTCCATATACCACCGTCTATAGTACTCTCGATTTCACCCCCGACAACATTGTGGAATTGTGCCACATCGTCACATACACATGCAATTCTCTACTCCAATACATTCTTATTTTTTTCCGAGTGATCGCATGCAACTCTCTGTGACTTGGATATGGCATGTGGGGGATCGCCTAACGGATGCCGAACTAGCGTTAGGCTGCTATGTTAAGGCATTTCAGCCATCCAAATGTCTCGTCCCTAAAACATTACAAAGACTCTAGATGATTGTTTGCATCCACACCCACAACAACTAATAACACCCCTTTGTATTTACCGTACAAATGCCATCAATACAAATTAAGGGGCGACAATGTATAAATGCTTCAACAGCCAATGCAAAGGCCCAAAAGACCAGATCCACGCTCATTTTACCGATATTCAACGGTGTTGTTTACCAGAACACAGTAGTTACAGGATTTGTGCACTGCAAAATGTTCGTAAATTTGGGCAACTTCGCAAATGATGTCTTCCAATCCCCAAAAAGATACTCCATAGCCTTTTGTCTCGCTTTCCATGCCTTCAAGTATGGAATGTCATACCCAAATTTTTTAACATCAATTGTTTTATAACCCTTGGAGTGAGCCTCAATTTCTCTCAAATAATGCCGATGATTTCCATTGCAATGAATGACTTGTTGAAGTGAACATTATCCTTGGGAATAATATCTCTCTCGCAAGAATGTGCCTCTCCATACCTAGTAATCTCCCACATAGCGGCCTTGGGTTTTTTAACCGCTCAGACATGCCACTCGCACTTACTAGCCCCGTCCCTGCAATTTAGGATCATTCGACACCCGTCTGACTTGTACGTTTGATATTCAATCCAATGTACGATTGAATATCTTTGACATGCATGTATCACATCTTTCTTTGATCCAAATAACATCCCTTTGTGAAGGGAGTTCATCGAAAATCCACTACTACCCAGCAAATGTTCATCTACATCCATATTATCCATCCAATGAGGCATCATTAAACCCAGGATAATCCCACAAGGTATTATTAAATACTCTAACCCCATCATCCTCTGCATGAGCCGACGTCCACGAATGAAAGTTATCCTCATCACTGATTGCATCTAACCTCTCCAGATTATCTCGATCATATTCGTCCGAATTGGGTAAGTCAAAAGTGTCCAATGTGGACATAACCATTCCAGCAAGTTCTTCGTTATCCATTTAACAAATAGTTTCACCAAATTTACCTTCCGAATAAAATACATAAATATCATCAACTAAATATATACATATCATTCCTAATTGCACGAATATTGAGCTAAACCCTAAAGTATACAAATTAACATACAAGATTCCGAGACAAACCATATATTACACTTACATAAACAGTGACCAACACCCTAATCAATACCTCAAATTCTCATTGCACAAGTTGCAATCAAACAAAAACATTTATTTCACACAATCAAAATCATATGTCACAAATTTAGAGACACCCTGAACCCTAAAATTTTGCAAAGCCAGCCACTCAATTTCCCTTAAACCCTAAAACCTAAATTGAGTGAAATTGATACAATTGAAGCTTTGATCAGTAGCTTACCTCCTGATGAATGTTTAAGTTGCTTTAGCTTCACGTGCCTTTGGCTAACGACTGGAGAACACCTGAGAAATCGTCGGATTCAAGTGGGTATGAGCATAAAGCATATTGGGAGAAATTGAAACAATACCTTGGATCGGAGGCTTACCTGAAGGAAAATGTTTGGGTCGCTTTCGGCTTCGCTGCAGACGGAGGAGACGAATTGGGAGATAAAATCGAAGGCTGATTTGTGTGGGGTGATAACCTGGGGGGAAGAAAGTGAATCTGCGATTTTAATCCAGAGGTAGCGGTTTGTATCTGAAATTTAACGGAAACACTTTGATTCGGTACAAATCGCTACTGGGAGTAGTGTTTGTTTCTGAAATTTAAATTCGAGCTCCATTCAAGCGAATCAAATTTGATTCGGGTACAAACTGTTATTCCTAGTAGCGGTTTGTGGGAAACTTGATGCATCAGCGCCATGTCAGTGCTGATGTGTCTGATTATATAGCCAACGAGGAGCAAATTACTATTGACAATAATGATTTATCAAAATTATATTATTTTAAAAATAAACTTAAGAAAGATGGTATTTGAAAAATTACGTTTGAGAAAGATAGCACTAAAAAAAAAGTTTCACAATACATGTTATTTTTTTTGTGTATTTGAAAGTAAAATTCCTCATCGGGCCTCTCGGGACTGACTTGCAAGATACAAATCAATGGCGATCAACGGCAGCAGTAATGGTTACGCCCTCCGGCGATTGGCGTTGGCGATGATGTTGATAGCTACTTTTCTTTCAGCAGCGCAAGCATCAACGCCTTCCGCTTTCGTTCAGAACGCCATTTACTCCAACAGGATCACCATTTTCTCCAAATCTTATTGTCCGTAAGTAGTTCTCATCGCGATTCATCCTTTTGAACGTTAATCAACATCTCTTGTGTTCTTCTTTGAATATCGATTGCCCGCTTGTTGAATGTTTTGTTTCAATTTCATAGGTCAGTTGATATAGTTCTACTTTCTTCTCATATTAGGTTTTTTTATATTGTTTAAATTGGTACCTTTTTTTTTTTCCAGAATTCATGAGCTGATGTAATGCTGAATCTTTTGAACTGTGATTAACGATATAGCATTTATGTTGCTAAGCAAATAAACGATGTTGTTAATGAAGAAATTTATTTAAGTGTCAAGTTGCCCTTGGCTGCTAGGTATTGTGCACGAGCCAAACACATTTTCAGCGAACTTCATGAGCAGCCATATGTGGTGGAACTTGATCTTAGAGGTAATTTTCACCTGCAAAAACTTACAGTCAAGTACTACTCTTTCAGAAGGGCTTGATAGAGAAATGAGTTTTTAAATATTTATTGTTTCAGATGATGGATTCCAGATTCAGGAAGTGCTTCTAGACTTGGTGGGTCGCCAAACTGTCCCACAAATATTTGTCAATGGCAAACATATTGGTGGTTCTGATGGTTAGTCCTTTTTTTTTTCCTTTTCTATCTGATGCTTGTGGTATTTAAAATTTTTGCACTTTACTGATGCAGATCTTAGAGCAGCAGTCCAGAGTGGCAAGATGCAGAATCTTCTGAGCAGCATTTGATTTGAATTATGAATGATAAAGGGCTGAAATTACTTTTGAAGGACGCATATTGCTTGCTTGTTAAGACGGTTAGGTCCAGGACTTCCGCGAACTATCAGAGTGTGACGTTTTAGCAGTACTGAGTCATTACGTTTTTTTAATAATCTCACTTATCTACAAACACTGTGTCGATAAGACAGTTATTCAACGTGGGAATGGAACTTATGTTGGGGAACACTTGCATTTGTTGAAGTTATATCATTTTTCAAAGAAAAAAAAAATCCAAACCGTCATGATTTGGAAAGTTGCTTCGTCATTGCTTTTTTAAAACACAGTCAGTCACGCTTTATTAGTTTTTATTTTTCGCTGAATAAGCTCTTGTGGAGTCTATGCAGCAAACTGAATGTAAAACGATAAAAATCCGGCTATTAGAGTCAAATCGCCACTGTCAATTACTGTTTTTTTTTGCTCAAAACTCAGAGCCAATAAATGTAGGAACAAACAAAGTGGACTGTTAGCGGTGGTTTTTCCGGTATGTCCCAAAATGGAAAATGTTTTACAACGGCCACCAATATCCATCTTCATTTACAAAAAAACTATCCCTCCAATATTTGTTTACAAAATGACTTCTTTTTGGCAAGCTGCTTTTGGCAAAAGCAGTTTTTCAAAAAAGTTCAAATCGTATCAAGTCAATGCTGAGGTGGATGCCTACAGGGCGTTTAAAAGCGACAGAAAAACCGCTCATTTGAAAAACGATTTTCTGTGAAAATCGCTGTTCTCATGAGCGGCTTTTGTTAAAAATCATGTTCAGTGGGCTTTGCTCTTATAGGATTGGGAAAAATAGATAACCGCCTTTGGGAAAGACGGTTATCTGTTTAATGGAAAACATATCGCGTTCTTTCCTTCTCTGTCCCTGCATTTTACTCTTAATTCCATCTTCTCTTCCCCCGCTTGCCAGCTCTACCCTCAGGCGATCCAAGCTCAGTTGGCTTCCTTCCTTCCTTTCGTAGGTTGAGTTTTATTCAGTTTATTACTTCATATTAGAGTGATGTTAGTTTGAGTTAGAGTTGATCTTAGGTTTTAGGGTTTTGAAATTGGATTGATTTGGTGCTCTAATTTAGATTTCAATGTGCATATAGCTTTAATTTGACATTGATGTAATATATAGTATTGTTACATGTGTACACTATTGTTACAAATTCATAGTTTTGATGTTGTTATGATTAATTAGATTTTTTATGCTAAACTAGATCAATATCAACTCGTAATGGAAAATCATAATTAGATGAGATGAATATGTCAACATTGGACCCATTTGACATCATCGTAATAGACGAATACAATCGAGAGGACCTCGAAATGTTAGATGAGGTTGGTGAAGAGAACATTGATGACAGGGGCAGAGCCAGGATTCAAGATCTTGTAGGGCTTTTTTTTCGAACAAATGGGAGGCTCATTCAACAATTGTTTCATTAATCCAAAAGACAAAATATATTAGAGGAAAGTGAAAAATAGAATCATGTAAAATTATACATAACTAGCTAATTTTACCCTACGAGGCCTACTCATCTCGAACTCAGTAATTACATCATCATTACTGATACAATCTGCAAAACTCCTTTCAACATAAAGGACCATGAGATCATCAAGAAGCTCATCATTCATCTTATTTCTAAGTTTATTCTTGATGATGTTCATCGATGAAAATGCTCTTTCTGTTGTTGCTGTAGATATTGAAAGAGTTAAAATAAGGCAGATCAATCTATAGAGCATAGGATAAAATGTCGACTTTCCCTATTCAACTAACTGCTAACACAAATCAGATATATAAGTTAAAATTCTTACGAATCCCTACTAGAAAGAATCCACACTCCATATTAAGAGCAGTCATATCATTTGCTGAAAATCTAAAGGATAAAACTTCGAGGCAAGTTTACACACATCTTCTTCTTTGAATACTTGAAAATCATTGCGTGGATGAAATGATGCACTGAGAACAAGAAGCTCCATTGAACTATCCGCAAATCTAGTATCAAGCTCTGTCAACTGATAGTCTATAACAACATAACGTATGTTGACCCGATAATAGAACTCATTTGTTATGTTCATTTCATTATCTCTAACGCCTTTCTTATAAGGAGCAGACATATCTGACATAATAATAACATGCTCATAACAAAATGCTTCAACCTTCATAATCAAATTGTTCCATCCGTCATTTCTCATAACTTGAAGTTTATCTTTTGTTATTGCAAGAAAATCCACGGCATTCAAAATGTCTATGTCTTTCTTTTGAGAAAGAAACTCGGTAATCTTCATCACTTCATGCATCAATATCAAACAGTAGACAAAATTAAACTTTTTTGTAGCTTTACCAATTCCTTTTGCTTCTCCTTGAACTTTATATACTCCGTTCTTGTAGCTCCAAATAAACTAATCAAACTTGAAATAGAACGAAGATGTGAACCCCAACGAGTGGCCCCAGTTTTTTATAAAGTGCAAGCCTGATTCATACACAAACTTGTCACAAGTGTACCAGCTGCCACTAAATCTAGAATTTCCGCTTCTTTGCATAATTTCAACATTAAATGTCTTTTTGCGGATGAATCAACAAAATTCACAATCATATTCAAAGTGGAAAAGAATTGCCACACATCAGAGACTTCTTTAGCTGCAACATTTAAAGTCAGTTGTAGGCGGTGAGCGAAGCAATGAACATAATAAGCATTTGGACACTCCCTTAGAAACAAAGCCTGCAAGCCAATAAATTGACCACGCATGTTGCTTGCACCATCATATCCTTGGCCACATATATTTTCTTCTTTAAGATCATATTGAGCAAGTATCCTAGATATCTGATCTTTCAAAGTTTGAGAACATGTATGAACAACACTAATCACTTTGAAAAATCATTCTTTGATTAATCTTTTGCAATCCACAAAGTGAAGGATGATTTTCATTTGCTCTTCATTTGCCACATCAGTAGGTTCATCTACAAGAATGTAAAATTAGCCTCTCCAATTTCCTCACGATTTTTGGCCCTGATTTTGTTCTCAAGAATATTTGCAATTTGCTTTTGAATTGTTGGAGAAGTATATTTGGCATTTTTCAGAGCATTGTCAAGGGCTTTCTGATATTCCTCATTTACTCGTTTTAACAGATCCAAAATTGCGTCAAAATTTCCACCATTAAGAGAGTCACTCGATTCATCATGGCCTCTAAAAGAACATCCTTGTCGTGCCAACACCTTTACAATCTCTATAGTAGCAACAAGTCGAAGTCGGTTATGTGCTACTTCTTTTGATGACAATGTGCTCATCACTCGCTCTATATGCGTAGATGAATTTTTTAAACTTTCCCACTTGTGCATGTAAGAACTATGTATAGAGTTAATCCCTCTCACATGAGCTATGATGTTTGACATTTAGATATTACGTTCTTCCAACCATTAAATGGCTGGATGAGTTGCTATCAAATAAGAAACAAAGAAAGCAATATGCTTTATCCTTTTCAGGGAATACTCAAGCCAAGACCACTCTTTAAACCATTTGTGACTAAATCTTCGATTTTGAACTTCATCCCAAGTAGATGGACAACAACTTAAATAGGGTTGATAAGGCCCTAAAACCATATAAGTTCTTCGAACATTACCACGTTCATTCACAGGATACTTGCATATTGCACGTCGTCTACCCGGATCTCTTTCAAGTGAATTAATATCATAAGTTTCTACCAAATCAATCCCTTCGTTAACTGATTTTTCAGAAATAGTTTGAGCTTTTGCCCCATTTTCACTCCCAATATCACGATGATCACTCTCATTACCACTTGAAGGGACATCACTTTTCCACCATGATAATAAATTCTTCAAATGTTTGGGTTTCTATTATCAGCCATTGTTTATAATCCAACAAAAATAAATAAAATAGCTACAAAAATAAATATTGATTAATAACACTGATTTGAATGCATAATAAACCAATGTCTCATGCTACAAAACACAAGGAAAGAACTAATCCCTTCAAAACCATTTCAATACAATCTGCAACCATTGTAAACAAGAAAAGAACTAATCACAGTACTTCACATCAGCTGAACAGCATCCATCTAAAATTTCCAAATACACAACAGGTCAACAACATCCATCCACATAGCCAAGTTAATTCATTCCATTGCTA
Source organism: Umbilicus rupestris (assembly GCA_963678935.1). Taxonomy (NCBI): domain Eukaryota; kingdom Viridiplantae; phylum Streptophyta; class Magnoliopsida; order Saxifragales; family Crassulaceae; genus Umbilicus; species Umbilicus rupestris. The sequence goes on from OY787622.1 coordinate 10,848,449, forward strand.
GAGAAAGCATGTCACAGAATGTTCACAAATCAGAACAGCATCCATGATCCATCCAAATACGCAGCTTCAAGACAACAATCGGGCAAGACCTCTGCCACAGTGTCACGGCCTCATGGGAAACATCAACAGTCTACAGACTACAACCTTACCTGGATTTTGGTCGTCGTCTCGCAGAAGATGATTTCAGCAATAGGATGTTTCGGGGCCTCCAGCTTCGCCAAGATAATACAATCACAGATACACAAACTCACGGCCCTGCTGCATTCATCCAGATGGTTCTTAGTTAATTTTGGTGGGCTACCCGGGCAGCTTACCAACTACATCCGCTACTAATTGGTGATCAACCAATTACTAGTGCGGGGGAGAATGGTGTTGATCCTCCTCTTCTATGTGATTTTTCGGCATTTAATGATGTAATAGATATGCTACTCAATTCACAATGCAGTATGAATTCTATTGGTAAAGAGACAATCTTTAGAAGCAAATAAGTGTTGATATATGCTTGTCAAAGATTTTCAGTTTTTAATCGGGTTGAATATCACACTTACAAATCGGATCCAAAAAGATTGATTCTACATTGTAAATATGGTAAAGATAATTGCCCCTGCTATATTCGGGCGGTGAAGAAAAGTAAGACGCGTCTTTGGAAATTACAAGAGTTGGTGATCGCATACTTGTGTCCGATTTTATTTTGAAGGAAAATGATCGTTTCAATAAGGATTTCATAACCATGGAAGTTATAGATATGATTCAAGAAAGCTCAGATTTCTCTGGGTGCTATCAAACAAATTTGGGGTCAAAAGTATGGATATGAAATTTCATACTTAAAAGCGTGTTAGCACGACAACATGAATTAAAATTGATATTTGGAGAGTGGGATAAGTCATTGAACAATTAACAACATATATGAACGTGTTGAAAGTGTTTAATCCGGGGATGATAGTGTGTTGGAACAAATCTGTAGTTGATGAGCATAAAGTGAGTGTGCATCGTGTTTTTTTGGTATTTGCTCCTACAACCCAGGCATTTCGTCATTATCGTCCTATTATTTTCATTGATGGGACGCTCTTATATGGCAAATATAATGGGACTTTATTGGTTGATGTGAGCTTAGATGCAAATACAACATCCTTCCTCTTGCTTACGCTTTGGTGGGAAGTATAAATAAAGATAGTTGGAAGTGGTTCATGACCTGTATCCGACATGGTGTCACACAACGTAAGGACCTTTGTATTATTTCGGAGAGATAAGTTGAGAAATTATTAATGCAATGAAAGAAGAGGAATGGAGGCCGCCCAAAAGCATATCATCGCATTTGCATCAGACATTTTGCTAGAAATTCAATAAAAAGGTGGAGAACAACACTATGAAGAAGCTTCTTGCAAAAGCTGCCCATGGATTCACACAAAGTTGAGTGCAATGCGAGAGAAATTCATACGACATGAGGTGGAAATGTTTATAGGGGTAAAGAAATTGCACAAGTCATTACTGTGAATAAGCATAATGTTCATATCGCTGATCTTCAAATCCGCACGTGCACTTGTGGTAAGTGGGAAGCATTCCACTTTCCTTATTCACATGTCTTAGTTGTGTGCATTATGAAGTGAATCAACTAATCTGACTTTGTTGCAATCGAGTATTTATGATGGCCTATAATAACACATGACAATAAACTTTTAGGCCGATGCCTAACAAGGCGTATTGACCAGTATTTGATGGTCCTGGACATGTGCCAATTAATCACTTTAGATGCACTAAGAAGGGAACAAATCACATGCGATGGAAGCAAAATGAAGTGGACTTTGGAAGTTCTATGCGTCTATGGCAAGTCAAGAAACATATGTTGGATCATCGAGCTAAGGAGGGCATGTTTCAAACTGTGCGAGAGTTGTCAAGTGCTCAAGATGTCGCGGCCTGGCCAAAATAGGAAAACATGTATTTTGTGGAGCATTTAGTATTTCCGTTGATTATGAACGATTTTCATTGTATGTGTTTTTTTACCTAACTAACACTGCACTATAATCCTTATTTTTTTGTTTATCTATGAAATATTATCTAGATATGTCGTCGTCAGCTCCTCACTTTGATTGTTATGAGTAAATGGATCCGGGTCCTATTGACGGCAGCTTGCTCGTTAGGAAAATTTTAGACGATGCTTCTGACAAAGATATACGTAGATATGTGCGGGCATACTTATTGTGCATGTTGGGCTCTGCATTGATGTCGGACATGTCAAGGAGTGACATTTCTCTCCATTATGTCCCTTTGTTGGTGGATTTAGATGCGGCGAGAGGATATAGTTGGGGAATCGCTTTGTTAGCTTTCTTTATATCAGCAATTATGCCATTTCTGCGAGGTTGGACATAAGCAGTTACCGGGATGCATTGTCTTACTGCAGTTGTGGGCATGAGAGAGAATATATATTGGGCGCCCCAGAACGTTGACAATACCTCCACCACCAGCGGATTCGGATGTCGATCCACTACGTAGAGCAGCATAGGGCTACAAGTAATTCGTACTTATTTAGGGTTTATATTGGTTTAGTTTATTAACATTTATGTTCTAATTTTTTTTAAGGAAATTGGACTGTCCAAAAATATATAGAGAGACGCCTGATCAAGTATTTTGCTTCTACAGGGACTAGCGTGACCTCCAGAACAAGGATGACCTTATTTGGACACCATACACAGGTGATATACTTCAACTTCTAAACTCGATATGTCTTGAGGGTCGACACATATGGACATCTGAAGTGACATTCATATGCTATAACATTATTGAGTGGCACTATCCTTCCCGAGTGCTTAGACGGTTTGGGTACAAGCAGACCATCCCAGCTTCTCTACGATCAAATCACAATGAATTGCACTGTGTGACAAGGAAAAAGAAAAAGAATTGGATGACCGAGTTGAGAACATACATCACCCTATGGGATGATCAAGCTGAGAGGATTATTGTGGGTGACAGTCTAGAAAGTGATGAATATATTGCGGAGTATTATACTTAGTATAATTCTGTCACTTGTAGATACATCCAACCTCGTGTCGATGAGTCTTGACCATACTGTCCTAATGCATCAGAACGCACTTCCTATGTAAGCACTATTAAATATTGATACTCACATGTCTTAATTTACGTTAGTTTAACTAACGATTTATGTGTTCTTATTTTTTCAGGTTCGTTCTGTAGTGCGTTCAACTCGGACGGTAACTAAAATATGTTTGAAGGACACAATCTACTCACTAGAACAGCAATCTCACAACTTATTCCATGCTTCATTAAGTAAACTACAATAATTATGAAAGACGGGGTGCTTTGAAATTGATCCGTCACTTATCCAATTCTCTACCGTTTATTTTAAACGGTGATCAATAAATTTAGGTTCTGCTTTAAATTTTTAATTAATCTACTTACTCTAATGCAAGACCTGCCGATGTAGAAATGGAAGACAATGCGCATGACAATGATTGTTTAAATCAACCTTCTCAGATTACTCAAGTTCACATTCAAGTTGGAGTCGCACCGAGGAAGCGATCACGTAAAGAGACCTGATAGACAGTCATTAGGATAGTGTATTGTATGTATGCTCCTTTGTTGAACACTTTTCAATTCGACTATAAATATTTGGAATCTAATATTTCAATTTGATTTGCATTTATGGAGCATGTATTTCAATTTGAGTACCTTTCTAATTTATTTTTAACAAATGCATGTAGTTTACTGAAAGCCTCTTTCTCAAAGGCGGTAACCGCCTTTGGGAAAAGCAGCTTTTGATTCAATCAAATGTTCATCCAACCCCCCTTGACTTCTATTTACTGAAAGTCGTTCTTCTCAAAAGCGGTTATTACTGAAAACCGCATTTGGAAAGAGCGGCTTTCAATTAAACGCCATGTAGGCATCCGCCTCACTGCTGACTCGATACGATTTGAATTTTTTTTGGAAAGCCATTTTTATTAAAAGTTGCTTTCGAAAAATATGGCATTTGTAACGAAATCTTGAAGGAATGGTTTTTGTAAATGAAGATAGATATTGGTGACAGTTGTAAAAATAATTCCCCAAAATGTCATGCATACACTTAATGACTAGTTTGTTGTGCGTTTTCGCTCATATCTGAAAATGGAACAGGTGAGATTTTGTATGTTGTCAAATAATTCTGTTGATCATTCCTTTTATTTGCACTTCAGCTGTCAGCGTGTGAGGAAAAAGTTAGATGATGCTGTGATTTTTATGGGGTCTAGCTGCTGCTACTTGCAATCAGGAATATGCTGCTGCTACACCAGGTTCATGGAGTTTGAGCACTGAGTATTTCTTCCTCGTATTTGGAAAAGGTTAAGTGAACCTCCCTATGCTGGCAGGGGCTTCATAAGTTACCCACTTCACATCTTGGCTGCAAGCCTGTCGAAATAAGTTTTCCAGATTAGCTGCTTATGTTTTATGTGCCAAGTAGCAGAACTAGTAACAGATCTGTTTGTTAGGATATTTGCTACAGCTCATTGTCTAAATTGCTCTATATGTTGCTATTAGTTCAGTTCCTCTTTTCAGTACAGGAATATTACATCAATTCTTTTTGTCAAGTCTTTACAGGTTGTTTTCAGTGTTTTGGGATGCCTAACTTGAGTTGGTGCAGTTCTGAGATTTGAGCTGCAAAACAACGGCGTCTTGTGAAGGCGATAATAGTAAGTTTTTTGGCTCCGGCGCGAAGTTAACAACCTCATCTGAGATAGCAGTCTCACTTAATAGTGTGACCAGCTTCGTGCCTCCCAGTTATTTTACAGGGGAAATGATCAAGCAGAGGATGAAGAAGAATTTGACACTGGACACTTAATTAGGGAAGGAAATAATGAAGCTGATAATGAGGAAACATAAGAGCAAATGGAAGGCTCTGATGAGGCAGGTAATGATCAGACTCATAACTTAGGTAGAGATTAAGTAAGCTCTTCTTACCCAACTGATTTAAATACAACTATTGACCCACCTAAGGGTATTGGTCCTAAAGCAAGTCATTCTGAACTTGATAATACTCCTAATAATGTAATGTCTGCCTATACTGATAATGTTTTTTATCCGAACAGTTATCAGTTAGTTAGATATAGACAACATAGAACTAAGATACCAAACAGAAAATTTACTGATATGAATCTGATTGAGCATAGTTGTAATCTGTTTGAGTAGGCTTTGTTGTCTGCTGAGTTGATTAAATTTGAGAACCCTGAGACTTATGATCAAGCCATCAAAAGTCCTCAGGCTAATGAATGGAGCTACAGAAATTCAGTCTATGCATGAGTGGAAATTAATTCCTAGACCTAATAACATTAAAACCATTGACTGTAAGTCGGTTTACAAAATCAAGGAAAGGAATACCTTGACAGAATCACTAAGATTTAACGCAAGATTAGAAGCTAAAGATTCACTCGAAGGAAAGGAGTGGATTATAATGAAATATTTGCTCCGGTAATTAAATATATGACCATGAGAGTATTGATTATTATGAGTACTATTTTTGATTGGGAAGTAGATCAAATGGATGTTAAAACATCCTTCTTGCATGGTGATTTAAATGAGACTGTTTACATGAACCAACCTAGAGGTTGTTGACAATAAATTCCCAAATCATGTTTGTCTTCTCAAGAAATCAATATGGCTTAAACAATCACCAAGGCAATGAAATAAAAAATTTGATGCTTGCATGATCACTTCAGGTTTTACCAGAAGCAAATATGACACTTGTCTTTATCTGAAAAATGTGAAATTATGAAATGCACCATATGCGTTACTCCATGTTGATGATATTCTTTTAATCACTGTCATTATTGGGGTGAAAACTGAGCTAAAGTAACTTTTTAGCATGAATGATTTCGGGTTATCTAAGAAAATCTTAGGGATTAATGTTTCTATAGACAAACAATCTAGCAAAATTTACTTGTCTCAGCTTGAGTATGTTGATAATGTGTTTGAGAAATTTTCCATGAGATATGCAAGGGCCTCACATATACCCCTTAGGAGGGCACTTGGAAATTTCGAAGAAGAATTGTTTAGAGAGTGAGGATGATAGAAGAGAAATGAAAAAGGTCTCTTATGATGTAGATGTTGGATCTATAACATATGCACTGTTCTGCACTAGATCTGACTTAGCCTTTTCCATTAGTATACTTAGTAGATTCATAGCTAATCCTGGAATAAAGCACTGTCAAACCATGAAATACTTATGTAAAAGTGGCACTAGGAAGCTTGGATTGGTTTGTACTAAACATAATTCTAACATAAATAGAAGGTTTTGTAGATTCAGAGCATGCCGGTAATAAGGACGATAGAAAATCTAAAATTTATTTTTATTTTACTTGGGCTTGAAATGGTGTGTCATAGAAATCACAACTTCAGTCCATTGATTTTCTGTTCTCTACTGAGGCTGAGTATATTATAGCTATTGAGGCTATGAAGGAGGTAGTATGGATGAGGGGGATCTGTCCGGAAATAGAGGGTAGGTTAAGTGTACTTGTGATCAATATGGATAGTCAAAGTGCCCTGTAATTATGTAAGAATCCAATTTATCATGAGAGGTCTAAGTGCATAGATGTAAGATGTCATTTTCATAAGAGACAAAGTTGAATCAAGGTCTATTGAGCTTGGAAAAATATTGGGAGAAGTTAATCTTGCAGATTTGGCACAAAAATTGTGGCCACCAGTACAAAGATTGTGCCCACTAGTAAGTTTGTTTTTGCAGGAAGAAACTTCACATTGAGAATGTGACCTGTGATAAAACTAGAGCTCAGTGATGGCCTAAGGTTTGATCATTTCAGGTTTTCCACTAATGGTTTAGTTTAGTTCTCTTTAGCCGCTGACCTGTATCAGGAGGATATTTGCTACAACTCTTATTGTCTACATTGCTTTATTTGTTGATGTTAGTTCAGTTCCTGTTTTCAGGACTGGAATATTGCATCGATTATTTTTGTTAAGTCTTTACAGGTTGTTTTCACTGTTGTGGGATGCCTGTTTTGAGTTGGTGCAGTCCTGAGCTTTGGGCTGAAAAACGACGCCGTATTGTGAAGGCGGTAGAAACGAGGTTGTATTGCTCTGGCGCGAAGTTTAGTCGTAGCCTTTATGATGTGTAGTTTGGTCATGTACTTGTGTGTTTATCGCTGAAACGTCGAAAACAACAACATAAAATCAAGAGCGACAGCGTTTTGGGCAGTATTCGCTTCTTCTTGGATCGATTTTGGGGATTAGGGCAAAATCGAGCTTTGAGTTTTGCCTTCCACAGAGAGGCATCAGGCGTTGCTTGGTTTAGGAAAGTTATTGTTGTCCGTATTATTTCTCGAAGTCTTGACTGAGGACTTGTTTGTAATGGAACGAATCGGTTCTATATAGTGAAAACTTGAGTTGAGTCTCCTCGATCTGAGGCTCCGCAGACGTATTGCTCCGGCCTGAACTGCGTGAACAAGTTCTGTGTGCTCCCAGTTATTTTGTGTTTCATAACCTCTTGATCTTGTTAGCTCTTATTAAGCTTAAATCTGGACTGGGAGTTGGGGCTAAGGAAGTTCTGGGATTGAACCTAAAAATTGGGAGTTTTGTGATGAACAGATTTGAGAAGATCATTGGTAAGTTATATGTTTCAGGTTCCTCATTCTTGATTTTCTATCACGGATGATGAAGCTGCTTCGGCCTTTGCTGGTAGCTGAGACCAGTGAAAAGTCTGCCCCCGCTAAAATTACGGGAGGAAAATGGCTTTAACGTTGTAGGACAGTCCCAAAAGTTGCGGGTATGTATGATGATGAGTCCCTATGATGTTATTTTAGAATGTTTTTGTTGTAATGTAGTGCACCAAACAAAGATTCACAAGCTACTTGAAATGCACTTTTGGGTTATCATTTTATTTTTGCATAAAAGTACTCTAAATTTAAAACATACAAAAATAAAATGACGTTAATCATTATGACTGTAATTTTGGAAATAATGAATGAAATTGAATTGTGGGGAATGTTCCCGACAAGACTCGATAGCGAAGGTGGGCCGAGTAGGCGGCCCATACAAAACTGTTGCAGTGGAAATTGGGAATAATGAGAAAAGGGGTTGGAGTGGACCCCAATCTCATCGTGCACATTTCACTTCACTATTTCCTGTTTGGCTTTCAAATAATTAGGCACGACTCTCAATTTATTTAATGCAAGCTGCGAGTAAGAAAATGAAATTTGGAATACGAAAATTTTTTCGAAGATTTCTGATGATAACATTTTTAAACTCTTATTATAGCCTAAAAATAAATGCAGTAGATATGTGGGACATTTAAATAAGTACAAAATTCAGCACGAAATTATATAGTAAAATGATTCTTCTTTTTTTCGTTTATTAGATACATATAACCACGAGATTTGAAAAATAGTAATATCAACACTGTCAAAATCAAACTATCTAATCAAATATAAATAAAAATTATAAAGTTTATGAAATTGGCACCAAATGTTTCACTAGAAACGTTCATTGTAGTATTTTATCATATCATCGCCACTTAGGCAACTGGTGTTGCTATGCTAATAGGCTCGAGTGAGCTTCTATAAAGCATTTGAACGAAAACAGGTATGTTTGAAGAAAAAAATCCTTCAATTATTGATTATACGGAAGGGTTGTACACATAGTAAATTATAACTTCTTATTAACTATGCATTTCAACTCACATATTTCAAAGGTGCTGAATATGCTTTGAGTTGACTTTATATATAAGTTAAGCTCACTCTAAATGGATACAATTTCACACTTATCATCACTGATTCAAAACAAATTTACACATCTCGAAAATTGTATTTTATTTCTTCCAAAGCATTTTCAAAATAACATTTACTTAGAAATCACTTGTTTATTAAATTGTGGGTTGCATTATATATATATATATATATGAGAGAGAAGAGAGAGAGAGAGAGAGCTCATGCGACATCTATGACAAAGGGCGACTTTTTACATTTGTATTTTGTGAAACCTAATAGTGTGATTGATAACGGAGTCTGAATTGTTAAGTCTGGAAAAGATATATGTGACAGGATTTGAATTATGAGGGAATTATAAAATTTAAAATAATAGCACTTAGAGAGGGTTAAGTAGGGCCGGAGGGAGGCATAATTGTGGCGTAGAATAACTTTTTGACTCGAACAGTTTTTGATAGACTTTGAAACTAACATGCCTGTCCTCACCATGCAATCCCCCACAACATATTTTCAATCCTAAATTGCATGACAGCCAGCTTCTCACTCCATTTGATTCATTAATCAGATACTACAATATTTTCAAACCCACAGTATGCCAGTTTGACTTTGGTGATTTCTTTCTATACAAATCTTGTGAAGAGCAGAAAAGACTCATAATCATATCTGGGGGTATTAGGGTTTAGATAATGATGAAGATGCAAATTAGTCATTATTGAATGAAGAAAACCTGCATGTTAATTGAATAATGAGCACCTAATTAAGTACGGACGGAGAAGCGAAGTAGATTGGTTAAAGAAAAGAAGAGGTGTAGATGTGTGTGTCGTTGGATTTGGAAACGTGGAAAAGAAGGGTTGGATTGGCAGTGAATTAATAGTCAACACTGGGAAATAAAGCGAGCACATGGCTCGAGGCTTACTCACACGTCACTTTCTTTGTTTTGCTTTCTTCTTTTACATTGAAATTCGATCATTCAGATCAACATCAATTCCATCACTATTCATTCACTATAATATATTACTCTCATTTCTAATTCCAGACAAATGTAGAAAGAGAGAGAATCTACATCTACATAATACGTATATCTATCTTCATTATATTTATAGTGCGTTGGATAAATGAGACAAGATTCAAGTCGTTGATTGGTACAACTAGTTCTACTTGTGAACATGGAAATTATGGAAGGGGAGTAGATTTCTTTTTGTTTACTATTACCCTACTCTCAACCATTTCAATCCTTTATTTGAATCATACAACCCATTTTGAATCAGTAATATCCCTCGACTTGGTAGGTTCTATTTAATCCAATTCTCATCTCATTTTCTTTTGGATTTCCAAATCTAAAAAGAGTGATTCAAATATAGCAAAGTTGAAATCAAATTAGGTCATATTTTACTATTTATCTTGTTCAGGAATCTCAATTAGGTCATATTTTACTATTTAGCTTGTCAGGTCATCATAAATTTTTAATGGCCTTGTAATCAAATTTTCTTGGCACTTCATATGATCTAGATACATGGATCACCAATCCTACCTAAATCACTTCGATATTATTTCTAAACCTCTATTAAAATATATGTTTTAATTGTATTTTAAATTAAAATTTTGTTACCTTGCGTCAATAATTTTACACACATGACTTATTTATTTAATTAGAATTATATATTATATATAAAGAACACGCCCGTGATTTGTTCGGCATTATATATAATATAAACATTATTATTTTTTGTCGTAAAAACATATACTCGTATCCGGAAATTATGCAGAAGTTAAAGTGCAAAATCATCACATCGATATGATCAAATTCTTGAACTTCTTAGTTTCCAAAATTCATACACTAGTTTCTGGTGCTTTTAGGGACTTTGCTCCAGAAAAAAAGGGCCTTATTTCTTTGAAAATTTCGGCTAAATTATTTCTAAAAAAAGAACATAATTTAATGAATGCGTTTTCAGGATTTAGTCAATCAGAGCATGGGTAAATGAGACGATCAGCGATTGGAGTTCGATTTCTAATTAAACCAAAACAGGAGCTCTCGTGAGGTGAAGAGGTATTTCACAAAAGAAACTATTTCACATTGTTTAGAAGAAGAAATAGAAGCAATCGTGTATATTTCTATAGAATCACGATTCACAAGTCATGACTTTTGCATTATAATGAAATTTATTCTTGTATAAGCTTGCGAAAATCAACATGATATCAGAACTCATGGTACAATCTCTGCTAAGTATGATGGATGTGGGACGCTTGACATGATAGATGACCTAGTGCACGAGTGAAGATGATAAGCTACAAGACAACTATAAGGACTCACAATTTGCGAGGGCCTAGCCGATTTAGCGAAGTATTGATGGAGGGGGATTATGAGCAATTTCTCCGGTGAGTGGAAGATTTTTCATTTGAAAAATCATTTCACATCTGCTTAGAAGAAGAAGGAGAAGCAAACGTTATATATATATTATAACCATGATTCACAAACTTTGATTTTTAAGTCAGAATGAGACTAGTTTACATGAACTTGCGAAATTAACAGAAAGTATATTTAAGCTCGAATAAGTCGGCCAGATTCCTAATATGAACATTTGCACTCCGAAAGTTAAAACTCCATTTATGGGACGCTCTTTGTTGGTCCCCAACTCCAGCAAATAAACCCTAGCACGGACTTGCATGTTAGCAGCTAAAAACACATGTATCGATCGGTTGAGTTTGAACTAGCTAGCTGCTATATAGTTGCCATGGAATCCAACCAATGGAAACTCAGATGATTGGTAGCTGCTCTTCATGTGGTTATAGCTAGGTCAAACCGACTCCAGAAATCATTATTGTGGAGTTATGGAAACTCATGTACAGATGAGTTATTGTTGTTGGCAACACCGACTTGACTTTTGGATGGTCCTGTCCGTGAAAACTAGACCATGTAAATACTAGGCAAAACAGGTTTAGTGTAGGTCTTTTTTGAGGCTAAGATTAAAAGTGGTGAATGAGAGATTGTGTAATGTGTAGTGAATATCTACATAATCTTCATAGATGAGTGCCCATACTCTCTAATTAGAATGGTCCCTCTTCTCCACTGCTCTTCTTAACTTTTGGTCAATGTCTCCTCTCAACTTTTATTCATACATCCTCCCAGAGCACCGGTATAGAGAGAGAGAGAGAGAGAGGATCTAGTCATATGTTTATACAAAGATGGTGGATTTTCTTGTTTGCATTTAATTGTTACTTTATTGCAAGAAATTGACGTGGGCAGGATTGATTACTAAAAGAATCATTGACCATTAGTGATCACAATTTTGCTAAACAATATACGCTCAGTTGGTCATCGGCATCTTGGGACTCCTGTCATTTGATCAATGTCCTTCGTATGCTTTACAATTTCTATTTTTATCACCAGTTAGTTGATCCTTACTGTCGACAACTCTCTCTAATGCTGCTTGATGCAACTGAACAAGCCACTTTCAAAACCCTTCTTCTCACCCAAGGGTTTTTTCTTTTTTGTTCGACGTCATAATAAAGCACAAAATGTAGTTTTTCATTTTTTAAACTTAAAAATATATAGAGAGAGATGCATAGTAATGGAAGCTGAGCGAAGAACTTGAAAAACTGCAATGCCAAATAGATGCAATTGAACTGCACCAAATCGATATATAACTTAAAAGAGCGAGAGATTATATATTGGAACTCCAACTCAGAGTGTGATTGCTTGATTTCTTTAAAATCTTGTTCAATGTTAGATGAAATCAGAAATAAAATCATCTAGTGTGTTAAAAGTAACGTCAAAACTCTCAACGGCTAAGATGTCATTCCTGATAGTATATGAAACTTATCTCATTTTGGTCATCATGAAAAAAAATCAAGAATGATGAAGGTCGGTGATATTTTCCATTATTGTGATCGTGTTCTATTCAACTTAAAATTTATCCGTGTTCGTCAATTAGATAGATATTAGTCAAAAATTTCCTACTTCTCCTTAAAACCATTTAGCATCATCAAACAATTTTTTTCCAACGCCTCTTTCTTTTCCTATAATTATTTAAACTAAAAAAATTATAAAAAATAAATAAAGACTTAAAAATAATATTTCCAACTTGATAATTTTTGAAAAGAAGAAAAGGTGGAAAGAACATTTCTAAAATTTTAAATTATCACGTAGATAGGTTTTAAAATTAGAAATTAGTACGTTGATAATACTAATTAACTTGTGGAGATAAAATTGAGAAAGTTGCCCTCATAAAATATGACATAAGCCAAAAAAGCAGGGGTGGGAAAAAAATGAAAATCGGAATGGGTAAAAAGAAAATATATTTTTGCGGAAAGTAAGCGGGTTTTCAGGACGAATAATAATATATAATATATAATAATATTCAGAAACAGAGACCAACTGTTTCGACACGTGTATAGATTATTGACCGTCGGATGATGTCCATCCATTCATTTTAAAGCCTCCGATGCCATCCGTCCCATTCTCTCGCTCTCTGTCACACACAGTTTTTCTTCTCCTCCATCAGCTTGCTGTTGACATCTTCTCCATCTTGACACTTGACATTCCTCTGCTTTCTCATCAATCTCAAAAACCGAAGAAACTGAGCGAGAGAGTGTTCTGTCTCCGACATGATTCTTCTGCCACTCAAATTACGGCTGCTGAGGATCTGATTGTGTTGTATTTGCATGGGTAAAGGAACAATCTAACGCACGCTTTTGAGAGAGAGAGAGAGAGAGAGAGAGAGCAGCCAGCAGTAAGCAGAGCACACTTTCATACATTATTATTCAAACCTTGAGCAAGAGGGAGACAAGAAATCAGACAACATCTCTGCTTTTGGCGGCGCTCTTGCAGATCCAAATTTAATGCAGTTTTTCCCAACTTTTTTCTACTGTTTCTTTTTCCTATTCTCTCTACCATTTTTATTCATTTAAATAATTCTCAGTCTCTCTCCTTCTCTCTTTCTCTGTCTTCATTTTCTAGCCGCGATTGTCGCTAGCCACTACTTTCTTCTTCCTTCCTCAGCCCCGCTACAGTCCACAAAAAGATACCAGAGAGAGTGAGCTAGCTGCCGAACAGTACAACATATTCTCATTCGATCGAGATCTGGGGTTTGTGTGATCTTGATCGCTGTGTAGTTATGTGGGAGTGTGTGTAGTAAGTAGTAGCTGACTGAGAAGAGAATTGGGAAGCATATGGATAGTTGTGCTGCTGATTATCCATCTAAATCTGACCTTGTTTCTCTTCCTGTTTCTGCTGTTGTTTGGTCTAACGAATGGCTGGCTTAGGCGGTAGCAGAGATAGATCTTCTCAAAACCCAGCCCAGCACACCACCGGCGCCGGAGCTCCACCTGAAAGCTGGTATCTTTACCGCAACCCAGACGAGTTATCTTCCTACAGAGGCTTCGAGATATGGCAACAGCAACAGCAACCGAGAAACCAGTCATCATTCGGGCTGGGGATCGGGCCGGATGAGCAGCAACTGACGACGGGGTTCGCCATGATGAGGTCGTCCGGAAGCGGAAGCATAAGTTGTCAGGATTGTGGGAACCAAGCCAAGAAGGACTGCACGTATTCGAGGTGCAGGACTTGTTGTCGGAGTCGAGGGTTTGAGTGTCAGACTCATGTGAAGAGCACCTGGGTTGCTGCACCAGTGCGCCGTGAGCGGCAGCAAAAACTGGCCACGCTGCAGCAGCATAACCAGCTCACGAGGTCCTCTTCTGAAGGCTCCAAACGCCTCCGAGAAGCTGGTGGACCTTCTTCTTCCGCCCCAGGCCACCATCGCAATCCCCCTTCAACAGGTACAAGCATACATTTTTTTGGTGAGCCTTGGAAACCCTAGCCTTGATAGATTGAAATGAAAAAAAATCAAGGACGAATTGTAACCTGAATTGTTATAGAGAGTTCATGTAGCATGGGATTTGAATACGAGCAGTGTCTATATTGATGTTAACCCTAATTGGATGGTGTTGAGTAGGAATGGAGGTGGGGAGGACCTTCCCAGCGGAGGTGAATGCTCAGGCCGTGTTCAGGTGCGTAAGAGTGAGTGCGATAGACGAAGGGGAGGATCAATACGCGTATCAGACCGCTGTAAGCATCGGCGGACATGTTTTCAAGGGATTGTTGTACGATCAAGGGCTAGACCCGTCAAGCTACACTCCCGGGGACAGCTCTTCAGTAGGCGGAGGAGGCAGTAGCAGCGGCGGCGGCGGCGGTGGAATTCAGCAGTTGAATTTTATGAGCGGCGGCGGCGGTACTGGTGGCAATGCTGAGGCAACTGGCTTCATTGATCCTTCGTCTATGTATCATCACAATAACCCCTCCTACCTGGCATCCGGTACGCAATTCTTCCCTCCTCCAAGATGAAACATAAATTTTGGAACAACAAGTCAAGTATCCATGGATTGACCACTTAATTTTAACCCGATAAGTTGCATTCGTCTGATTTGGGAGAGTTGAGTTAGGGATTTATTTGTGATTTGGGTTCCTTCGTTGCTGCCTCTTGTAGAAGAAGCATTATTGAGAAATGAAACTTGTTCCAATAATTCCCTTCATTTTTTCTTTGCTGCTATCTAATCTGAACTAGAGTATAATCAGCTTCAGCTTAACTACACATTTTATAGAGAGAGAGAGAGAGGATGGATTTTATTGTTCACTTTTTTCCTAGCGTGAGACTGGTAACGTAATAAAGATTTGACTAGGTGATTCTTCTTCTTCTTCTTCTTTCGATACTAGTTATATACTGCGTTAGGTACGCAACTGCTCTCATCTTGGACTAAAAGCGGTCTTGCGGAGCCTTGACGTTGAATGTTGTCTTCCTTCCTTTAGTATGGGCACGGCAGGTATTATTAAAAATTTGTGAATCGTAAATATTTAGACCCTTAATTTGTCGAGCTACTATATGTTAAGATATCATTTCACTATTCTATACATTATCTAATTTATGAGCAATTATTAGCTATCAGTATATGTATTATATATATGAGCTTGTAGTTGTAGCTAGCTTCCCCTTTATCCTCATTTTCCTCTAAACTTGCTGGTCATTTCAAATGATTGTCTTCACTAGGTTACTCAACTAGAGACCCTCAAATAATGCGCGTTTTACTTTTTATATGCCTTTTGCGTTTATAAGCACTTGTAAATCTAACATAGAACAATCTCTTTGTTCATGTCTGGAACTGCTTTAGGGTTACTCGGCTAATTAGGGTTTTGATCGGTTGCTTTTCCTTGTAACTACATAAATTTATGCTTATTGTTTTGTTGCATTGCATGCAGCAACACTTGTCAGGCCTTTGATGAAAGAGTGACCTAGGAATTATTTTTCTAAGTGGATACACTTGTTTTCTGGGAATGGTATGGTGTAGAGGTTTACATTAGACTTGGGTGTAAAACTTACAAGAGTGGTCAAGTTGCAAGTTCTAATTAAAATTTTCATTGTTGAGAACCTGCTGTGCAATGTTAGGTCATCCTTAAACTGTTCAGGTCATCCTTAAATCATGGACTCTTGAGTCCAAGTTAATATGTTTTATTTGGCTCCTCTTTGTTCAGAATCTTGCTTGTTATCGTTTGTGTTTCGTATGACTCGTAACCGTAACTACAATATAAAGCGGTATGGGCAGGAGCACCTTATAAAATACGTGTTGTACTGATAAATAGCACGGATAAGTCGGTTAAAATTCAGCTAAAGATAATAATTAAAATTATATCTTATGTAGAAATCCTTGGTTGATTTAGGATATTGATATGTTTAAGATTTTTTTTTAATATTTATAAATAGAAGGTTTATACTATATAAACCCTAACTCAGTGAAAATTATATTGAGGATGTAAACACTGAAAGTGTGTTCACGCATAACATGTACGTGTACACAGAGAACGTGTATAACGGGTGATTACGAGTGTATTCTATAATTGGATTCCTTTAGTGATAATATTCTCTCAAAGATTCATCTCTTCACTAGGGCAATTTTACCAAATGTGATTTAATGCCTTGGTTGACGGATTTTTGTGAGAATGCTTTCCTGCCTATGATGCAATTCATGCACCAAACCCTAAATATTATATCCGGATGGAAAATCTGATATAGGAATTATTTTTCTTTGCCCACTCCAATATAATATATTTCTCTTGTTGGTGAATTCACTCTCACCATAGGTGTTCAACATGTAAACAATGCAAACTTGTTGCCGTAGTAACTTATCTCAATATTTAATGCTTGGACTCTCGAGTGAGAATGCGAAGTCAGATCGTCATCATGATAAGTATGTTTGATAAAACAATATTGTTTTATCTATTAAATTTAATTTTTAAATGATTTGACAGTCGCGCATCAGATTCAGTTGAATGGAAGGAATTATACTATACTTCATCGTTGTATTATGAGAATATATGGTCTTGTCTCGTAGTTAGGCTTATGTACATAGAATTTTTGAAAAGGAAAATATGGGATGGGATGGCACATGTGGATGAGTTATAGTGGTCTCCAAGGAGCGAGGAATAAGTGCAACTTGGTGTATCCATATTTGGAGGCACCTCAGTCAAACCGTTACTTAATTCATTTGATTAAATTAAATGGACCCTCCATGAGATTCAATTTATGTATAATATATTAGGTTAGATCACAACCACAAACTTTTATTATGTAGCCCAACGCGATAATGCTACAAACGACTGTGAGATTGATTGTCCATGACATCATCATATCTTGTAAGCATTAATTTATGAAAAAGAAAAATATATATTCTATACCTGCAGGAGAATATGTATTGTTACCATCATAAGAATATTTACTAGACATTACAAACTAAAAAGTCATCATGACTTGAATAAAAAATAGTAGAAGTTTCATCATAATGACGTGTATGGTTAAAAATGATACTAATAAAGAGGAATATGATATTCCCCAAATCTTTAATCACTCAATAAACGGATAATTCCAATAATATTCAAACTTGAAACTTTTGAAAAATTAGGATTGAAACAAGTAGTTAAAACTATCAAAGAAACAATACCACTACAAACAGCGAAACAATGATAAAAAATTATTGGACGAAGGGATCTACTTTCACACAGATGCAGGCCTAATACAAATAGTCTTTAAAACTTTGACATTAGAAGGGTGACGCGAGAAATTAATAGCAGTTGTACGTGATGAAAGAAATTTAAATTGGAAACAATTATTAATGGAATAATTGAATCTCTATTTTGATGTTTTTCCAAATTTGCAACTATCCCAGTTTGATATTAATATACTAGACGCGTTAACATTAAATGTTAAAACGCATGATTATTTACCGATGCGGTGCTGGTGTTTAGGACAATCAGGATCTTATAGCAATTGGTTGCAATGATTGTGGAATACTATAGCTAAGACCAAAATATAAAGCACAGTAGCACTTTGGTCACCCAGTTCAGCAACAACATACGTCGGGGGACTTCTCTCCAGTCCACAAGATTCCGCTATTACTGGTTAAAGTACATAGCTACCACTTATCAGCATCTGCTAAAACAATCTTTACGTCTAATCTAGCTAGAATCTCTGTTTAGTCCGATCACACAAACTAACCTACTCTGTCAGCTACTCATCCCAGTGTATGACATGATGTTATAACAACTTACTAAGTCAAGTTGCTCTTTCGTAGTATTTGTCTTAGCTCTCCAATCTCTTATAGACGCTTAGTCGAACCTCTATTGTCCGTGTTTAGATTAGCAGGGACGATTCTCCAAAGGACATGTACTTAATCTTCAACGAGACACTTCTCCAGTTGAACTCAATGATCACGCTTCGATCATACTCATTCAATCGTGATATCTCTCAGGCTTTTTCAATGATCGCACTCTCATTCTTTGCTCTATGTTTATCGCCTTTCTTTTCTCTCTATTTTCGTGCTTCTCTACTCTTAGTGACAATGCCCTTATATACCTGGCAGCCTCCGGTAGATTATAGAAATCCTAGTCCAAGTAGGATTTATCCAATTTCGGAGATTTTCTAAAACCTTTTTAGCAATCCGAATCTTCTTCAAGATCTTCAGGTTGTTATGGAATTCGTTGCAACAACTAATTTACGAAACTTTGACCGTCTGCTTATTGTCTTCAGTTTGCATCAACTATTCGCTTCACCACTTGATGTAGCAAATCCTAGATCAAGTTGCACCGATTTTGTCAAGGATGCATCAATCCTTAACAACTACAAATCAATAACTTAAAGTAATTCCTATATATTGTTATTGGATATATTATAAATCATTACTCACCTTGAATCCTGAGTGTCAAATGGTTGACAAACTTTTAAATGAAACTATTCGTATAGAAAGTAACTTTGGCAAATCGAATATTATGCAATAAGAAAAATCAAATAAGAAGAAATTGCTTTCCCAAAAAGCTAGATCATTGAACAAGTTGAACCTCCTCAGCCAACTACTAAAATAATCTAATTAATGTTATACAAACACATGAAGGACAAGTGACACTACAATTTAAAGATAGTAGGAAATCCTTATCATCCTTGTCATCAAGACTTAACAAGCCTCCATGAGTTCATTCTTTTATCTCTCCTATAGATTATAGGGTAGAATAACCATCTAGAGCATCTACTTCTCATATAAGAGAAAAGAATAGATTACCATGAAAAAATTGAAAAACCTATGATTGATGGTAATATTGGAGAAGAAAAAGAAATAATTTTAAGAACCGGAAATAAACGAATCAGAAATGGATTTTTCTGTTTAATGGTTTTAGAAGACATTATTGATTTAGCCTTGGATCTCAGGCTAGAATATGGAATCGGTTCAGAACATGATATTATACAAACTTCACATCAGAAGAAAAGAAAGAATTTTTCAGATGAATTTTATAGATTCTGTGAAAAATGAAACAAAATAATATATTTTCTCCTTTCCAGTCTGCATAAATAGAACAATATATCTCAGCTCTAGAAAGAACATATAAATTAGATAATGTAAATAAATTTAAATCAAGTATATCTGTCTCAACAACCTTTTCAAATTAAAAAGAATGAAAGAAAATTTAAATTCTTACCCTCTAACAAATTACTTGATGATGATACATTTTTAATAACATGTAAACACATGAACATGATCATAGAAGAAAATAATTATTCAAATCTTCTCCTAAAATATTTTAGGAGAACAAATTCCTTTATCGACAGATTGGAGAAAATAATAAATACAATTAACAGAACTCAACAAATTACAACATGTGAGTCCTGAAGAACTTAAGAAGTGGAAATTTCTCTTCCAACAGTTCAATCACCACCTGAAATAACAGGATTTAAACTAAAATCAATCAAAGCACTTGAAAATTTCTAAAATAAAAATTTAAGAATCTAAGAATTAGTTGTCTGGATAAAACAATCAAAGATAAGTTAATTAAAACCTTGATTATAAACTTAAAATGGGCATATAAGCCTATTACGGGAAAATATTATTACCCAAGACCAACTTCTATGAACGTCTTAATCGAAGAATCAAGTGAACATCAGATAGGTATAGTGGAAATTGTATCTATGAATGGAACATAGATAGATTCGCTCATCAACAAATCTATAATACAATTCATAGCATGCTCATGTATTCAACCATTTGGAAAACAAATTGAAACATAGATAAAAACATTGCAAAAATAATTATATGGTTTCACAGGACAACTTAAGGGTTGGTGCGGTAATTATTTAGCTGAACTAGAAAAAAAATAATATAAGACACTTACGGAATTTAGATGATATAAGAATACCTTGTTAGATTATTATGATTAATCTAATTGGGATCGAAAGTGTAATTAGATAATTGTATGTGCTATCATTATGATAAGCTTAAATAATGTGATCAAATCTTTTGGGAAGCTTATCAGGTATAATTTTAGTGGTGGAATATACTGTGTAAATACCTGGAGATAATTATGGAAATCTTTGATAGACGGAATCCATGATTATCTTAATTATATCTTCTCGCGTAGAAGGTATAAATATGAGTTATGGTCACCGGTCTATCATATCGTTCTCTAGTTTCTTACTCTCAAAAAAACTGACCCAAGAGACATACGGTTAGACTGGAAGCACCAACCCAGGCTTTTGTGCTGCAGGTAACTTCCAGCAATGGATTCAGGTATGTTTTATTTTACAGTAATCAGATATGCTAATTATTCTGTTATGGGTTTGATCCTATTAAATTCGTTTCCGCTGTATGATTATGATCCAACATACCTTTCTAAGTAGAGTAATGAAACTCCCTGAGTGTAATAGTAATCATTGGAAATCTAAATTTATTGATGGTCTTGTCAGTTTATTTGCATAAAGAATAAGGAGAATCTTAAGACAAAATTTTGATTATATTCCTTACGAGAAATATACTTATGGAAAACTTATAGGAGTTTACATCTAGGAAGGTTTAGCTCTGTCTAATGAAATAAAATTAAATCAACAAATGAAACGTCAAAACATAATAGAAAAGTAACTTTTAGGTCAATTCCATGATCAATTTGCAATTAATAAACTGTCTTTTTATAGTGAAACTAGAAAAGTCCAAAAAGATCGCTCTTATAATAAAAAGAAAGAAAATATTCCAAAGAAAAAATCAAAGACAAACTATACCGAAAAATAAAAGGGATAAACAAAAATGGGGAAAACGCAAAGTAATAACTTGTCAAAATGGGACAAATATGGTCACTATGCCAGAAATTGTTGGGCTAAAAAGAAGATAAATAATCTTGAAGCTGATGATAAAATGAAAGATATTCTTTCAAATATACTACTAAATTCAGATGAGGAATCTGAATATATGAATCAAATTACTCTTCGAACATTAACAAACATTTGAACATCATAAATACTGAATCTTTAATAACAAGCTTTGAATCAGAATGTAAGCCATTCAATCTAGGACATACTTGACCAAACAAAAACTCTGATAATGAAGGAAAATAATTTTATTAAATTCTCTCTCAAATCCAAGAGTTAAAAATAAACATGATAAAACAT
This sequence comes from Umbilicus rupestris, assembly GCA_963678935.1. Classification (NCBI taxonomy): domain Eukaryota; kingdom Viridiplantae; phylum Streptophyta; class Magnoliopsida; order Saxifragales; family Crassulaceae; genus Umbilicus; species Umbilicus rupestris. Next base: position 10,870,110 of record OY787622.1, read on the forward strand.
CCTAATATTTTAGATATTTTGAATATAAAAAATTACTAATCAAATAGAAGACACTCAGATAAAACAAATAATAAAGCCATCACCACAAGACCTTTTAGGATGTCTGAAGTTTACAGATGAATTAAACAAAAAAAGATAGATGAAAATTCTACCTCTACTAATGACATTATTATGGAAATTAATAATCTTAATAAAGAAATCTAAGAATTAAAATTTGAAAACAAGAACCTTGATTATCGAATTTCCAGAATGGAAAAAGAATTATTTTCCCAAAGGATAATCCTCATTTCCTCTCTACCTTAGAAATGATGATTTTCCCGAAATGGCATAATAGGAATACTTTCTTTTTATATAGATGACTATTATAAAAAAAATTCATTGCTCTTGTTGATAGTGGAGCTGACCTAAATGTCATTCAAGATAAGTTATCCCATGCTCGAGGCGATAATCTACAAATTAGTAATAAATTGCCTAAAGAAAATGTTTGTATAAACTAAACCTATATACGGACCAAATTTTTTCTGACTAAAGATATTACTAACCAAGTCATACTTGAGACACCTTTTCTGACAAAAATACACCCTTTGCAAAAGTTAGATAAAGAATGAAGTATAGGAACCTTTAAAGGAAATAATATTTTCCTCAAATTTATTACAGAACCGATAACAAAAATGTTACATATGTTTATGATGAAATTTCTTTAAAAGAAGCCAATTATATTTTCTGAAATAAGAATTGAATATAATTATCGTAGAAGAAAAAATTCAAAATCCTAAATTAGAGGATAAAATAAAATTATTGTCTAACAAATTTTCGATAGAAATTTGTAATGAACATGATAATACTTTTTTGGATAGAAAAAAAGCATGTTGTATCTCTTCCCTATGAGGAAGGCTTTAGTTAAGAAAAAATTCCGAATATGGCTAGAACTTGTCAAATGAACTCTGAATATTTGGAGTTATGTTAGAAAGAAATTAATATTTTGTTATAAAAGGCTTTAATAAGTCCATCCAAATCTCACTCGTGGCTTTCTAAGCTAATAAAATAGTGAGCCAAAAAGAGGAGTGCCAAGATTGGTGATCAATTTTAACCTCTAAATAAGGTTCTATAAAGAATTTAATATCCTATTTCTAATAAAAAAAGATTAACTAGATAGACTATATGAGTTAATTAAATTCTCAAAATTTGATTTGAAATCAGGATATTGACAAATTCAGATTAATAATTTGATATATATAAAACCAATTTTAATGTTCCAATAGGACAATGCAGATGAAATATTATGCCATTTGAATTAAAAATACACATTATGAATTTAAAAAATAATGAATGACAGTTTTAATCCTTATGGTGAGTTTATTAGAGTATATATTCATGATATTTATTTTTTCAAAAATATAAAAATACATTTTAAACATTTAAGAATATTTAAGAAGAAAAAAAGTTTGGTAATATGTAAACCGAAAATGTTTTTGTTCCGGTCGAAAATAGAATTTCTTGGTCATAATATTGAAAGCATAACCCCTATTAATAAAAACATTGAATTTTTCAATAAATTTCCAAACGAATGAGCAAGTATTTTACTATACTTCCTACATGATCGAATGAGCAAGTATTTGATGGAAACAAGATGCGTTGTCCATGCAGTAAGGGTAATAATAGGTTATTTTGTGAAGTTGGGGCTAATGAAAATCATTTGTTTACCTATGGATTCGTTAACGATTATTATAATTGGACTCTTCATGGATAGGTAATATCTGAAGTGACATATACTGGATCCGTTAAGGAGCATTGTTTTAATGATCGACCACCCTTTGATGGAATTGATAGCAGGTTTTGGAATATGGTACGTGATATAGCTGGGCCGAGCAGTGGTTCCCGTCAGTTGTACAAAGAACAACCTAAGTAACCTAAAAAGCAGCATCCAAGTTGTATAAAATGTTTAAATCGATTGCTATGAAATTATTTCAAACCAAGGCAGACCATGAATTGTTAGAAACAACATATGATTCAATTTGCGGGACAATATAAAATTTGCTTGACTGCGACAACCTGATGCCTACTACGTTTCATCAAACAAAGAAATTGATGGGTTGACTAGGCATGAAATACACTCAAATTAATGTATGTGTAGACAGTTAGATGATCTAATATGGAGAAGACAAAAGTTTGTTAAATTGTCTTGTTTATGGAGAACCAAGATATAAAGAGTCATGCAAATCGCAAAGTGTGAACAGTTACAAGAGGAATTCGAGATCCCAAATATTCTGCCTTCCTATCATACATACTCTTAAAAGGTTGTATATGAACGAAGCAAAAGCTAAACACATGAGTTTGCATTCAAATAGAGGTAGAGATGACACTGTTATGGTGCACCCTTTAGACGACAAGACATGGAAATATTTCGATCAAACATATTCGGACTTCGGTTTTGAGTCTCGCAACATAACACTGTGTTTGATTGTTTGTGTTCGATGGTTTCAGTCTGTTTGGCATGTCAGCAAAATCATAGTCATGTTGCCATGCTATGTTGACACCTCATAATTTGCCCCACGGTTATGCATGAAAATCAGATATATATGGCTGACTGTCTTAATTTTAAGACCCAAAAAACATAAGAAATGCATTGACATATAACTGCGTCTTTTGATCGATGACTTGCTCACTTTGTGAAATGTTAGAGTGGATACATTTGATGCGTACAACAAGTAAAACTTCAAAATGAGAGTTATTCTAATATGGGCAGTGTCTAATTTTTCTATATATGGTATATTATCTGGATAGTCAATTCAATGACGATTAGGGTGTCCATACTGTATGGAACATATGAAGACGTTTGTGCTTAAGAATGAAAGGAAAGTTTCTACCATATTTTTACCGACGCAAAACTGTCACTTTTCTAAGTTATTCAACGATTCACCTAGGCTTATGCAGTGAAAGTCGACGCAAAATAAAAATTCAGTCTTCGTAGTGGTGGCACCTCATTGCTGAAGTTCATGAAAAATCTAGAAATTACATGACTTTTATTAATGACAGTCCGAGATGAATACATCAAAAATTGTACCCAAATTTACGTCAAAATTGAAACATTCTTAGAATAAATTTTTTTTTTTTTTTTTGGAGATTTAGAAGTTTTTTCATTTTACGATAAATTTTTATAATTGAAGTTGCCTACATCGCAATATCAGACTTGTTTGGTGATTGATTGTGATCATAACTTACCTAACATTATGGACGATGGAAATAGTTAGGTGAGAAGCCCCATGTGTTAGGTTTTCCACACATGCAAATGTTGTCAATGATTGGATTCAAAGAGGTGTCGTTAAGGTAGTGCAACTTTTTTTTACTCTATAAAATTAAATTAACAAAACAGTCCCAGTCGTTTTATAACCCCTGGGTGTCGTGTGGTTTTTCATCAACATTACTCCACCTGAATTGGGCAAGTGAAGAACTACAAGCTCAGCAAATCTTTCTTTTTCTTTTCTTATATTTATGGCCTTCTAACTAGGAGCGCGGGGCTTTTCATTCATCGAGTTTCGGATGATAGTGAGGCTGGATTACTCATCCATTTCATGGATTACTAAGGGAGAGATGGATGCCTTTTTCATGGTGGAGAGCGTGCTATATTTTTAACTTTTATATAAGTGAAGTGAAGAGGGTCGCTAGAGATGTAAAATAATACTTATAGACCGGTAAGATCAGGTCGAACGCAAACAAGCAAGATAAGTATTTGGACTATGTCAGATGGTGTTTTATTTTAGCTGTTCTAACTCGAATAATGAAGTACGCAAATTAAAAACTAATGAGATTCGAAACATAATAGTATTTTCTAACTAATTCATGATTGTAATATTCTAAGGTCACCGCTTCACCTAAATGAACCATTTAATAGAAAATGAATGATGCATCCATGCAATGTCTAACAAAAAGATGGGAGCGGACCATGTACGCATCCGAGTAAATGCCAATCGTCGTTGCACCTCATACCCTTCTAACAAAACCCCAAACTATGAATCCTCTCCGTCGAGGCGTATACTCGATTATTTCTAGCTCCTTTAATCACGAAATATCGTTGTGCGATTAACCAAGATAAAAATCTTTAAGGTCTACTCTTCTAAGCTAAAATCTCAATTTCCCCAATAAGAATGTAGTTTTCTACCTCGTCATGTTAGTTTATTGCTATTAAACTTATGTGTTTATGCATTGAGATCTTTTATCAAACTCCTTGTATGCTTACGCCAACATATTAATCATATTGAATCAAACCCTCAAACTGACATATCAAACATGTATATTCATCCCATAAATATGAGTTGAGTGCAGTTAGAATCCGTAGGACTCTAAAACTAGGGTCACTACTCACACATCAGACTATTGGACATGGCATACACAAAGAAATGAAATCTCGAGAATACAAAACAAATAGAAGAATGAGGAAACTTCTTTATGTGCGTTGAGTCTTCACTTCCCTTAATGTCGCCTCCCTTTCTTCAACTAAGAACCAGTGTGAGCCCCCTCTTCTCTCTCAAAATTGGGTCAAGGATACTGATTTTCTGACATCTTTCACAAGAAACTTCGCTTTCCATTTATTGATGAGAAATTTCGGCTTTAACTTTCGTGCTCGTACTGTAGGTTGTACCAATTTCCATTACGTCACACTGCTCTTCGAAGTGACACGAGCTCGAATACCTCTGCGGTGGCACTGACCCATACTGATCAGACTACTTTTTGGTGATACGGCCATACATATTAGTGATAGTACTAGTCCTCAATAGAGGTGATACGGCCTACTTAATGAGTACGGCTTGGAACTCACTGTCTGTTTTCAAATCGTACTAGTCCTCAATAGAGCTGTACTTGTCCGCAGCACCTCCGTACTTGTAACGTTACGGGTGATGTTCACACGGTGATTTTTGGTTGATTATTTGATCGTCTCAGGCTTTGAATTTGGTCTCATTATAAACTAAAGAGTTGTGGTTCTTTGTGTTTGCGTTTAAATATTTGCTCAAAGCATTGTTTTGCTTTGAATAAACCAAAAAATCTATATTCGATGATAATTGACATAACATATAAAAGATAAAATGATAAATTAAAGTCCGAAAAATGAATAAAATTCTAGTATAAATTAAGTGAATAGTTAGTCGATAATTTGATCTATTGAGGATATGACATCCCTGACAAAACTGCTCAAGAGACTGCAGTAGCATTCCCTGGAGTTCGGTAGGTGGAACACAATCTGAAGACTGACAAAACAGCAACAGCAAAGAGACAGAGACTGCTGAAGCACTCAGTGATGATCTAGAGCTAGAGCAGAATCCTGGCGTTGCATGGTAAGGCTCTGGTGTGATACGGCTGGCATCGGGGAAGCTCAGAGAGTTATGCAGACGTCATCAAGAGCTCAGCAAACGCAAGTACGTAGTCTAAGAAGATAAAGATTCGAGAGTTCAAATTTGGCAATGAAATCTTCAACAAACTTGCTAGAATCTAGGAGAAGATTCTGATATTAATCCTTGGCGTGCTGGAGAGCTTTAAAAGGAAGGCGGGGCAGCATCACAAAAGGAAAACACGATCAGAGAGAGCAACCCGAGCACACACAGAGATCAACGTACAGTAGCAGGGTTCTATATAATGAGTTGAAGAGGCATTTGGTGTTGAGGGAATCAGAAATCGTGGAGTTTGATTCTGGACTGGTTCGGAGTTCAACTGGAGCGCTGCTCGTTGAAGGACAGTCAGGAGCTCGGTGATCAGGCGTGGATATGCATTGTCGCAGGCTGCGGAGAAGTGATCGAGGCTACCCAATAGTGACTGAGTGAGTCATTGATTGACGGGGAGCTGAGTCTGACTTTGAAGAACTCAGAATGTCCAACTACTTAGCAAGAGAGCTTGGAGTGTCGTTGATTGAAGATACAACAACTCTGATGAAGAGTGTGCTTAAGCATTCCGTGAGTTACACATTGTAATAAAATAGGCTAAGTCTGAAGGAAGTACTGTACCTATTTATTATTAAGAGTGTGTAGGCTTCACGAAGAGAATCTGTGAGTTCAGATTGCTAGCTAGTCTAGGAGATTAGACCGTGTTAAAGTAATGGCATCCTTGATAAAGCCAGCGCCAGAAGTTGCTACCCGCGAAGATTGAAGCTGGAGCTTCTTCCAAAGACTGACAAAACAACAAAGAGCAAGAAGTTGGTAGAAGCTATCTGAAGACACCACTTGAGAAGAAGCCAGAAGACAAGCTAGGAATAGCTTGAGTCCTTGAATTGTGATGAATCCTGAAGAAGCTGCTAGAGAAGAAGTCTGAAGACGAGATGAAGATTGCCTAAGATCAGAAGGGTCTTTGGATTTTGTCAAAAATGCCAAGAGGGAGATTGTTAAGGTATGTGAAATCATTGACAAACTCCTACAAGGGGCCCAAGAGTCTGCTACAGCAAGCATGTGAAGACAGCAGCTGGTGCAGAGCGTTCCAGAGTGAACAAGCAGAGTGCCCAAGCCGTTGCAACAACAACCTGTGTAGCAGAGAGGTGTAGCATCCTAAATAGCAGATTTCCATGTGAAGAACAAGCTGCCCATAATTAAAGAGAAGAGCAACGGAAGCTTTCTAAATGCAATTTAGAAGATTCCCAGAATTAGCAGTATTCCGATCAACTTGGAGCAGTTCAAAGAATGTATGGAGGGTTGCTGCCATTATCGCAACAGGTCGGTAGAGTATCGTGATGATTGAAAGCAAGTTGATACAGCTACCCGTGTGAAGACAGTAGCTGGTGCAAAACCAGCCAGAGTGAACAAGCTTAAAGTACAAGCAGTTGCTACAGCAGGGAGCTGTAGCAGCAGTTTTGGCACGAAGAATAATCTGCCCAGATATGAAGTAGCAGTGCAACGGGAGGTTTCTAAATATTCTCATAATATCTCCAGAGAAGATTCCGTGCCACAACTTGAAGATTTGATTGAAAAATCAAATCTCCCAAAAAGTAGGAGATAAGGATCTTGTTGATTCTTTTAGGAACTTCCTAAATTTGATATTGATGGAGCATGGAGTTCCTATTTAAAAAGGTTGGGCAGAGTAGCAAAGCGTCGATCCAAGACAGAATCCAAGCACAAAAGATAGAGCAATATATCGAGAGATATATTCAGAGTGCTACTGGAGCGGAGGATCAGATCACCACTGTGAGCAGAGCTGAGTGGTTTAGTGCAGAGGCTGATCGTAGACTTGTTGAGTCGGGTCAGAGCTTGATCGGAGAGAGCCAATTTAGAGCAGGGTTGCTTGTTGGTTGATAAAGGAAGGCGGCAGGAGAGTTGTCGAGTGGAGGAACTCAGACAATCTGCAGAAGGCATGGTCTCGCTAGTGACAGACGGTCGCTGAGTGAGGAGGAGTATTCCAGAGTGTGCAGTGCTCGTGGAAGAGTTCGGTCGGCTCGGCGGAAAGCCTTGGAGCGACGCGGACAGAACCTGTACCAGCTAGTTGCTACAGCGGGTGCTATAGGAAACCTACGGTCACGTCATACTAATTAGAATAGGTTGAGTCTATGGGATCAGAGGTAGAGCTATTCTGAATTGGTTCAAGTGAGTAGGTGTGTGTGAAACACAAGTCAGAGCGTGTTCTGATTGTGTGTGATCGACTAGCTAAGGTTGAATAGCATAGGTTGAGTGGAGTCGAACCGTTTTGTACATCAGACCTTGAAACTAGTGAATTTAAAGACTGAGGTTCAGTCTTTCCCAGAGGTAGGCACTTGGCCGAACTGGGTGAACAAATCGATGTTCATTATTTTATCTTGCTACAAAAGATCCGTTGATACAAGAGTGTGCTATAGCAACTGCTTGTGCACAATCTGCAACTCAGAAGCGCTGCAAATTTCAATTGGTATCAGAGCAAAAGCTCAACATACAGAGTAAAGATCTTGAGCGCCTTGCTGTTCATCAAGTGAAGATGAAAGAGAGACAAAGCACAAGTAGGCCGGTCCTACTGGAAGAAGGAAATTATAGTTGTTGGAAGGCGAGAATGAAGGTTTTCTTAAAGGCGATGGATGAGAAGACTTGGAGAGCAGTAGTGTCTAGGTGGTCACACCCACTGACCATCGACGACAAAGGAGTTACACGGGAGAACGAGAGGAGTCATGGACAGATGAAGAAGAAGCTGTAGCAACCAGTAACTCCAAAGCCTTGAACGCAATATTTGCCGCTGTTGACACAACTAATTTCAGACTGATCTCCAACTGTGAAATTGCCAAGTAAGCCTGGGAGATCCTCCAGACGGCTCATGAAAGGAACAAGACTCCTGCTACAAACTGGAGATACGAAGACAGTGAAGAAGACTATGAAGAAACCAGCAATGTTGCTCTGATAACTGCAGCTAATATGAAGAACATTGTTTCAACAAAGCCAGAAATTGTTGAGGAGTCAGAAAGTAGTGATGATGAGGAAATCACTGAGGAGTCCATTGCAAGAAACTTTGGCCTGTTGCACGAAGAGTGGCTGTAAGTCATCGAGATCAACAAATGATTGACTGCCAAAGTATCAGACCTGGAAGAAAAACAAGAGGAGCTGCTGAAGATGATCACTTCTCTTACGGATCAGGCTGCCCATCAAGAAGAGAAGTTTGCTGCAGAGAACAAAGAGCTCAACCTCTACAGGAAGACCGCAAAGATGCATAACAGTGGCTCAAGCACTCTTGAAGATATTCTAGCATGCCAAAGATATAGAGGAAACTACTCTGGTCTTAGATACACGGATGAAGAAAATACTGGAATAATGGTATTTGTCAATGCTACGGAGCCAGAAGATGCTGGGAATGCCGTTGAGAAACCGGTCCTGTCCCAGAAACCAGTTCAAAAGAAGGTGCCTAGAAGGATAAACAAGAGGATGCTATAGCAACCTCTGTGTCAACAACTTGTAGCTGAGAAGAAGGCCAGAAGCGATGGCCGCAGAGCTATTTTCGTGATCAGAAAGGACACATTCAGAGGAGATGCCCGATCCTGAACAAGTATTGGAGACCTCAGAGACAACCCACAGACGGACAATGCCGGATGAAGCCACGGATCAGACATGGCACGAAGATGACTATCCACTGTTGCGCGGAAACATCGGATACATAGGAGGGACAATGAACTGGAGAATGAAGATTGCTAAGGACACTGGCACAGATCGGGTGAGACAACGAAACAATGCCGGAAGGAAAGAAAGAGTTGCTGGACACAACAGAGCTCAGAAGCAGTGGGTTCGAAAACCAATACAAGTATGGGTAGAGAAGCAGCCACCAGATAGTCCTCCAAAATCATCAAAAGAAACATATGCTGAGACACCAAGAGTTCCCCTTCTTCGGTGGATGGAGAAGAGGCGTTGGCCTATTCGTTGAGTTTAGCTTGAGGCTCCCCCCTTTATCATTTGTGACAAAAAGGGGGAGAACATGTGTTTTGTTGTTTGTATTATGTGGCAGGTTTTGCCAAACAACCCAGATGGAGAAGAGGAGCCTTGCAGAAGATGCTCAGGTTTTGTCAAAAATGCCAAGGGGGAGATTGTTAAAGTAATGACATCCTTGACAAAGCCAGCGCAAGTAGTTGCTACTGCATCCCGCGAAGATTGAAGTTAGAGCTTCTTCCAAAGACTGACAAAACAACAAAGAGCAAGAAGTTGGTAGAAGCTATCTAAAGACACCACTTGAGAAGAAGCCAGAAGACAAGCTAGGAATAGCTTGAGTCCTTGAATTGAGATGAATCCTGAAGAAACTGAGGAAGCTGCTAGAGAAGGAGTCTGAAGACGAGATGAAGATTGCCTAGATCAGAAGGGTGTCTGGATTTTGTCAAAAATGCCAAGGGAGAGATTGTTAAGGTATGTGGCATCATTGACAATCTCCTACAAGGTGCACAAGAGTCTGCTACAGCAAGCATGTGAAGACAGCATCTGGTGCAGAGCGTTCCAAAGTGAACAAGCAGAGTGCACAAGGCGTTGCTACAACAACCTGTGTAGCAGAGAGGTGTAGCATCCTAAATAGCAGATTTTCGTGTGAAGAACAAGCTGCCAGAATTGAAGAGAAGAGCAATAGAAGCTTTCTAAATGCAATTTAGTAGATTCCCAGAGTCAGCAGCATGCCAATCAACTTGGAGCAGTCCAAAGAACGTATGGAGGGTTGCTGCCAGCATCGCAACAGGTCGGTAGAGTATCGTGATGATTGAAAGCAAGTTGATACAGCTACCCGTGTGAAGACAGTAACTGGTGTAGAACCAAGCTTAGAGTACAAGCAGTTGCTACAGCAGGGAGCTGTAGCAGCAGAGCAGCAGTTTTGGCACTAAGAATAATCTGCCCACATATGAAGTAGCAGTGCAACAAGAGGCTTCTAAATATTTTCAGATTATCCCCAGAAAAGATTTTGTGCCACAACTTGAAGATTTGATTGAGAAATCAAATCTCCCAAAAGTAGGAGATAAGGATCTTGTTGAGATCTTTTAGGAGGAACTTCCTAAATTTGATATTAATTGAGCATGGAGTTCCTATTTAAAGAAGGCTGGGCAGAGTAGCAAAGCGTCGATCCAGACATAATCCAAGCACAAAAGATAGAACAATATACCGAGAGATATATTCAGAGTGCTAGAGCGGAGGATCGGAGGATCGGATCACCACCGTGAATAGAGCTAAGTGGTTTAGTGCAGAGGCTGATGGTAGACTTGTAGAGTCGGGTCAGAGCTTGATCGGAAAGGGCCAATTCAGAGCAGGGCTTGCTTGTTGGTTGATAAAGGAAGGCGGCAGGAGAGCTGTCGAGTGGAGGAACTCAGACAATCTGTAGAAGGCCAGGTCTCGCTAGTGACAGACGGTCACTGAGTGAGGGGGGAGTATTCCAGAGTGTGCAGCGCTCTTGGAAGAGTTCGATCTGCTCGGTGGAAAGATTTGGAGCGACGCGGACAGAACTGCACCAGCTAGTTGCTACAGTGGGTGCTATAGCAAACCTACGGTCATGTTGTACTAATTAGAATAGGCTAAGTCTGTGGGATCAGAGGTAGAGCTATTCTGAATTGGTTCAAGTGAGTAGGTGTGTGTGAAACACAAGTCAGAGCGTGTTCTGATTGTGTGTGATCGATCGACTAGCTAAGGTTGAGTAGCATAGGTTGCGTGGAGTCGCACCTTGTTGTACAACAGACCTTGAGACTAGTGAATTGAAAGACTGAGGTTCAATCTTTCCCAGAGGTAGGCACTTGGCCGAACTGGGTGAACAAATCGCTGTTCATTGTTTTATCTTGCTGCAAAAGATCCGTCGGTACAAGAGTGTGCTATAGTAACTGCTTGTGCCCAATCTGCAACTCAGATGTGCTGCGAATTTCAGACTGGGCGTTAGATTTCAGCTAAATGAGAAGTAGAGGTGTGAGTCCATGTACTTTAAACCGAGATAGTAGAATCTTGAGGATCGGTGCATCCTCCCCAGACGTAGGCAAGTTGCCGAACTGAGTGAACAAATAATGTGTCTTTCTTATTCTGTCAGTAGGGTAATTCCACAGAAAGATACAGAAAGTGCTTAAGCAAAAACTATAACTTCGTATCACCTACGTAGCACAATTTTACGATCGATCAAAGAGTCAAAAGAATCTAAACCCAAGGTTTGGGTATGGAAGCTAGCCACGAAGAAGCACCTCAAGATAAAGTGAAAGGCAAAGAGCCAAATTTTACTTGCTTCCCTTGTGGAGGGCCATCAGACTAGGATTTGTCCGAAGAGGGATGCTTCTAGTGCCATGCTTTAAGAAAATAAGAAGAGATGCATCTAGTTTTTTTGTTATTTTTTTTGGTTATATCTCATATCCCCACCAGAGCTCTAACTTTGTCCCATCAAGAATCAAACTGCAACATGTTATGTGATTTTGACGTTACTTTTTCAAATAGAACACTTTCTAATGGGGATAATTTGATCGAGCTACTTCTAGTATCAAAAGGTAATTTCGACACACAAAAGATTGATGGTTTAGATAGTCAATGTGAAAACTATACCCATCACAGTGGTAACCTGAGCTAGTCATAACTTTATTCGACCTAGCGAGACTAAGAGATTTGGACTCAAGGATGAAAAGACAAATGGCTGGTTGATGATAGTGAAGTCTGAGATACGAACTTTGCATTAGGTAGCATAAGGAGTGGAGTTACGGCTCGGTACTTAGATCGCTCAATTGCATTTACGGATGATTTCAAGTGTGTGTTGGAAATGAGGTTTCTTCATGTAACCAACATGCTTTTGAGACGACGATGTCCAAGAGTGAAGAAGCCGATAAAGTTGACCAAAACTTCAAAATGGTATCTCAAGGATGTCAACAAATTATGCAGGATGTCTCTGTGCTATATTTTGGACTCAATAAATGACATTTTATGGATTCGTCGGCAAAGGAGGCTTCTTCCTTTTAAAAAAAAACTCGCAACTTGAGGAACTTCATGTTCGCATGCCAGTACGTCAAAAGTCAAACCCAATGTTTAACTCAAAGTCCATTCTCATAATTTATGATTATAAAAGCTCATGCAAAATATACAAAACTCAAAAAGACCATAGTTGCTAGGTGTAAATTGTTGGACTTTCTAAATAATTATCATGTGCAATTACTTACTTTCAAGGGAATATCAATAGATATAAAGTAGGGACGGTTCAACACTTTTAGTGGTCTGAAGCGAAATACAAAAACAGAGGTCTTTTAAATGATGACTTCAATTATTCGAGAGATGATAATACCTACAATTTAAAGCAAAAAGACATCATAACTTGGTAAACTGAATGAAACTTCCACATCAGCCTTCAAAATATTAAAAATTTGAATCAATTTGAATAGTTAGTTAGTACAAAGTGAAATAGTAAGGCAACAACTCTTGGAACATGATGATGCAAGTATGGCAGGTTTGACAAAACCAACATAAGTGAACAAGGAGCTGCTGCAGCTTCAACAATCAAGCAGGCCAGCAGAAGTGAACCAGCAGCAGATACAGCAGGGGATGCTGCAGCAGGTGCTGGTTCAAGTGCTGTATCAACTGTTCGAGTAGCAGTTTTGTGCTGGGAGCGTTTTGAAGGTATGGCAGCTTTGTGAGAGTTCTTAGAAGTATTTCTAAAATACTGTTGAGCATATTCCAGCATGGTTTACGTGTCAGAGAAGGAGATTTGCATTAGAGTTATTTATCAAATCTAATCTCCTAGATTTTAGGAGATAATTGATCTTGTGGGTCAATGGCCTAAACCTGGAAACTGCCTAAAGTGGTGTGGGTATTTAAGCAGAAGGTGTTAGGGCTGAAGAGGCTGATCGAAGCTGAGGGATACACGAGAGTAGACACAGATTTCAGAGTGAGGATTTTTGGAGTGCTACAGACGTTGTTCTTCGATCAAACACACACGGGCAGAGCGTTGAGCGCAGAGCTGTGGTGAGCATTGCAGAAGAGAATCAGGTCTTGCAGAGACTGATTTGTGCATTGATCTGGAAGCCAATTCAGAGCTTTGGAGCTTGTTGGTTGATCAAAGGCAGCCGCGGAAGAACTGACGGGTGGAAGGCTCGGTGGAAGTTCGTGCGGAAGAACTCACTAGTGACAGGTGGTCACTGAGTGAGGGGGAGTTACTCAGAGTGTGCAGAGCTCTTGGAGTGGTTCGATCGGCTCGGCAGAAGGCCTTGGAGCGACGCGGACATTGTGCTTCAGCTGTGTGTTACAGCTGTTGCTGCAGCAACTCTGCTGAGTAGTGTAGTATAGAATAGGCTAAGTTCCTTGAGAGGATTGTAGCTATTCTAGACTGACACATTGTAGAGGGTGTGCTGACACAAATCAGAGCTTGTTCTGATTGTGTTGTGTGATCCACACGGGGTTAAAGTAGCATAGGTTGCGTGCGTTGTAACCGAGTGTGCTTGGGACCTTTGGTTGAGTGGATTGAGGACTGGAGAATAGTCCTCCCCAGACGTAGGCAGTTTGGCCGAACTGGGTGAACAAACCTGTGCCTTTGTTCATTGCTTGCTGAGATTATTTCTTGTGAACAAGAGTGTGCTGCAGCAACTGCTAGTTCACAAATCTGTCTAAGTGAGACACTGTGAAATTTCAATTGGTATCAGAGCAGGAACTCGACACACAGAGTTAAAAGATCCTACAGTGTCTCTGAAGAAGCCAAGACAATGAAGGAAGGACAGAGCACAAGCAGACCTCCATTATTGGAAGAGAGCAATTATGGATATTGGAAAGCTAGAATGAAAGCTTTTCTCAGGGCTATTGATGAGAAGACATGGAGAGCTGTTGTGATTCAGTGGTCTCCTCCAATCACCATGGATGAGCAAGGAGTGACAAGAATAAAACATGAAGAGCAGTGGACTGCTGAAGAAGGTGCTGCAGCAACTGGTAATTCAAAGGCTCTGAATGCAATTTTTGCTGCAGTTGATGCTAATAATTTCAGGTTGATCCCAAACTGTGATATGGCCAAGCAAGCATGGGAGATTCTGCAAACTGCCCATGAAGGAACTGATAGAGTGAAGCTGTCAAGACTCCAGATAATTGCCACACAATTTGAGAACCTGAGGATGCTGGATGAAGAAACAGTCACTGAGTTTAATGCGAAACTCTGTGATCTTGCAAATGAAGCTCATGCCCTTGGTGAGCCCATCCCTGAAGAGAAGCTTATCAGAAAGGTTCTCAGATCATTGCCCACAAAATTCGACATGAAAGTGACAGCTATTGAAGAAGCGCAAAATGTCAGATTCATGAGGCTGGAAGAGCTGATGGGGTCTCTCAAACAATTTGAGATGAAACTGGTCAAAGAGGACACCACTTCCAAGGACAAGAATGTTGGATTGAAAGCTGAAGCAGAAATCAAGCAGTCAGTTGCAGAGGATCAGCTGAGTATGATGGTCAAGAACCTAGGAAAACTTCTGAAAAACATGGACTCAAGAACTAGACAAAGCTCATCCTCACGTAAATTCAGAAGAGGTGGAGAAAATAAAAGGAAAGGAAAGGAACCGGCTCAGAGTGAAGACGGAAAGAAAGAAGTGAAGAAAGGAGTCCGATGCTGGAATTGTGCAGGCTACGGTCATCGACAAATCAACTGTACCAGCAAACGGATGAAAAAGAATGCTCTCTCTGCTAGTGGAAGTGAAGATGAGAAAGAGCTGAGTGAAGATGAATGCAACATAGCCAGATACAGGTCTGCTAGAAGAGTCACAAAAACACACAAAAAATTAAACCAGGACCTGCTACAGCAACCTCTACATCACAGTTACAAGAGAGCTTCGAAGTTTAAAAAATGCTACAGCTGTGGTCGCAAAGGTCATATTCAAAGAAACTGTTTCTCAGCTCGTGCCAGAATAGCATCACCCAGGGAATCTGTCAGGCAGAAACATGCGCAGACTCAGCACCTCGCTCTTGTCAGCACAGCTAGCACCTCGGACAAGATCAGCTGGTACTTTGATAGTGGCTGTTCAGGTCATATGACAGGAGAAAGATCCTTTCTGAAGAACATTACTCCCTGTCTGGAACAACGTGTGAAGTTTGGTAATGGTCTGAAAGGAAGAGTTCTGGGTAGAGGAACTTTGGCTGTGGAAGGAATGCCACGCTTGAGCAATGTTCTTTTGGTGGAAGGGTTAAAGGCTAATCTCATCAGCATCAGCCAGCTGTGTGATGGGACCAAACAAGTTAAGTTTACAAAAGACTCATGTCAAGTCCTCGACAAATCTGGAAAGTGCATAATGGAAGGAGCCAGATCCAAGAGCAATTGTTATCTTCTCAATGTGAGTTCAAACTCACGGATTCAAAAATGTATGCTGACAAAGGCTGAGGAAATGACCTTATGGCACAAAAGGATGGGACATGTTAACCTGAGAACTCTTAAGAGAATTGCCACAGAAGGGCTGGTCAGAGGAATTCCATTGCTGAAAGGAGAGACAGACTCCATCTGTGGAGATTGTCAGATTGGAAAACAGAAGAAGGCCTCACATCCTCGAGTCAAAGATATTGGTACCACCAGGCCTCTTCAGCTGATTCACATGGATCTGATGGGACCAATGGAAGTCGAGAGCCTAGGCAAGAAGAGGTATGCATTTGTCTGTGTTGATGACTATTCTAGATTCACTTGGATTGATTTTATCAGAGAAAAATCAGATACTGTGAGTGTCATTGTGTCACTGGTGTCTCGGCTAGAGCAAGAGAAGAATCTTAGAATCAGCAGCATTCGCAGTGATCATGGCAGAGAATTTGAAAACAAAGACATGGATGAATTCTGTCAACAAAGGGGTATAACACATCAGTACTCCTCTCCCATTACTCCTCAGCAAAATGGTGTGGTGGAACGGAAGAATCGAACAATTCAAGAAATGGCCAGAGTGATGATCCATGCTAAGAGGATTCCTCTGAAATTCTGGGCAGAGGCCATGAATACTGCATGCTACATCATCAATAGAGTCACCTTGCGGAGGGGAACCAAGCAGACCTGCTATGAGCTCTGGAATCAGAAAAAACCCACGGTTAAATACTTCCATATCTTTGGAAGTGACTGCTTCATTCTGAGAGACCGGGAGTATAGAAAGAAACTTGATCCGAAGAGTGATCCTGGAATGTTCTTGGGTTACTCAACGAACAGCAGGGCATATCGTGTTTTCAACCAGCGAACAAAGACTGTCATGGAGTCCATAAATGTGGTTGTAAATGATACAGACGAAGCATCTATCTCTGATTCTGACACTGGTGAAGAAGACTCTGATCCTGAAGAAATGCTTGATAGACAGACCAGAGGTGAACAAGCTGCGACTTCAGCAGATGCTACAGCAAGTACTGAAGCAGAAATTCCAGACGACCAATCAGAAAGCCTGTCTGACGATTTTCACACTGAGGCTCCCGATCCACCTTCAAGGCAGCCCCCAAAGAAGATACAGAAGGATCATCCCTTGACAAATGTGATTGGGGATCCCTCAGACAGAAGAATAACCAGAAGTCATGCCTATCTCAATACATGTTTCATGTCTAGCATTGAACCAAAGAATTTCAAGGAGGCCATGAGTGATGAATTCTGGGTTATGGCTATGCAGGAGGAATTGGCAGAGTTTGAAAGACATGATGTTTGGGATCTGGTAGACAGACCAATCGGGGTAAACATTATAGGCACAAAATGGGTGTTCAAAAACAAAACTGATGAAAAGGGCAACATTACACGAAATAAAGCCAGACTGGTTGCCCAGGGATATTCTCAGATTGAGGGTCTAGACTTTGATGAAACATTTACTCCAGTAGCTCGCCTGGAGGCTATCAGACTGCTGCTTGCAATGTCTTGCTGCTTGGGGTTCAAATTATATCAAATGGATGTTAAAAGTGCGTTCTTGAACGGAGAGCTCTCTGAAGAAGTTTATGTCTCTCAACCAAAAGGCTTTGAAGATCCTCACCATCCAGAACAGGTGTACAAGTTGAAGAAAGCTTTATATGGACTAAAACAGGCTCCTCGGGCATGGTATGAGCGGTTGACAGTTTTCTTGGAAAAACATGGCTACAACCGAGGGGGAGCTGACAAAACCTTGTTTGTCAAAAGAACTCAGTCTGATGTGATCATTGCTCAAATATATGTGGATGATATTGTCTTTGGATCCAAGTCCCAGCACCTGGTGAAGCAGTTTGTGAAACACATGCAGCAAGAATTTCAAATGAGCATGGTGGGAGAACTTTCATATTTTCTTGGTTTGGAGATTACTCATAAAATGGATGGGATCTTTATTGCTCAAAGTAAATACAGCAAGTCTCTTGTGAAGAAATTCCAGCTCGACTCGGCAAGTCACAAGCGTACTCCTGCTGCCACTCATGTGAAAGCCATCAAAGACGAGCATGGTTCGGAAGTGAGTCAAACTGTCTACAGAAGCATGATTGGGAGCTTGCTTTACCTGACTGCCAGCCGTCCTGACATTTCCTATGCAGTAGGAGTCTGCGCCAGATTTCAAGCCTGTCCCAGAGACAGTCATATGCAGTTGGTCAAGCGTATCATTCGGTATGTTGGCGGGACTGTGGGCTATGGCTTGTGGTACACTAAAGACACAAAGGCTAATCTGGTCGGATACAGTGATGCAGACTGGGCAGGGTGCTCAGAGGACAGGAAGAGCACTTCGGGCGGATGTTTCTTCTTGGGGAATAACCTGGTCTCTTGGTTCAGCAGAAAACAGAATAGCATTTCTCTATCCACTGCCGAGGCTGAGTACATTGCTGCTGGGAGCTGCTGTGCACAAATGTTGTGGATGAAGCAAATGCTGAGTGAGTATGGGATTGCTCAAGCTGAAATGACTCTCTACTGCGACAATATGAGTGCCATCAGCATATCCAAGAACCCGGTTCAGCACAGCAGAACTAAGCACATTGACATTCGTCATCACTTCATTCGTGATCTTGTTGAAAAGAAAGTTATCTCGCTCCAGCATTTTGTGTCTGCCAAACAGCTTGCTGATATCTTCACCAAAGCTCTGGATGCAGCCCGGTTTGAAGATCTGAGAGCCTCTCTAGGGCTCTGTGTGTTGCCCCCATAAGTCCTCCGTGTCACACCCCCCCTTGTCCTTTGTTCCAAAAAGGGGTAGGAGAAAGAGCAGGCTAAGAAGTAGAATTTCTCAAGTTAGATTTCTGGTGGTTTTGTCAAAATGCCAAGGGGGAGATTGATGATGCAAGTATGGCAGGTTTGACAAAACCAACATAAGTGAACAAGGAGCTGCTGCAGCTTCAACAATCAAGCAGGCCAGCAGAAGTGAACCAGCAGCAGATACAGCAGGGGATGCTGCAGCAGGTGCTGGTTTAAGTGCTGTATCAACTGTTCGAGTAGCAGTTTTGTGCTGGGAGCGTTTTGAAGGTATGGCAGCTTTGTGAGAGTTCTTAGAAGTATTTCTAAAATACTGTTGAGCATATTCCAGCATGGTTTACGTGTCAGAGAAGGAGATTTGCATTAGAGTTATTTATCAAATCTAATCTCCTAGATTTTAGGAGATAATTGATCTTGTGGGTCAATGGCCTAAACCTGGAAACTGCCTAAAGTGGTGTGGGTATTTAAGCAGAAGGTGTTAGGGCTGAAGAGGCTGATCGAAGCTGAGGGATACACGAGAGTAGACACAGATTTCAGAGTGAGGATTTTTGGAGTGCTACAGACGTTGTTCTTCGATCAAACACACACGGGCAGAGCGTTGAGCGCAGAGCTGTGGTGAGCATTGCAGAAGAGAATCAGGTCTTGCAGAGACTGATTTGTGCATTGATCTGGAAGCCAATTCAGAGCTTTGGAGCTTGTTGGTTGATCAAAGGCAGCCGCGGAAGAACTGACGGGTGGAAGGCTCGGTGGAAGTTCGTGCGGAAGAACTCACTAGTGACAGGTGGTCACTGAGTGAGGGGGAGTTACTCAGAGTGTGCAGCGCTCTTGGAGTAGTTCGATCGGCTCGGCAGAAGGCCTTGGAGCGACGCGGACATTGTGCTTCAGCTGTGTGTTACAGCTGTTGCTGCAGCAACTCTGCTGAGTAGTGTAGTATAGAATAGGCTAAGTTCCTTGAGAGGATTGTAGCTATTCTAGACTGACACATTGTAGAGGGTGTGCTGACACAAATCAGAGCTTGTTCTGATTGTGTTGTGTGATCCACACGGGGTTAAAGTAGCATAGGTTGCGTGCGTTGTAACCGAGTGTGCTTGGGACCTTTGGTTGAGTGGATTGAGGACTGGAGAATAGTCCTCCCCAGACGTAGGCAGTTTGGCCGAACTGGGTGAACAAACCTGTGCCTTTGTTCATTGCTTGCTGAGATTATTTCTTGTGAACAAGAGTGTGCTGCAGCAACTGCTAGTTCACAAATCTGTCTAAGTGAGACACTGTGAAATTTCAGAACAAATTAGAGAAAAAGATACCTATGAAGCTGTGATGCCAGACACTTCAAGTATTGATCCACCTTGAAGTTTCTTCCCATTAAAACTCACATATTTCATTCGTAGTTTTTCAATTTCTTCAATAGGCCATTGAATAAGCTGCTTCCCATTTTTACTCAGTAAAACACTCCTAGGAAAAGACTGCAAAATAATCAATTAGCAGTTGATATAAGTAGCTATCTGGTGAACCATGAAAATGTCTGCACTTATATCTTTTAAAATCAAAACCAATTGACTGCACTTCTAATTAGACATCAGATGCCCATGAGGTTCGACATCACCATAGCCAAGAATACATTAACGTGGCTTCAATTGACTATCAATACATTGTGCTCAACTTAAATAACCTAATCTGCTAATTCATGATGTGCTCTAAGAGAAAAAAGGAATTGATACGCGTGGACTCAAATATAAATTTAACTGTTGTTGGCAGTTAAAATTAGATTACCTGAATGCCAGACCCGCCTCTTTGGATCGAATCAGTTTCACTATCAGATTCATTAACCCAACGTCCCAACTCAAGGAATTCTTCTCATATTCACAGTTCATAGGATCATAGAAAGTTTTGGAAGCATAAAATTTCCCATAATCGTATCTAATGCTAGCCCACCATATGCAATTGGCAAAAGACTTGAAGAACCACCATATGCAATAAATAACTATGCAGATTTTATTTTTCTAGCTTTTTGCAAAACAAAGTTACTTATTAGATCTTCGTAGTCAATTTCTTGAAGCATCTTATTTTCAATAGAAAGAAAAGCCAATCCATTCAATCTTTATTTAGTCATGGTGGATCTCAAATAGGACTTTATCAATTTTAATTTTGAAAAGCTTCTTTCCCCCGAAGCAACCGTGATTGACACCGTTAGCATTATTCTATAAGCAACGAAAGCATTTGGAAAAGAATCATTTTTTTTTTATTTGATCAAGTATACAAATACGAGCATTGTTCTCCACTTGTATAATTTCTCTTAGAATTTTTAACTCTACAAGTAAATATAAACTTTCTATCTCTAAACTATCGTCATATTTTAAAAAAGTTTCAAGATTAAGACAATTTTGTTTTAACTCATCATTATTTAGCAATTTTAATTTCTCTATTCTAAAAAGAAAACCAAAAATTTTATCATATAATGTAAATTGCTCAAATCTACTTTGAAGTGAAGGAGTTGCTTGATCAACACTATATTAAAAATAATCAACTCGAAATGACTCTTGTGGAGACATAATTGTTTCATTATCAATATGCTCATCAAATCTTCTATTCCTACGAATAATACAATTTTCTCTAAACATAGGTTGTACATCCATCTATTTAGCAATTTCTTTAGCACAAATCATGACATCTTCAAATCCATTTTATTTATATTTCTCTAAAAATAAAATAAGACCTTGTAATGGATTTATATCGACATTCATCCACATATCTCTAGATTGTAAATTTTTACTAATTGCATTAAAAGTAAATAATATGTCATACCAAATACACATACCCAACAAAAATTCAAAGTTTTCAAGTTTGTAGAAACTAAACATTCGGCTTCCCTTTTAGTTTTAGGATCATCACTAATTTCACTTAATTCCAACAAAGCATCTAGTATATGTGATGTTTGATACCGTATTGTTTTAACACTATCAATTCTACTTTCTCATCGTGTATAAAAACTTAAGAATTAAATTAGGTAAATGATCTTGTAAAATTTTCCATCTTTTGGTAGAAGAGGCAAATAATGAGTAAACACGTTGTAACACACCAAAAAAGGTTTTTGCTTTATTACAAGAATTAGCCATATCACAAAGAACTAAGTTAAGACTATGGCAACCACATGGATGTAAAATGCTCTAGGATTAACATCCAAAAATCGTTTCTGAACCCCTTGATGTTTTTCTTTCATATTCGATCCATTATCATACCCCTGCCCCTCATATTACCAAGTCAAGATCAATATTTGTTAGTTCATTTATAATAAGATCAAAAAGACCTTTTCCGATTGTATCATCCACATTTATAAATCCTAAAAAAAAAAAATTTCTCAACCTTTAGAGGATTAGTTGATACATCCACACAACGTAATATAAATGACATTTGTTCTTTATGACTAATATCCGGAGTACAATCAAGTATGTTAGAAAAATAATTAGAATCCATTACCTTACTAATAATCTTCTTCTTTTTTATTTCACTTGCTATTAAGTTAATCAATTCATTTTGTATATTATGTTTTAAGTAATGATTATGAATTTCATCATCCTTATTACGTCTAACATGTTCTTGCATGACACCATCAAACTCCGCTATCATTTCAATTAGACTTAAAAAGTTTCCATTTCTCTTGGTATATCTTTTCATTTTTTCCACAGAAAGCCAAATTGTTTTTGCCAAATGTTTTGATTACCGAAATTATTTGAAATAACACATTTTTCCAATGTTGCTTTTCATTATTAATCATGTCTTGAGCATGCTTATCAAGTGTCTTATTCTTTTGGAACCTACTCTCTAACTCATACCACATTATATAAGTTTTAACATGTTCATTTTCTCATGACTTTTTAGAGTTCTGCCTATATTTTTCCAATCATTACAACCTTCGTTAGCTAGCCTAATTCTATTACAACCAACACCAAATAGTTTGCAACAAAAACAAAAGATCCTATCTAAATTACGTGAATAAACAATCCACTTTCTTTTATATTTTTCTCCATTAGGTAAATAGTGGTAATAATGAGTCGATAAGAAATGTCTATTTTGCGAATCCTTAGGAAAATCTATATTAGTTACATGAATATGACCCTTTTCAACTAGTAGATCTCTCATTCTATTATCAATGTGAGTCCATTGACTTGGATCATATATATTTTTCGAATTTGCATCATCTGAAGTATTACTATGATCCATCAATTCACATGATTGCAAATCAACTTGACTCGTTTCTTTAGGAACTTCTTCTTCAATAATTTCATTTTCATCTAAACACGAATCATGAATTTCATTTGTTTCATTCAAATGACCCTTAACTATAAACTTATCAAGAGCTCCTTATTGTGACTTTTTTAAGCATCAATCTTTAAAAAAGTCACAATAATCCTAATTTGACAATTTGACATTATGCACAAATATTCAACTGATTACTCAAATGACTAATTGATAAACAATCCTATCACAAAATTACCAAAAATACAGCCAAAACACAAATATGATCAATTACTCAAATGACCTAATTGTTAAACAATTCTATCACAAAATCACCAAAAATACAGCCAACACACAAATATGATCAGTTACCCAAATGACCTAATTTTTAAACAATTCTATCACAAAATCACCAAAAATACAGCCAACACACCAATATGATCAATTACCCAAATGACCTAATTGTTATCATAAAAACACCAAAAAAAGAACAACAAACACATAAATATGATAAATGAAACAAAAGAACCTAGCAGATCCAGATTCCAGAGGCTGAGCCGTAGAGGGCGGACTGCGGAGGAGCAGCCTGCAGCTGCCTGCCGAGCAGGTCTTTCTCTGATGCTTAGCCTGTTAAATCAAACCAGACAATAAACAAAAACTACCTGAAACACAAAGAAATCGATAATCTTCCTCAGATGCTTGGACAAGGGTGGATTGAGGCTATCTGATATCTGATTTAGAGATGCCAAGATCACGAGACGGAGTGTCATACTGCAGTTGTCGTTGAAGCGTTGAAACAGAAGTTGGGAGAGAAGACAGAAGAGAGAGTAGACAATTTTTTTTGTGTGGCCTTCTCAACCGTGAGGCCTGATGCGGCTGTCTCATGGGTCTCACGATTGGGTCGGTCCTGACATAAAGAGTAAACAAAATTACAAAGAATAAGGACATTTTAATACTAAATTCTTGATGATTAATCATTGAAGCAAATTATGAAATTATTATACTTATATGCTAAGTCTTAAGTTAACATGTAGTTGAGACAATTTTGTGACAATTGGATGTTAAATACCAATATTTGCATATAAATAATTGAGACAAATTATGATAATTATAACACTTTATATACTAAGGTTTTTTTTACACTTAAACTGTCAGTAAATAAGTTAAGTGCATAACCCCACCACCACTAGCCGCTGATGGTGGCCCGACGGTGCTGATCTGCCGCGGCAACCTTTATGGTGGACTGATGATGGCCCGTTTAAGTTAGGTTAAATATTTCGATAAATAAGTTTAATTAAAAAAAAGACCCCAAGTCTTAAATTAATATATAATTGAGACAATCAGAAATTAAATACGAAATATTTTGATACAACTAATTGAAACTAATTATGGCAATCAATAGACTTATTTTGAGGAAAGGTGTTAATGAGAAGGGAAAATTTTTTCTCAATGCCATCAATTTATAATTTTCTTCTCTAAATGCCATTTTTTTTAACTTTGTTTCCGAAATGCCACATTTTTCACAAACCGCTACTCCCAGTAGCGGTTTGTGCCTCTGTCAGCGCTGATGTGTATTTTTTCCTCACAAACCGCTACTGGGAGTAGCGGTTTGAGTATAAATATAGACAAACCAATACTGGAAATAGCGGTTTGTGGGAAAACTCAGTCACAAACCGCTACTCCCAGTAGCGGTTTGTCGAAATTCATGACACATCAACGCCATATCAGCGCTGATGTGTGCTAGGAAAATTAAAATTATTGACAAACTGGTAGTAACGGTTTGTCAAAATTATAACATTTCGGAAACAAACTTCAAAAAGATGGCAGATGGGGAATGAAACTTTCAATTTGTAACATTCAAAATAAAATGTCATGAGAAGTGCGTATATTCTTATAATATAAATTTATTGTGGAATGTCGTGTACATGAGATTCCTAACAACTAAAACACAAAGTGATTGCTTTATGCAACAAAAACAGAAACACAATTCATCATAGACAGTCAAATTTAATGAGATATCTTCACAGCCATATCTTGCAAGTACAACTACCATATGTCAATACATTACATGGAGGAAAAGAAATAACTTCAACAGGCAGTACCACTCTTACCCAGTATAAATTCCTAGGGACTGGGTGAGGAATACTACAAGCCGCCGCACAAATGGAACTCTATGAATCCAGAACATGTACCGATAAATAACTAATCAATCGGCAATAGCCTGCTAAATTCTAAAGAAAATGAGTGAATACACCAATGCCAGTAGCTTCATACTGCTCTCTCAGTCCATCCTTTGTCTAGCCTGAGAAAACCTACGCACTCACAAACTAATTTGTATTGCACTTTGACGCCACACCTTGTAAGTTGTAACCATCCTTTATTGTTCTTCAATTCGTATCCTGATGAAATAGTATGTAGTTTACTGTCGATAGGAGCTGTGTGTCTTACCTGTTCACTTTGTTCTTCTTGACAACCAGAATCAGCCCCTTGGCTGACCTACTGTGGAGGTTGTAGGTGCACAAATTGCTTCAACTGATAACCTTTTCAACACATTCGGACATGGATCCTGTTTGAAGTTGGTGTTGGAAATAGCTACTGAGCAACTTTGTTGTCCTACACATTTCTGTCCGGAGAAGATAATGTTAAACACAGAATTAGAATGCTAGGTAAAGAAAAATATCAGACATTAAATGTAAATGACAGGTAAAAGAGGAGAGAGCTCTTACATTCGCCAAGATAGCATATGAGTTAGGTGCATGACAGGTTCCCTGCTGAAATGTCCCGCATGTTCCTAACGGAGTTCCAAAACTTGCAAATTTGATCGAAGAGATGGATTGACCTGCATTACACCTCAGATGGATTTTTGGTTTGCGAATCTCTTCTGTTCTTCCGTAGCTTTCTATATGCCAGTTCTTAATCATTGGATGATACTCGAATACATCAGCACAAACACCAGATAAAGTTCTTTTCATAAGAGAAATTTTTGATGGATTTCCACCAAGTTCTTCAAAAACAACCAACAGGTTCTGTGTGGGCTTCAGCCAAGACCGTGGAACATGATACCTGAGATTCAAATTTGGAACGGGCTGATTAATAAGAAATTAACGGTGAACAATCAAGTTTTTAGCAAATTGGTTCCCGACCTACCATTGTTGGGTTGGTTTCCCACATCCAACTTGACATTTCACAGGTCGGAAGGTCCCGGAATAACTACAGCGACTACAATCACCAATTGCATAAGCCGTCCAATATCTCCCAATGCTCTGCCCATTGATCCATATTTGACCTTTTCCCATACCCTCCATATCTAAAGCAAGCGGCTCATCACCATCTGGTGCATTAAAATAAGCCTGCGAAGAGTTCAATTTATATACTAATACTGGCAGAACATTTCTAATTTTCGCCTTATTATTCTCTTCTTGGTACCTTGTGCCATGTCAAGGGCTGCTGTGTTTGTGCAGCTAGTGAGTTCTGCATCCACTCAACAGAAGAAATCCCATTTGGAGAAACGAGATTCATGGCTTCTCCCTTGAGTCCAACCTGTTGCAAATAGTTAGCAGCAATGTGAATCAGGTTAAGTAATTTCAAAACAAACGTTTATCCAAAAGCAAGTATCGCAAACCTGGTAGGTCCATTTCTGCCACGATAAGTCCAATTTCCCATTGTTAAGTCCATGCACAACGACTGGACCAAGAACACCAGTATTCCACGTCTCGAAATGTCCTCCAATATTCTTAAAAAGTATATACATAAATTAGTAACCTTAATGTATGTCCCGCAACAAAGTTTTCTCATATAGCACAATCAAATAATTGAAAGATGTAGTCCAGTTATTAAATTGCCCGTCTCACTCACTTATGATTTTCCGATACTGCAGAGGTGAAGAATACAAAAATACACAAAGATAAAAGTTAGGGAGTTGAGCACTCACTGGCAACCCAACAGCCACACTCAACAACGAGATTTTGTTTGATCCGGCACGGAGGTTGATCTTGCCCTTGTATAAAAATCTTCTATTTTCCCTACTCCCGAAGGCCGAGCCTACAAAAGTGCTATGATGTTTAATGAACAAGGCCACCTCATTTCACTCTACAGAAGGTAACACCAACCTGAAAGCTGTCCGTTGATAAAAATATGCAATGCATGACCAGATGATTGCACTATGAGTGTGGGAAGATCACCATTATGCAGGAAAGATTCAGAAGAACCAATGTCAACGCTGCGAATGCGAAGAACATTACTAGCTTTTATATTCAATCCCTTTCGACTTATTTATTTATTAACAATAAATGACAGATCCCAATGCTATCAGCAAGTTAATAAGATTTGTTTGTACTCACTTGGTTATATACCACAAGTAGTCACTTGTGTCCCTTGTGACATTTATCTGCTCCAGGAGACCATTAGTTGTCATCGTTGTTAATCCATCATTAAGGGAAGATAGGTCTTCATCATAACTCTCCCACGAAGATAAATCAACATTGCTCGGCACCATGGCCAACTGTGATGTCTGAACGCCAACCTATACCCACAGCATCACAAGCAACGTTTAAACAAAAACTTATGTGTGCTCCAAATCGGTATGTGAGATATCTGATTATATAGTATCTTCAGCTTTTATGATCCAACTCGGAAATTCTTACTTTAGCAGTATTGAAAACGGCATTTCTGCAGTCGGGCAGTATGCTGATGGACCAAGGAGGGATGTTATAGTGCATGTTGTTGAAGAATACTCTAGCAGCAGACTTCGTATCGTAGTTAGAGAGAAATGCTGCACACCCTGCTGCTTCCGATGAAAATACATGAGCCTGAACAGTAGAAAGTATTGATTAGTTTCAGGGCACGATACAAGTTGGCAAATATCCTTCCAAAGCAGGTCAACTTGGGAAATCTACAGGCTACAGTTAACAAAACCTGTTGGGAGTTTCCTAAAGAAGTCACTGTTGGATTTGCTGAAATTAAAGCCTTCTCAGCTAGCTTGATAGCCCTATGAAGCTCCTTCAGATGGCCATATTTGGGCTGTCTTAGCAAACCTGTCAGCATCAGTATAAGCATAAATAAGATTTGTAATAGTAAAAGAGCATCAGTATAATCATCGTATTCTTTATTTTACTCAACATGATCCTGGAGAAATAACAGATGTTACTGAGAAGACAGATTAGAAAGCAAGAGAGTTTAACTTCTCACCATATTCATCAATTGGAGCATCGTAGTCATAGCTGGTAGTGATAAAAGGGCCTCCAGCTGTTCTGCCAAAATTGGTCCCTCCATGATACTGTTGGAAACTAGCTAATTTCAGTACAAGCTCATGTGGATATATGACAAAGAACAGAGCATTTTAGGCACCAACCATGTAATAATTGAACATAGAACCTCCCTTCTGGATGAAACGTGCCACTGCAAATGCCAAATCTTGAACTGGGCGTTGGTAAATTGGGCCACCAAACTCAGTGAACCTGGTTTATTTGGTCTAGTGATCTTAGAAATCATAACTTCTGGGGAATGAATGATTGAAAACATAATAAAGAAGAACAAAGCTGTATTTACCAGCCACTCCACGCTTCTGTCCACATGGTGGGCTTGTAGGCTTTATTGGGAGTGAATTCATCACAGTAGAACCCATTACATGTGTTTATCTGCAATCAAGCCAAGATGGCAAGAACCGAATAATGAACTAGGATTTCATTTGCAAGACAACCTTAGTTTTCACTAAAATCATAACATATGTCTAAATAATAAATAGAAAATAAGTGAAAATAGAATAAAAAATAAATTGACATGGATCAGCTCAAAGAAACTCAAAACATGTGAAATGAATGGCATAATGCTGGGTTAATTGATCACTTACCACTGGATCAGGGGCGTCATCTTGTTTGCACATCACCCATGGGACACCTGTCCCTAGTCCCACTGCCATATTTGCAGCCCATGTCATGTAATTATGCCCAGCTTCTCCAAGTGACTTACTTTGCGGCCCATACTCGTTCTCAATCTACACAACCATAACCCAAATCCTTTTCATGACGACCCCACACTTTTAGTAAATATTCAAGCATCAATGTATAAAGTTCCTAGTCATTTCTCACACTGACATACTGGAGACATATTAACTCTGAGCAGCATTAAGGAGGACAAGTTCTCTTTCACTGGAGACAGAATATGATAAAGAAACAGTAACTATACCTGAGATAAGATGATGGGTCCACCCTGAGACTCATATAGTCTTTCACTCTTCATCAGATTGACTATCTTTTCCGTGAATCCTTTCATGGCTTTCTACAGCACAACAACACAAGTCAACTGAATCAGTTGGACAATATCAGAAGTTTACTTCAGTCCACAAAGTTAAGATCTCCAAAGCATAGACAATACTATTATTACTTTTATATTCAATATTACTTCTTCAGTGCTTATATACAAGAAGATCTAAGAAAGCATAATTGCATCATGTGCGTGATGTTGTATGTCTTAAGGATTCAGCAAGAGACAGACCTTAAAAGGCTCATTATCTGTCCTGAAGCTGATACCAGGCACATACTTAAGCCAGACTGGAAACCCTCTGCACAAAACAAGGATCCAGCCCCAAACAAAATCAAGTACCCAATCAGAATAGAAATCATTAATTTAAGGAAGAATCAGCTATAAATGTGGGACAACAGCCCTTGGATTGAGAACAACCTGTTGTATGAGATAAACTAATTAGCATAAATAACACGAACTGAAATGTAAATCCCCTTAAATAACACCAATCTTAAAGGCAAATTCACATCTGGAGTCCAACAAGCGGGCCAGTAATCCTTAAGATGAGAAATCTTGCTTTTAAGAGAAACACAACCCATACAGAAAATCTGAATGACAGATAATGAAATGAGAAGAATATAGGAAATACCCAAAGTTCCACTCAGCACAAACATATGGTCCAATCCTTAGATGAGCATACAGACCTGCTTTCTGAATTGTCTTTATGAATCTCACCAAATCATACCTCCCCTCAAAATGATACTGTCCCAAAATCACATAAAAATTAGTATGAAGATAAAACTGAGCTTATCAGATTGAATGATTTACTGAACCTGAACAGTTTCAGTGTGAAGTAACAAGTACATTGCCAGGAGAAGGTTCATGGCCATTCCAGAAGACATAAGTCTCAACCACATCTAAGCCTCCATCCTTGGCCTTCTGAATAAGATCCTCCCACATCTATATACACAAATTTCAATCAATCCACACAAGCACATTTCCCCCACAAAAATCTAGGTCTAAAAAAAGGAATTCGGATCAAACAAGTACCTCAGGCGTGCTTCTTGGATAATGAATAGATCCAGAAATGAGAATCCTCCGCTGGCCATTAATCACAATAGCCTTACTGTCATACGTCACACCGCACGAGATCAGCTCCACGCACATAAGCAGCAGTACCGCAACCCTAACCAAGACCGCCATTGTCGAAATCCAAGCTTCCCTCCTTTCCAACTTCCGAGGTTTGCTTTTAAAACATCAAGAAAGATCCACCTGGTAAGAAAACAGAGGGAACGGGGGTGAGAGTCAGCTGGTTGTGTGGCTGGCGGAGATGAAGCGGCGGGCAATGCGTGTACGTGTCTGATCTGAGAAGTGAGCAACTTGGTTATACCTGGAGTGAGCTAAAGAGAGTCGGTCTTGTGACACTCTGTGTTCTGCTGCGAATCTGAGCTTCGGTGCAGTTCAGATTTCAGAGTTAAACTAAGCTAAAATATTTAATGAAGAAGGCAAAGAGGACAGGTGGGTTTGGGACTAGGGTTTGGACACAGATGCCGATGTGGCGTGATGAAGGAAGTGAAAATGAAAGTGCAATTCATGCATTTTATGCTGAATTTTCACTGTGTTTTATCAATAAAAAAATCAAAAGGCTGAATGGTAAAAATAAGAGCTTTTTGTGGACTCGTCATTTATTTAAATATTTTGTGAATTGTGGAATCTTCTTTTTCTATGTTGAGGTAAGTCGGTCCATTTTAGAATAAAATTTTGATTACTTTTTATAATGTCATTTGAGCTTACTTTATCATGCTTTTTTTCTAATTTAAAATTAAATTCAAAGTAAAACTAAAATAAGTGTTTCTATACCCAATTGAACCGGATAATTGAAATTTTAAGTTCTAAAAAAACAACCTATTGTATTTTTTTCAAAAAAAATTATAAAAAAAATTTTCATTTTCTGAACTATTGCTTTGTGTTGAAACAGGTACCAAACTTATAATTTTTTCAATGAAATACAAAGTGGTCAAATATAACTTAACAACTCAACTGTTAAGAACTCTAGCACAAAGAGAAATAAAGTCGTGGTAGGAGTTGGGCATTAGATGGGCACAAAGTGTATTACGGTTCTTAACGGTATTAGTTTGATAAATTATTTTATTTTATTTTGATTCCTTTTCATTTCATTTGAAAAAAATTAAAAATTTGATACTTATTCTGAATAATAAAATTGTATTTAAAAATAAATAAACATTGATATATCTGGTGAACCCATGTGAGCCGTTTGGGATCACTACAAAATTTCCATTCAACCACTGCCCACATTTTCTTGTCCTGATGAACATATAAAAATCTTTGTGCCATCATTACATTTTATTTGTTATAAACTCATTAAGATTAATTTGTTTTCGATGATCAAATGTTTACCCAAAACACAATAACAGACCGATGTTTCTTAAGACTAATTAAATTGGTTTTTTCACTGTTAATTGTGTTCTAACTTTGATGATTGAGTAAGAAAAAGATGCACAAAAAATGCTGAGTGGAGAGCCGTTTATAAGAAACATGATGGGAGGAGCTTTATTCCCACTAATCACCAATAGATCTGCTTGTAATTAACATATTTGACTGCCGGCCTAACTTGTGGATTTATTTCGATTCACATCCTAAACTCAGATTCAAATCTTGTTGGCCGGCTTCCAGTAGAATAAGTATAACACAATTGTCATATTAAAATAATATAATTTTATTCTAAAACATTTTAAAATCAAAAACTACAACAAAATAATGTTACATCATAATAAATTATATTTTGATATGATGGACTGAATCTAATTTCAATTTTATACAAACATTTAGGCTCTTTTTGGATTTTGGAAAATTTAGTAGAAAGAAAATGAAATAAAAAATATATATATTCATTCTTATAACTCAATATGAAAAAATTACAAATCAGTATTCCAAACAAAAGAAGAAATTATAATTAAAAATGATTTTCCATAGAAACTTATATGAATAAATTTATAATGTATTTTTCATTTTTAATGACTAATTAAATACGAAAAATTAGTTTCATTTTAAACTTCTTTTCATCATTCAAAATTTTCATGAACAAAACTGGGGCTAACATATAAAACTAGATTTATTATTTATCTTTTTTTCAGTTATCATTATTATATTTAACAGAGAACAGCTCAAGCCCACGACGTCGTTCCATCGGTGGGTGATACTGAGGCTGACACGTGAAACGTAAAGCTACCGACACATACAAAATTACGTACCTACCCCCATCACCGTCGATACAAATACACAGATTTAACATCGAACCGTTGGTTTGCCAAAGCTAACCCAATGCCAGCTGTCTTGTGTCGGTGCTAATGAACTACACAATTTCATACGTCGAATTTACAAACTTACCCCTGCATTAAACTCCAATCTCAATATTTAACATTTGTTTTTATCATCCACTGCATATAAATTAATTTCTCATTAAAATTTAATTTAGCTTAACTCTGTGCAGACTTGGAAAATCATCCGTATATGGGAAATGAGCATCATTCGTCATAACATATAATAACGGTTGATTTGAGCGCATGATGAAATTTGTCTAAATTCGGTGTAAAGTTTTATACTAGCACTTTATTTTTTTGTACTTAAATTTTCAATGAATAAATTAAATTAAATTTAGTTAAATACATTTAAGTTCAAACTTACTAGTATGAACTTTTAAGTAGGAATTAAAGTAAAATTCAATTGAACTGAATCTCAATGGGAGCCGGTGGTTCCATCTATGGCGGAGAAAAGGTATGTGCGGCACATATTGAAGGACAGATACGAGTAGAAATATTTCGAAGCAATTCAAGTTGTGGCAATTCAAAGAACTGGTACACATGCGAGTGGACTATTATGGGTGAAGTAGCAAAATATTGATTAAGAGGGATTTTTTCTAAGTAGAGATTATTGAGCTGAGTATTTTGTGAATTATAACAGGTCGTAAAAGTTCATAATGAATTCTAGTACAATGAATTATAGGTTCGGACTTTTAAACAAGAAGTGGAATCAAATTCATATGCATTGAATCCCAACAAATTTTAGGCCACATTTAGTTGTTAGAAAATGTAGGGATGGAAATAAAACTTGAAATAAAATAATTTTGTGTTTAGTTTTTCATAGAAAATGAAGAAAAAAAACACATTACAAACGTTTACATATAACTTTCAATAGGAAAGTTATTTTTCCAACTTCTTTTCCATTTATTTTTCTTTCAGCTAAATTTTCCAGATAAAACTAGAAAAATTGAACTTGCATTATCACAAAAATACAAATCATTGTCCAAAGTATTGAGAAAAGGCAAAATTTGAGAAATTGAATCCATCCCTTAATAGTGAATCGAGAAGTTGATAATAAATCAGTAGTGATGAATTCCTGTAAATACGTTTTAATTATATTGAACTGATTCGTAGAAGAAGGTATTGAGAATGTTGGATGTGGACGGAGCAACATCCTAATGAGAGTGGAACGTTGCTGGTCAATAATTTAAGTTTAATTGATTTGGATTGGATTGGCATGTGAGTAGGGCAAGGACCACATCACAATGATCCAACAGACCGAAAGCCTCATTCTTAAACCGAAAGAAACCAAATTTCAATCTGATTGATTCGGCATACATCAAAACAACAAGGCATCTTCATGTGATATGCAATATAATGTACATCCAAACAACTCAAGTCTGCTGTTTTGGGGTTCAGCTAGAGTATGAAACATTTGAGGAAAGTAGTATTAATTGTCAGATTTGATGAAATTATTTTATATCGACCGATGAATGAACGAACGAACGAAAGAATTATAGCTTATAATTGACTCCTACGACCATAAAACTCATAAGCATGTAACGTAAAGATCGACCGAGGACTCAAGACTGAATTCAATTCTAGTCTCCAACTGTGAATACATGGCTTGAGTTCGAAATAAGGCTTCATGTGAAAACATGTACAAAAGATGAAGATGGAGTAATAGTGTCAAAGAAGCATGGTGGCATCATTGTCTGGTTGTTGCTTCCTCAACCATTAGTCTTGTTCCTATGGTATATTTTTGTCCTTTTAGGGAACTCACTTATGAGCCATTTTGCCTATCTTATACGCAAAATCATGTCTCAAATACAAAACAACTCATCACTATAAAAGTAATGGTAGCGTATTTTTTATGTTCCAAATTTCATATCATGTGTTGGGAAATTTGTGTATTTAAGTGTGAAAAAATGTTGATTGATCATATTTTATGATCAAATTGAGTATGTTACGTATCTTAAAATGAAAGTATTTGATAAGATTTATATTGAAATCAAAATGAATGAAATAAAATACTCATAATTATGAAGAGCATTTAAATTTCACATTGTTCAAGTGAAATGCCTTTTTTGTTTTTTGCTTATCTTGGTTATGAACATGTCGTTATGTTTGGGATCTATTTACTTTCCGGTTGCATGAAAGCTAACATTGATTATGCTAATGCACTAATGAGAGACTTTTTCATTTTTTCAAGAGTATTAAAAATTGTGTCTGATCTTATGAAATGAAGGGACCTCAATGAATCCATCGAAATATTCATTTTGGTGTCTTCAGAGGATATTATGACAGCTAGCATTTTTTGATACTCCATGGAATGACAGTAATGCTTTCAGAAAATCTTCGAACAATCCTCAAACCATCATTCTTATGTGGTTTGATTGCATTATTTCATTCTTACTTTGTGTGATATGTTAATTTGACTATCAAATTACTTGGTCAATTGATAATCCTCAATCTAATTAATTTGGTTTAGGAATTAGGATGTAGGATGAATTATCATTAAATATAATAATACTTCACAAAACTATCTACATAATTTCATCATGACTAGTTTTAGTATAGCCCACAGTAGGAGTCTTACATTGTTTCGGATTTGAGACTCGATTCATAAATATTCCGTGGCCGGTGGCTCCAATCTGGTGCTTCTGGTCAACTATTCCAGCATTTCACTCCTTTTTGAGTTGACTGACCCTAAATTTGACCCAACATTTTGTAACATGCCAAGTGTCTTTTGTAGGGGTTTAATATGGTGATCTATTGACAGTTGAAATAAATTAAATTTGTAACGAATCGGATCGTTACAATTCTATAATAGATTTTCACCATCAAACTTTTTAATGTAATCCTTGGGAAATGACAACGATGGATTTACTAAAAGATGAAAAGTAAATTGTTAGGGTCAAATTATCGGGATTTAAAACTTACTGGGCCGCCAACTCTACAATCCAAAACCTAACGAAAGAAGGCACCGTACACGCTCCACTAATCTCACCATCCTTGCAACCTCAATGTCGTGGATTTTTTATTTATATTTTACCCATTCATTAGAGTTCCTGCTACGTCAATCGAATATAGTCGGTGAGATGCACCTCTTGAGCCACTAATTCATTCCTTGATGAGCCATATCGTGGGTTTGTTAGGGTTCTCACCGAAAAAAAAATTTCAATCTACCATCTATCTTAATTTTCATAATTTTTCTGCTATCTTTTCGAAAAAAGTTCCATTTTTGTCACTTCTACAGCATACCGTTATTGTTAGTAGCGGTACGTTATCTACAGGGACGGAGGCACGAATGAAAAGTATATAGGGCTGAATTTTTTTTTTTTTTGTGAGTTAGAACAAAAAGGAATAATGGTTTACAAAATCAAAATATGTTATTAAAGATAACGAATTACACAAAATACCTTACTAACTAAATTTTGCAGCCCTCCGACGACCACTCATTTCAAAAAAAACCTATACATAAACAATGAAGCATAAACTGCTTATTCCATCAGCCACAGTACACAATCTTTTAGGAGCAAGAGCTTCTTAACCCACATAATCAAAGATGAGCGAAGTCCACTTCAGACAGCATCTACAAACTACAATCCGTATTCCCATAATTTATGCAGCTATCAAAAACCATAAACCACATTGTCACAGCATGACCCTAATGAACCCACAACTTCAATATCACTAGATGTGCCTCTTTAGCATTTCAAATGTTAGTTAACAAATTTCAACATATATAATGTCCAACTCCCATTAAGGCACATAATTTGTTCGGTTGCAGACCTTGAACCATATTGAAATAGATTCAAGGAAAATTGCATAGAATGCACAGATTCAAGGCAAATACAATTAGCAAATTTCAATTTGCAACACATATAATGTCCAACACAGATTAATTTTCAAGATCAATTTCACAAAGCAAAGGATCCTAGCAGTTGAAGACCTTGTGCGGGTTGCCTTGTTCCCACTTCTCAGCGCAAGCAACCATGAACCATATTGAAAATTGAAATGTCTAACCTGGAAAAGTGGAAAGCGAATCCGCTTGAGCCTTGAGAATTGAGATGGTTGCCTCCGCGGCTCCGCCGAGCTTCAACTGCGCCACCCAGTACCCACTCCCTCGACTCGTTCTCCTCCACGAACACCTCTGCAGTTTGCACGTCTGCGGTCAGCACGGAATCTGCGGAGCTGCCCCCCACTTCTCCAATCTTCACTGCTCTTCTGCAATTTTGCCTCGCCGAGTTAGAGGCAGAGTCGCTCGCCGTGTGGCAGTAGGACCAACAGTCCAACACTTCAGCAGCCGCTCGTCGAGATTTAGGGTTGGCCAGTTGGAAATTTGCCTCAGTCGTGTCGTTCGGTTCTGACTCCTCAAAGCTAAACCCTAAATACTTTTTATTAATTTTTTTATTTGCCCATGACTACTTGGGCTATAGCCCAAGTAGCCTAAGGCTACCTCCGTCCCTGGCTATCTAGATCTATACAATATTGCTTCCGTGGTGCACTCGATATACACATGTGGCATATCGCTACTAGGAGTAGTAGTATGATTGTTTTCAAAACATAATTATTTGATAAAGGAAAATCAAAATATATAAAAAATATACAATCCTAAATACTAGCCAAATTGATGATTTTTTAACGATCGTTCTAAAATATTTAGGAAAGGAAATTCAAAAATAAAGGGAAAATGGCTCTCTGTCATGAAGGAAAATTCTCTGAAGGTAAATGATACCTGGTACTTAGTTCATAAACCTATGAGTCAAAAATTGATTGACTGTAAGTGGTTGTACAAAATAAAGAAGGGACAAAGCGACCCTCTAAGTACAAAGACAGGCTTGTGGTCAAAGGGTATACTCAAAGGGAAGGTATAGATTTCAATGAAATCTTTTCCCATGTAGTTAAATATAAAATTATAAGAATGATGCTTGCTTTAGTGGCTTGTAATGACTTAGATCTTGAACAGTTAGATGTTATAACTACATTTCTTTATGGTGCTAGAAAAAACTTATATGAGGTAGCCATAAAGATTTGTGGATCATAAGCTGCCTGATTATGTATGTTTTCTCTATAAATCATTATATGGTCTAAAGCAGAGTCCTAAGCAATGATGCATGAAATTTAATTCGTTCGTTCTTAGCATTGGATTTTTAAGAAGCAGCTACGATAGTTATTTTAATATATGAATACTGATGATAACCCTGTCTACCTACTGCTTTATGTCGATGACATATTGCTTATTTGTAAATCACTGAGTACAATAAATGACCTCAGTATAAACAGAATTCAGTTTTTGATATGAAAAATCTAGGATAAGCAAGAAAAGTTTTGGGCATAATTATTGATAGAGACTGAAAAAGGAATTGGCTAAAAATACACCAGAAACCTTATTTATAGAAAGTAGTCTCTAAATAAGGTTCTCAGTGAAGTCCTATCTACATGCGATCTGATAGGCCATATTGAAACTAACCAAGTCTGCAGGCTTATTATCTCTGTCTGAAACTCATCAAATGTCAATCAGAAAAATATGAGGAGTTTGGAGGAAATGAAAGTTGTGTTTCATTAAATAATTCATTGTTTCAGGGCAAGGTTGCCACTGAAATTAATAAGTTTCATCACTTCCTTGCACTACAAAAGGGAAAAGATTGAACAAGAATCTCAGGAGAAAGACTTGATTTTTGTTCCAAATGTTCTTCTTTAACTTTCTTGACCACGTGTATCAATATGAACTTAGACACATCTGTTTCATCGTTGATAGGATGGAACAATGAAATAAGAGGCCGCGATGAGCGGAGCTTCAAGCATGAGTTCCATTTGAGGTGTAGATGGATATTCATAATCAGCACGCTGTTCAACATCTGGTCAACAAGTCTCAATTTCACATCTCTCAAAACAATTTACTATTAGGGTTTGGATAGCTGAAGACATACTTGAGACTTTTCTGATAGTTTACTGAATCGATGGAGTTCTAAATGCAGAGACTCGCTCTTCCTCATGCATTGAATTGCTCAGATCTAGTTTTAGGGTTTATTTGATTTAGGGTTTCGATACAGAACCTGATATATATATGGAATGTACTTTTACTTTTACATTTTCAATTGTATTGTTATATCTCGTAGTTAATTTAATTAATCAAGTATTCAAGAAGAAATGCATGTCATAGATAACCATTCAATGTGGATGGTGTGACATATATAATAATAAATCAGCAGAACCATATAAAATGAAGAATGGGAAGATTTGAGTTGAAAAAACAAAAACAAAAGGAAGATTAAAGAAATTAAGGAGGCTAGGTGGCCTCAAGGTGAGTTTCAACAGCTTTTGAGATGCGAACTGTTTTGGTAATTTAGGGTGTAAAATTAATCAGGATGAATTAATGATTTAGTGTGGGGTGCCCAAAACAATAGATGAATGATGTTAATTGAAGGGCTAATAAAATTACATGTTACAACTTAAACTATGAACTCATAAATTAACAACAACGTTTATACCTATTTATTATACAGAAAACCAAAACGTTATGATGTAAGGCTTCCAAACTGTTTATTTCAGTTTTCTAAATATGGAGTTGCTTTAGGAGAAAACGGTCTAATTCATGATATTAAGTAGATATAGTAGCAAGTGACGTGCATTCTTATTTTAAATTTAGTACTTCGATAAATAATAAGAAAATGTGAGTGAAAGGGGTCTTCATAAGTCTCCAGTTGTTTACTTTGATAAAAGGATTAAATATAACTAAGAAAAATAAATACTTGTGAAATTCGCAGCGCCTCTGATAAACAGATTCGTGAACAAGCAGTTGTTACAGCACACTCTTGTTCATCCGGAAACTGTTTCAGCAAGAATGAACAAGGACAAATGTTTGTTCACCCAGTTCGGCCAACTGCTTACGTCTGGGGAGGACTGACCTCCGGTCCTCAATCCACTAACCACAAAGGTCTCAAAGTTCACACTGTTACAACTCCACGCAACCTATGCTACTCAACCTTAGGTGGATCCTCGAACACAATCAGAACAGGCTCTGACTTGTGTCTGCACACCCTCTATATCTATCTAGAATAGCTACAGTTATCTCGAACTTAGCCTATTCTAATGAAAATTCAGATACTGCAGGGTTGCTATAGCATCTGCTGTAGCACACAGCTGATGCACAAATTGTCCGCGTCGCTCCGAAGCCTTCCGCTGAGCCGTTCGAACGATTCCACGAGCGCTGCACACTCTGGAATACTCCTCCTCACTCAGTGACCTCCTATCACTAGCGAGCACTGCCGCTCAGACACTTGAACGAGTCACTCACCCGTCAATTCTTCCGCGGAACCCTTGAACAACCAACAAGCACCCTCTGCTCTGAATTGGCTTCCAGATCAAGCTTGGATCAGACTACGCAAGTCCTGATCACCCTCTGCTTCAGTCACCACAGCTCTGCGCTCACGCTCTGCTCTCGGTGAAGATCGAAGTTCTCTCGCACAACAAAAATACTCTCTCAGAATTCTGTGTGTGTTCTCTTTCTCTACACTCTTCTTCGATCAACTTCATTGCTCTGAAGGGTCTTTTTTATATAGGAGCACCCACTTCCATTATTATCAGAATTTAGCAATTTCCCTAATAATATCAACATCTCCTAATTTTTAGGAGATTAGATTTGATTTGCGATTCAAATCTCCCACAATCAAATCTCATTCTTCAGCTAGAAATCTCCACTGGAATATTCTCTGCAGCAACTTAGAAACTCCTCTGATGCTCTTAGAAAGACTGCCAAGCCCTCTTTCCAAAGACCCAGGCTGCTACTGCTCGGACAGACGCTACAGCTCTTCTGAACAAGCTCCTGGTATAGCTTCCTCCAGCTATAGCTACTCTTTGTTCAATGATCTTGTTCACAAAAGCTGGATTCCTGCTATAGCAGCATCTTGTTCATGTGTGCTGGTTTTGTCAAACACTGCCATACTGCATCATCAACTTGTAATAAAATATTAAATGTTAACTTTAATGAATATATTGAAATGTTATCACAATTAAATTACATATGAATTGTTGTGTGTGTTAGCCTTCGGAGGTGACCAACAAAATCCTACAAACTTATAACTTGAAATTGGGTTTGAAGTGAATTGGTGAGTAAATGATTCTCACATATTTAGTATTAAGCTTTATTTTTCATATTGCATAATCATCCGTAAACAGATTTTGTTGGTTTGGAAAGAGACTTTGTGATAAGTATTGAAATTGCAGCGCCTTCGTTTGCTGAGAGTGTACTAGCAGGTTGCTCTACCAACCTCTTGTATCACTGTGCAGAAATAAGCTTGTAAAACGAATGAAAGAGAGCACACACGAGTTTGGTCACCCAGTTCGCCAACTGCCTACTTCTGGGAAGGACTTCTCAGAAGTTCTCAACGATTCACTAGCCTTGATTTCTAGTGCAACAATTCAATTCAGCGTACTCTGGAACAATCTCTACTTCTAACCAAGCTACAATGAATCAGGACCCGATCTAAACACCTTAGACCAGCCTGCACTACCTACTACTCACTCGACTTAATACAATAGTTAATCTGCTCACTGACCTAGCCTATCCGAATTAAGACAGTAATTATCATAGGTTGCTATAGCACACACTTGTGCCGTATAGTTTGTGCCTATTCTGTCCGCATCGCTCCAAGTCTTCCGCTGAGCCGATCGAACTGTTCCGTGAGCGTTGCACACTCCGGAATGCTCCTTCTTGATTGGTGATCACCTGTCACTGACGGGAATGAGTCTTCTGTCGTCGTCCGAGTTGCTTAGACACTCATGACGCTCCCTCGACTCTCCATGATCAATCAACGGGTCTACTGCTCCAACTTGAAAATGCTAAATGCTGGATGGCAGGAACTTGTCTAACTTGTCGGTAGAATAACTTCTTGGACAAGCTGCATAGTATGATGAGATGACAGGCAGTAATCAATCCTACGTACTATGTGCACTAGAAATATTACCCAATTCGGCTATAAACCAGCCTACGTCTGGAGGGCTTATCCCAAGCCCGTGTGAACCAATACACTATATCTGGATTGAGTACAAGGGCGCTACAGAACAGCAGACTCCCTCTTTATTCTAACCTTCACTCACCCACAGTGATTGGCAGCTCTCCCTGAATGTGAGACCTCCCGTCTCTACCCACTATCCAAGTCCTTCTCCCGAAGTGACTTTCTTAAGCCTTGTGGTATCCGTTGATCTCTGTTGAAGTCTGATGATCTTCCTGGTTAACTTCTGTTCGGAGTGTAGATTAATCTCTCAACTGCAACTCCATGTTTTCTCTAATAGGCATACATTCATAGGCTGTGTGTTGCTCATACTTATACTGAATTGTAACCCCCAAATCCGCATAGTTTGTTGAGATATTATCCTTTGAGTTTGTTGGAGATAATATTGTTTGTTGACCCCTTTGAAAAGTTTGTTGCGACTTGTTTGTTTCTAAGAATCTAGTCAACGTTATCTTTAAACCATATCTGCTGATTTTGCGCTCGTGTTTTGACAGAATCACCCTTCGAGGTTGTACATCTTGGTCGCTTTGTACAACACCTTGAACATCCGGTTAGTACAGTTTTGTTCAACATGCCAATGTGCAGCCACACAACTGATCGGCTCCGATCAAGCACTAACCAAACTCTGTAAGTCTCGATCAGACTCTGTTTCACAATCACTCCTGCTCAACGCGCACGCTCTGCTCAATGAGTGATGGACCCAATCTCTCCGCTCTGCTCAATTCTCCGCTCAGCACTTGGATGGGTTTTGGATTGGGTGCCTCTGCAATCTGCCGAGGCTTACTTATATATGCCGAGCTCCTCACTTCCAAAAACATCATTATCTTCATGTTGGTTTCCCCTTCTACTATGTCGGATACTTGATAAAGACACTTTCCTTCCAAAAGAGTCACTACTTTAAGCTGGTTTGTTGAAGACGATCACCTTCCAATAACATCATTATCTTCAAGCTAGTTTGTTGAAGACGATCACCTTCCAAAAGCATCATTATCTTGATCCAAGGAATATTCTAATCTGCATTAGAATACTTTCCTTATTCCATGCTCAATTCTAGGCAACTGTAGATCACATGGAAATCTGCTCTCTCATGATGCTTCAGTTGTTCTGCTACACAGGTTGCTGTAGCAACCCCTTGTGCACTTAAGCTTGTTCACTCTAGAGGGTTTTGTGAATTTGTCAATTGAATGCCATTATCCGTAAAATCTCCCCTTGACATTTTTGACAAAATCCAAGGACTCTTCTGATCTCAAGCTATCCCCAAGCTTGTCTTCAGGCTCCCAATGACTCTTCTGATCTCAAGCTATCCCAAGCTTATCTTCATACTCCTTCCATGACAGCTTTGTCAGTTTCTTCATACAATCTCTTTAGAACGCTTGATGAAGACTTCTGATCAATTGTGATCAATTGAGAAACTCTATCACTCGTTGTGACGCCGACATCAATCATCCAGACGCTCTCTATGCAGCTCCATGTTGATCGGTTACTCTGTTATAGCTTTGAGTCTTCAGGGTATGCTATAACATCTTCTGGTAGTTGTCTTCAGACAGCTTGCTTCAGCTTCTGTTGCCATGAGAAGCTATAACATCTTCTTTCTCTTGTTTTGTCAGTGTGCAGAACATGCTTCAGCCTTTGACTCCACGGGATGTTATAACATCTTCTTGCACTTGTTTTGTTAAGAATGTCATAACCTTATCAATCTTCCCCTTGGCGTTTTTGACAAAACCTGATGTCCACTGATGTCGTATGCTGCGCCTTTGCTTCTTATTGAGCCTTCAAATAGTTCTAGCCACATGCGGCCTTTAAAATAGTCTCAGCCACGCAGGGCCATAAATGACAAATATAATAGTTACCTATTACAAA
This sequence comes from Umbilicus rupestris, assembly GCA_963678935.1. Taxonomy (NCBI): domain Eukaryota; kingdom Viridiplantae; phylum Streptophyta; class Magnoliopsida; order Saxifragales; family Crassulaceae; genus Umbilicus; species Umbilicus rupestris. The sequence goes on from OY787622.1 coordinate 10,913,290, forward strand.
GGTTTAATTCATCAGCTTTTCTTCTCCCCCTTTTTGTCCCAAATGACAACGGGGAGGTTCACAATAAAATCATCAGTATGGGGAGGGGGCAGCTTCCTCATCGAATGGATACTCCAAGTCCAACAGCAAGCCTCTGATCTGATTGCCTGTTGCAGTAATCCTCTTAGCTTCTTTTGCTGCAGCGGGTTGCTACAGCACCCTAATCTTGTGCACTTTTTTAGCTTGCTTTCAGCAACCCTTCATGTGACTTTGCGAGCATATTTGTTGGTTGTTTCTCCATCCATACTTGCACTAGTCTTTTACTCCACCGCTTCCAAGCTCTGTTGTGTCCTACCACTCTCACTTTTCTTCCTGCATTGTGCGATTGTTCCACCCGATCTGATCCAGTGTCTTCTTGCGATCCTCATTCTCCAGTTTGTTGTTTCTCCAACGTATCTGTCTTTTCTACACACATCTGGATATGGTAGCCTTCTTCGGCTTTGTAGAACTGAAGGATGCTTGTCTATCAGGTTCGATCTTTGACTTCTGCTGACAATCTCTGACTGTGGTTGATCTCTGAAGTCTCCAATGCTTGTTCAGGGTTGGGCACCTTCTCTGGATGTGACCCTCCTGATCACAAAAATAGCATCTGCAGCCTTTGCTTCTGGCCTTCTATTGCAGGTGGTTGGTACAGAGGTTGTTGTAGCATCCTTTTGTTCACTTCTCTGGGTATTTTCTTCACCATACTACCGTCAGCTCCTTCTTCTGCAGCTTTGACAAATTCTGTTATTCCTGAATTTTCTTCATCCGTATATCCAAGGCCAGCATGTCCTCCTTCATATCTTTTGTAAGCCAGGATTTCGTCGAGAATGCTTTGAGCCAAGGTTGAGCATCTTTATCGTCTTTTGAAGCAAGTTGAGTTCTTCCTTCTCGGCAGCTGACTTTTCTTCTTGCTGAGTGGCTTGGTCTTTGAGGGATGAGATTGTACTCTGCAGCTCTTTTCGTTCCTCCTATAGATAAGAAATTTTTTTTATCAGCTTTTTGTTGATCTCAATGGCTTCTTGGCAATTTTGAAGTAGGATGCTTAGGTTCTTTGGTAAGTCTTCCTCCGTGAACTCTTCATCCTCACTTTCTAACTCCTCAATCCCATAGGTAAGATCATCTTCATTGATTCTTCCGGGCCAGGTTTGGCTACACTGGTTAGGATAATGTAATTTTCCTCCTCTGAGTCTCCATCACTCCATTTTGCTGTGCAGGAGTTGCTGATCTTCTTCTGGTTGCTTGGGCATTCAGCTTCATGGTGTCCAGACGCTTCGCAATCCCAACATTATGGACCTTTCCTCCTCTACTGCTTGTCTTCATTTTCTTAGGTAGACTCTTTTCCTCTCCTCAGATAGTTTCCTCCTCTTCTGGGTTGGTTTCTGAAGTTGGATGTTTGCCCAGCCTTGAAATCCACCTTCTTCATGACCTTGTTGAGGTTCTTCACTAATAGGCCGATCTGATCTTCTGTTGAAGTTTTCTCCTTCTCAGCTTCAGCTTTTAATCCGACACTTTTGCTTCGTGCTGGCGGTTTATCCTTAACCAACTTCATTTCAAGCTGCTCGAGGGATCCTATCAGCTCTTCCAACCGCATATTCTTGATGTCCTGAGCTTCTTCAATGGCTGTCACCTTCATATCAAGTCTGGTCGAGAGTGACCTGAGTACTTTCCAAATCAGCTACTCTTCTGGTATAGGCTCGCCGAGGGCATGTGCCTCATTGGACAAGTCGCAGCGCTTGATGTTGAACTCGGTGATGATGTCATCTTTTAGCATCCTCAAGCTCTCAAACTGAGAAGTGATCATCTGCATTCTTGCGGTCTTCACCTTGTCCATCTCTTCATGTGCTGTCTGGAGGATTTCCCAAGCTTGTTTAGCTATGTTACAATTGAAGATCAACTTGAAATTGTTAGCATCAACAACAGCAAATATTGCATTCAAAGCCTTGGAGTTTCCGGTTGGTACAGCTTCCTCTTCAGTTGTCCATGTCTCCTTGAACTGTTTTCGGGCAACTCCTTTTTCATCAATGGTCAGAGGATGTGACCACTCAGATACAACTGCTCTCTAGGTCTTCTCATCAATAGTCTTAAGGACACCTTCATCCTTGCCTTACAACACCCATAGTTGCTTTCTTCCAACAAGGGTGGCCGACTTGTGCTTTGACCTTCTTTCATCTTCGTTTTATCTTCTCAGCAATGCGCTCAAGATCTTCACTCCGTGTGTCGAGTTCCCGCTCTGATATCAATTGAAATTGCAGCGCCTTCGTTTGCTGAGAGTGTACTAGCAGGTTGCTATAGCAGCCTCTTGTACCACTTTGCGGAATAAGCTTTTACAACAACAAAAGAGAGCACACACGAGTTTGGTCATCCCAGTTCGGTTAAATGCGTACCTCTGGGGAGGACTTCTCAGGAGTCATCAAAGATTCACTAGCCGCGGTTTCTAGTACAACAATTCAGTTCAACGTACGCTCGAACAATCTCTACTTCTAACCAAGCTACAATGAATCAGGGCCTGATCTAAACATCTTAGACCAGCCTGCACTACCTACTACTCACTCGACTCAATACAATAGCTAATATGCTATAACACACTTTTGTGCGGTATAGCTTGTGCTGATTATGTCCGCGTCGCTCCAAGCCTTCTGCTGAACCGATCGAACTGTTCCGCGTCGCTATAACACTCCAGAACACTCTCCCTTGCTCTGTAACCACCTGTCACTGATGGGAACGAGTCTTTTGCCATCGTCCGAGTTCCTTAGACACTCACAACGCTCCCTCAGACCCCTTTCTTAAGGACAAAGCACAATCAGACCCCCGTTGCTCGAAGAAGGTAATTATGGGTAATGGAAAGCTCGAATGAAAGCATTCTTGAAGGCCATTAATGAGAAGGCATGGAGAGCTGTGATCTCGAAATGGGCACATTCATTGGTGATAGATGATAAAGGATTAGCACAAAAGAAATCTGAAGAGAGATGGACTGCTAAAAAAGTTGCTACAACATCCGGTAACTCTAAAGCCCTCAATGCAATATTTGCCACAGTTGATGCTAACAATTCCATGTTAATCTTACAATGCGACGTCGCGAAAAAGGCTTAGGATACCCTTGAGACAGCTCGTGAGAGAACAGACAAGATGAAGAGCCTGAGAATTTAAATGATCACCTCAAAATTTGAAAGCTTGAAGGTGCTGGAAGGAGAAACCATCAGTGAGTTCAATGCCAAACTGTGTGACCTATCAAATGAAGCTTATGCCCTCGGAGAACCGATACAAGAAGAGAAGTTAGTCAGAAAAGTTCTCCGGTCCTTGACATCAAAGTTTGACATGAAGATCATAGCCATAGAAGAAACTCAAGATGAGAAGAACATGAGGTTGGAGGCACTGATTGGCTCGCTGAGACAGATTGAGATGAAAGTTACAGAGAATGATTCACCACTCACTGGGAAAAACCTTGGGCTGAAAGCTGATACAAAGGAGAAGGAGACCGTACCAGATGATGTGAGCCAACAAGTGTCCCTGCTGGTCAAACACTTTGGCAAGTTCATGAAGAGAACGGGCTAGAAACCTTCTTATGCAGGTCAGTCATCTAGGGGGGAGAAACAGAAGAGGAGAAAGTTCCCAGAGAAGAAACAAGGATGCTGATCAAAATAATAAGGAAAGCAAAGACAATAAGGAAGATACTGACCACAAAGGGAAGTTAACCCTGACTATGGTAACTGAATATGAGACTTTAGATCCAATAAATCCAAATTTTATTTATGGGATTGTTGAGTTTGACAGCAGTGATGAGGAAGAGTTCTCAGAAGTATCAATTGATGATCAGTTCAAATTGATATAAGAAAAATGCTTGGAAGTTATTGAAGCCAACGGAGAATTATTGTCAAAGGTTTCCATATTGGAAAGAGAAAGAGAGGAGCTTCAAAGCATCATCACCTCTCTGTCCAAGAAACAACATTCTGAAACAGTAAGTGAAAACGGTCAACAGAAAGCTATATCTGGAGCACAAAGTGGAGAGACATCCATTCTGGATGAAATTTTGACTTACCAAAGGTATGTAGGTGGGACTGAAGGTCTCAGGTACACTGGTGATGCAGAAAAAGGTGTACTACGTTTGTCAAAGCCACAGTTATTGATCAAAGTGCGAGTATACAAGAGGGTCCTGCACAGGTGTTCCGAAAAAAATGCCAGAGAAGGATTGCAAGAGATTGCTGAAGCAATCTCTGGATCAGTCACCTACTCGAAAACCCAGACCAAAGAAAAGGAGATGCTATGATGTGATCAAATAGGACATCTTCAGAGACAGTGTCCAACATTGGCCGAGTACTGGAAGACTCAAAGAAAACTAGTTATCAGACAAGTCAGAACTATGAACCGTCCAATCACATATAAGTACCACAGTAAATTCGCGTAAAAACTGGGGTTATCATGTCACTATGCAGGAAATGTTCGGCAGAATGAGAGGGTCAACCAATCAGAGAAAAAGATACAGAAAGAAACGAAGAACAGATCACTCTTTAATAGCTGCAATGAAGGGCAGAACTCCTGAGAAGAACAAGTGTCAAATGCGCTCGGTGGAGGTGGAAAGGAACAAGTGTCAAATGCGCTGGGTTGAGAAAAAGCCACCAAACACCCCCACTGAAGTAGAAGCTGAGGAACGGAATCATGCATCAAAGTTATTTTAGATCAAGATAAGACAGCAGAACAGAATGCTGAAGCACTCTCTCGAATCTTGGAGCTGTAACTTATGGTCGTCACCAAAAATAGCCGAGCATGGAGAAGGCGACATGTGTTTGATTCTTTTTTTTTTTTTTTAAAGTTCTCAGAAAAAGAACACTATAAGTGCACCGTATGCCTAAGCTAAAGAATGTGATGCTCGTGATGAGCTAAAGACAACCCTAACAGCATAAGCCAGTTGTGTGATGGTATGCACTTCGTGATATTTTTTTCAGAAGATCTGTCAAGTATTTGATGCAGATGGGAGATGCATAATGAAGGGGACAAGTTGCTACGGAGAAGAAGTCGGCTGACATCTTCACCAAACCTTTGGATGGTGCTCGGTTCGAGAAACTCAGAGTTGCTTTGGGATTATGTGTAGTTCCTAAATGATTTATGCTAAAGCAGCCCTGTCATTTGTTATAAAAAGGGGGAGAATGGGCAGTTGGCTCCTAGGCAATTTGTAGTTGTGTTTTTGTTTTGTCAAAATGCTAAGGGGGAGATTGTTAAGGATATGACATCCTTAACAAAACTACTCATGAGACTACTGAAGCACTCCCTGTAGATTGTGGCCGGAGCACAATATGAAGACTGATAAAATAACAACAACGAAGAACCAGAGTGTGCTTCAGTAATCCCTGCAGATTTGAAGCTGAGACACTATTTAAAGAATGGGCGAGAGACAGCTATGAAGAGACATAGTCTACTTCAGCACTCTGTGGTGATCTAGAGCTAGAGCAGAATACCCGTTTTACCTAGCTTTGCACGGTGAGGCTCAGGCATGATCCAGCTGGCATCGGGGAGCTCAGGGAGTTATGTAGACGTCATCAAGTGCTTAGCAATCGCTAGCACGTGGTCAAAGAAGATAAAGATTTAAGAGTCCAAATTTGGCAACAGAATCTTCAACATACTTGTTAGAATCTAGGAGAAGATTTTAATAATGATCCTTGGCGTTTTTGGTGTGCTGGTGCGCTTGAAAAGGAAGGTGGTCATGCAGCAAATAACACATGATGAGAGAAAACACAGAGAGCACAGAAAAAACACACAGAGATCAACCACGATAGCAGGGCTTATGCATTAAGTTGAAGATTAATGTGGTGCAAAAGGAATCAGAACTTGTGGAGTTTGATTCAGGATTGATCCGAAGTTCAACTGGAGCGCTGCTCATTGAAGGAACAATCAGAGCTCAGTGATCAACGCGAACAAGCATTGTCGCAGGCTGTGAGGCAGAGATAGAAGCTACCCAATTGTGACAGGAGTGAGTCATTGATTAAGGGAGAGCTGAGGCTGAGTTTGAAGAACTCAGAGTGTTCGACTACTTAGCGGGAGAGCTTGGAGTGTCGTTGACTTAAGATACAGCAACTCTGGTGAAGAGTGTGCTGAAGCATTCCGTGAGCTACATATTGTAATAGAATAGGCTAAGTTTGAGGGTCAGAGCTGTAACTATTTATTACTGAGACTGTGTAGGCTGCACGAAGAGAATTTATGAGTTCAGTTTGCTAGCTAGTCTAGATGATTAGACTTAGCGTTAGATTTTGGCTAGGTGAGAAGTAGAGGTGCGAGTCCTTGTACTTCGAACTGAGATAGTTGAATCTTGGTGATCGGAGCATCCTCCCCAGACGTAAGCAAGTTACCGAACTGAGTGAACAAACACTATGTCTTTCTTATTCTGACAATAGAGTAATTCCGCAGAAAGATACAGAGAGTGCTTAAGCAGAAGCTATAACTCTACATCAGCAACGTAGCAGAATTTCAGACTCCTTCTAGGTCAAACAAGTTAATGGTGCAGCTATACGAGAAAAATATTATACAAATCATCGATAACATGCAATAAGCCCTAAAAAGCTTCGAATTTCTACCATCAAAGTCAACATCGACCAGCTTTCAACTACCACGACCTTTGAGGGATCAACTTCACACCCTCACTCGAGATAATGTGTCAAGGGAAATCAGTACTATCCAACCAAAATTCACATTTAGAAAACTTTGCATACAACTTATGCTCTCATAATCTTTGTAGTACTTATCTCAAATGCAAAGCATGCTCCTCCTTAGTTCTCGAGTATATAAAAAATCATCAATGAACATAATCGTAAATTTATTAAAGAAAGACCTGAATACATTATTCATCATTTCCATGAGAGCCGCCGATGCGTTTTGTGAGTCCAAATGACATCAACGAGAACTCATAATGCCCTTAACGAGTTCGGAAAGTTTTTTTTTTTTTTCAAATTATGTTGTTCTCTGATTCGAAATTGGTGATTTCATGAACGGAGATTGATCTTTGAGATATAGTGAGCTCCTTGCAACTGGTCAAATATGTCATCAATCCTTGGTAAAGGATACAAGTTCTTTACTGTCACTTTGTTTAACTGTCTGTAGTCAATGCATAACCTCATTGATTTGTCCTTATTCTACACAAATAAAATATAAGTGTCCCAAGGAGAAACACTAGGGGCGGACAAAATCCTTGTCAAATAGCTCTTGCAATTGAGCTTTAAATTCTTTTAGCTCCTTTGGAGCCATCCGATAAAGAGGAATCGAGATAGGCTCCAAATTAGGGACTAAATCCTGATAAGTCCTCTGAAAAAACATCTTCAAATCAGATACTACAAGTAGCGTATCCAATATAGATGTCCGAGTCAGATTCTTAGAATCCGATATCATAGCCTAGTAGGTCTGGCATCCCTTACACTATTAGGAAACAAGAATGTCTTATCGCAGCACCAACCAACAATCAGTCACCCCTCCACCTCATTTGTCCAACAAATTCAAATAAACCGTCAACTTTTGATGCATGCAACAGGGGAAAAACATCAATTGCCCTACTTTGTTTTAATAAAGTTTCATCATCTTATGGAGACCAACTCTTAAATCCCTAAGGGGCAAATATTATGTCTGCTTTGTGGACAGTTTCTACAAATTCATTTGGATTAATCTTATGAAAAATATATGCAGTTTTAGGCTTTTGTTGAACACCTACTACACAGATGCATCCTCTATATGCAAATTGACTGGGAGGCGAGTATCAAAAACTCAACTCCTTTCTCATCACGTCCCATGCTCTTAGGCTCATTAGCAAAATGGGCAGCCGAGCGTAAGCATAGACATATTGTTGAAGTTGGTCTTTCTATTTTTGCGCAAGCATATATGTCTCCCAAATTTTGTGATGAGGCTTTTCTTACATTTTGCTTTCTTATCAACCACACACATAGTAAAGTTATCAGTTTAGTTAAACCTTTCACTCGATTACTTGGATTACAACCTCTTTCAGCTGACCCGGTTAAAACCCAAAAAACCGGCGGTTGGAATAGGTAAACCACAAGTTTCTAACAAACAAGCCAAATGATGATATCATTGTTGTCTCTGAGCCAGCCCGAATTAGTGAAAGAAATCGAAGGTTCACTAAGTGAATTCGCGGTTGAGACAAGTAAATCGTCGATTTGTACTGAATCGGCCCGGAATGTTAACTTCTAAATTAGCCCAATGGATCTTGATATAGATAGAGACCAAAAATCTATAGTAAGAGATTTTATTTTGAGAGAGACTATGGCCTAGAGCTAAAGGCCTGATGGGAGAATTCAAAGATTGAAGATTCAACATTAATAGCGAAGGATTGTTCATCTACTCTTTACTTCTTTGTTTTTTATATTCTTCAACTCAATGTGTTTGTCTTTGGAGGCTTGCGGAGCTCACAATGATTGTCTGATTCAGATGTATCATAGCTTGTTAGAAAGCCAATCAAAGGGCTATAACATTATAGTTTATCTCAAGATAAAATTCGAAAATTTAAAGGATCAAATAAGCAAGCAAAGTCAGAACTTTTGCATAAATTGAACAACTGCCCGGTTCAAGACCAAATTTGCAGGTTCAAAAATCAAATGATGATATCTTTGCCGTCCTTGAGCCTGTTCGGTCAGTGCAAGAACCGGCGGTTCACCGATTGAACCGCCCGTTGAGACAAGTCAACCGCCGATTTTCACTGAACTGGCCGGGAATATTAACTTCTAAAGTGGCCCAATTGATCTTTATATAAATAGCGATCAAAAACTAGAGTAAGAGATCCGAATTTTGAGATAGATTATAACCTAGAGCTAAAGACACGCCGGGAGAATTGAAAGATTCAGTGTTGTGTATACTCCTTTTAATGCGATTTTATTATAGTTTTCACATCGATTCATATGTATGCGTTTGATCCTGCATTGCTTAATGTTATGTTATATGCGAATTTTTCGTAAGGATACTAAAGTTAGAAATTAATATTACCATAGTTGAGGTAATTGACGGGAATTATGTGGGATTGATACTAGTTATAGTAGTTAAGAAAGTAGTATATAACTGAGTAGGAGAGCTAACAATAATTGTTTGAAAAATATTTTTTAACGATTTCCTAATGTAATTAGCAATTTCAATGATGGTTGGATATTAATGATTACAAATATTTGAATGTATGTCTCCTTCGAAGGACTCGAAGTACAAGTTGTGTTGCGAAAAGTATTGATCCAAGAGTGTTTGTCTTACTTTGAGCACACATTTATTCTCACATATCATATGTTTTGATTGATTACATATTTTGTTGTGTGAATCGAGTGAATGAACATGGTGAAGTGTTATTTTGGAATGCTTTTATCATTCATATAATCTCATTCTTAACATTAGGAATTTAATTTTACATATTTTCTTGGTAGAATAGCAAAAAAACTATGCTTTCTTGCTTGGTACACATACATGCTTGCAGTGGCGGAGCCATGCCTAAGGAAGGGGGGGCGGCCGCCCCCGGTCACTTTTCAATTTTTATTATATATTACGTATGATTAGCTTGAATTTTTTTAGGTTTATAACAAATTGCCTCCGGTAATTTTAAATCTATGCCCCCGGTAACAAATTTTCGGCTTGAAAAAAAAATTTGCCCCCGATCAAAAGAAATCCTGGTGCTTGCATTTTTGGATCGACCCTCGGACTTATCAATGTTATAAATCTTGTTTGACTGCAACTTGACTCCTAAAACTTAATACCAATACTATAAAAAGTTTAAAATATGCTTGTTACAACCCGAGTATGTTTTTCTTGAAATATTTGGTCCAATCGTTGTTTGTATAACATGCACAAACTTGATTTACTTTACGTTCTAACTATTGCGTATTTTGGGTCACAGTCCAATACATAAGGGATACAGTATCTACATATCTCTTTCGGTTTCTAGAGACATCGTGTTTGTTGAGGCTATTTTTCCTCTTTCTCATGAACACGCCCCTCAACGTAATTCAGGTTCAACTGAACGCTCCGTTTATGTATAATTAGGATCCTTGCCTAATTATCGTTGTAATCCCTTCGTTAGTTATCGGTCCATTAATTTAACATGTATAATACAATCTAACCTACAAGTCCACATTACGGGATTCTCAACCTATTCTTTCTTCTTCTATTTTACTACTTACATCGACCACATCCAACGAAACGCCTCCTATATATAAATTAAAACTAATTCCATGGGGCTGCCTCGGCCTGGTATTCTGAGTAAAAATCCTGCCTCATCTTATGCCAACATATTTAAAACTGATATGTGGGTACTTCTATCAATTTTGACTACTGATTAGGATCAACATAGGAAGAAATCCGCTCCGACTACGGGTGGGTGGTTCACACTGATGCCCTGTTTCGCGGTGAAATTTTGTAGCTAAGTTCTCCACCACGTCATAGTTTAGACGTCTAGTAACAAAAAAGACATCAAATTAGAATTTAGTGGAAAATACAGGGCAAAATAGAACATCCGAGGACATAGTACTTGTTTCTGAATAATTGTATAACAATAGTTGGTAACAAGTACATTTGTTCCATATAAATCACACACACGGAAAGGATAATATAGGAGCCAGCAAAAAAAAAAAAAACATAATACAAGTACTTTCTTTTCCATGATTTTATACCCTTTTAGCTGTTAATTTTCCTGCAGGATTTTCTGATCTCTCCCCTGGACCCTGTCAGTGGCGAAATGTTCCCCATTTTGACCATTGATATAGCGAATTGCACGAAGAAAAGCTCCATATTCTCTGCATATGTCTTCACCAGCTGCAGTGATAGTTGGCTGCTTGTCACAAGCACTTGGTCAGAGCTCAGTAGACCCTTGTTAGCCAACAAGTTCTTGAAATAGCTATTGTCGAATTTTATGGGGCTGACAAAGTCCAGGAAGAATAAGTTCTGGTCTCCTCCAGATCGCGGGCAACCGCCACGCAACTGGGAGGCATATGCTTGATCAAGCGTGAAGTCAGGCCGGCCATTGCCTGTTTGGTTGTATAGTCTTTGCCTGAAGCTGGTGCACCTCGCGTTACCGATTGTGTGGCTCCCTGCATCAAAAAGTATGTCAGTCCGGTCAGAACTTCTTCTTTTTTCCCGGAGCTAAAATGTGAATGCTAAACTAGTTTTTTGGTAATTACCTGAGAGAGCAACCATGTCGACGAGATTCAGACCCTTGAGCTTGAACTTGGTGAGAATTGTTTGGAAAGTGTTGTTTGGTGCTGGAATGTTCTGGTTGGAACCACTCAAACTAGCTCCCAATGAGTCCCTTCTGCCCAATGGGACTACCCAACCCGGTCCTCCGGCCTACGCATTTTGTAGAAAAATTTAAGTAACACTGTCCCAATGACTTGGAGCAGAATGTGGTAATTTGTATATGCTTACCAAGACAGTAGAGTCTCTGGCAGCCAAGGCCAAGATATCAGCGCAGGACACTACATGGGGGCAGGCTTTCTCGATTTCCTCCTTGATCTGATCAATAACCTCAAACCCTCTTGCAGAATTTCTGTTGGGGTTTGATCCTTTCTCGCTGATTATGCTTCCAGTGTTATCTAGCAGGATCGATGCGTCGCAGCCCTGCGTAAAAAGGCAGAGATATAATGTCAGGACATCGCGGACTGTAACTAAAGTACCTTAAAATATCACACTAGCAAAGGAAATGAGCTAATTTCTTTTGCCACCTTAACAAAGCAGTCATGGAAATGGAGCCTGATGAGTGAGGCAGCCATACGCGCTTCCTTTGCGACAGCCTTTGCCACAACAGACTTGACAATGGCTGGAGCCTGAGGGCACGAGTGCGCGTAAAATTGTGGGTAAAGGTAGCCCCTATCATACTCCTCATGACACAGACATATGGGAGCTAATGCCAGGACAGAAAGAATCAAACCAAGAAGACTGTAAGACAGACCAGACATTGTTGCTTGCTAATGAATTCTTTCTCAACTAAACTCTGAAGTTTCAAAGGGTTTAAGTTGATGAAAGGTGAGAAGAGCTTGAGGGTTACTTATAGCTGAGTCTTGTCTCAAATGAGGCTTGGAGGGAAAGACAGGCTGGACCTCAAGAGATTGGAGTTGTTATGCCAATTAGTCTTCCAAGTTGAGATATAGTAATTATGGGTCAATAATTTGGTGTATAAAATACATCAAAGGCTCAGATCAATCCAAACCAAGTCCCCTAAAAGTGTCTTTTGACTAACACAACTCCTACTACATTGATCTCAAGGTTGTATGTAGTACAGACAACCTTTTGCATCTTAGTATTCAACAACAAGTATGGGTTACATTTTCTTAACAAAAGAGTATGTTCTTCCTGAATTCATGAATTCATTTCAGTTCAGTTCAATTCTTAGTAAAGTGAATAGACCACATTAAATTTAAGATGATTGGTGAGACGTAAAAGTAAATCATTATGATAGAGGGGACGCGTTTACTTGATTGATTCGGTCATTTTGCTAATTATATACCGTTGTGATTGTTTAAGCTAAAAGTGCCGTTGTAGTTTGAAATGAACAAACAAGGGAAGGAGTCAAAAGGTGCAATGCAGTGTTTTAGTAGCTAGGGATGAAACACAACCACTCTTGTTGACAAAGATGATAATGGAATGGGTATCTTCCTAATGTGTTATGCTTTAAAACTATCCAAAATGTACATGAGAGATATGGATTAGTTATTGACACTATGGAGGCAATGACATGGGTTAGGACAACAACTCCTCCCTATAAAATTGCTGTAGGACTCTATCTGTAAGTCAAATCTCAGACTCTATAACAGCAAGAAGGGATCATGAAATAAATAAACATGTCTGGCATTCCTTGACTTGCAGTCACAAACTTTGTCCTGTATTGCCACCAGCATCGATAGAGACTGAAATGCACTAGATTTGACAAGGAACTAACATTTGGGTTTGGCAGCAGCAGCATCACGACGGAGAACATTGCAGATCATTCGGAAAAAGTGTAATTTTGCAGAGGCTGCATGTATGAATGAAGAATCGAGCAAGACATACAAATGAGAAAAAGCTCATCCTCTTACTGCATTTTCATCATGACCTTGCCTATAATCTGCATGATACAAGAAACTGAGATAGTTATAGAGGAATGATGTAATCATATTATAGGATGTTGGAGTTGTTAGAGTCTATTTATATCGGATCTCTTGTATATTTAGTATGTTCTATTTGTTGTTTACAAAGGCTTATCGGCCTCATATTAACAAACACCAATGGTATCAATGCTTAGGTTACACTTACACACTAGTGGTGGCCGTATTTTTGTTATGGCCGTATCCATGAGCTGCCTTGGCTCATCTGGAAGATGCAGCATCAATCAACAAAGATTTGTTGAAAGGGAGCTTCAATCGCTTTCTTACTGCTTTATTTCTTCTTTGTTTATAGTTGTTTAGTTTTAGGATTTGCTTTCCGGTTACTGATGAGAACTCTTGTTACGTATCTTGTACTTGATTTCATACTAAAAGTTGGGCGGTTCTCCCCGCCAGAGATCGATTGGAGTATGATAGATTTATATATCCGAAGCAAGTGAAAAATTTGTTGGGGTCCAGCCTGTGGCGGGTCGTACAGGTCGTACTGCTCGTATTGATACGGGCATTACGACCAGTACGAGTTGTTCTTGAGGCCACGGAGATCGTATCGGTCGTACCAGTTGGTATTTGTCGTATTAGTCGTATTTCCCGTATTGCCCGTATTGGTCGTATTGAATAAGTCCAAAACCCTAATTTCTGCTTTATTCTGGTCAGCAGTCAAACAAAGGGGGTTTAGAGGGAAAAGAGAGGCAGCGCGATTTCTGGACAGTGCTTCACGGCGGAGATTGTTTCGGTGGCCAAACGTTGTCCGTTTTTGCTGAGATTTTGACAGCTTGTAGGGGACATCTTGGGCTTCGATTTGAGTGGTCATTGACGTGATTTGAAGGTCTGGTGAGAAAGTTATCGCTTCTGGACAGAGCTGGGTTTTCTGGTGATTTCTGCCCTCTTTTGTTGGTCTCTTATGCATGATTGTGTTGGTGGGTAGTTGGTGAACGTTTGTAGTCTATTGTGGCTGCTTGTACCCTCAATCGTTATCATAATAAGAGCTTAGTAGGTGGACTCCTTACGTCCCGTGGTTTTTACTCTCCACACCGGAGAGGTTTTCCACGTAAAAATCGTGTGTCGTTGCAATTTACATTCTCTCATTTTGGATTGCTTGAATAATTGTTGATTGTCTTGAAGTGGATCCTTAGTGGGTGTTATACGTTGAGGTCTTTCAACTGGTATCAGAGCGGAGGTTATTTGAGCTACTATCATGGAATCCAGTGGTAGCAATTCAATGATGAAATTGACATCAACAAATTATTCTATTTGGAGGCCGATGATGGAAGACTTGTTATATTGTAGAGATTTGTATGATCCTATTGAAGCAAGTGTCTCGGCAAATGGTGTTGTCACCAAACCAGCAAAGCCTGAAAAGGTAGATGAGAAAGAATGGAAAAAGATGCAAAGGAAGACTTTGGGAACTATCAGACAGTGGGTTGATATTAGCATCTTCAACCATGTGTCTCAAGAGTCTGATCCATATGAATTGTGGAAGAAATTGGAGGCGCTTTATGAGAGAAAGACTGCGCACAACAAAGCTTCTTTGATCAAGAGACTTGTTAATTTGAAGTTGAAAGGTGGGAAGTCAGTTTCTGAACATCTCAGTGACTTCCAGGATATTATTAACAAGCTGACCACAATGAAGATTGTTCTTGATGATGAGTTGCAAGCTTTATTTTTATTGAGTTCGTTGCCAGACAGTTGGGAAACCTTGGTTGTGACTATTAGTAATTCTGCTCCGAATGGTGTTCTATCATTGGATGTGATTAAAGAAAGCATGTTCAATGAAGAGATTAGAAGAAAGGAAATGGGAGTTGATAATTCACATGCTCTTGTTACCGAGAACAGAGGAAGAAGCAAGAGTAAGGGTCCCAGGGGGCATGATAACTCAAGAGGGAGGTCCAAGTCTAGAGATGGCAAAGAGACTAGGACATGTCATTATTGCAACAAGCCTGGCCATATTAAAAGGTTTTGTTACCGGTGGAAGAAAGAACAGGGTAACAAGAAGGAAGACTCAAAGAAAGATGGAGATGATAAAAATACTGCATCGACCGTCTTTGAAATGGATGGTCAAGTCACCTTATGTGCATCTGAATGCAACCATGTTGAGAGTTCACACACAGAATGGCTGCTAGATTCAGGAGCCTCATATCACTGTATTCCCGTGAAGGATTATTTCTTAAACTATCGAACTGGCAATTTTGGTAGTGTGAAGATGGGAAATCAGAGTTCAGCAACTGTTGCTGGGTTGGGTGATATTCGAGTGAAGACCGATGTTGGGTGCACTATTACCTTGAAGGATGTGCGACATGTTCCTGATTTACGTTTATATTTGTTGTCTGCGAGTGTCTTTGACAAAGAAGGATATCATCAGAATATTGGTGATAGTAAGTGGAAACTGTCAAAGGGTTCCATGACAGTTGCTCGAGGCACCTTATGCTGCACTTTATACAAGACACGCATGTCTGTATGCTTTGATGAGGTGAATGCAGTTGAAGATAAGAATTCTCCTAACTTGTGGCATCGAAGGCTAGGACATATGACTGAGAGGGGGTTGAAACTTTTATCAGGTAAATCTTTGATTCCTGTTGATAAATCAGTTTCTTTTGATCCGTGTGATTATTGTCTAGCAGGAAAGCAACATAGAGCTTCCTTTTCTAGGAAATCCACTAGAAGGCAAGGAAAATTGGAGTTAGTTCATTCTGATGTTTGTGGGCCTATGGAGGTGGAGTCTCTTGGTGGTAATAGATATTTTGTCACCTTTATTGATGATGCTACTCGGAAGGTTTGGGTTTATTTGCTAAAGGCAAAAAGCCAAGTATTTGATATCTTCCAGAATTTTCATGTCATGGTAGAAAGGGAGACCGGAAGAAAGTTGAAGTGTCTACGGAGTGATAATGGTGGTGAATATACTTCAAAAGAGTTCAAGAATTATTGCTCGCGGCATGGCATTAGACACGAGAGAACAGAGCCAGGAACACCACAACATAATGGAGTTTCAGAGAGAATGAACAGAACCATTATGGAGAGAGTCAGGTGTATGATGAGAATGTCTAAACTTCCTAAGACATTCTGGGGTGAAGCAGTGAACTGTGTTGTGTATTTGATCAACCGAGCTCCAGCTGTACCTCTTGATTTTGACATTCCTGAGAGAGCATGGAAGGGATGTGATCCGAAGTATTCACATTTGAGAGTCTTTGGCTGCAAGGCATTTATGCATGTGCCTAAAGAGCAGAGGTCTAAACTTGATTCCAAGACTCATGCTTGTATTTTTGTTGGCTATGGGGATGAAGAGTATGGCTTTAGACTCTATGATCCAGAGAAGAAGCAAACAGTGAGAAGCAGAGATGTGGTATTTTTTGAGCACGAGATGGGAGCAGATCTTTTGACTACGAGGTACAATTCTACTCCTGACTCAATTATTGATACTACTGATGTCTCTATTCCTAGTTCTTCTTATGGCCAGACAGGGAATGAGAATGTTGATTTGACACCTAATGCTGGTAGTGAGGTACAAGTTGATGTTGATGTACCTGATGATGGTCATATTGATGATCTTGTTGAGTCCTCATCCGATGAGGATATACATGATGATGCTCATGGTGGAGAGATTCATGAGCAGGGGGAGCCTCCAGAGCCTAATGATGAGAATGCACATGTTAGAAGGTCAACTAGAGTGCGTGTACCTTCAACAAAATATCCAAGCTCAGAGTTCATTCTTCTTACTGATGATGGTGAGCCAGAGAACTATCAAGAAGTGTTGTCACTTGATGAGAAAAATATTTGGCTAGATGCTATGAAGGAAGAGATGAATTCCTTGAAAAAGAATGACACTTATGAGCTAGTGAAGCTGCCCAAGGGAAAGAAAGTCTTGAAAAACAGATGGGTTTTCAAGAATAAGAAAGATGGTGAGAAGATAGTGAAGCGAAAAGCCAGATTGGTGGTAAAGGGATGCAATCAGAAAAAAGGCATCGATTTTGATGAGATCTTCTCTCCGGTTGTCAAGATGACTTCTATCAGAACCGTGCTTGGTTTAGCTGCTAGTCTAAATCTTGAGTTAGAGCAGCTTGATGTTAAAACTGCTTTCTTGCATGGTGACTTAAATGAAGAGATCTATATGGAACAACCTGAAGGGTTTGTTGAGAAGGGGAAGGAACAGCTTGTCTGCAAATTGAAGAAGAGTCTTTATGGGTTGAAACAGGCACCGAGACAGTGGTACCGAAAGTTTGATTCTTTTATGACAAGCAGTGGATACACACGGACTTCAGCTGATCCTTGTGTGTATTTCAAAAAGTTTTCTGACGGTAACTTTATCATTCTTCTCTTATATGTAGATGATATGCTGATAGTTGGTCATGATGTTGCTATGATTCAGAGTTTGAAGAAAGATTTGTCCAAATCATTTGACATGAAAGACTTGGGTCCAGCAAAGCAAATCTTAGGCATGGAGATTGCTCGTGACAGAAAGGCTGGGAAATTGTGGCTTTCACAAGAGAAATATATTGAACGGGTGCTTGAAAGGTTCAATATGAAGAATGCTAAGCCTGTGAATACACCACTTGCTACTCATTTCAAGTTGAGTAAGAAAGATTGTGCTACAACAGAGAAAGAGAAAGGCTATATGTCGACTGTTCCATATTCTTCTGCTGTTGGTTCTTTGATGTATGCTATGGTGTGTACCAGGCCAGATATTGCCCATGCTGTGGGATCAGTTAGCAGGTACTTATCCAATCCGGGTAAGGTTCACTGGGAAGCAGTGAAGTGGATCTTCAGATACTTGCGAGGTACTTCCAAACTTTGTTTGTCTTATGGAAGTGGCAAACCTATTCTTGAATGCTATACAGATGCAGATATGGCAGGTGATCTTGATGCTAGAAAGTCTACCTCAGGTTATGTGGTTACATTTTCAGGGGGAGCCATTTCATGGCAATCCAAACTACAAAAGTGTGTAGCTTTGTCAACCACTGAGGCAGAGTATGTTGCAGCTGTTGAAGCTAGCAAAGAGATGCTTTGGCTAAAGAGATTTCTGCTAGAGTTGGGTTTGAAGCAAGATGAATATGTGGTATTCTGTGATAATCAGAGTGCTATTGACTTGAGCAAGAATGCTATGTATCACTCTCGCACCAAGCATATTGATGTTAGATATCATTGGTTGCGAAACGTGATTGAGGAAGGCGAGATGAAGCTAAAGAAAGTCCACACCAACAACAATGCTGCTGATGTGTTGACTAAGGTGGTTCCGAGAAGCAAGGTTGAGCTTTGCGTCAAACTTGCTGGGATGAAGTTCAAGTGATGATCTTCGCGTTTGAATCTTCCCCGTTATAGGCTGGAGGGGGAGATTGTTGGGGTCCAGCCTGTGGCGGGTCGTACAGGTCGTACTGCTCGTATTGATACGGGCATTACGACCAGTACGAGTTGTTCTTGAGGCCACGGAGATCGTATCGGTCGTACCAGTTGGTATTTGTCGTATTAGTCGTATTGCCCGTATTGCCCGTATTGGTCGTATTGAATAAGTCCAAAACCCTAATTTCTGCTTTATTCTGGTCAGCAGTCAAACAAAGGGGGTTTAGAGGGAAAAGAGAGGCAGCGCGATTTCTGGACAGTGCTTCACGGCGGAGATTGTTTCGGTGGCCAAACGTTGTCCGTTTTTGCTGAGATTTTGACAGCTTGTAGGGGACATCTTGGGCTTCGATTTGAGTGGTCATTGACGTGATTTGAAGGTCTGGTGAGAAAGTTATCGCTTCTGGACAGAGCTGGGTTTTCTGGTGATTTCTGCCCTCTTTTGTTGGTCTCTTATGCATGATTGTGTTGGTGGGTAGTTGGTGAACGTTTGTAGTCTATTGTGGCTGCTTGTACCCTCAATCGTTATCATAATAAGAGCTTAGTAGGTGGACTCCTTACGTCCCGTGGTTTTTACTCTCCACACCGGAGAGGTTTTCCACGTAAAAATCGTGTGTCGTTGCAATTTACATTCTCTCATTTTGGATTGCTTGAATAATTGTTGATTGTCTTGAAGTGGATCCTTAGTGGGTGTTATACGTTGAGGTCTTTCAAAATTGTGGTGTCCTGCTTTCTTTATTTTCTGCTCTACCGCTTTTTGATTTTGTTGAAGTCGCAAAAGTGTAGAGCAAAAGAAAGTTAGAGTTTTATAGGTGTGTAAGAGAATGTTATGACACAATACAGAAGATAAGAATAAAATGATAATAAATAGTATCCTAATTCCTAACGGATGAAACTATCCTTTTAATAGTATATAAATATTATTATATTATTATCTAACATTCCCTCTCAAACTCAAGATGCAATAGTGGAAAGTATTCAATGTTTGCCAACTAAGAAACAAAACTGTTAATGGGCCTTCGTAAATAGGTCAATAATCTACATAGCGGAAGTGATAAACAACAACGTGATGGTCCTATTCTAATAGTGGTGGCGAGGTGATGAAGCGTATTTATATGCTCCATTGAGTTGTTTATTTCCATAGTTTTATTACATTTTGCGTGAATCGATTACTCTTTTGTAGTGTTTTCGTATCGCAGGTGTGTTCAAGATCGCATTGGATTTTATCGCATATTCGAAGCATTCATCCAAGATCAAGAAGTCAACAGCAGTCAACTGAAGACTTGCTGGTTCAATCAAAAATCAGAATCGGTTCAAGCAGATGTGGTTCATTCTGGTTCAACCCAAAATCCTAAACCTAAAAGATGGACAAAAGAAGAAAGAAAAGAACAACTACTATTCACGAGATACAGTGGCGGCAGTGAGGGAGAAGACTAAAGCGAGAGAGAGCCGGAAAGTACTGTTCACACCGGTCACTGTTCATCGTCCGTACAAAACTTTGAAACGCGTTGTTTTGGAAGCCGTGTGATAAGAAGTGTTATACCAATATTCTGCCCAAGGTACTGGCGTCACCCATTCCCTTGGCTTGGTTGCGGCAAAACAGTGGAGGTAGGTTCCAATGCTTCAGTTGACAACTTCCGTATGTCCGTCGGTTTGTGGGTGATACGCTGAACTCCTCCTTAAGCTAGTGCCTAAGGCTTTGAAAAGATGCGTCCAAAAGTGGCTTATGAACACTGCATCTCGGTCGCTGACTCTGGCTTCCGGAATGCCATGCAGTCGGACAATTTCTCTCACGAAGACCTCGGCTATTGATATGGCCGTGTAAGGGTGTTTGAGGGGGATGAAATGTGTGTACTTGCTCAATCAGTCTACCACAACCAGAATTACTAAGTATCCTTCGACTTTCGGCAATCCTTCGATGAAGTCCATGGATATCTCGGACCATACTTGGGATGGTATCTCCAACGGTTGTAATAGTCCGGCGGGGGCCAATACAACATACTTGCTGCGTTGACATTCTTCACAGTTGGCTACCATCTTTTGAATGTCCTCTTTCATTCCCTCTCAATAAAACTCCGAGGCTATCCTTTCGTATGTTTTAAGGACCCCTGAATGTCCCCTGATAGTGGTTCCATGGAACTCTTGAAAGAGAATGAGAATCTGGTCCGATGACTTTGGCAACACAAAGCGACCCTTATAAAAAAGACGAGTACCAGCAAGGGTGTACTTTGTCGCCTTGCTCCATTGCTTTGCAGAACTTTTCCAAAAGCGAGCTCTCGTTGTCCTTATACATCGCATCCCAATTCAGGATTCTCTAAAAGAAGATGGCCTTTAGTTGGTGATCTGCTACGGTGGTGTCCTCGACCTTCCTGGATAGCGCGTCTACCGCTTTATTCTCTAATCCCGGTTTGTAGTGAATGTCAAAATCGTACCCCAATAGCTTTGTTAGCCAACGCTGATGCTCCTCTGCGACTAACCTCTGCTCCAACAGAAACTTAAGGCTTTTTTGGTCGGTTCGGACGATAAATGTTGTCCCAGCAAGTATGGTCTCCATCTAGTGATTGCTATAGCGGTAGCCATGAGTTCTCGCTCGTAGATCGATTTCTGTCGGGCGCGGCTAGATAACACTTGACTCCAAAAAGCAATGGGTCTTTGATTTTGCATAAGGACTGCTCTTAGTCCATAGCCCGAGGCATCGGTCTCTATAATAAATGGTTGTGAGAAGTCGGGTAAGGCGAGAACCGGTACCTCGGTCATTGCCTTCTTCAAAGCTTCGAATGCCTTGGTTGCCTCCTTGGACCATTTGAATGCATCCTTCTTAAGTTGCTCAGTCAGTGGCTGCGCAATCTTACCATAATTTTGCACAAATTTGTGGTAATATTCAGTAAAACCCAGGAATCCTCGAAGGTCTTTTAGTGTCTTCGGTATGGGTCAATCTTGCATTGCTTTGATCTTCAATTGGTCTGCAGAAACCCCATCTTTGGAGACAACATGACCCAAGTACTCGACACTTCCTCTGCCAAAGAGGAACTTCTTAAGGTTAGCTGAGAGGCGGTGTCTCCGGAGTTCTCTTAAGACGAGTCGCAAGTGTTCTTCATGATCTTCTTCGGCCTTGCTGTAGATGAGGATGTCGTCGAAGAATACGAGCACGAACTTCCTCAACCAGGGCTTAAACACCTTATTCATCAAGGCTTGGAAGGTCGCTGGTGCTTTAGTGAGTCCAAAAGACATGACCAGAAACTCGTATTGTCCTTCGTGCGTTTGGAAAGCGGTCCTTCCTTCATCTCTTTTCGCCATGCGAATCTGATGATACCCCGACTTCAAGTCGATCTTTGCAAACATAACAGCCCCAAGCAATTCGTCAAGTAACTCATCTATGACGGGAATCGGAAACTTATCTGGAACCGTTTGCTTGTTCAAGGCCCGGTAGTCGACGCAGAATCTCCAGCCTCCATTCTTTTTCTTTACTAGAAGTATCGGACTGGAATATGGGCTGTTGGTGGGGCGAATGATGCCGGCTTGTAACATTTCCTTGACCATCTTCTCAATATCATCCTTCTGGATTTGGGGTATCGGTAAGGCCGTACGGTAATAGGTGCGGCGCCCACTGATAGAGGCTATTTGTACGCATTATTTAGATCATAACCCTATGCTTGTTTGCAATATTTTATGAGCAGGACTACTCGTTTCTAGTGTTTTTGTATTACAGGGCAAAACGAGTCCTTGAGTCGGATACGCGTTAACAGGCAGCGTCCTAGGAGTGAGAGATCCGCCTGCGGAGATAGCAGCACAAGCAGAAGAGAAGTTGGTGAGAGTCGGTAGCGGTGCGCTAGCCGATGCGCTAGCCGAATGCCATGCGCCAGGCGCAAAAATCCAGTGACCAGATTTGGAAGTTGCCAAAGGAGAACTTTCTGGGCAATATATAAACAAAGTAAGTCTAGGGTTTCAAGAGAGAGACATCACAGCCGTCATTGGACAACGCACATCAGAGAGAGCGGCAACACTGGAAAACACATGGACTTGTTGAGAGGATTTGCGCCAGCCAACTGCGCCAGCCGAGAAGACAATCTGCACGCACTGTTGCTACTGTGTTTCTCAGACATATTAGACCTTATTTACTATTCTATGATGTTTATTACTAGCATGTCTAGCTAAACTCTTAGTGTTGGTCGGGCATGAATCTATGAAGTATTACCTTTGAGACTTGAGCTTAATGCATAGTTTATTTACTTGTATTAATTCTGTGCACACTGAGACAGTTAGTTGCATAAGTAGGGGAAGCCTTGAACCGCAATCTTACTTGTGTTGCTTGCTTGTCGTATGTTAAACTAGTTGCATGAGTAGGGGAAGCCTTGAACCGCAATCTTACGGTGACGACTAGGAGTAACGAGCTAGGGTAAGCAGTTGCTACTGTGACAGGATTCGCAGCTGTTTTAGTCTAGTTCTAGGATTAATAGCACATGAACTTTGAACGGAACATGCGCACGTGTTAGGAAGCCTTTACCGGACACTAACCCGAGTAAAACACAAACTATAGACGTTTAGAGTCGATGATAAGGAATGCACGCATAGAGGATTGTTTGCCCAATACTTCTCATAGTCATAGTATCTAATCTCTACTGCTTGCGCACGTCTAGTGCAATTTCCTGCGTTACGCTAGCTACTGTTCATTTGCGCATCGCGCATCCCAATCTCACACAACCCCCATTTTTAGTGTAGACGACAGGATTGAAGACTGAACTACTTGCTCCCTGTGGAGATCGACCCTTACTTAACCGCTGTACTGGTGGAAGAGGAAGGATTATATTTGACGCGCACAACGACGCGCGATCAAATTTTGGCGCCGTTGCCGGGGAGCAACACAGCTAAGTCTTTAGTCTGAGTTTTTTTTTATATATAGTAATTCTTTCAGTTTGTTTTGTTTTCGTTGTTGTTTCTGACCGCGCGCATTCACATCAGCCTGCGCAACCTTGAAACAGTTGCGCTGCGCAGATTTTAGTTGCGCACTGACAGCCGCAACAACATTAGTTATCTTTTAAATTCATTTTTCTTGAGATTCGGAACAGGTTATGGAGGATAACAGTGTCGTAGGAGACAACTTGGGGGACAGAACCCCAGAGGAAGCAAGGGCACATAACCGCGCAGCCCTGTTCAGAGAGGAAGTGCAGCGCGAGGTTGAAGCAAGGAGGGCCGCTGAAGTGTATCATGCGCCACCCGTGCAACAAGCCGCGCGACGCAGAACAGTGCGCGAGATGTCGGCCCCTATCACTGTTAACCAGCCATGGTGCATCGTGCTTCCACCAAGCGGTCATTTTGAGCTAAGGAGCTCGCTCATCCATCACATGCCCAAGTTCCACGGGATGAACAATGAAAATCCAGTCAAGCATGTGCGAGAGTTCCTAGTCATTTGCGAGAACATGAAGACCGAAGGGGAGAGTGATGAGGCGCTGAAAATGAAGGCATTCCCATTTTCATTATGTGATACAGCTAAACACTGGCTAATGAATTTACCTGCAGAATCTATTCACACATGGGAGCAGCTGCAGAAGAAATTCCTAGATAAATTCTATCCAGCAGCAAAGATTGCGCTGCTCAGAAGGGAACTGGCCGCGCCAAGGCAGAGCGCAGGGGAGTCTCTGTCAGAATACTATGAACGTTTCAGGGAGCTAGAAGCCAACTGCTACAATCACGGGCTTCCCCAGAATGTGCTGATAGAGAACTTTCTAAATGGACTGCTGCCCATGGAGCTGCGACTACTGAATGCATGCGCAGGAGGGGACATTTGCAACATGTACCCAGAAGATGCGTGGCAGCTGATAGAAGATTCTGCTGGGCAGGTAAGACATCAATTGACGCTTGAAAGTAGCCGTAATCGTTCTGTGCATCAGGTAGAAACAAGCGCTGAGATCAAGGAAATGAAGGCCATGCTACAGAAGCTGATGAGTGCGCAGAGCGCACAACCAGTTGCACCAAAGGTATGTGAATTCTGCAGGTCCACTGAGCACAAGACAGACGAATGCCCAACACTTTTCGAAGAGACTGGAGATGTCAATGCTCTTGGAGGATGGGACAGCAGAGGACCGCAGAGGCAGAATCAGCCGCGCTTTGGGCTTGCCGCAAATGGATTCAGATGGAAGGAGGAGAACAATTTCCAGAGGCAGCCCACAGATCAGCGCGCACCACAGCAGACGCAACAAGCTGCGCCCTACAATCCGCCGCACCGCCGAAATGACGCACCAGGGCAGAGCAACCAACAGCCGCGGCGTTCCTTGGAAGACATCATGGGGCAGCTAGCAGATACAGTGCGCAAAAATGACGAGAAATATGACAAAAGGTTCGAGTCCATAGAAAAGCAGCTATCCCAAATAGCAACCACGATGTATGAGCTGAAAAAGAGCGATGGCAACCTGCCTTCGCAAGTGATTCAGAACCCTAAAGGAGGAGTCAATGCAGTGACACTGAGGACTGGGCGCACAGTAGGAACAGAGCAGATCGCATAGGCGCCCGCGCAACCAGTTGCGCAAATCCCGGATTCAGCAGATCAGAATGCGCAACCAGAGCAAGATGCGCAACCGGAAGCGCCAGCCATAGACCAGCAGGGCAAAGCGCAAGGTATGTCTCACTCGAAAAACAAGGACAAAAATTGTACTAACATACCTGCTCCGTTCCCTGTGCAGGCACCACTGGCGAGAAAAGAAGCGCTGGACAAGGAATTATATAAGCTATTCAGCAAGGTAGAAATCAACATACCTCTCATAGAAGCTATTCGACAGATCCCCAGGTATGCGAAGTTTTTAAAAGAGCTGTGCACAAACAAGCGAAGGAAAGGTGAATGCGCACAGGTAATGCTAAATGCGCAGGCCTCAGCGATCGTGCAACAAAAGGTACCACCCAAGTGCCGAGATCCAGGTACATTTACTATCCCATGCACGCTAGGTAAGACCACAGTGAGTAATTGCATGATCGATTTAGGCGCATCCATCAATTTGCTACCTTATTCTCTATATACGACATTGCGCCTTGGACCACTTAAGCCTGCAGGTCTCACCATTCAGCTAGCAGACAGATCGTGCAAACAACCTGCAGGCATGATAGAAGATGTCCTAGTTCGCGTAGGAGAGCTGGTCTTCCCAGCAGATTTTTATGTGCTCGAAATGGAGGGTGAATCAAGCGCCAGCAGTGCGCAAATCCTCCTAGGCAGACCGTTTCTGATGACCGCGCGCACGAAGATAGACGTATGGAGGGGCACGCTCTCCATGGAGGTAGATGGCGAAGAAATCCATTTCAACATATTCAAGGGGATGCAGCACCCACATGAGGACGCTACCGTGCACGCGATGGACAGCATTGACGATTTAGTCACAGAAGCGCAGTGTGCGAGCGCAACCATAGGACCAGAGCTACTGACACAGGCAGAGCTGGAGGAGCAAGAGGAGGAGCTAAGCAGTGCTAAACCAGCACCCACACAGGTACTTGATACAGTTCATATTTGCACCGCTAACAAAATCTTGCCCTCTATTGAACAGGCACCCAAGATCGAACTGAAGCAACTCCCAGAGCACCTCAAGTACATTTTCTTGGGCGATGAGGACACCCTGCCAGTGATCATCAAGAAGGGATTAGAAGAAGAGCAGGAGGCGCGCTTACAATAGGTACTGCGCAGGAACCAGCGCGCTATAGGATGGACTCTTGCTGATCTGTGCGGAGTGAGCCCAGACGTGTGCATGCACAGAATTCTGTTGGAAGATGGTGCCAAACCATCCAGGGAGGCTCAGCGCAGGTTGAATCCAAACATGATGGAGGTAGTGCAAAAGGAAGTCCTAAAATTGCTTAGCGCAGGGGTCATCTACCCAATTTCGGACAGCAAATGGGTCAGCCCGGTGCATGTTGTGCCAAAGAAAGGAGGAATCACAGTGGAAGAGAATGCGCAGGGCGAACTAGTTCCCAAGCGCATTCAAACTGGCTGGCGCATGTGCATCGACTACAGGAAGCTGAACGCTGTCACGCGCAAGGACCACTTCCCGTTACCCTTTATGGACCAGATGCTGGATCGCTTAGCAGGTAAGCCTTATTTTTGTTTTCTGGATGGATATTCAGGGTACAACCAGATACCCAGAGCTGCGGAGGATCAAGAGAAGACCACATTCACATGCCCGTTCGGTACGTTTGCGTTTCGGCGCATGTCTTTTGGGCTGTGCAACGCGCCAGGTACATTCCAACGCTTAGTCATGAGCATTTTTTCTGATATGATTGGTATATGCATAGAAGTGTTCATGGATGATTTCACTGTATATGGGAGTACCTTTGATGCATGTTTAACTCATCTAGATAAAGTTTTAGCGCGCTGCATCTCTAAGAATTTAGTGCTCAATTACGAAAAATGTCATTTCATGGTCACGCACGGAGTAGTACTAGGACATATCATTTCAGAGGAGGGTATTAAGGTAGACAAGGCTAAAATAGATCTCATTTCTAATCTGCCTTATGCCACCAACGTGCGCGACGTGAAATCATTCTTAGGGCATGCTGGGTTTTACAGGCGTTTTATTAAGGATTTCTCTAAAATTTGTATACCCCTGTCTAACCTGTTGCAAAAAGATGTGTGTTTCGATTTTACTGATGAGTGCAGGGCGGCGTTCGATAAGCTGAAGGACGCGCTGACCAGTGCGCCAGTGATGCGCGCACCAGACTGGAACCTGCCATTTGAGCTGATGTGTGACGCAAGCGATTACGCAGTGGGTGCAGTCTTGGGGCAGCGCGTGGACAAGAAGCCGCACGCCATTTACTATGCATCGCGCACGCTGGACTCTGCGCAGAGGAACTACACCACCACGGAAAAGGAGTTTCTGGCAATTGTATTTGCGCTGGAGAAGTTCCGAGCTTATGTCCTAGGCGCCAGAGTCATCATCTACACTGACCACGCAGCTATCCGCTACCTCATGTCCAAGAAGGAGACCAAGCCGCGCCTGATGCGCTGGGTGCTCCTGCTTCAGGAATTCGACTTGGAGATCAAAGATAAGAAGGGCACGGAAAATACAGTCGCTGATCACCTGAGCAGGATCGTCAAGGAGGAGGAGCCAGGTCAGATCAAGGAGACATTCCCTGACGAGCACCTGATGGCGCTGACAGGTAAGGTACCATGGTATGCGCATATCGCAAATTACCTGGTCACAGGTGCGTTTCCTCCGCATTTCAATAAAACTCAGTGCATGCGATTGAAACATGAGTCCAAGCATTACCTTTGGGAAGATCCTTACATGCTTAGAATAGGTCCAGATCAGATATTAAGGCGTTGCGTTCCTGACCATGAGATTAACTCTGTTTTGATGTTTTGTCATGCGCACGCATGTGGAGGGCACTTTGGTCCCAAGCGCACGAGCAGGAAAATCTTGGACTGCGGATTCTACTGGCCGCACCTATTCAGAGACGCATATGACCATTGCAGAAATTGCGACAGGTGCCAGCGCACAGGAGGAATATCCGCGCGCAACGAGATGCCGCAGACCCCGATTCTGGTGGATGAAGTGTTCGATGTTTGGGGAATCGACTTCATGGGTCCATTTCCCCCATCTGCCGGCTACGAGTACATACTGGTGGCCGTGGATTACGTATCCAAATGGGTCGAAGCTAAAGCCACGCGCAAGGATGATGGTAAGACTGTCACTGACTTTCTCCGTACTAACATATTTTGCAGGTATGGTGTACCTAAGGCAGTCATCAGCGACCAGGGGACGCACTTCTGCAACAGGATTGTGGCGCAAGTTTTCAAGCACTATGGGGTGCGCCACAAGACGTCCACCGCTTACCATCCACAAACGAATGGGCAGGCCGAAGTGTCTAACAGAGAAATCAAGCGCATCTTGGAAAAGACTGTGAGGCCATCGCGCAAAGATTGGAGCCAGCGCCTGGATGATGCGCTATGGGCATACCGCACTGCGCATAAGACGCCCATTGGGACTTCACCATTTCGGCTGGTCTATGGGAAGGCATGCCACCTACCAGTAGAGCTCGAGCACAAGGCATATTGGGCCTTGCGTATTTGCAACCTGAACTTGGATGAGGCAGGAAAAGAACGCGCATTTGAGCTGAGCGAACTAGAAGAGCTGCGCCTGGACGCCTATGAGGGACTGCGCGATTACAAGGCGCGCACCAAAGCGTATCATGACAAGCATATCCTCCGGCGCACATTTGAACCAGGAGACCAGGTATTGTTATTTTCATCACGCCTGAAGCTCATGCCTGGAAAGTTGCGCAGCAAGTGGACGGGACCATACACCATCACCAAGGCTTTCCCCTACGGAACAATCGAGTTAGAAGACGGGCACCGGCATCATTTTTAGGTTAATGGGCAGAGAGTCAAACGGTACTTAGGAGAACCTTGGGATAACACAGCACGCGACCTTGAGCTGGCAGAACCAGAGATAACACAGCACGCACACATGCATCTACCCTCGTTACGCATAATTTATCACATACTGACCTTCCATTTTACCCTTTGCGCCGGACCAATGAGATCGCGACACACACGCTGGCGCAGGAACACTCAGGAGCAAGAGTGAGGGAGGTCGCAGACACACGTTTTGGAACGTAACGAGGTACAGTCGAGCCAACGACGTTAAACAAAGGCACTCGTCGGGAGGTAACCCGATAAGTTTTTACTTTTACCCGTTTTCCTATTTGTTTTTTTTCTTATATTTTTGCATTGCCTGCATGTGTGCGCTCTCCATGCGCTTGAGCTTGAGTCGTGGGGACAGCGTTACGCTTACATTTCACGTTTTTGAGCAATTTTGGTAGACCTTAGTTTAAACTGAAGAGAATAGTAGCAGCAGTGCGCTAGAGTGCAGGATGCGCATGCGCTCCAGCTTGTTTTGCGCTATCCATATTGCGTGCGCTGCTATCTACTATTTTAGTATAATTTTTTCGTTTTTTGCTCCTGTTAGTTGGGATATGCAGGGGATGTGGAGTTGACAGAAATGCTCCAGTGAGGCGGTTAGTCGCTTTTGCTTCGAAGGCAAGGTATATGGTCGAGAGCGTTAGTGGAGGCCGGTGCCTCGCAGCCTTCGGGACAAAAGAGCGCGCTCAGTCACGCAGATGCCAAAGGCAAAACACCCAATGCGTGGCGAGGTGGGAAAACAGACCACATTCTCTCTGGAAATCGAGCTAAGGAAGGCGGGCGCGGGTGTAAACGCGTGCGCTGACCGGCGCAGACCAAAGGAGAGAGAGCGGGGCGAGTTCCATAGCTGCTATCCGAAGGCTGAGACTGGAACTGCTCTGGGAATGCAAGAAATTAAAGATGAAGCTGCACAAAAGAAAAATACCAGCAGATGATACACGCTACAAAAGAATCAGCATGCGCACAAACATCAAAATGCGCAAAGACCATAAGGAAATCATCAGAGAGCTCAGGTTCCCAGGAAGTGCGCAGGCAAATCACGCACTGGCAGAAGCTGCGTTATCCACCATATACCTATCTTCGGAGTAGGAGCTGGCAGCCAGGAGCCTAAGAAGAGCTATCTCCCAGCCATCCAAAAATCTTCATCCCGGCTGAGAGGTAATGAATTTCGAAATTATTATATTAGAACTGTTGAAAGTAGTTGAGCGCAGGTGATAGAGCAGTGCGAGTTGAGCAAATTGCGCATTCGCATCAGAGTGCAAGACTGTGCGCTATACTCCAGAAGAGGTAATTGTATCCGCTCTTCAGTGCTTGTTCGGGACGAACAAGGGGCAAGTGTGGGGGGTTTGATAGAGGCTATTTGTACGCATTATTTAGATCATAACCCTATGCTTGTTTGCAATATTTTATGAGCAGGACTACTCGTTTCTAGTGTTTTTGTATTACAGGGCAAAACGAGTCCTTGAGTCGGATACGCGCTAACAGGCAGCGTCCTAGGAGTGAGAGATCCGCCTGCGGAGATAGCAGCACAAGCAGAAGAGAAGTTGGTGAGAGTCGGTAGCGGTGCGCTAGCCGATGCGCTAGCCGAATGCCATGCGCCAGGCGCAAAAATCCAGTGACCAGATTTGGAAGTTGCCAAAGGAGAACTTCCTGGGCAATATATAAACAAAGTAAGTCTAGGGTTTCAAGAGAGAGACATCACAGCCGTCATTGGACAACGCACATCAGAGAGAGCGGCAACACTGGAAAACACACGGACTTGTTGAGAGGATTTGCGCCAGCCAACTGCGCCAGCTGAGAAGACAATCTGCACGCACTGTTGCTACTGTGTTTCTCAGACATATTAGACCTTATTTACTATTCTATGATGTTTATTACTAGCATGTCTAGCTAAACTCTTAGTGTTGGTCGGGCATGAATCTATGAAATATTACCTTTGAGACTTGAGCTTAATGCATAGTTTATTTACTTGTATTAATTCTGTGCACACTGAGACAGTTAGTTGCATAAGTAGGGGAAGCCTTGAACCGCAATCTTACTTGTGTTGCTTGCTTGTCGTATGTTAAACTAGTTGCATGAGTAGGGGAAGCCTTGAACCGCAATCTTACGGTGACGACTAGGAGTAACGAGCTAGGGTAAGCAGTTGCTACTGTGACAGGATTCGCAGCTGTTTTAGTCTAGTTCTAGGATTAATAGCACATGAACTTTGAACGGAACATGCGCACGTGTTAGGAAGCCTTTACCGGACACTAACCCGAGTAAAACACAAACTATAGACGTTTAGAGTCGATGATAAGGAATGCACGCATAGAGGATTGTCTGCCCAATACTTCTCATAGTCATAGTATCTAATCTCTACTGCTTGCGCACGTCTACTGCAATTTCCTGCGTTACGCTAGCTACTGTTCATTTGCGCATCGCGCATCCCAATCTCACACAACTCCCATTTTTAGTGTAGACGACAGGATTGAAGACTGAACTACTTGCTCCCTGTGGAGATCGACCCTTACTTAACCGCTGTACTGGTGGAAGAGGAAGGATTATATTTGACGCGCACAACGACGCGCGATCACCCTCCTTAAGCACAATCGAGTGCTCATGGCCTCTGATAGGTGGCAGGCCGGTAAGTTCTGGAAAACCTCAGGGTACTCCTGTAAAACATCCTTAATTGATTCAGGGATGTCTGCTGCCTTATCCCCCTGAGTTTCCTTTATCTTGCCTCCACCAAGAAGCACCCCGATATCAACCGCTGCCCCTTGATGATAGCTTGGAAGGAGGCTTCTGCCTTTTTTAGTGCGGGTACTCCTAGCAGCCCGACTCTTCTCCCTTCGCTTTCAAACTCCATGGTGAGGGTTTTCTAGTTGACCTTCATCTTCCCGAGGGTTGCAACCATTGCATTCCCAGAATTGCATCCGTCCCTCCTAGAGCAAGCGGAAGCAAATCTGCCGTTATCGTGTATTCGGAAAGCTTAATCTTTACTTCTGGACATAAGCCTTGGCTTTCCTAAGTTATTCCCGTGCCTAAGGTTACTCTGAAAGTGCCTTTGTCCGCGATTTGGAGGCCTAGCTCCTTCACAATGTTGGGCGAAATAAAGTTGTGCGTTGCTCCACTGTCGATGAGTACTATCACTTCGCGACTGCCAATCTGACCTTTGACTTTCATAGCACGTGAGGGGGTGAGTCCGGCAACGCTGTTGAGAGAAACTTCCACACCCTCGGCAGGATGTTCCTCCCTGACTTCTGTTTCCAAAGCCTTTAGGGCACGGTCAGGGCATATGTGGCCCGATCTCCACGGTTCTCTACAGCGGAAACAATTATTCCTTCTTGGTTCTGTTTGAGTGGGGCGTTGTGGCTGATATGGCTGGTGGGCAGGGGGCCGCTGTGTGGGCTGTTCTCTTGAAGGGAAGGGCCGGCTGTTTCCACCAGGGCAGTAGTTGGAGCTGTTGGCTGGTTTTAAGTTCGTCTCTTCGAGGAGTTGTGCTAAGTCCATGGCTTCACATTGGTCGATGGGCTTTTGTAGCCTCACTGCGGCGCATATCTCCGATTTTAGCCCTCTCAAGAAGTTGGCTAACAGCATTTCGTCGGGGATTCCCTCGATAGATCCTGCCAACCTCTCAAACTTCTCTCGATATTCCATGACCGACTTGTGTTGAACCAAAGAAAGGTTTCTCCCTTACTTCAATTCTGTCTGCTCCTCTAAAGCGTTTGATGATGGCCTCTTTAAATTGCTCCCAAGTTTGGATAGGACGCAGCTTGGAGAACCAGGAATACCAATCAAAGACCTTGTATTCGAGGCACAAAGTGGCTGCCATTAAAGCTTCGCGCTCGATAAGTCCATTAACTTGGAAATACCTCTCGGCTTTGTAGATCCACTCGTTGACGCCGCTGCCACTGAATATTGGCATCTCGAGTTTTCGGACTCGGGTGTCGTCCCTGATTTGCACTCCAAAGGGCAGGTCCTCCATATGATGATGGAAGTTAACGGCGCCTCTAGCATGAGCCTCTTGCTGGAAGAGTTGATCCCTTTCATTCCCACGTCGAAATGGGCGTTCTTCGTGGCGGGCCTGCTCAAACCTCGGCACAGTATTGTGCGCGAATTCTCCTCCTTGAAGGTTTCCAGTAGTGCGTGCAAAAGGGGTGAACGAGAAGGTAGGTGATGCCTGGTTCTCTTCCTTAGTCGCTGACCTCTAATGCTTGTCGGGCAGCAGTCTTTCTCGGAGGTCAACTTGGCTCCCCAACCACTTCCTTTCCACGGTTCAGATTTTGCAGCAGGTTCCCTTGTGTTTTCTCAACAAGGGATTCGGGATCCTTAGCTTGGGCAGGGGCAGCAGGTTGCAAGGCCGCTGCAAATTTCTCCAACATTCCTTATAGCGCCGCTTCCATGCTCTTGAACCCCTTGTCCATCTCGGACTTTACTTCTCGAACAGCGTTGATCTACTGCTCATGGGAAGCCTTAAGGGCTTCAACTTCAGCTTATAGGCTGCTGACTTCTTCTTCACTACTGGCCGTAGCCTCGGTTGAAGACTTTGATATTGCCTTGCTTCTTGTCTCAATCTTCCTCTGGATCGAACTTGCTGGTAACCAACTTGATAGGACCTCAAAAGACCAAAGTTGCGGAAGCCTTTCTAATTCAATATGAAATGGCTCAAATGGCCGGATTCAAAAGAGAAATCCCTCGAATTCTCCATAAAAGGCAAAGAATTTCGAAAGTACTAGAGTAGAGTCACAATGACTCACAAGACTCGATATCAAGGCGAAACGCCCGAAACTGAAGGCTTCTATTCTAGAGGTGTTTGAAAATTTTTCGATGATAAAAATGAGGTATGGTGAGCTCCTTTTATAGTGTGGCCGATCCCTCATTAAATGCCCGGTGCTGCTAGAGTCTTTCGGCCTGATTTGGCTTCTAGATCTTTTAGATTCTTCTCGGCAGCTTCCTCCCCTCGACCTCCTAGAAGAATCTGGTCATCCTTGCTGCCCGGGGCTCCTAGGTCCTTCTTGGTTGGGTCGTGGTCTTCCTTTTGGGCTGTTGGTCCAAGTTCTTCTATGCCCAAAATCGGCTTACAAGTTATTGCGCTTTGCTACCCGAAAATAGGCCCGACCTGCTGCCCATCTGCCGTGGGCTGCTGGGATATATAGGGTGGCCTATGGCAGAGGTATTCAAGCTCAATGGGCCGCTGGCTAGGCCCTCCAAGACTCCTATAAAGCTGCTGAACTCCAGGTGCCGAAATCCCCTTCCCTTTTGCTCGGTTGCCTTGATAGTTGCCCGGATTCGTGTGTGCTGACTTTGGTGCCTTCGGGCCAACTTAGGTGATGATGGAATGACCTTGCTAAGTGTACTTTTGGCTGGGTTTTGAAGGTCAGGATGCGCGACCCATCATATTACTATATTACTATCTAATACAATTGAACCTCATTAATTGACCTTAGAAAACTTACCCCAAAAATAAAATTAACAAGACATTAAGACAGAGAGAAAAATAATTTTGAGTGAATGTTGCAAAATCATAAACTTCACTTTTGTTATCCAAATCATAATAAGAAGAACTACCATGCCAGTTGGTAAAACATAATGTTATCCTAATTGTCTCTCGTTACGGTCATCCACTGGGTAAGTTTCTCACTATAATTTATAGGCAACAAAAATTAGCATGACATGTTGATTACGAAATGTTAGTTGAGTGACTTATCAAGCACTCAATCGATAAATCAAAAGACACGCAAGAGTTTAAGATAATATAGAATGGTCGAAAATACCTCCAAACCGCATTTGATATAACAAAAATCATACATCGTCCATCGGGAACGTGGTGGGCTGTTAGGAAGAAGAAGAAGGGAGGATATGAAAAATGGGGAGAAGTAGTTAATTGTTGCCTGCCTTTTACTACGGCGTTAGCAGCTTATATATGAGTTTAGGGCCTGTTCTTTTAAACTGAAGTTATTTCAATAAGTACTTAAATTAATTTTACCTAACTTAAGTACTTAAAATACTATTTATCACCACACCAACACCATCAGCACGACACCACCACCACAACACATTCACAGCACCACCAACAACATCACCACCCCACTATCTTAACATCACATTCACAATATCACCACCGCCACAAATACTGCTACCACCACAATACAACAACGATCTATCACCACAAAAATATCACACCGCCACAACACAACAACAATCCACCACCACCATAACACCACCACTACTACAACAACCCACCAATACAAAAACACCACACCACCACAATACCACTACAACCACCGCCACAACACAACATCACTACCACCACCATTACCACAACACTACTACCACCATTATCACACCACCACCACAGCACTATTAGCACAACACTTCCAAAATCACAAAAATTCATCACCACAAAAACAACACACCATTAAAAAAATATTTAATTTAAATTTTTATGTATTTAAAATTTAAATACAAAAAAATGGTGCGTAAATGCAG
This sequence comes from Umbilicus rupestris, assembly GCA_963678935.1. Taxonomy (NCBI): domain Eukaryota; kingdom Viridiplantae; phylum Streptophyta; class Magnoliopsida; order Saxifragales; family Crassulaceae; genus Umbilicus; species Umbilicus rupestris. Next base: position 10,948,591 of record OY787622.1, read on the forward strand.
AAAAGACATGCGTACCGACTTGTACTGGTTAAATGAAACTGTGTTAATTGTCTGAGATTTCGTGCCTTCATAAACAATATTCAGTTTGTTTTTAATAATTCAGTTAACGAACTTAATGTATAATTAACGAACTGTTTTTAGCAAAGTGATTCAAACGGCGGCGTTGCAGTGTTGCGGCACGTGTTTATATCGTCTTCTCATTGCGTGTAGAGAACCAAAACCCAACCTGTTACCGACCGACGCCCTTATTCGCTGCTCCGGCGTGGTTTCACGGTGACTGTATCGGTCGCGAGGACTGGGAAGATCTGTAAAGCGATGACGCTTGGATCAGGCGGATCGAGTGTCGTTGGTGAGGATCGTTTCGATCTCAGTTATCTCATGGGTTTTCTCCGACTGAAGGATGTAAATATGTTTAAGGTTTTGATTTGCGCTATGGTTCGGCGGAGCTTGGAGGTTTCTTATTTAGATGCTTTTTTTGGTTATTTAGTTGGAACCTGGGGCCAAGATTCTTGATTTGCTTTAGGGTTTATATTTCCAGATTCTTGATTATTGTCATTCTTTAGGTTAAAGGAATCAAGGTGGAACAATTGCGGTATGCAATTTATTTGATTGAACATTGGTTTGTTGATAATGCTTGGAGAAGCTTTGAATTTTGAGTGAACCAATTTGTTCCCATTTTCATCATTTTAGCTTCATTACTGGTGATGCTAGTGGGGTTGGTTTCTTAGCATATTGATTGCAGCGCAATGCCCTGGCAAAACGAAATTCTTAATTTTTGGCTCTTAATGATGTGATGCCTTTGACTCTTATATGAAATGGAGTGATTCGTCAACCGGAGTGGGAATTGATGGAAGTTGGGTATTTCAGGAGCATTTTTAGGGTACTCTAAAACTATTCAATCATGATTTACTTATAAGATGGTGGTTCAAGCATGTACCTTTTTTAATGAGGAAAAACCGTGCTAGCTTATTTGTGCCTTCCAAACCCATTTCCCCAGCACCATATGTGTGTTTCCCAATGTGCATTCTATCAATGACTCGTAGTGTGAGTGCGCGTCTTCTGGGTGACAAAGTTAGTGTCTGCGTCTTTATTTGCTGGTAACCTCAAGATCAGATATGACACTTTTCTGTTCTTTGTGGAGATATCGTACTACCTCCTGATTTATTGTGTTGTGGGTCGATTGCAGGTAAGTTATTATCTCGTAGTATTTATAAGTTATAAGCCTCCTAAATACTTGTTAGTTTACTTCATTTTTTATTGGTTATGTTGTGTTTTTTTTCTTTGATATATCTTTAGACATCGCCTTAACGCTGTTAACAGAAACAAAAAACATTTGTGAACTCCAGTCACTGATTTTTTTCCTACTTTTCTACCTGGCAAATATATCAGCCTCCTCATTGTGGATGTTTTAGATGCATTGGTGATCAAAGAAGTGCTAGCTTCTTTTCTTCGTTCTCGATCAGAAAGTTTGCTCAATATTGTTCTATTTTCTTGCAGTTCCTCGAAACTTCAGATTGCTGGAGGAACTTGAACGAGGAGAGAAAGGCATTGGAGATGGTACAGTGAGTTATGGAATGGATGATGGGGATGATATTTACATGCGCTCGTGGACAGGAACTATCATTGGCCCTCATAATGTAAGTGTGGTTACTTGCACTAAGCAGAAAAGATAACATTGAGTATCCAAAAGAACCTATATCTATGTGTAATTAAGAATAGTAATTTGGACTCTCATCGGGCTTCTGATTAAGCTTCCTTATTACCTGGCAATTGGTATATTGGCACCTGGTGTTTAATCCCACATCAAATATCACTGAAGGGAAAAAGAATGTCACTTTTTGTGATCCTTGTAAATGCTGTACTTTCTCAGCTGCTTAATGAGAGCATTTAAGGACTATTTGTGTGACAATGGGGAACAAACTAGGCTTATTTGATGTGATTAAATTATATTAATTACCTTTGCCTGTTTTTTCAGACTGTACATGAAGGTCGCATTTATCAATTGAAGTTGTTCTGTGACAAAGATTACCCAGAGAAGCCACCAACTGTCCGTTTCCATTCGCGGGTAAACATGGCCTGTGTTAACCATGAAACTGGGGCGGTATGCATTAAGTTCTAATATCTTTACTACTTGCTATTATTTGTTGATTGTTATTTGAAATTCATACTTTTCCTTCAGTTTTCAATGACATGCATGGTTAAAAAATGTTACCAGTTGTGGCTGCAGTTATTTTCTTGTCAGGGATAACTTGTTAGCTAGCTTCAGTGGCATAAATTTTAACAATTAGATGAGTTAAAAGGGAACTATTATTGACTGCAATTTTTTATAATTTAGATATTATATGTGCTTTCTTTTTCGTGACTGTGCTACCATTCACACAGGTTGAACCCAAGAAATTTGGCATTCTTGCAAACTGGCAGAGGGAATACACTATGGAAGATATACTTGTTCAATTGAAGAAAGAGATGGCATCATCTCACAATCGGAAACTGTTGCAACCCCCTGAGGGTACCTATTTCTAGAGCTCAAGAGAAAAAAAAAGACATAAAACATCAATGTTGCATAATCTGTATGCGATATTGAGTTTGTAATGGTGCTCTAGAATCCTGTTTCCTTTCGTTCTTTATATTGCGTGAAGCTGCCTGCAGCAATGGTGCGTATTAATGTGACTACATGTGTGTCAAATACAAATGTCCCATTAAAAGCTAAAATGCAGACATACATGGTAGTGTAAGATATATTGTGGCTACCTATTTTTGCTTCCGATTCTATTGGTCCATCCCTAATAATTAAGGAGAATGTTCACAAAGAAATCTGAAGAAACCACATGTGGGAAAAGGAGTGCTTGTTTATTTTTGAAATGCACGGAGCTTTGACCAACACGGCAAATGGAGCTGAACTAGCACAATGGAAATAAAATAAGTGTTTAGGATTTAAGAAATAAATTGGCTGAACTTTCGTGAGCTGAGGTCAGCCTCCTAGAGAAGCAGATTTATTTTGAAACAGTGGATTCTCCCTTAATTTTTCTTGCCTCCGCAGTGAGTCTTCCCTTGCTAACCAATCCTCCAGTGATTGATTTTCTGTTTCAATCATTTCAGTTGTTCCGACCATGATCGATCACATCGATACTAATAGATTAGAAAATAACATGAACTACATACATCATACTACCAAAAGAAACAAAATAAGAAGACTAAAGGGATGATTCAATGTCCTAATATAGTGTTCATAGCACAAGGTATTTAACATATCAGGGAGATTTTTTGTGTGACAGATTATTCACAGCCTTTTCTGGCTTAATGCCGGATTTTGTAAACCATGTCGTGTACAGAAACTGCTTGTTTGGCCCAATATGATTACATATTTGTCGAAGTTTTTGCCTCTCCCTCATCCACCTCATTACGATCTTCATATGCCTCTTGCTTGTCAGTCCTCTCAAGCCAACATTCTGTTCATTCTCAAAATAACCCGATTATATACTTGATAACCACTCGCTCATTAAAAACCATGCTCAATACAATGTTGGAACTTATCGAGCATAGGACGCATTTATAAACAAGTGTAGGCGAAAGGGTTTGGAAAAAAGGTATTATCTGATTATAAATTATGAGAGGCACGGTGATCCCTCTCCATTTACCAGTTCATCTAGAATGAACATGAACAACTTAGCATTCATCATGACTCATGCGCGTCACGATGTCTGTCTTTTAACTCAATTCACGACAAAAACCTTCAGCAGTTGAGCTAAATCATAGTCAGTAGACTGTTACATGGTAAGCAATACACGAGCGATGAAGAGTACCATTGTAACTGCGAGTGCTGAATCACATGAAATCAATGAAGATCATTGTTCTTGCAGCAACCGCTGATCTTATGATCGCACTAAAGACTCAGTATCAAATAGGATTATTACTTCAATGCTCAATTACAAAGAATAAACAACACTGCAGAATTAGCTCAACCGCGAAAAACATATGAACAGAAGTTCAAGGTGATTCTCCTCCGCTTGCACTGCCACAGAGCTTCAAATACCAACAGTTCTTCCACAGAAGAAGTGGAATATACTATACAGTTTCACCATTGATTACCTACACTTCTCATATTTTTAGATCAAAATTGCCAACCAATCTTGATTAGCTCACACAACAACAACAACAAAAAATCATTGCTGAAAAAAGAAATCGAGCCACGAAGTCCCAAAATCAAAACCCTAAAAAATTTCCAGAGACAATTTGTTTTCCAAGCAACCAATATGCAAACAAAATCTATGAATTTTTGAACTACAAGATGATCTTACCTGAACGCGTTCCCAAGTGTCAGCAATCGATAGAGGGCCATGCTCTTTCACAATATCAAATATAACCCTAGAAATGGTCTGCGTCTGCTCCGGCGGAAACTTCAGCTCAATCGGCATCATCTTAGGCTTCGGCTTCTGCGCCAAACACCTCATCGCCGTCCCGAACATGATCCAATCCAATCGAGTCTAAACCCTAAACTTCGCCTAGCTTTAGCAATGAAAATCATCCGACAGCAGACAGAATCGTCAGTCAAATCAACGACAACTAAGGACCTGTTTGGCTGGTCCAGTTAAAAAAACCAGCTAAGCTTTAAAACTCAGGTGTAAGTTTTCGCTGTCCAAACACGCCCTTGAAACCCAAACCCTCCCAAAATCCAAACTTCAGATTGTCTCGCTTAATTTGAATGGCAGCAGTCTCTTGCACGAGGAAGCTGGTCGTGGAAAGATCGGCGATTTATGCACGGCGACAACTGTGTCCGCCGAAGCCGACGGAAGCGGCGCATCCGTTCATTCCATTCTCGTTGAAGCAAGAGCGGACGCTTCTGGAAACGAAGCTGGTGTCAGTTCTCGGCGAGTGTGCTAGCTTCTCGCAGATCAAGCAAGTTCATGGATTTGTATATCGTAGAGGGTTTGAGCAATGCTGCTATGTGCTAGCAAAGCTGGTTAGGATGGTTAGTAAGTTTAGTGTTCCAATGGATTCGTATGCCCGGGTTGTGCTTGATGGTGCGAGAGCGCCGAATCCGTTTTTGTGGACTTCGGTTATCAGGGGGTATACTTTGCAGGGGGAAGGGTTTCTCAGAGAGGCCATTTTGTTGTATAGTTGTATGAGGTTTGAGGGTCTTGGACCTGTATCTTTTACGTTCTGTGCATTGTTCAAGGCTTGTGGCGCCACGCTGGATGTGAATTTGGGTGGGCAGCTGCATGGGCAGGCGATTTTGATTGGAAAGTTTACTTCGGATTTGTATGTGGGGAATACCTTGATTGATATGTATGTGAGGTGTGGGCTGTTGGAACCTGCTCGCAGGGTGTTCGACGAAATGATTGATAGAGACGTGATTTCATGGACTAGTTTGATAAATGCATATGCGAAAAGTGGTGATATGGACCTGGCGAATGATTTATTTGGTGCAATGCCTGTGAAGGATATGGTGGTGTGGACGGCCATGGTTACTGGTTATGCGCAAAATGCAAAGCCTAAGGAGGCATTGGAATTGTTTGAGAAAATGCAAAATGCTGGGGTGAAGACAGATGAAGTGACATTGGTTGGGGCCATCTCGGCTTGTGCTCAACTTGGTGCGACCAAGTATGCCAATTGGATTCGTGATGCTGCAGAGAATTTTGGTTTCGGACCTGCGAATAATGTCATGGTTGGTTCTGCATTGATCGATATGTTCTCGAAATGTGGAAGCATTGAGGAAGCGTGTCGAATTTTTCAGCAGATGAATGACAGAAATGTATATTCTTATAGTTCGATGATTGCGGGATTTGCAATGCACGGCCAACCTGGTGCAGCTTTGCAGCTATTTCAAGATATGTTGAAAACTGACATAAAACCAAATGGAATTACATTCGTCGGAGTTCTCACTGCTTGCAGCCATACGGGAATGGTAAAACAAGGGCGCCAGTTGTTTGCTGAAATGAGAGATGTTTACAGGATTGAGCCGACTGGAGATCACTATGCTTGCATGGCTGATTTGCTCAGCCGGGCTGGACATCTTGATGAGGTTCTCGAGCTCATCAAAACAATGCCTATGGACCCCCACGGTGGTGTGTGGGGCGCATTGCTTGGAGCATGTCGCATTTATGGAAACCCTACCATTGCTCGTATAGCAGCTAATCATTTGTTTGAGATTGAACCTAATGTCATTGGCAACTATGTTATGCTGTGTAATATATACGCATCAGCTGGCAAGTGGGACGATGTTTCAAGGATACGGAAACTAATGACAAAAAAGGGGATGAGGAAGAATCCTGCATGCAGCCAAGTTGAAGCACATGATGGTATTATACATGAGTTCTTTGCAGGTGATATGCGGCATCCAAAGTCCCAGGAGATAAAAAAGACATTAGATGATCTTTATTACAAATTAGAAATAGGTGGCTACCAGCCTGTGTTGAGTTCTGTACCTTACGATATGGATGACGAAGAGAAGAGGCGGGTACTACGAACACACTGTGAGAAGCTGGCATTGGCTTTTGGCTTGCTCAGTACACATGTGAGTTCCACTATCAGAATTATGAAGAACCTCAGAATATGTGACGATTGCCATCTATTCATGTGTAAAGCTTCCCAAATCACGGGTAGAGAGATTGTTATTCGTGATGGCCTGAGGTTCCATCATTTTAGAGATGGGTTGTGCTCTTGTAACAATTTTTGGTAACCAAAGAATTTTTATGAAGTGATTTCTCCGTCACTCATGTGAACTGCGATGCTCAACCATGAAGCTAAAAATATTTTTATCATTCAGGTATGTCACTTTTGTATTAACTCGTTTCTTTTTTCTTCTTGATGTTTAATTTTTACTTGCTGGTGGAGAGTGTTCTATTATAAATGACATTTTTCTGGTGTCCATCATTTTGTTGCTCCCAACACAATACTAATTTACAACGTATGGATATACTTTATTGTCGGACATTTCACCTCTGAAGTCACTAACGAGTGCCTTGTTTTGATGATTTTTAGTCTAGCGAAGGGAATAATCTTTTTTGCAATGGTTACATCAAATGCAGAGCAGATTGAAGTCATTTCCATTTTTGCATGAATGTTAGCTGTCGCTTTCTGGTGGAGCAGAATCAGCCTTTTGGTTCATAAGTTTTTCGGGGTATTACCACGTATTTGGTCTGTTACCAACTGGTGAAAATGCTTCTGTGAACTCATCATACTTCTGCACTCATAGGCGGTTCATAACCACTTGGTGCAAAATTGCTTCACTTCTTGTGATCTCATCAATCACCATCTTGAGCATTTGGGCAGTAACCAATTGGTCAGACAAGGTAAACGTCAAAGCCACTCAGCTCTGAGAATTTTTACTTTAGATATTCATATTTTCTTGTTGTGTATCCTTGGAGTCTTTAATCCTACCATGATAATGCTCGTACAGTAGTATGTTACCGGTTTTGCCATTTCTAATAAATTAAAAAAATTGCATACAGTAAACATTTGTATTCTGAATTGAATGTCTTCTGTCATAGGGATCCCACGTCTACTTACCAGAACAAAATTGTGTTATTGGAGAGTGTGATAGTCTTAGCAAAAATAGGTACAGAACTACATGGGGGTAATAGGAAAACCAAATAAATTTATCTTGGCTGAAAAATGGAATATATGAATTGGATGTATCTCTTTTTGGCTCAAATGTAATCCTTACCTTAATCATGTTTCAGGAAGTTGATACAAGCTGCCTTCAACAACAACAAAACAGAAGGAAAATGAAACATGAACTTGTAACAACTGTTGTTACAAGAGCCATTAATTTCTCAACCAGAGGCTGCGCGAACGAGTATGGAAGCAAGAGGGATCGGCACATAAACTGTACGGGCATTTACTGCATCCCTAGCAGTTGGCAAAATGATTTAAAATGAGTGAAAGCCAAATGGAGTGCATACTATGAAGCATAGTCGGCTCGCTCTAGCTTCCCATGGCATAAAGAGGGATTACCACAGCAACATATTCTAAGAATTATGTTGTTCAAATTCAAGGTGGAAACAGTTGAACTTGGAAATGAAGCCACCAACATTGTCTCATTTTTGCAATTGTAACTTTCAAGTAAGCTACCTCTCTCTATGTTACTTGTTGGTGATTTAGTTCAGTTTGGTTGTCTGATCTTGCAACCTCATAGGGGTGAAAGGCCAACCAAGATCGGATATAGCTGGTTTTCCGCGAAATCTATTTCAGTAGAGCGTATGATGTCGATGGCCCCAGGTAGAGCACTCAATGGGCTAGGGTGGCCCCCATTTCGCCTTACAACTTCATACATTTATCTTCCTGACAATAAGGATTGGTCATCTTCAAAATTTCAAAAGCTTCCTCAAAATGGTCTCTTTCTTTTGCCTTCTCTCCAAACTTTCTTTTCTTTGAGCTAAAGATCTTCGAAATAGGTCTACGATAAACAGGTTCATCTGAATATTATACAACCTACAAAATCCATGTATACCATCACTATCCCCGTGCATACCCAAATGTTGATTCTTCCGAACCTCTCCCATTAGACAGTTTAGACTTTTGCTTTTGCTAATGTTGGAAAAACACTTTTCAAACCATTCACACATCTTCCACCAAAAATAAGATACTAAAGATCCAGGCCATAAACTTTAGTCTTTGTCACATAATTTCCAGCACCAGTTTTACTGTATTTTTGTAATAAAAAGTTGCAAAAAATCATCACAATCAACGTACAAATTTTTGCATTCATTGAAAGCAATACCAAGCAATCATGTCTGTCTAAATTGACCATTTGTGTTTATAACTATTTTAATGATTCACAATCAGTTTGGTCTTTCTCGTAAGGGTTGGTTGTGAGTTATAAATGTTCTCCACTCGTTTTCAATCAATGGTATTAGAATTCTCAACGACTTTCAATCAGAATTTTCATAATCTTCTTTCAGAAGTTCACATATTTAATATTATTACACAATAAAATTTCACATATAATCAAGAAAGCCGACAGATTAGAGAAAAAAAATATAAATGACATAAGCAACCAGGTAACCTAAACTACATAAGCATCAGGGAACTGCAAAAATGTCGACAGCCATAAACAACCTGATTTTTGCCAACATCCAGCAACCGTCAAACATGAAGAAGTTGAACACGAGACCAACCAAACAGCCAGTAACTCCGGTAAAAAAACCAACCGAACCAGAAAAACTGACCCTTAATGAATATAATCAAACATGAAAACCCACCCCAAAATCATTGTTGGGGAAGAACAACTCGAACATGAAACCAACCAATTGAAAATAGAAAATAGATTTGTCCTATTTTTGAGTTTAAGTTTCGTATTTGTCGTATTTTTAAAGAGAGCGGTCTTAAAAAAATCGTCCCAAATAAAACATTCTAAACTACCGTACACTGCAATCAAACACACACAGCGATTACCAAAGTCGGAAATTGACTTCAAATTCACAATTTTAACTGAGAAAAGCACAAAAAACCCTTATCCGACCCGGCCCAATACAAAGCCGGAAACCCCTCAAAACTAGGCCTGACCAAACGGCCCACGAGGTCCGTGAGCCCGTTTTCGACCCGTAGGCTCGTGGGCCGTTTGGCCCGGCCAGCACGAGGCTTGAGAAAGCCCGGCCCGATAAGGACTGGGCCGGGTAATAAAAGCTCGAACCGCGGCCCGGTCCGAAAATATTAATTTTAATATTTTTTATTTTTTTTAAAATTAATTTTAATATTTTTATAAAAAAATATGATTATTTTAATTATTTTTAATTATTTTTGTCGGGCTGGCCCGGTTCGGCCCGGTCCGACCTCATATTTTCGGATTTATGGTGGGCCGCGGGCTTAGCTTTTTGATTATGGCCCGGCCCGGCCCGACACGAAAATTAATAAAAGGCTTGTCTTTTATCAGGTTGGGCCGGGCTAGCGTTTTATTTTTTGGGCCGAGCCGGGCCGGCCCGGCCCATTGGACAGTCAAAACCCTGCAACACTTTTTACTCGAACAATTTTATCTTTATCCTAAACAAAGTAGAAGAAGGAAAAACTGAAGAAGCTCGCTGTTGATTTTCTGAGGCGAAAGATCCATTCTGATACATTCATCCTCGGCCAGTCGCAGGAGCTACTTGGAAGCTCTGACCGAATAAGGGTACTTCATTGATTTTTTGAATTGAAACATGCGGGAATGAGTCTTGAGCTGGTTGATGTTTCTTGTGTTGGGTTTCTGTTTTCAATTCTTAGACATGTCCTTGAGCTGAATTCTTTGTTTTAAATTTTCCACTGTGTGATTGGGAAGTTCATAGCTGCAAAAACCAGATGGGGTCACTTTGCATGAGTAATGTTCTTCTTCAGTGTCCGAGTTTTCATCCTCACGGACCAGGCAGTCACAAGAGGTTCAGAAGCCCTATGGTACTTTCTGTATGATTTTGTCTTGTTTTTTGCACTTAAAGACTGAATTGAAACTTTGAATTTGTTGAACTGGACTTGCATTGTGAAGTAAGCTGCTAACATAAATGGCTTCAACCACAATTGTGCCCATTTTTCAATGTCCTTCTAGTGTATGCATTTCCTTTCACGGTCATGTTTTAAGTCTTGTATTTTATTCAAATGGTTTATGCTTGGCAGAAGCATCGGAAGCTGCTTCATGGCTCTCGAAACTCATCAAAGGTTATTGCTTACTACGGACTGAAAACCCCTCCTTATAAACTTGTAAGTTGATTCCACCGACTCTATATCTTTGCATAATGACCTCGCAGCACAATAGGTGGCCAAGAAAAGGTCCATCTGGTCTCTTTTCATAACTTCTTCTTCTTCTATTTATTTATTTTTCTTTTGAGGGTGCAGGATGCTCTTGAACCATTTATGAGTCGCAAAACACTAGAAGTGCACTGGGGAAGGCACCATCAGGCTTATGTGGAAGGCTTAAACAAACAGCTTGAGAAGAACAATATACTATATGGTTGTACAATGGATGAACTGGTCAAGTTTACATATAACAACGGGAACCCGCTACCAGAGTTCAATAATGCAGCTCAGGTATGTAGAATAGCCTTTAAAGTCATATGTCTGATCCTCGTAAAGTATTTTAGCACCAATATATTGTTCACCATAACTCGATACATGAGACTGTAGTTAAAGCACTGTATTATTAGTCGTGGATCTCAAACATCTTGGCGGTCAAGATATACTTGCACCCTTTAAATTTGTCCATAACTTCGACAGTAACTTGCCTTTTTTAGGTTTGGAATCATGACTTCTTTTGGGAATCAATGCAACCAGGTGGCGGTGACATGCCAAAATTTGGTCTTCTTCAACAGATAAACAAAGATTTTGGATCCTTCACCAATTTCAGGGAAATTTTTGTTGCGGCAGCCTTGTCGTTGTTTGGCTCTGGCTGGGTTTGGCTCGTCTGTAAGTATCATACAACTTATTTTCTTTGCATATATTGGTATTTCGTATTTTTTTCATCGGTTATTCACAGTTTACTTGACTGATCAGGAGAATATCATTTATCCATTCTCCTTTCACTTTATTTTTGGGTACGTTGCTAGGAATGTATGAATCTTTTCATTTATACACTTTGGGGTCCAGCGACAGATATAAGTGACAGGAGTCTTTAGTGAAATTGAACACCATCCGCATATGGACCCCTGTAAAAAACTTTTTTGGTGTAAGATTCTAAGAGGTGCCTTATTTAGTTATGTTATACAATCTTCCGTTTGCTTAAGTAGTAACAATTCTTAATGTCATTCTTATACCCGTAAATGAAGCTTTTTTATGATGGGATACATTTTTATGTTAGCTCACATCTTCTGCTAGTTATATTAATGATCGACAATTGTGTCTACTGATTACATCTGACTATGCCCATACGAATGCTGCAGTGAAAAGAAAAGAGAAATGTCTCGCTGTGGTGAAAACAAGTAACGCTATAACGCCTCTTGTATGGGATGACTTTGTAAGTCAAAATCTTCCAAAAAGTTTCCAACTTGCATTGTGTTTCGAAATTCTAACTCGATGGCCGTGCTGTTTATCTGCAGCCAATTCTTTGTTTGGATATGTGGGAGGTAATCTTATCGGCATCGATTTCCATTTTTTTTCTTTAGTTTTTTTTGTAAAACTAACGCCTTTAGATTGTTTTTCGGTTGTTCTTATGTTCTTTCATGGTTATGCAGCACGCATATTACCTTGATTACAAGGTAAGATATTAGTGTCCTTGCGCTTTTACTTGTACAGTCACTTTTATCTCCGACTCCTGATCATTTTTTTACATTATTTTCATTGTACAGAATGAAAAAACAAAATATGTGAACGCCTTCATGGATCACTTAGTGTCGTGGGAAGCTGCAACAGCTCGCATTTCCAGGGCTGAGGCCTTTGTAAATCTCGGTGAACCGAAAATTCCAGTAGCCTGAATACCCTTGTGACTTTCATCGTCAATGTGATAGAAGTAAGCTTCGACTTTGTTGTATTGTAATTTAGACGGCAACCCAACTGCAAGGGCGCATACCGCAGGGTTTTTCAAGCATTTGTATTTACAAGTTACGAAAGGATGCAGTACAGTACAATCTCCCAGAGAGTTCAGAAGCAGAAAATAGTTGAGATAAATACTCACTGGCAGAAGTTTGGGTCTAAGCTAAGTGATGATTTTGATAGCTTCAGGGTGATACTGAAGCATTTCTTGCCACATCATTTCCCGGATCATAGGCTCCTCCATGTTCTCATCCAGTTCAAGATTGATAGGAAATTGCGCAGGAGGGTTGCGAGCAGGATCATACAGATCGGCAAGGTAAGGGTGCTGGAGTGCTTCTGTGACGCTGATTCTTTTAGATGGATCAAAGACTAGCATTCTTTGAAGCAGATTGATGGCCAGGGGATCTGCGTGGGGATATAATCTCGAAAACTGAAGTCCTCTGGAAAACGGGAGTGTTCTGATGTACCTTCTGGCTTTAGGATTGTCTATGAACTCCAGGTCAGCTTCTTGCTGAGAGCCCAGAACATTAATGATCAGTTTCAGCTGGTTAAGGCACTCAGTTCCGGGGAAGATGGGTTTTCTTCCTAGGATTTCCGCAAAGATGCACCCAACTGACCAGACGTCTATGGAGGTTCCATAATTGTCGCAGCAAAGTAATAATTCTGGAGCACGGTACCACCTGGTGACGACATATTCTGTCATGAACTGGCCGTTGCTCCTGCTGGTTCTTGCCAGCCCGAAATCACAGATCTTCAAGTCACAGTTGGAGTTGACGAGGAGGTTGCCGGGCTTCAGGTCCCGGTGGAGGATGTTGGCCGAGTGCAGATACTTCAGCCCTCGAAGCAACTGGTTTGAAATAACTACAAGTTAGTCAGAATTCTTGTAGTCAGAATTGGGACGGAGAGATGTTTGTACCTGAAATATGAAGTACTTGCAATGATCGGCAGAAAGAGGTTGCGAGGACTTGATAATATGATGCAGATCAGTGTCCATGAGCTCGTACACAAGATAAACATCCTTAAACCCAATCCTGTGCGCAGGCATCATGACATCTTTCAGCGCAATCACATTCTCATGCTGCACGTGTCTGAGAAGCTTCAGCTCCCTCAAAGTCCTCAGCGCGTCGATCCTGTTCTCAAACACGTTGTGTATCTTCTTAATAGCCACTTTCTCATTCGTCTCCCTGTTCACACCTGAACAAACGACGCCGTAGGCGCCGCGCCCGATGGGCTTCATCGGCACGTATTTCACGTCGATTTCGAATAAGTTCCGCCATATTGAGTAGTGATGCTTCCCTTCCGGCCGGACACCGTTTGGTGGCTCTACTGGAGTAGCCATTCCTACCTGGAAACATTCGATACATGACGCAAGCATACGTAGGGCAAAAGATTGAGGTATGATTTTGAGATGGATTTGTCCCCTTACCCGTGATTCTCTTCAAGCCCTAGATTAGACCAAATCTGAATTCAGAAGCTACAGCGGAAACCCAGTTGAGTAAATTGGGTGCTACTCAGAGATGGAGAGAGTGGTGATATCGGAGAAAAGAGGGATGGGAGAGGAGATGGCAAAGGGTAAAAAGTGATGGGCAAAGGCAAAGAGATTATATTTGTAGGTAACAGATTCCAACATCCTTAATAATATCATCATGTGCCGATGGATGGATAATATGATGATGGATCTTGCTTCCACTATCTTCCTCTGTTTCAGCCGCAATAAATCTCTTCTTCTTCTTCATGCACACAAACATAGCAAGTGGTGAGGAATAATTTTTTTATTTTTATACTAATAAATTTGATGTCAGAGAAATTAGTAATGTGTTTTTTAAATTTGATGTCAGAGAAATTAGTAATGTGTTTTTTTTAAGGTGAAATTATTTATTTAGTATTTTATTTTATTTTATTTAATAGTACTTAACTTAAGAACTTAATGTAAGTACTTAAATTATTTTTCATCACCACAAGAACACCGCATCGAGTGGCGTATCCAAAAATTCGAGAGAGGGGGTCACAATATAAAAGTCATGAGATAATTTAAATATTTATCTTATATAAAATAATGCTTATAATTCTTTTTTTTTATACAAAAAGAGGTCAGCAACTCATTATGTATGGCTACAAAATGAAACAGTCTATTTCATTATGAAGAAGTCATTACTAGAATTAAAAATCATTGGATCACTCTATCTCTGGCCGTAGTATAGGAGGTAAGCCTTGCTTACAAGTCTTCATGCTCTGAAAATACTGCATAATAATTTCATTATCAATGCTCTTAAATACGTCCCTCTCAATATAACAAACCAAACAATTATTGAAAATATCTCCAATTTGTTACGCAAATTTGTCTTGACAATCTTCATTGCAGAGAAGGATCTTTCCACAGTAGCAGTCGCAACCGGTAGCACCAAAATCAACTCAATAACACGATATACTAAGGGAAACGCAGTGTCCCGCCTCAACCATCTTTTTAGCAACATCTCCAATGTCTTGTAGCAAAGAAAACCTATCATTGAATTTGGAGAATGAGTTCTTTGGATTAAGACACCCAATACAAGTGAACAATTATGTGTTTGACTCACCAAAACGATTCTCCATCTCTTGACAAATTCGGTCAATCACCTAGACAAGTAGCTTATCATTAGCAATTTATTGACAAAAAATTAATTCAATAGACATTAGAAAAAAATTGAAGTACCTGATAACATATATCAAATCTAAAGTAGGAGTCATTTGTTGTAGCATGACTCAAACGAAAGCGATTTTGAACTTTATCTTTCATGTTAAGAATGATAATATCATTTTTGGCACAAAAATTATTTACACTTTCCACAAGCTCATCCCATCCATTATCCATCAATGCTAGCAATCTTATTTTGGTGTTATGAACCAAATTTACGGCCTCCAGAATGTTTTGATCTTTTTTTGCAAGAATTGTGACAAAACATTTGTCAACCCCAATACTAGCTTTATCAAGTGAGCAATTAAAGGAAATTGATAACTCTCCATCTTCTCGACCAAGCTACGAGCAACTCCTTGAATTTTCAAGTCGGTTCCATCTTTAAATATATTTCCAAGGACTTCGATGGTTGAGGGCCACAAGATAGAAGTCTCACAAATCTAGAGTGTTTCTTTCTCTCACTTTAACTGAAAATAGACTATAATTTGACTTATCCAGCAAGGCAATAACCCAACGTAGGCTTTGAAGTGGTGAACTAGGGTTATTAGGAGTGGATTGCGAAGGTGTTTGACAAAGACATGAAACTTGAAAGGGACAGGAAATGGAGAGGGAGAGATGCTAAGGCTGCTTAAAATAGGGATGGAGTGCTGTGAATGGAGATTGGAAAAGAGATGAGGTTTTGAAGAGGCTGTGGAGAAGATTGAAGCTTTGAAGGTGATTTGTGTTCTCCAAGAGGCTACGGACGGGAAATGGCTTTGAAGATTGAGGCTGCGGATTATTAATATTTAAATAAAAATAATTTTTTGAAAAATTTTGGGGGTCCCGGGACTGCTCCTGACTACATCACCACCACAACACATTCACACCACCACTTCATTACCACTGCCACCCCACTACTTTAACATCACAATATCACCACCCACCACCACCACCGTAACAACCCACCACCACAACAACCCACCAGCACAAAAACACCACACCACCATAACATAACAACAATCCACCACCACCACCACTACTCCACTACCAGTACTACCACCACCCCTACAACAACACATCCACACCACCACCACAAAAACCCTACCACCACCACACAACCACAATATCACCACCACAACACCACAATAACCCACTACCACAAAAATACTACCATCACAACAACAACCCACCACCACCACAACCTGCACAACAACACATCCACATCACGACACCATTATCACCCCTTTTCCACACCACTACAACACATTCACACCACCCCCAACACCACCACCCCACTACCTTAACATCACAACCACAATATCACCACCACCAGTGGCGGATCCAGACACTCGACCGAGGGGGGGCAAAAAATAAAATTGTACGGATTTATTTATATTTATTAATTTTTAATAATTTTTAATTAAAAAAATTAAAAAAATTAAAAAAATATTTTTTTTTTGAAAATTTTAGGGGGGGCACGTGCCCCCCATGCCCCCCTGGATCCGCCACTGACCACCACCACAACAACTCATCACCACCATTACCACAATACTTCCAAAACCACAACAACCCACCACCACAAAACCAAAACACCACTAATAAAAAATAATAATTAGTGTACTTAATTTAACTTATTTTATTTTAATTTAACTTCACTTTACTTAATTTTATTTATTTACTTAAAATTAAGGGTAAAAGGACAGGGATAGGTATCTTGTCCAATAAAGATAAAACTAGAGAGAAACCCAACATTGCCCAAGTTATGTACGTTTGTGTTCTTGGTAGAAAAATAGTATTGTTCTAATTCTAACAAAGAAAACTACTTACAGATATTTTAATTTGTGCTTGCTATTCTTGCACAAGGCCATGCTAATTTTGGCTTCAATTTTACAGATGTCCGAAGGGATTTGATTTCAAGGTCTTTTGTTCCCGGACAATTTATGATCAAGGGACTATATTTCATGGGCGATCAGTCCTATCCGAAAAACAAGGGAAAAATAAAAGAAACATTCTGCCTCATTTTGTCCCTCAACTGGTTTAAACCCATTTGTCAATTTATAACCAACAAATGGAAAGCATTTCGAAGCATGGCTTTCGACTAGGGAGCAAGAGAAAAGGTTCATGACACCCAAAGCATAAAAGCTAAGGCTCGGAAGATTACACTGCCAAAGAATTCGAGAAAGAAGAAGTCTGCTACTTCGGAGGGAACTGAAGACAGTGCTATAGTCTGTGTCAAAAGGAAGTGATACTTGTGGTGCAGCTGACCCTTGGAGAATACCCTAGCAGACAGTGAGCTGGAGTTTCTGGATGCTAGTGGTATAATATCAAGTGTAACCGATCAAAACACCTAAATACAAGATTATTTCCAAATCCTTCTAACTTGCTAGAAGGTAGTGGTTTTTCTCTTAGGTACTAATTAAGGTACAAGAGTTTCCAGTATAAATTACCAAGTAAGTCCATTTACTTTTTGCATAATTTACTTCTGCTGCTTTATTACCTGGCGAGGAACAAAACTCTTTGTTACTCGCTACAGAACACTAACCGCGATCCAACAATTGGTATCAGAGTCTTGTCTTTAGATTTTTAAATTAGCATTGCAGGAAGAATGACGACTCACGTGAATGACTCCTTCTGGAAACCACCCACACTGAAACTGGGTGAGTACGATTAGTGGGCGGAACAATTCGAAGCACATACATGTTCCCTGGATGATTAACTTTAAAGAATTATAGAAAAGGGATTGTTACCAATAATGGACAAAACAGATCCAGCCAAAGTTAAGGAAAATGAAGAATATACTAATGCCGACTACAAGATACTCGAGAAGAACAACAGAGCCAAGAAAGTGCTTCACGTGTCATTAGGACTCGGAGATCTGAAGAAAATGCTTCGATACAAAACAACCAAGGAAATATGGGACGCCCTCAAACGACTATATTCAGGAAATGAGGATGTCAAAAGGAATCGCATCCTCGCTGCCATGAAGGACTATGACAACACCATCCAAAGCAAAAATGAATCCCTTGCTAACAACAGAGCCAGGAAGATCACTCAACATTTTCTTCAAGCCCTAAACTCGAAATGGGACCCAGTAACACTAGCACTCCAAGCTCAGAGAGATATCAAAGGAATTACCCTCGAAGAACTCGTTTCACGACTTCAAAGTAATGATGAAATACAACAGCGAAAGATTGCAAGGCGTGAACCCGAAAACCAATCCATTGCACTGAAAGTGGAGAAAGCGTTTGAGCTCGCCCAAAAAGACGTCAAAGAAGAACATGAGGGTGACGCAAAACTTCGTTCCTTCAACGGTAAGCGATCAAACAGAGACTTTATATGCTACCACTGTCAGAAGAAAGGACAATTGGTCAAGGACTGTTTCAGCAAGAAGGCAGGAGAACCACCAGCTCAGAAAGATAGTAAGGCAATGATGGCTGCTTGGGGAGAATCTGAGGAGGAAAGTGAAGAAGATGACCCCTCAAAGGAATTGTGCATAATGGCATCAAACGAACTCCAAATCATGAGGTAACTAACCCTGACCCAAATTCATATTTGATTGGCAAAACTAACTCTCAGTTGATGTCAATTGTCAAAAATTTAGCACAAAATAATGTCGATCTTAACGAAACTATAGAAGAGCAGGAGGAGCTCATCTCAGGTCAGAGAATAGTAAATTATGGTCCGCCAAAGCCATGAAATTAGAAGAGGAAAGACTATCATACAATCATAATAATGAAGGAGATGAGTTGAAGAAAAAGATTCAATCTCTGGAAAAGGAGGTTGCTTTCCTGGAATCGGAAAATACCAAACTAAGAAGGAAAATTGAGATACTCCAAGTAAGTGAGGAGGACAATAAACAGGTCTGGCTCAAGGAACGCACTGGCTCCAAGATTGAAGAAGTGAGAAAAGACTTCTTTACACGCTGTGTCGAGACCAAGAATAATATACTCAGTAATGACATGTCCCCAAAAAGCTACAGCAAGCCAGAACAATCGGATCACACAAAGAACCACACCAGAAGGGAACATAATATCACTCAACGAAAAAGGAACACTCCCTCCAGCGATGGTACAGTTCCATGGAACGGAGGAAAGGCATACGCCATGTGGCTCAAACAAGCTAATAGCAAGAAATTCTCCCACATAGACTTTCACTCGAGAAAAGCAAACATGCCCATATGGGCATGACAAAGCAAATATGTGGATCTCAAATGTCACAGGATATGCTGGCACTGCGGTCAAGAAGGACATTACAGAAGAGAGTATTCAATCCGAAGGACCCTAGTGGAAAAAGTGCAGGCCAGACATGCCCCGCAATCAGGAAACTCAAGGATCAGTAACAACAAGAGCAAATTTTACACATATCACAATGCCAGCCAACCCAACCTTATTTGAGTTCGTAAAAACTAACCTTCTCTTGTGCAGGTTGGAGGTAGAAACCATTCCTGGTATATCGACAACGCTTGCTCAGGTCACATGATAGGGAACAAAGAATGGTTTGCCTCTCTCCGACAACACTATGGAGTATCCATCGCTTTCGGAAACAAAAGCAAAGGAGAAGTCTTCGGGTTAGGTAAAGTAAATCTGACTAAGCATATTCATATAGACAACGTCCATTTAGTGGACAGCTTAAAATTTGATCTTCTCAGTGTGTCACAGCTCTGTCAAAATGGTAGGAACAAAGTCATCTTTACATCTAATGATTGCTATGTTAAGAATATAAGTACAGGAAAAACACTCTTGAGAGGGAAGTGCGAGAACATAGTCTACAAGGTGGATCCTTCTTTTGTTCCTGACAACGATGAATGCAGACTCCACTCTCTGGCACAAGCGGTTTGGACATGCCAGCTTCCCCCTCATTGCCAAACTTCACCATCAAGAACTGGTGAGCGGGCTGCCTAAGGTAGAAAGTAGCATGACTAATGTTTGCAGTGCATGTACAAGAGGAAAGCAGTAAGATCATCCTTCAAAACAAAAAATGAGGTAAGTACCTCTCGACCCTTGGAACTCATACATATGGACCTGTGCGGCCCTATGCGAGTACAGAGTCGAGGAGGAAACATATACATATTTGTGATTGTTGATGATTAATCAAGATATACCTGGACCATATTTCTTATGACTAAAGGTGATGTCTTTGAAAATTTCGAACCCTGGATGAAAGCTGTGGAAAATAATTGGACTGTTCCTTACGAAGTATTCATACTGATCAAAAAACAAAATTCGAAAACTCACAATTTCTTCTTTTGTGCAGGGACAAAGGCATAAGCCAGAACTTCTCTGCACCCAGGACACCACAGCAGAACGGAGTTGTGGAAAGAAAAAATATAACTCTTGAGAACATAATAAGAACTCTACTCCTGGCCAGTGATCTTCCTAGAAACTTTTGGGGAGAAGTCATGAACGCATCTTGTTACATCCTAAATCGGGCATATCTCAGACCTATTCTACATAAGACCCCATTTGAGTTTTGGTGAAGGGAAGAAAACAAAACGTATCCCATCTCAGAGTCATAAGATGCAATTGCTACATACATAACAACGAGAAGGACAGTCTAGGAAAGTTCGACCCTAGAAGCGACGAGGGAACATTCGTCAGATACTCTATCCACATGAAAGCATACAAGGTATATAACAAGAGGTTAAGGAAAATAGAGGAGAGCATTCATGTAGTGTTTGATGAAGATGTGATGGACGAAGAACTAATAGACGATGAAAATGCTCCCCCAATCACACAAGAGGATTATTTCAACATGTTTGAGACGCAGAGCCCAGGAGAACAAGAACCTTCGCTTTTAGATACAGTGAACCACGGTCCCCCCTCACATGACTCGGGGGGAACACGGGAAGAAGAATCAGAGGAACAAAAGACTTGATTTAACTCAGATGGAACAGACACCAGAAGAAGAGGAGAATGCAACAAGCACTAGACGTGGGGAAAGGAACCATATCCCACACTCGTGGCTACAAGACTACGCCTGCACACATCAGGTTCTCCAAACTCAGTTCTCATTAATCAATAACCATGCCTTCTTTGCTTTTGTGTCTTTGATTGAACCTAGAAACGTAGAAGAAGCACTAAAGGACACCGATTGGGTGAAAGACATGCAAGAGGAACTGCATCAGTTTGAAAGGAACAAAATGTGGAGATTGGTTCCTAGACTAGAAAATAGAACGATAGTCGGAACCAAATGGGTATTCAAGAACAAACGGGATGATAAAGGACAAATAATCAGGAACAAAACAAGGCTGGTCGTCAAGGGGTACAATCAACAAGAGGGAATCGATTATAATGAAACTTTCGCCCTAGTTGCAAGGTTAGAAGCCGTTCGTTTACTTATTGCCTTTTCCGTATATCGTGGGTTCAAATTGCAACAGATGGACGTAAAGACGGCGTTCCTGATTGAAAACCTCAAGGAAGAAGTATACGTGTCGCAAACCCCTGGCTTGGAAGATTCCACAAATCCGAACCATGTGTACATCCTCGACAAAGCCTTATATGGATTGAAACAGACCCCCCGTGCATGGTACGAAAGCTTGTCTATATTCCTATTATCTCATGGATATGTTCATGGACAGGCAGACAAGACTCTGTTCCTTCTGAGGGAAGGATGTCATACCCTAGTAGTACAAGTCTATGTCAACGACATTATATTCGGATCTACCAACACAACCTTGACCGAGAGATTCACAAAGCTCATGGAAAGCGAGTTTGAGATGAGCATGGTGGGGGAACTCAAATTCTTCCTGGGACTTCAAGTAACTCAAGAGAGTGATGGGACAATGATACATCAAAAGAAATACATTGGAGAAATAATCAAAAAGGTCAAGATGGAGAACTCCAAAGGACATGCCACCCCAATCTCTCCAAATGACTCACTGGGCTAGGATGAGAACTCACCAAGAGCTGACCAATCACTCTACAGAGGAATGATAGGCACACTTCTATACATCACTGCAAGTAGACCTGATATTATGTATGTTGTGTGCCAGATTTCAGGCCGATCCTCGTGAGACCCACATCAAGCTGTCAAGCGAATCCTAAGGCACCCGAGGGGAATAGAGAACTTGTGCCTATGGTACCCAAGAAATGGGGACTTCAGCTTAGCCGGATACATAGATGCTGACTTTGTAGGGAACAAAGTAAATCGGAAGTCCACATCAGGAATTTCTCAGTTTCTAGGAACTTGCATTATCTCGTGGAGATCTAAGAAGCAGAACTCAGTAGCACTCTCTACCGCAGAGGCGGAATAAATCGCAGCCGCCGCTTGCTGCGCCCAACTCCTATGGCTCAAACAACAGCTAAGTGACTAATGTATTTTATTTGCTTCTGTTCTTATCTTTTGCGATAACACTAGTGCCGTAAATATCTCTAAGAATCCCGTGCAGCACTCTAGGACAAAACACATTGAGATCAAATATCACTTCCTCCGTGACTGTGTAGAAAATGGACTAGTAAGCATGGACTTCCATGGACCTAAGGAACAAATCGTTGACATACTCACCAAGGCACTCAACATGGAACCCTTTGAAAAGCTGCGAATTGTGCTAGGTATGATTTCCTTGGACTGAATATGTGACATCTCATAACCTCCCTACTGAATGGTTGAAATTCGCTAACTGAGTAAGAGTAACTTGATCTCATACATTATATGGACATACACTATTGTTTGAAAATGTGTAGAGTTTAATCTGACTAGGTTGAGTTATGTTTACTAACAAATTATCCTCAGAGTGTTCTTACCCCTAGTCATGATAGAGAAAATCATTCTTCTGGCCCAAAAGATCATTCATAATGTTTTGCACCCACATTACAAGCCCAAATGATGGAAGGAATCTACGACTACCCAAGCCATCTCATGAGTAGACGATCCTATGACCCCTTGAATAAGACTAAGCTCAATGTTGGAGAAGTACTGGGTAACTCCATTCAACTTGAATCTGCCCACTAAAGTGAGTGGCCATTTTTCTAGTGTAAAGGTGGAGTAAAACTCTCTAATTAGCAATTGACTTACTTGTATAGGTTCTGTGAATAGGTTCTACCATCCCTGAGCAGAGAGTAGGGCAGTCAGGTCTTCTAGGTCATTGCTGAGCAGAAAAGCGTGGTCAGTCACCAACTCTCTGACAATGTTCCTGAATGAGGGTTCCCGACTGTCCTCGTCGGTGGATGTTGTAGCATGTCTCCGAGAGCTCCATCGTTCCTGCTACTGTGCTGTGCGGGGACGTTTGGCTCTTAATGGTGTCTCCTTGGTGGGTTTGGAGCCTCTAGCAGTGGAGTCCATCGTTGTCTGCCCACATGTTCGCCTCCTGGGGGGAACTACTTCCTGAGCAGTTGTGTGCTGGGAGGTCTCCTCCTCTCCTTCCGAAGGAATTGTAATTGGTTTGATTGTGGGTTCTTTCTGAGCTATGGGAGACCTGGATCCTCGTATGGGACCAGTGAGGTCAAGGGATCAATTGTTGAGGAGGATGAGTTGGTCGCCATGGTCGGTGATGTCGTAGATCAGGAGTGTTTGTTGATTTAGGGTTTGTGATGTGTTTGCTATTTTTCCTTTTCTTAAATATCTACCAAAAACTTCCGCTCTTTTATTTTTGAAAGGGCCTCTTAATATATACTTGCTTCGTATGTATCTCCACAAATATGTCTGTTTCCAAAAGTAATCAGCCATCTGTTTTCCTTTGCTCTCGTAGATTGTGAGATATATTCTTTCCTTGATTTCCTCGATTTCCTTGATTTGGTTCCTTCTGTTCCAACCAGTCCTTCAGGATTATCCGTGATTTTTTCAAAAGCTGATAAGGTGCGGTGAGATTACCCGAGTGGTACGAAGGGGGGAACCATACTAAACAAAAAAAAGAGGCAGATATGCTTTAAGATTAACTTAGATTTACCTCATGAGGAACGATATCCATAGATTTATCAAAGGGGTCATAGGATCGTATACTCATGAGATGGCTTGGGTAGTTGTAGATTCCTTCCATCATTTGGGCTTGTAATGTGGGTGCAAAGCATTGGAAGGATCTTTTGGGCCAGAAGAACGATTTTCTCTATCATGACTCGGGGTAAGAACACTCTGAGGATAATTTGTTAGTAAACATAACTCAATCTAGTCAGATTAGACTCTAGACATTTTCGAACAATAGTGTATGTCCATATTATCTCTGAGATCAAGTTACTCTTACTCATATTAGTGAATTTCAACCATTCAGTAGGGAGGTTATGAGATGTCACATATTCAGTTCAAGGAAATCATATCTAGCTCAATTCGCAGTTTTTCAAAGGGTTTCCTGTTGAGTGCCTTGGTGAATATGTCAGCGATTTGTTTCTTAGTTCCACAGAAGTCCATGCTTACTAGTCCCTTTTCTACACAGTCACGGAGGAAGTGATGTTTGATCTCAATGTATTTTTTCCTAGAGTGCTGCACGGGATTCTTAGAGATATTTATGGCACTAGTGTTATCACAAAAGATAGGAACAGAAGCAAATGAAATACCGTAGTCACTTAGCTGTTGTTTGAGCCATAGGAGTTGGGCGTAGCAAGCGGCGACTGCGATATATTCCGCCTCTGCGGTAGAGAGTGCTACTGAGTTCCGCTTCTTAGATCCCCACGAGATAATGCAAGCTCCTAGAAACTCGGTCATTCCTGATGTGGACTTCTGATTTACTTTGTTCCCTGCGAAGTCAGCATCTGTGTATCCGCCGAAGTCCCCATTTATTGGGTACCATAGGCAAAAGTTCTTCGTTCCCTTCGGGTACCTTAGGATTCGCTTGACAGCTTTGATGTGGGTTTCACGAGGATCAACCTGAAATCTGGCACACATCATACATAATATCAGGTCTACTTGCAGTGAGGTATAGAAGTGTACCTATCATTCATCTGTAGAGTGATTGGTCTACTCTCGGTGATTTCTCATCCTTGCCCAAGGAGTAATTTGGGGAGATTGGGGTGGCATGTCCTTTGGAGTTCTCCATCTTGACCTTTTTGATTATTTCTCTGATGTACTTCTTTTGATGTATCCTTGTCCCATCACTCACTTGAGTTACTTGAAGTCCCAGGAAGAATTTGAGTTCCCCCACCATGCTCATCTCAAACTCGCTTGTTTCAATCCATATAGGGCTTTGTCGAGGATGAACACATGGTCCAAATGTGTGGAATCTTCAAAGCCAGGGGTTTGCGACATATATACTTCTTCCTTGAGGTTTTCAATCAGAAATGCCGTCTTTACGTCCATCTGTTGCAATTTGAACCCAAGATATATGGAAAAGGCAATAAGTAAACGAATGGCTTCTAACCTTGCAACTGGGACGAAAGTTTCATCATAATCGATTCCCTCTTGTTTTGTTCCTGATTATTTGTCCTTTATCATTCACTTTGTTCTTGAATACCCACTTGGTTCCGACTATCGTTCTGTTTTCTAGTCTAGGAACCAATCTCCACACTTTGTTCTTTTCAAACTGATGCAGTTCCTCGTACATGGCTTTCACCCAATCGTTGTCTTTCGGTGCTTCTTCTACATTCCAGAATTCAATCAAAAACACAAAAGCAGAGGAGGCGTGATTATTGATTAATTAGAACTGAGTTTGGGGAACCTGATGTGTGCAAGCGTAGTCCTGTAACCACGAGGGTGGGGTACGGTTCCTTTCCCCACGTCTAGTGCTTGTTCCATTCTCCTCTTCTTCTGGTGTCTGTTCCGTACCAGAGAACGTTCCTTGCACACTCAAGTAGCATCTCATCAAAAATTGGGAGTAAACATACTCCAACACCTTACATATGTGTATAAAGTTTGCAGAAACAGATAAGCATGTGGCCATTAACCACAACTTCTTGCTGCTCATCTTAGCTTCATCATGCTTTAGTTCTTCTGGAGCCGAATAAAAAACATTTTTAGCTAAATTCATCTATATAAATAACCCATACAACAGGATCATCAAATTAATTGGCCACAGGTACTGCCGATACCAAAGTTCCACATGTTTCTCAGACGACAATAATCAAAAGAAAACTATAAGTGTAAACTCATTATAACTTTGACCAAAGATGACTCGCAGCCCAGTAATGAGCATTTATATGTACTGGAATTATATATATATATATATATGTTGTGAGCATGGTTGCCATATAGGTTACCATTATATATATATTGTGAGCATGGTTGCCCGGTAATGTGGAATTATATATTTTTGGTAAAAACAGTCAGCATGATTGCCATATAAGATGATAACAAAATATCAATAAAGAAGTTTGATATTTTTTGAAAATCGTATTTGTAAAAGATGACTTTCTGAAAAGATGCATTTTCTCAACAAAATTTCAAGATATGATTTTTCCAAATAAGATTTTCAAAACACAATTTTGATAACGTTTATATTCATTACCATTTTCTCTAATTTTTCCATATAATTTTGTTTTTTTAAAATCACTAGTTTTAAGCTAGACAATTCTATTTCGCACCAGGACCTCGTTTATTAATTCATACAAAAGAGTCTTGGCCGAAGGTAGGAATAGTTGTTTCGGGCACAATCGAACTTCTTCCTTCTTGTTTACCAAAAAAAATAACACCTTGCCAAACTTTTCAGCATTTGCTATCCATGGAGCTGCTCATCATGAAACTAAACCCTGTACACAAAAAATACTTAGCTTTCATACAT
The DNA here is from genome assembly GCA_963678935.1 of Umbilicus rupestris. Taxonomy (NCBI): domain Eukaryota; kingdom Viridiplantae; phylum Streptophyta; class Magnoliopsida; order Saxifragales; family Crassulaceae; genus Umbilicus; species Umbilicus rupestris. The sequence goes on from OY787622.1 coordinate 10,975,317, forward strand.
ATACCGATTTTGTTGAGTCCTCTTGGCCGGCAAATCCCAAGTCCTTTACTGGCGAGATTCGGATGATCAATAACTTTGTCCAAGCACAAGGCATCATTCTTATATCACTAACTGTTCGAAAAGAGACGATGCTAAACAAAAGAAAATAAGTATCTTCTCTTTTCTTTTTCTATGGATTCTTTCTATGCAAACATTTTTGACCAAACTGTTCAGATTGATATAAAGAGATCACTTTTTGGTTTTAAAAAGTGGCCAGAGACCACTTGACCACTCACCAAACCAGAAAAGCTCAAGTGAAAATCAGAGAGCCAAAAGGCAAAAAAAAAGAAAAAAAAAGGCATGGATGTGGAGAAGCTCTTTCACATGACCGGCGGCCAAGGCCGCACCAGCTACGCCAAAAACTCGTCCATTCAGGTTATGATGGCATAAAAATTAGTAGCAAGTTTTTGATGCCTTTCTTACTGACTGTTTTGAATCAATCAGATGATGGCATCAGATATGATGAAACACATCACGACCGATGCAATCCAAGACATGTACCGAACGCTAAAGCCCACCAGCGTCAGCATGGCCGATCTAGGCTGCTCTTCCGGTCCCAACACGCTGATCATAGTTGGAAAATTTATTGAAAGTGTGGAGTTAGAGAGCAGCAACATGAGAGGCTCAAAGCCAGAGTTCCAGATTTACTTAAATGATTTGCCTAGCAATGATTTTAACTCCATATTTAAATCACTGCCTGAGTTTTACGAGGAGATGGAGAAGCAGGACGGCACGAGTAGGCGCGGCTCTGTCTTCATAGCAGCCTGTGCTGGATCCTTTTATGCCAGACTCTTCCCTAGAAACTCTATCCACTTTGTGTACTCATCTTACTGCTTGCACTGGCTCTCTGGGGTGACTTTAGCCTGCCTTCTCATCTAAATGTCTTCTTAAATATTTCTCGTGCTTGATATGAACGATTTATTCGTGTAGGTTCCGCCGGGCTTGTACGATGATCGAGGCAAGTCCATAAACAAGGGGAGTGTTAGCATCACAAGCTCAAGCCCTCCGGAAGTGCCAATGATTTACTACCAGCAATTTAAGCAAGACTTTTCATCTTTTCTTCAGTTAAGGTCTGAAGAAGTTGTTGGTGGAGGAAGAATGGTACTCATATTTCTTGGCCGGATAGGCTCGGACCACGTTGACCGAGGCAACTCGTTCCTTTGGGAACTTTTTAGAAAATCCTTGGCCAAGTTAGCATCCGAGGTAGCTAGCTAGTAGCTAACTAGCTCCCTTTGATTTTACAGAAACTCCGAATGTTAAAAAAAATTTTGAATTTTTTTTTTCTGCTGCGCAGGGAAAAATATCGAAGGAAAAAGTGGAGGAATACGAAGTGCATTTCTATGCACCGAGCAAGAAAGAAATAGAAGAGCAAGTGGTAGAACAAGGTGACTTCAAGGTAGACAGGTTTGAAATGTTTGACATAGAAAATGATGGAAATAGCGGATCAAACTTGAGCTACGGAAAAAGATGCTCGGCAGGGATCAGAGCGGTCCAAGAATCAATGATATCGCAACATTTTGGACTAGGGATCATCGACCATCTGTTTGAAACCTACTGTAAGTTTATAGATGAGGAAATGAGAGTTGAGAAAATCAGATCGATGACTTTTTTAGTTGTTCTTAGGAAATTATGAGTTTGGTTTATGATATCATAATCTTGCCGGATGTGGTTGCTGTTCCTTGTTTTAGTTGAGGGATCCAATTTGAAATTAAACTTCTAACCAATCTGGAATAATCAGACTTCAAATTGAACCAGTGTCGATTGAATGAGACTGAACCAAAGCAACTGGAATCGAATTATATCGAACCCAGCCATAATTGAACCGATCAATCGGATTCAATTGTCGAACCGAATCAATCGAGTTCAATTTAACATCTCTCGCTTGATCAATTCAAACTATAGCTTCATCTTCTCCATTTCTAACTTTGCTTCTCCAATCGAATTCAGGAATCGATTCTTCCATTCCCTCCCGCCCACGCCGTAAGGTACGCACGATTATAGCCGGGATCGCTCGATCTGTGGCTGGGCTGACGGGTTCTTCATATTAGGGTTTAATAACCAATTTCAACAATTTATCTGATTGGAGAAAGCTTGATTGTTTTTTCATTGCCAGTAGTTCTTAGACTTTCTGTTGTTGATGCTCGTTGCAATTACATCTTAACTATGCAGAACTACTGATGGACTCGAGCAACTCAGCAGATAGTGTGCATCCAAGAATTGATAAAGATGTTGATTCTTTCTTTACCTCAGCTCCCCCTTTGAAGGACAGTTCAGGTTTATGTAATCTGTTAAATGAATTTGTTGAGCGGGTATCTTCGTTTCGAGGTACAATCTTACATCAGGTTATGTCTAGCATCAAATTTGATACTTAGGTTCTTACTAATGTACATACATTTTTTATATCTGTAGAATTTGATGGAGCAAAAAGGGTCGTGTGTGTCACATCTGGTGGAACCACTGTTCCACTAGAGCAGCGTTGCGTTCGCTACATTGATAACTTTAGTTCAGGCTTTAGAGGGGCAGCATCAACAGAGTAACTCCGTTTCTTTAGTTTGTGAATTTGTGTAGTTAAACTTGTTGGAGAAACAAACTCAAATTGGATTTCATATGAAATGCTCTGATAATGATGAAGTTGTACCTTCAGATACTTTCTCAAAGCTGGATATGCAGTAATTTTCCTATACCGAAGGTGATAAGCGGATTTCTGTTAAGAAACATATAAATTTCGGATTTGTTTTTTTATGTTGCGTGACTAAATGTCATTCTTATGCAGGGGAACCTGCCAGCCTTACTGCAGGACCTTACCCGATGATCCACTTCTTGAGTGCTTGAATGTCAACAACTCAGATATTGAAGGTTTATACTCTGACAATTTCCCGAAGATTCATCTGATTACATTCATTGAAATTTCCCTTGCTCGAAATTGTAACGATTGTTTCCATGGTTTAGTGGTTATATATATAGTTCTCAAAACTTTACTTTATGTTTCAGTAGTTAACTACTCGTTATAAAGCTTTTCACAGAAAAAGGTTTAACAAGTTTCACTTGTAAAATATAAAGAACACAAGTCAGTTTTCCTGAAAGACGTCCCCTCTCCTTTCAGTTATGGAAACTTACTCCGAAATAGTGAAAGAAGCCATTGGCAATCATCGGGCTGTATGATTCACTTCTATTCACTCTAATTTTTTTTTTTTTGGTTTTTCACTCAGTTCTTAGTTTTTACTCTAAGTGTGTGCGAGAGTACATAGGTTGGTTTATCTATAGTAGCTCTGGCTTTGCAAAATTACAGGCAATCGCAAATGGCTTCTTACTGAAAATTCCCTTCACGACTATATTTGAATATTTGCAGGTTAGTTAACCATCATGGTCATTTATTTTATTTTCGGTGGTAGAACTAATTTGGCCTTTAGCAACTCTTCTCAAGGTTTCGGTTCCTTTTTTTTTTTCAATAAACTTAATGCTTATTTATTTGATATTTTCGAAGGATGAAACAAAATCTTGTGATGATTAGTGTTTTATATTTTATGAGCAGATTCTTAAGATGATTGGATTATCTGTGAGACCTCTGGGCCGGCATGTCATGTTCTATTTAGCTGCTGCCGTATCTGATTTCTATGTTCCATGGGAAAGCATGGTACTACATTTTATTTGCTGAGTACATTTTAGCAATTTTACTACATCAGATTTTTTTCCACATATTCTACCTCATACCCCAGCCCTTCTCAACATAATCTCTCCGTTTGTAATTTTTAAGTTTTTCATTCGGATGTGACTGAAAGAGCAAGGTTCAGTTGCTGTCTGGAACTTTTATGCATTTGTGCAATAGATATTATTGTTATAATTAGAGTAGTGCATTGAGTCACTAGACTACTTGATGGATCAATTGTTTTTTTTAATTCATAGGCACTGCTGGAATGCAGATGAGATGGGAATAGCATAATATCACCTTACTTTCCAAAAAAGACCAACACCCACTCCATTTGTAATATGAGGAGACTCCTGTTCTTTAGTTAAACATGCTCAAAAATGTCATACTTCTTTTTTTATTGCTTGTTTTATAGCACTGGACTAAGCGTAACACGCCTAATATTGGTTTTTAGTTGAAAATGCAACTAACTGTGTCATCTATCTAGGGCCCATAATGTCATTCCTTTTCATTGCTTTTGTCTCATTAAGATGATGCTCTGCTTTCATTTATTTCACTTTTAAAGAAAATATTCTTTATTCAGCCATTAACCATGAGAAATGTAAGATTTGAACATCAGATGTTATTAGCAAAATTGTTGGCGCTGAATGTTCAATAAGAAAAAAGCATTAAATACTCTCAAAGTAGTTACATGACTTACATTTTGCATTCTGGAATTGTAGGCAGAACACAAAATCCAGTCAGGATCTGGTCCACTAGATATGCGACTAGCTCAAGTGCCAAAAATGCTTCCAGTGTTAAGGATTGAGTGGGCTCCTTTGGCTTTCTGCATTTCTTTCAAGGTAAAGACTCCTTCAATAGGCCATGCTTACCACATATAATTAACAATCTGTGTACAATACTGATAGGAAACCAAAGGAATTCAAAAATTAGTGATTTGTGTGATGGTTTATTTTAGTGAATTCTTATGCACCTGTTTTGCTTATATGGCGCGTTCATATGATTGTTATTCAGTATAGAAATATAAGTAACTACGTAATTTCCAAATTTCAGCTTGAAACGGATTCGAAGATTCTTCTAGAAAAAGCTGTTATGGCTCTTAACAAGTACAAGATGCATGCAGTTGTAGCCAATGAGCTTTTGAGTCGCAAAGAGGAAGTCATAGTTGTTAGACCAACTGGTAATATAACAGTTCGGCGCAACAAGAATGAAGCGGAAGGTGATGTAGAAAACCCACTCATCGAACTTCTGGTGGAGGCTCACAACTGTTACATCGAAGCCCGATGATCAACACTTACTACAAGTAAATCACAACCAATCAATTTTCTCTTAATCTTATGTTGCTCATAAGTCATTCGTCTTTGTGAATTTATTAGTGGTCCGCATTAGACTGTTACTGCAAAGCAACCCTATAGCAAATAACTGACTCAGTAACTTATGCGGAAGCTATACAGACTAATATCTTTTGCTAGGGAATAACTTGTGGTTTCCTAAGTTTGTTTTCCTTGTGTGATATTTACCAATTATTAAGGCAGACAGGCAATTACATAAAGATTCTCATGGAGCGGTGTACAATGATACCATCCATCTACAATTACCTAATTCCTAACCACACCGGCCAGCCCTTTCATCAACCTCCACGCCATGATCTCCTCATCCACCAGTTACAAAAACCCTGATCTTGAATCTCTCATCCAATGATGCCTCTAACACTGCTTAGCTCATCCCAGTTGACTCGGTCTTTATGGCTTTTTGTTTCAGACCCTGTTCCATTTCCCTACCTGATTTTGGTTCGAAGCTCAGACTTGTAAGAATAACCTTTTTGGATTTCCACAACAACCCATCTGTCAAAATCTGGTCTTTCTGTTGGGGTTCTGATAAAGGAGCTTGTCAGGACAGGCTTTGTGATACGATGCAGAAAGTGGCATTTAGAAGTGGTGAGGGTGAGGAGAGGATCCAGGTGTTTGAGCCGGAGGAGGTCATTGAATATTGATGGAGATTTGGAGTTGAGAGTTGTGGATGTTTGATTGGAGGCTACACGGAATCATCTGGTTGGTGTAATGTTCCTCGGATATTGCCTATAAATTTTCTCTGTACTGTATAGGCTCTTCATCTATGGGGCTGATGAATCTTGGGATCAGCTTTCTCAGTTTTGTGGTTTTGGTCATGGGGTGCAGTCATACAAGGATAATGGTTGAATTCTGCTCAGACAAGCGTACAAATCTTCTATTAATTTAAAATGGCAAGTTGGGTTCTTGAGAAAGGTATGAAAATAATCTAAGATTTAACACTTTAATATACCTCCTTAGGGTGGTATGCAGCCCTTGAACATGTTCCGTACTTGGTACTGGCAGGAATACCGTCATCAACAATGTCAGTAGATTTCTCATAACAAGGACAGACAACCTGTGGGTTGGAGATTGTATGATCAGAGAAAACAGGAACAGGATTTATGTAAATGGAAAAAACTGTAATAGCAAAATACTTGAAGGTAAAACAAAGCAGTTGACTTACTGAAGAAGTGCACAAAATTAATTCCAAGTACATCATCGAACCTGATAATCATGATGATGCCTTCTAGTTCTGGCCAATCGACTGAGCTGCTGAGCTAGGTTTTTCATTGGAGACTAAAATCTACTCGATGACTGGTAACAGACTAATAGAAAGAAAAGAGAGCTGAGAAATGGCAATAATTAAGCCCTGTAATGCCAAAGATACACAGGATGTGTACTTCAAAACTCGGACAAAAACAGCCATCGCCATCATCACTGGCAAGTTTATAGAAATCCAATCCAATCTTGTTACAAGTTATGCATCGATAAATCACTTGTAGTCCCAGAGAAGCCTATCGATTTGCTGCTATAGACAAGCCTATTTGGCATTTTATTAGCTAATGATCAAGATAAGGAACGACTATAACAAGCAGTCTGAAGCTATGAAGTTAATTCCCTGAATTGTCACTGTCCTTGGGTAGTTCTTGATAATTGGAGAAGAACATTGCTTGGTCTGTGGGAAGATATGTACAGGCCAGAGCTGCAGTGCCAAGAGTGATAGCTGTAGCTATTGATCCCCACACCCATCTTTGCCTTCGATTCCTTCTCTGCCTGAGTTGCCGAGCCGATTCTGGTGATACAAGAAATAAAGGAACTGTCAGTACAATATTTATAAAATCTTGAGATCACCATATAGGTTCCTCTCAATGAGGAACCTAAGTAAACAGCATCAGCAACTTCCCATGTTAATTCACAGCCTAATGAAACAAACAATTCAATGTCCGACGTCCGCAGTTAATAATCTTCACATTTATGTTACCAGAAAAATTGAGTAAATGGTTAAAAAGATAAGAAAATAAATGTAGTTGCAACAATAACCTTTTATTTTTAACAGATGTATTGGTCCATATCATTTCAACGTCTTCAATAACGTGAACCGCTATTTCGTAATTAGTGATTGCACAACATCATTCAAGATGATATCTAAATTATACATTAACTGCACATACATCTTGGGAATGTGGAAGCACCTAAGTAGAATTTCAAGATAAAGAATCTATTGTGTATGCCAACAGTGTGTACTTATTTATTCACACACACGTGGAAAGTTAAAAGTAAGAGATTACTGAATATTACCCATGACCTCCTGATTCCTCTGAGACATCTCCTGATTAACAGCCTCGTAATAGTGTAGTCTGTCATTTAATCGCGAGATTTCAAAGTTCTTCAATTCCAGCTGCACTTCCATTTCTTTCTCAGCTTCTGCCTTGGCAATGCCTCTTCCGACAGCCTCCGATACATACCGAGCTACATTAATTTGTTCACATACATTCAAACCACTTCCAAGATCAGCCTCGGGATGAAGCGGAAAGTTAGCAGGAAGAGAAATGCCCACCGAGGATAGCTGCTCCCTCAATTTCAGCCACTGGCATCGCAAGTGCTGCAGAGCATCGTCTGCCTGTTTCCGCTGCTCGATCTCCACGAATAAAGCCAGCTTCATCTCACGCAGCTCTAATTCAAAGTCACGCGGAGGAGCCTGCCAGGGGAGTGATGTACTGCTATCGGAGGATAACTCTATATCAAAAGAAAAGAAGGGCTTCAGACCGAAATGTGATTTTGAAATCAAACTAATCAGTTACAGATTATAATAACTGGATGAAATCAATAATCTGATTTAGAGAAATTATCAAGAACAACATAACAAATAAGATACTCCTCGGGGACCAGCAAACCAGACATATTATGTTCCTTTTATGGAGTGTGTACAATGCGTCAAACTTAGTTAAATGAAATAGGCAACAAATACCTTCCGGAGCATCATAAAATTCTCCAGCTGAAGAAGCAAATTTTACCGAAGACTCTAAAACCAAATTATCTTCGCCATCACTGTAGCTACTGCAGCTCAGAGAGTCGCGGTGATCAAGGAAATTATAGCTCTCCCCATCTCTGGCAGTACTCTGAGAATCAATCCCATCCACAACCTTATTAGAGACTTCAGGACCCTCAACTTTCTCATCAACAAATTCATCTGCATTCTTGTTGAGAACAGGATGAGTATCAACTCCAGGTACGAGTACATCCTTCTCCACAGTGGACATCTCAGTCTTCACATCGACAGACGATGAGTTGTTCACTCTATTTTGGACTTGTGAAGCTTCATTCCCAATCCCCTTCGATGATCTCTTTGCAAGGCTCGCCCCTCGCCGTTTGTGATTGATGATATAAGGAGAAGGAGGGAACGATGAGGGAGCATCAGGAACAGGAGTTGCCTCAGGGGTGGTATATAGCGCTGGAGACATGCGAGCCCAATGAGGTTTCTTCTGGACAACTTGTTTAGTAGTATTTCCATCAATTGAACCATTTCGTTTCTCAGGCCTGAAAGTGACCTCTTTCGTATTTTTCACATGAGCGGACTTCGTAGTAGATTTCTCTCTAGCAGCTCCTGGTTCTAATAACCTATCCAATGCTATTGCAGTAAATGTTGGCATTCTTCTGCCAATAACACCTATTACCTAGGCCTCTCAGATAATTCACCTGTAACAATATCAAAGATTGAGTACTCATTTACAAAATGATATCTGCAACCTTGATTCCTAGTAGGCATTAACTCTCCTTAAATTTATTCAAAATACACTCAGGCAATCGTCTTATACAACTCAAGAACTGAGCCCCAGTTATACCATCAATTAGGCAAATGCATTTCCCCACGGAAAAATTTCACACAACTCTTTTTCCCAGTGTCAGTATCAGAATCCAATACACAATAATCCCTCAAAATTCGACCTAGTCTAAACTCTCAAATACCAACCCCCGCAATTCAGAACCTAAACGAACAACAGCGAATAGCGAAAACCACCTTGAAGCTTCAACAACAAATAAGCTATGGAAATCCAGACCAAAGCAACGCGCCTGAAAATAAACACCTGGGAATAGAAAGATTTGGAAAAAAAATAAAAATAAATATCTGACCTTATTAAACCCTAGATGAGTCGGAATCAGGCGACGAACAATCGGAACGACAGGAGAGGGAAAATGGAGAAGATTTTAGGGAAGCTTAATCGTCGATGGAGAAGGGTCTTTCATCTTCTCACCTCTCTCTCGACGACGAAGACGAAGCTTCTCTGTAGGTCCCCAACCCCCCCAGCGGGGTTTTTCTGCTTCGCTTTTTTAGGGTATTATTTGAAAATGTCATTATTGCCCCTTGAAATGCTGTGACGTCAGAAATTAGTGTGCCTCATTAAGAATATAAATGGTAGTAATAAATTTGGATAATTATTCATTAAATGATACTTTAATCATGCTCGAGCACAATTCGTGACCTTGTTATATAAACGAGTCGAATACGAGCAAGGGATGCAATCTGTATGATCGTGAATAAGTCGTTCATGAATGGTTGATACTTATAATCCCTAAAACGCTAATTTGTGAGAATATTTTTATATAAAATATAATTTAGTAGAATATTGTTCTCATTTGCACTCATTTATATCACCCGCACTCGTTTAAAAGATCGTTAACTATAAATGTTCACTTCAACTAAACTTAGTTAAATTACTTGTTCGAAGATCGACTAAAATCAACTCAAACACATATTTTTCAAAATTGTAAAATTTCGCGTCAAACTCAAATTCGTAGAAATACTATCAAACCAAGATTCATTTTACCGGACTCGACCAGGTTCATTTACAGTTTATAAATGAAAGAGACAAAAGTATGAGGTCATTTCACAATAATTAACTTTCTTTTTTAAAAATAGACGATAATTTCTATTTTGATTCGGTCAGTTTATATTGCAATAAAAAAGTTCACATTTTATCAAACATTTCAATGGAAAATGAGAAAAGGATTCATTAGGTTAAAAGGGCAAAACGGTCATCATGGGACCAAGATCAGGGCTGACGTCACTGCCAAGATCAGTTTGTGGAAGAGATCTTAGCGTGGTGGTGGCGCTCCTGCATCCCCGGGTGTCCTAATCGATCGACACGTGTCAGTTTGTTATGGTGGCGTGATGTCATTATAAAACCTAGAGAATGAAGACACTTGTTTTATTAGAAAAATGATTGTTTTGTCTCTAAGCTTGAAGCAAATGGCTTTTTTTTACCAAACAGACTTGGCCAATATGGTCAACTTTGACTTTGTGAAAGCTTTTGAATGCCCAAGTCAAACTTTAAAAATGGTCATACTCATACATACCTTTTCATATTCGGAATCACAGCAAACAAAGGATGGATGAATCTTGGTCGCTTTTTTGGCGGGAGAATGAGTCAGCAAACGGGTCACATTGGCCTCTAGGTTGAATAGCCAAACTTATACTGTCTCGGATCCTTCAATGAGCCTCCTCCGAAGGACTCGGGTCTAGCTTGCTGTATCCTTGGCAGTGTTTGGTTGCCCTAAACATGACTCCAGTCACTAGAAAAAGTACCTTTTTTTGGTAAGATACCCAAGTAGAGTAATTATAAACGAATGTCCAAGAAAATAGATGAAATTTATGCAGCATGACATAAAATAATGGTACCTCATGAGTTTGTCTGTTCGGCTATTTATAGGTCTTGATGACCTTGTCGTCAAGAGCTCGTGCGGTCCTTGGTTGACTCAGTAAATCGGCCGCCAAGTTCGGAGAGCGTTATGCTGCCTGCATGGTTATGACAGCAATAATTACATGAACTTTCTGGCAAAGGATTAAGTATCGTTCAGAGTTCTATAGATGTTGTCCTAAACCTGAACAACCGTAGCGTAAAAGACATCAGACCATGCCATTCCAGCACAAGAGCTTCCAACCCATAACTGTCTAATCCATGACACCATTTTTCTGGAAAACCTTACCATACAAAAAACTGAGCTCTTGTAATCCTCCGATAAAAGATTGCATAACTGGGTATCCAACAAGAACCCAAATCGCATCGCCACTCCTTGTATTTGCCTCTCAGTCATTGGGATTGTCATTGTGATCAAATTTTGAGTCCTGGACTGAAAAAATGGTGATAAGATTTGATCTACAGCTTGAATCCTGAACCTCAAAGGAGATGGACATGGCAGTTGGATACTGTTTGCTCTTTATTTCTAATACAATGTAGAACAAGACTTGAGCTCTGAACAATAAATGCATGTATGTCAGATACATGGATGAAGAGATTGACACAAGATCCTACATGAATGGACTAAGAGTTTAGATTGATGACTATATAACATAGGCAACTAAAGTAGTTGCCAGAAACCAAAAATAGAGTGTAGCCTGGGAATTTTAGCCCACCAGCATTTCTTGAAATTGGTGAACAGACCATCAAAACCAACCACAATATCAACTCTTACCAGCATAAATCTCAACTTATGTCACCTTTCGTGCTTTGTTTGGTAGAACATTGTCAGGAAGGATTAGCTCTGGAGGAGTTTCACGGACAACACCAATCATTGACTCATAGTCCTCATCACGACGGGCAAACTTTTTCCGAAGAACCTTCTCAAATTCAATTTCCTCAAAACCCTTGGCATTTTCAGCAGCATGAACCTGTGCTAGGTTGCTGTAGTTAGTTGCAGACTGGGCAATGAAGGCTATTTCCTCTTCTGTTAGCTTCCTGAGAAACTTAGCAGGGTTACCTCCCCACACCTGTAATTCAAAACAAATACTCTTAGTAAATGATCCAACTTGTGGTTCCTGTAATTGTGTTTCTGCATATTCCCAAGAGGCTGCATATAATTAAGAAAGTACTTTGGTGAGTGGACACTGAGCTCATTAATCAGCTAGTTGAGACATTTACATTTAGGCATTTACAAGTCAAGCTACTGAAGTTACCATGTTCAAGATTTGGGCAAGATGAATCCTAAAAATTAGTAAATCAGCATTCACGGCCCACGCAAAAGTACTACAGAATCATGGAATGTGAATTTGCAGCGTCCTACTTCTCTCAACTATCGTCTTCATACATATATCAAGTTAAGACTTAATGGATATGCTAGCACACTTAAGTTTTGGGCAAGATGAATCCCATAAATGAGCAGAAAAACAAGCACTGCCCTACAGTCACCATATCAAATGTTAAAAGAGGGGAGAGATAATTTAACAATTCAGTTTAGCTGAGGAAAATATATTGCAGCCATTAGGAATTATAAGAAATAAAGACCTAAACCATTACAAAAAATGGGTCAGGCAAAACCTACTGAATCTAACATTACTAATAAGTAGCAACTGGATTATCAAGCAGATGTTGTTATAGGTTCTTTAAAAATTTACATAACTAAAATAAAAGTCATAAAATGAGGGTTATTTAAATGCTTCATGATGGATGTAGATGTACACCAGGATATTTAGAAGACTACCAATTCCTTAAAATTAAGCATTGAAGTGTGAAGCTTTAAAATAGCATTCAAAGATTTCAGTGCATTAATAATATTAGCTTAATAGTTGGTAAAGGCGAATAATGGAGACAAACGAAAGCGATATGACTGAAAGGAAAAAAACATTCAGTTACATGATATACAATACACCAAATTAAATCTTGTCACCGATGTGGCCATTCTACTCCGATCCTATTTAATGATGAGGCTTTATTTCAATAACGATTGAACACCATGGTACGCGATAGCAAAACCAGAGGTATTTGAAAGTTTAAATTCCTGCAAGTAAATAAACTAATAGCTAAGCAAAACCATGTGGCATTCATAAGAGAGACACAAGAAGAAGAAATTTCATAATAAGCTGGAAAAGCGTACTAATATCAGTTGTTATAAAAATAACCCTTGAATTGTAATGATTAAGGGAATAAGCTGTCTATTGCAGTTTATGATTCACTATAAAAACATCAGACACAGGGCTTTATCAGAAAACCAATTACCAAAGGCAGCTGGAAGTTCCTAAAGGGAAGTTAAAAAGTGAAAATTCGGTAACAGTGTATCCTCAGCTACTTGAAAAATTTATATTATGTGATAAATATTCTCATTGCCATGCAGAAATAAGGTTTAGGTTCACCTCTCCACATGGTATTCTTGTATTCTGCCTAACAAGGGCTCCAGCAGCAACCATTCCATGTTTCTCCACATGAACCCCATCAAGGAGAGTAGCACCCATACCAACAAAAGCTTCATCTTCGACAGTGCATCCATGTAGGATGGCACTATGACCTGTATCGCATTTGAATCATCAATAGATTTCAGGATATTCAACATAACTTCTGCATGCTGAGTTTTAAAGGAATAAAATACAACATACTAACCTACAGTTACATTGTCACCAATGATCGTGGGCAGAACTTTCCCACTTAGATTTGACTTAGCTACATGAACAAGGGAGTTATCTTGTATATTGGTCCCGGATCCAATCCTGATGTTGTTTACATCACCTGCATCAGTGATGTGAATGAGAAACTAAGGCTTTCTCTCTTCAATCATTCAAGTTGATATGGAAGGATCCTACAGGCATAACCTTTTAATCAATCTATGATATCAGATTAACAACATGAAAATAGAGCAGAAAGCGCATTAGGGGTGAGAAAGATCCAAATAACAGTTGGGAGAATTACTTGGTTGCACCTAACCCTTGAGTGATCCAGTTACACTCATCTATCCTTCTTTATGGCAGTTTTCAAGGGCTGCAGTTTTTCTACGGTCCAAGAACATCAATTGAACAACTACAGTTTCCTACCATTTTATATTTCACCAATCCATCCTTTTCACTTTAAACTAAACTCAGTTGACACTTGGTCAACGGCAATTTTAAAGAGCAAACATAATTCAGATTTAACCATGACTTGCAGCTTACAGGAATAGAAGGCACTCGATCGACAGATAAACATATATGATAGATGGCGTACAAGAATCCAACTGTAGCCTAAGAGGCTAAGACTACGTTAAATGCTGCTCACCTCTCAAGACGCATCCATACCAAATGGAAGAAGCCCTTCCCACCTGAACATCCCCAATGACAGACGCACTAGGAGCCACAAATGCATCTTTATCCACCACAGGAGCCTTGTCAAATATGTTCATAAGCGTCCTATGCCGGGAAACTACTCATTAAAACAACGAAAAAAAATTACAATAATCAAACTAAAGCTCCCATTTTCAAAAATCACATAAAAAGAACAACCTAATCACAACTCTTTCAATCGACACAGATAAAAACTGATGATACGTTGATACGAGCATAAGAGTAAATGCCAAATACTAAGGCCTAATTTTGAGGGCTTATTAGTCTAATAAACAACTTTAAATATCTTAGGATATAATCTCTTGTAAGGGTTTAGTATAAAATCCAGAGACCGTATTGGATTTGGGTATCAATGAATTAATCCTAATTTCTTCTCTCCCGACTCCTCCCTTCTCCAAACCCTAGTTCCCTTCTCTTCTAATCTCATCAGAATCTATTGTTCCTTACCTGTTACAAACACTACTGTCAGTATCATACGTACACATCAACTACAAGCGTCGAAAGCATGGAATACAACCCTAGCTAACCCCAGCTACATTGACTCCTGATTCACCACCCTAAACAAATCGACGGGTGCTAATAGATCACGAATTCGACGGAAATGGACGTGAATCGGCGGAGACTTACGCTGCTCTCGCAAGTAATAATTTCCTTGGAGGCGACAACCGAGACGATCTATGGCTTGGCCCGATTCGCGGATCCAAAATCCGACGGTGTAGATTGCTTTTCCGAGCGTGCCCATTCCTCCGTGAAGCTCCGAACTTTGGACCTTCTGAAGCTCTTCTTCTTCTTCGGCTGTGAACTGAGAATTCAGAGCCGAGAGGACGAAGACAAAATAGAGAGAGGGTTGGCCAGAGGGACAGCGTGCAGCCATCAGATGCTGGGTAGTTATTGCATCTTTCACACTCACATAACATTGACCAATAGTTTCTTGACACGTAAGTTACATCATTTTTCCTAAATTTTCATTTTATCCAAATTTAGCAAACTAGACGTTGAGCGTATGGAGAGAAGGCTGAGAGGAGACGGAGGGTAGCCAATCTAGCAAGGCCCGGTTGACAAGCTCCGGAACTTCGTCGTGCGGGCAATGACCGGCCTGGAGGTGCACGAGGGACGAGTTGGGATAGAATTCTTTGATCCGGTTAGCCTTGGCAGGGCCGACCCATGGGTCTAGGTCTCCCCATACTAGCAGCAGCGGGCAAGAAAGTTGGCTCAGCATGCTGTCCAAGCTGTACTTGCTCTGATTCGACATGAAACGACTCATCAGTCTGCAAAAACAAAAATCACCATTCATTTACCTGCAAAAACAAATTACCCGTCCGCAGACCTATTCCTGTTTATGCGAGGTGAAATGGAGATATTTATATTTACCTATAATACACTTCACCCGCATTGGGGTCAGCTGCAGGCTGTAGTATCGACTCTACAAGATAATCATCCACGTTGGAACTATTTATGTATACCTGCGTCAAAAAAATGTAATGAGATTACGAGCATATGCTGTGACAGATATTATGCAAGGATAGCAACGTACACTTTTTAAGACGGATTGAATGCGTGCTGGCTGTTTTGCTTGCCAGAATACAATTCCAAGAACTATGCGCTGGAAAACTTCCTTGAGAGGTTTTAGGACGAGCTTTTGTATTATTGACTCTTCTGATTTATCAGTCTCACTGCTTCCATTACCGAACTGTCCTGCAGAATTTAGTAGAACCACACCAGCGACCTGCTCTCCAAGTCCCACGGCTGAGGCCAATGCAGTGAATCCTCCGAGGCTGATAAGGATAGTAACAACTTTTCAATGCAATTAGCAGAATAGGGACAGGTAAATTAAACTTTATGTAGAGCGTTTCGACTGGGGAGGTTGTGACTGTTAGAAACTCAGTGCAGGTTCATATGCAGCGCTAGTGTCTAACTAATTAAGTAAAAAATGCATCACGGTTTAGCTACTGAAAATCAGGTCAATTCTATTAGATTGTTGACAAAAGATGCGTGGTAATATCTATCAATCCGAGAAAATAAGTACCTGTTCCCGACCAAAACAGCCGGTTCATGTACAATCTCATTCATGAAATCCACTACTTGATCCTTCCAAATCATAGCGTCATAATCAACAAGTGCCTTCTCACTCCATCCAAACCCCAGTAAATCCAATGCATAAACCTTGTAATGTTTAGCCAACTCCGGTATGTTGTACCTGTCCATGTTTTCCAGCGAGATGAGAACCATTCTATACTATTCGCATGTCTTACTCCATAAACAAAGATGCATACACAAAAAACCAAAACTGTTTTAAATTTCACTGCAAAATGCATCTAGGGAGAATGAGGGAGCATTCCATTCAAACTCTCCATGATGCGTTACACAACATTGTTTCGGTCACGCAGAGAATTCAATCATGAGAAAGGACTCGTCAGTCGTCAATTTGATCATAGATAAAACCACAAGTACGCCAGTGCGCACTTGAACATGAAAGTTTATGAAATTGGTGTTTAAAGACAACTCAAACCTCCAATGAAATGCAGAAGCGCCAAATCCATGAATGAGCACAATAGGAGAACCTTCTCCTTGCACGACGTAATGTATCTTATGCCCTTTCCACATCCAGTAATTATATCCTTCAGGCCTGAACGGCAGCCTCTCAATCCCTAAAATACACATAGCTCGAATCGCGCATAAGAAACAACTAACATCCAATAAATCATTTAGCGAACCCAAGAAACTAACAATTACAAATACCATCCTTCCGCATCAAACCAACAAATTATCTAGTGTTAAGAGAAGCCGAGGCACCTTCTAGTGTCGATTGATTTCATATGAGACCACTTCGCTACTAGGGTTCAAAATTTAGAAATACTAAACACTAAAAAGGCGAAAGCCGCAGTAAAAACCAGGGTTCCTCAACTGACCTAGAGCAGATTCAGCAATCAATGAAGAACTGCTGGCCATAGAAGCTCCAGCTGCTGCCATTATCACCCCCTTCAATCCAAACCCTCTCCTGCTCAATTCACATCTGCTTCCTTCATTTCCAAAATTCAACACCACAAAACAACCACCCCCAACATCACCAATCAGCTTCTCAACTATAAAATCTGATACTTGAATCGAACCAAGATTGATGACAAAAACACTTACTCGGCTTGCAGAGCTTTGCAGGCACCACAAAATGCCTCTTGTTGCTGACTGGATTCAAGAACTCTGTGCCAACCAAAGTCGACACAGCACTCGCAGAAGACATCTATCTATCCAACAACCCAGAAATGGGATCGACGAATGTGAAAGAGAAGTTCTTGTAGAAGATCTTTTTTTCTGGGAGGAACCGTCATACGATGGATGGATGATTGGTGTCCGTTGGTTTGGCGTTGTGGCGATTTATCAGTCCCAGAAGTCGAAAGTTGAAACCTTTGACCATCGAAACGACCTCAGGGACTAAACTATAAATACACCAAAGTTAAAGCCCTCGTTGTGGGTCGGATTCAATCGCTGGGCTCTCCTCCGTCTTCTTCTAGATCGCCGGACGGACCTCACGCCGGCGCCGCTGAATTTATCGAAGTTGCAGAAGCGTACTTTAGGGATTCATCTTTTCGATATCGCCGCCATTTTCAAATCCAATTAATAACCTTGTCGTCGTCGTCGTCGGGATTCTGCATATGACCAGATGCTCGAAAAGATCTGAGCTTGCAACATTGCGGCGCTCTCGTTGAGTTATGCGCTCACTGAAATGGCTGACAAGAGCTAAATCTTCGGTCTTACACCCACTGGCAGCACTATTTATCAATCCCGTAGCGCGAACGACTGCCGGATCGCAGTTCTCGTCCACAGCTCTGGTAAATTCCGTCCATTCGCAATCCAAGGACGTCGCGGCATCGTTCAAGGATTGGTTCAGGTCGGGTAAGAACCCGTTGTTCGACGACATTTTCAGAATCTTGGCTATGTATAAGGAAGACAGCGAATCCAAGTATGTGGATTCGGCTTTGGAGAAATTAGGTCTGCGGCTGAATGAAAGATTGGTGTTGGACGTATTGAGTTACGGAAAGGATGTTTTGACGTGTTTGAAGTTCTTCGATTGGGCTGGAAGGCAACCTGGGTTCGGACACACTCGTGCGACATTCATCGCCATTTTTAAGATTCTGTCAAGGGAGAAGCTCATGTCTTTGATATTGGGTTTCTTGGACGACTTTTCGAAGCAGAGGTACATTAGCAGGACTAGATTCCATGATGTCTTGGTGATGGGTTACGCGGTGGCTGGGAAGCCTCATGTTGCACTCCAGGTGTTTGCTAAAATGAGATTTTCAGGTTTGGATTTGAATGACCTGGTTTATCACGTTTTACTGAATTCTTTAGTTGAGGAGGGTTTGTATGATGTGGGGGAGACGATTCTTAAGCAGATTAGATTGCGAGGTTTTGAAAATGAAGTGACGCATTCGATTACTGTGAAGAGTTTGTGCAGGCAGAAGAGGTTGGAGGAGGCAGAAAGTTGTGTTCAAAGGTTGATGAGAGATGGGCATTATTTGAATGGGTACACTGTTGGTACTCTTGTGGATGCATTTTTTGAGAATGGAAAGGCCAATGAGGCGTTAGAGTTGGTTGATGTACTTAGTGTGATAGGTAAGAAGAAGGATTTGGAACTTGTTTATGGTATTGCAGTTAGAGGTTTAGTACGATCCGGGAGGCTAGATGATGCTCTCGAGTTTTTGAAGACCAAAAATTTATCAGAGGGGTTTGTTCCCAACGTATTTCAATGTAATCAACTCATTTTTAGGCTGTTGAAAGAAAACATGTTGCAGGAAGTATATGATCTTTTGATGGAAATGAAGCAAGATGGAGTTTTTCCGGATAGGGTTACCATGGATGCAGCCTTGTGTTTTTTATGTAAGGCTGGAATGTTGGATGCCGCACTTGATTTATATAGTTCAAGGGCCGAGTTTGGACTCTCACCTAGTGGGATGGCTTACAACTATTTAGTAAGTACTCTTTGCCAGGAGGGAAGGACGGACGAGGCATATGATTTGCTGAAGAGCTCTGTTGACCAAGGATACTCTTCTAGCAAAGCTATATTTTCGATTTTAGCCGATGCTTTGTGCAGAGAGGGGAAGCTTGATAAGGTGAAGGAGGTAGTTTTCTTCGCTCTTGAGTGCAATATTGTGCTGCGAGATTCAAGTTATAACAACTTCATATCGGCTCTGTGCAAGGCCAAGCACGTGGAAGATGGTTATTTTATTCATCAACACCTTAATAAAACGGAAAGAGTTGCTCCCAAGCAGGCTTACTTTAGATTGATACACAGCTTTTACGAAATTCAGAAGGGTGATATTGCTGTGAGGCTCATCATGGAATTGCAGGAGAAGGGTCATACTCTAAATCAGAAACTGTTGCAAGCTGTTGTCTATTGTGTATGTGAATCACGTGATCCCGAACAAAGATTTTATCAGTTGCTGCACATGCAGTTATCACGTTTTGGTCCCAGTTGCGATGTCTTCAACTGCTTCATAGACGGAGCTGGGCACGCCCAAAAACCTCTCTTGGCTAGAAATGTGTATGAACTGATGAGAAAAAACAGAATCTTGCCTAACCTTGATTCCGATATTCTGATGCTACAAAGCTATTTGAGGAGTTACAGAATATCGGATGCTATCAATTTCTTTAATGAAGTGAAAAACAGTCAAGTAAGTAGGCAAAAATTCCACAATGCTATGGTCGCTGGTCTATGCAAAGCAAGCAAACAAGTTATTGCTTGGGATCTTGTCCGCAAAATGAGAAGTGAGACCAAACTGGTTCCGAGTCTCGAATGCTATGAGCTGCTTGTTCATTCATTTTGCAGGGAGCAGAACTATATAATGGCAATAAAAGCCGTCAATGAAATGGAGAAAGCTGGATATCGCATTTCAACATTTGTCGGCAATGCGCTAATTTGGCATTCCTTTAAAGGTAAAGAATTATACAATACTTGGACTTCCGTAAGGGATTCAAGTAATGAAATATCTGGCTTGTTGCTTGGCCAGCTAATTGGTATATTTTCCGAGTGTATAAGAGTGGACCTCAGTATTGAAAAATTAGAAGAACTACTTGGCAAATGCTTTCCTGTTGACATATATACTTACAATCTAATGCTGCAAAGTGTGAGTATGACGGACATCGATGCTGCTTGTAAGCTTTTTAATAGGATGCGCATGAAAGGTTATGAACCTAACCGATGGACTTATGACATTTTGGTTCGAGGCTTATTTAAACATGGTAGGACGGCTGAAGCAGAGAAGCAAGTTGATGAGATGTTTCATCGAGGTTTTTCTATGAGTGGAAACATATAAACGCAGTTCTAACTGGTAAACTATGTTCACAGGCTGCTTTAGGAGTAAATTACATTGACGTTTCACATCATCAATATTCATCACACTAAAAGCATAACAGGTCTGACATTCGTAACAAATAGATTATTGCTATTTTGTTTCATTACAGATTTGTGATTGCTAATCCTAACTCAGAGAGACAATCACACGCCTCAGCTGTCATCAACCAGCACTTGAAGGATCGTACACCTCCAAGGCTGCTTTTGTGAAATTCACATATGTGGCTATAAGCCCACTTATAAGATATATCCGCTTGGGATTTCTCAATATAACTGGCGGCTGAGCTAACAAAAAAACAAGACTGGCCGGCTAAATCACTTCTAAAATTTGCATCAGGTACAAGTACAATCTCCTCTCACTTCCTCTATGAATCTATCCGTAGTTTGAATAAGACAGTTACTTCCATTGTTTCTGAACTTCTGTTACCAATGACTCTCTCAGTCTCAGAAGGACAATTTTTATGGTTTTAGCTTTCCTCTCAATCCAAAAAATGTCCATATTACTGCAGGCTGTTGAAATTATTTCCCCATTCCTCATTTTGACTCATGATTCGAGATACTATTTTGCAGATTTTCATCCGGAGAACGAATCTTTCCCCGAAATGTTTCAAATTAGAAAAGAGTAGTACAGTGATTAGCTTCTTGATGAGCTTGGTCTCAAAAGAAAAAAGTTGTTAAGAAGCATGCATCTACCTGTTCAGCAACAGATTTTTTCATCTCTGTGGTTGGTCCTATGAGGAGGCGCGTCAATTGCTTGTTGAAAACAACAGAATTTTTCTAGGCGTGGGAAGACAAGTTGATCTTCCCAGCAAATAGTTCCGCGATAAAGATTTGCAAAGTTACTTTCTTGAGGCCTGTCCTGACTCAGTTCATAACTTATAAAATCAGGGAACAACCTGCTCTTATGTTCCTCAATGCCACCCAGAATTTATTCCTCCATCCATTGTACTTTTTCGTGTATGATCTTCATTTCGCTCAAGCTTGTTTGTGTACAATTAACTTAGCCCTTGATTCGGGGTCTTTGGAATATAAAAATTCTTTGTGTTTGAGATGAAAACATTTCAGTGTAGCAGGTCAGTTTTCATCTGTAATTTTTGGGCATTCAACAACTGGAGAGGCGCCATAAATGGATACTTGCTAGTTTTGTGTTGGATAAATAGAGACTGCAAATTATTGAGCTAAATGACGTTGAAGTTGCAAAAGAAGAGAACAAATAGAGGCTAGGATTTTATAGATGCGTAAAAAATGTCTGATACAATACAGAAGATAAGAATAAATAGTTAACAAATAATATGTTAACGGACTAAACTAACATTTATAGTAATATGAAAATATTACTATCTAATATCTCATTCAATCTCGCTATGCAAACGTAGGAAGTATCGAGAGTTTGCTAACTAAAAATGAAACCGTTATTTGGAGTGGGCATTCATAGACATGTCAGCAATTTGCTAGAGGAAGTGAGACGTGACAATCCCTAGTGGTGACGAGTGAAATGACAATCAATCTCAATGTGTTTCGTATGCTCATGATATACAAAGTTCCGAGTAATCTGAATAGCGCTAGCATTGTCACAAGGCATAGGAGTGGGATTAGAAAGAGCAATGTCCATATTAGCAAGTAACCAATGCAACACACAATCTCAGCTGTAGTAGAGGCTATGACATGATATTCGTTTTATGTGACAATCAAAAGAAAATACACAATTTCCAGTGGCTAGACTTACGATCAGAAGGATTGATGGCCCAATCAGCATCCGAATAAGCTCGCAACTCCAAGAAAGAGGTAGATGGAAAGAGCAAATTCTGAAACTGAGTCTCCCGAAGATATCCAAGAATACTGACGAGTAGTATTTATGTACTCCAAATTCAGTGAATATGAAGTTCCAATGCAGGTCAAAAATAATTTGTAAACCGAAGTATTTCGGGTCGTCCAAGGAATAAACTAAGCTTATGCACTATGTAAAATCTAGTTCTGTTTAGCTATCTCGATTTGTGAATTGATTTTCTATAATGATTTGGACTAAGACAAGCAAGCTAAGGTTAAATTGCCAAATTTTGAGAAGATTCCAAGGTTGATTTCACTTGCCTAGTGTTTTCTAGTAAAGTGACAAAGATGAATGGATGATTGAAGACTATAGAGGTTATGAATAGATCAATCTTATAAACTAGCTTTCGTTCAATTTCGATTATCGATCTATTACGGAAGTCGAATCTCAATATCTCAATATATTGATACGCTCTAACTTCCTCCACTAATCACAAACCGTCGCTATGATGATCAGTAAAAGAGTTCGGATTAAGCTTACCTAACCTCTAACTTATCTCTATATGCTACTTTCGTATGTCAATAAGCTCAAAGCCGGTTTTACTCTCATCTTTCTTAAGTATGTATCTCTCAATAACGTACTTAAGTTAAAACGGATTTCATGCTGGCATTCTTTCAAACATCTAGCATGCATAACTTAACATACTTGAGTAAACTGTAATCCATCAATCATCCATTTAAACTTTCATTTAGAACATCATCACAGTACTTTGAACACACTAGACAAGATTCATCAACCCTTGGAATTAGGTGGATTACTCACAATACATGGAAAATGCTTTCATTGCTTTCATAGATACAGATCGAGTCACGAATCCAATTCTCTAACGAAAATAATAGATTACAACCATGCACTCGAGTAACAAAGGATCGAAACACTCTTTTCTTCCTTCTTTTCTTCTCTGGTTCGTCCTCTCTTTTTGTCCCAGCTCGTCACCCCTTCGTCCAATCCAATCTGCCTCTCTTCTTCCTTTTACATCCCTTCAAATTCTGTGAAAATAAGCTGAGCTGTCCGTATCGGTCGTACCAATACAGTCGATACGATTTTATCCACTCCACACGGTCGATACGACCTCAGCTGAAAATCAAAGATTAGACGCGATCGTATCAACCTTGCCGAACGTATGGATATTGTCAGTCCGGGAGATACGGTCAGTACGGGCTTGGGGCAATTTGACATATTCCTCGGCTCTTTTGCACGCAGTTGCCTCTAACTTTACTCTCCATGGCGCTTGAGCTGATTGGCCCTGAAACAAGAAGGAGAGAGTGCATAATGGTCATAATACTCCAAGAATAAGTGAAAACGATCAGTAAACGCACGCGTTTATCGGTCGGGAATCCAACCGATCAAACACTCCACACTTAAAATTTGATCGTCCCGAGCAAACAATCAGAACATGCTGTGATATATTCAAGACTCTCCATCCCAACTTAAGCTTTGAATAATAGAGCGATGACCACCAAAGCGCGGGCTTCACAAACTCTAGCCCCACACCTCACACTAACACTTCAAACAAATTGCAATCAAAGAGTTTTCAAGCCGCGTAAGAATACATGAGGACACACACTCAAGGAAATCAGTACTAGAGCCAACCAAAACCAAATCTCGCAATTTATTCATTTTCAAGGCAAAGCATTCGAAAAAGGGTTTATACACAACATGCCGACCAATGCTTATGCTAGCTAGGGCTAGTCCACGGGCTAGCGATGCAGAACTCATATCCAAGCCTTGGACTTTGCATCACAATTCATAAGGAAAGAGGAGTTCGGCCAAAATTGATTTTCAAAAACAGTCATAAACCAATTGATGCTTACGTGCTAACACAAGTGTCATTCTCTAGTATAGCATGCTAGCACACAAGCAAATTGTAGACTTGCACAAGAATGATATGGCGGATGGGCATAAAGTCAAGCTCTTACTATTTCTTTTCTCTCTCTTTTTTTTTTTTTCTCTCAAGCTTTCGAGGAGGAACTTTTCTTCCTAACCTCGGCCTTTTTTTCTTTTTTTTTTCCATTGGGTGCAAATACTTTCGAGGGGGAACTTTTCTTCCTAACCCTCAGCATTACAGCCAGATTCACACATAAAGAACTTGACAATAAGCCCAAATAGAGGTTGAGGATGCGCAAGAAACAATTACAAGCAAGGAGCTAAGCATGCAAGTAAGAGTCACCTAAAAGCAATCGCAAGGTTTATGCATTATGTAAATGATTTTAAAAAGTACAAGCTACACCAAGGTCCAAAGCAAGCAATGACAAATTCCTAGAATGCGAGATAGGCAACGGATAACAATAATAATGAGTCACAAGAAGGCGCGATCATGAGAACTTACTCGGCCCTAGGCTTTAAATCAGCAAAATGAAAGAGGCTAGATGCGATATGTGAAACTCAAGCACATTCAAGCAAGTTAATCAATGAAACACTCAATTAATATGCACCAGCCACTCCATACTTAAAATAAAGCTTAGTCCCTAAGCGTAAAAATTAAAAATGAGAAGACTGCATTGAAACTCCCCTAGAGTCAATATATTTCTGCTAGAGTCAATATATTTCTGCCACCGTGATGACCTGAAAATGGAAAGAGAGGTGGACAAATACAGCACAATCAAGTTCATCAAATTCATTGCCAAAATGAGATAGGAAATATATATATATCTATGACAATGAAACAACCCTTATGATGAGATTTAAGCAGTTCAGAATTCCATAAGGACACAAAACAACAACAAGTAAATGTCCAAGTGCAACCAACATAGCCAAAAAATAACTACCAAGAGCAGACAAGTCAATACAGCAAGGACATCAACTAATATATCAAAAATAAAAAGTAGCATCCCAAAGGTAGTCACTCAGCGCCGTGCTGGGAAGGTCCGACATCATCATCACCCGGGCCGGTCCATGGCATAGGATCCTGCGGCTCAAAAGTCTCGGATCCGGGAGCAGCAGGAGGTGGTGGAAAGTCATGAATTCTTCCGGCTTGAAGCAAAGCGGTGATAGCCCTGGTCGTCCACTCCTGAGAGCGCATAACATAATCCAGCTGGGAACTGTAGTCCGGAGCTTGATGTGTGGGCTAGGCATCCTCTTGCGCCTCTGATGGTGGCGGCGCAGTCTCGTGTCGACGCTTCGAAGCACGACCAGCCGCTGCAGAAAGGCCATCTGTCCTATGATACCATCTACCATTAGGTAATAACATCCGCATTTGCCTGAGAGCGGCGAGGTCCAAAATTGGGAAC
The DNA here is from genome assembly GCA_963678935.1 of Umbilicus rupestris. Lineage (NCBI taxonomy): Eukaryota > Viridiplantae > Streptophyta > Magnoliopsida > Saxifragales > Crassulaceae > Umbilicus > Umbilicus rupestris. The sequence continues at coordinate 11,000,819 of OY787622.1, forward strand.
ATGCCCGGCGCGGCCGGTGGAAGGTCATAGCGAAAAGCTTCGGCGAGCGCAGTAATGAAGCCGCCACCACCAAGAACGTATCTCTGATCATTGTTTAAAAACTCTTCAAAGCGGAAGGTCAAGTAGGATATAACGTCAAACTCCACGCCCTTGTCAAGAGCGATGAGAAGGTCCAAATCCTGCTGAGACACTTTCGTCCCACCTTCAACACGCGGATTAAGTGATGTCACAATGATACGATGCAGATACTTCCATTCCGCGTCTCTAATGCACGTGGAGGGTGGGCTAGGGGTGAAGACCGCGTCTTGCCCGGATAACTTTCCCCAGAATTCTGTCCGCTCAATGTCACTAACCACAGGAATAGTGCCCTCCAAAGGAAATCCGAGGATGTCATGGAGGTCCTCTCTGGATAGGTGGCGCTCTTCATTCCCCAATTGAAATTTCCAGGCAGTCACTCTCTGCCCTTCGACCACGATTTCAAATGAAGCAATAAACTCATGGACCATGTTTTTGTGAGTCGGCCATTTCGCTCCCACAATCATCCCAAGACGAATCGCTGCAGCCGGCTGTTAACTGAATCAAAGATGGAGAACCTGTGCATTGTCATTAAGTCGGGCATGGAGGTGGGCACAATTTCCTTCTTTCTGTCGAGGATGCGCTGAAGCCGCTCCACAGACCTTGGATTGATGAACTTGTATGTCTTAGGGAATGGAGGGGACAGACCGGGGCGGCGGACAATGTTCTTCTTCCTGCCGGTCGTGGGCTATTTTGTGACCGGCATTGTGATGTTCGTGGATTTGAGAAACGAGCTGGGAGTGAGGGCCTGAGGTTGAGTGGTTGGATGAGCGGTCAATTGTGCATCTGCTGGAACCAGGTTAGGGCCGCGAAGCTTGTGTTGGAGTGATTGAGTGCCGAGTGGCTCAGACTGAGCGATGGCTTCGGAGCGCGCAGGTGAAGGCTGGCTGGAGAGGAGCTGGAGAACTGCGTAGGGGTCGAGCGACCCGGTCGGAGTAATCTAGTGGAAAATCTGAGGAACGGTCGAGCGGCTTACCGCGGTGCTGGCCAAGGTCGCGACGGCTTGGAGTGTGGGCGGAGTGAGGACCGAGCAGGCGACTGGCTAGAAGGTGGTTGGGAGTGTGGCTCTAGTGCGGAACGGTGGCGAGGGTTGCGGCTGAGGTCTGGGAAGAGCTGGGGATTTTTAGGGAAATTGCGATTTCAGACCTAACTCTGAAATAGCGATTTAGGTCAAAATACAGTCGATTGACTGTATCGATACGGTCGGTACGACCGACTCGACCGATACGATTTTATCCAATTCGCATGGTCGATACGACCCCCGTGGAGATTGCTTGGACCGTATCGACCGTATCCATACGACCGATAACACGACGGCCCAAACGGGCCGTACGACCCAGCCGGGCTAAGATGATACCGAGAAGAACTAAACCCCAAACACAAAAATAAAGCAAGAAGACCAAGATGCAAGCCAAACACATGACTCCTAACGCAACTAAAAGAAGAAGAAAAACAATAACAAGAAACAAGAGGAACTCATAGAGCGGGTTACTTCCCGAAAAGGCCTAATTTAAAATCTTGGCGAGATGTAACTAAGGGCTCGTAGGATCAATCCAAATGGTAGCTCACATAGCCTACCTCCTTTTCTAGCCCATGATACAATTTAATCCGATGCCCATTAACCTTAAATAACTCTCCTTCAGAATTTAAAAGCTACACATGCCCATCATCAATACACATTCTGAACAAGAAAAGGTCCCGACCACCTAATCCTTAGCTTATCGAGAAAAAGTCACAATCTTGAATTGAACAAAAGGACTTGGTCTCCTTGTTTGAAGCTTTTCCTCACCAGCTTTCTATCATGCCATCTCTTCGTTCTTTCCTAGTAGAGGAGCGCGTTGTCATAAGCATCCAAGCGACTCTCGTCCAATTCATTCAATTGTAACAACCGCATTTCTCTTGCAATTGCCCAAAAAGCCTTATGCTGCAACTCAACAGGAAGATGACATGCTTTCCCATAAATCAGTTGATATGGAGACATTCCAATGAGGGTTTTAAATGCAGTACGGTATGCCCCAAGTGCATTATCTAGGTTAGAAGCCCAATCTTTTCTAGACCGACTGACCGTTTTCTCAAGAATAACTTTGATTTCCCTATTCGAAACTTCCACTTGCCCGCTGGTCTGTGGGTGATAAGGGGTGGCAATCTTATGGTAAACACCATACTTCTTTAGCAAAGCTTCAAAATTCTTCTCCTTAAAATGAGACCCTTCATCACTAATAACCGTACGTGGTATACCAAATCTAGGAAAAATAATCCTTCTAAATAGCTTTGTAACAACTTTAGCATCACAAGTAGGAGAGGCTACCGCTTCTACCCACTTAGACACGTAGTAGTCTACAGCTACTAGGATATATGAGTTTCCAAATGAGGTGGGAAAGGGACCCATAAAATCTATCCCCCAAACATCAAAAATCTCTACCTCTTGAATAGAATGTTGGGGCATCTCATTGCGCTTAGAAATATTACCACTCCTTTGGCAGCTATCACATCTCTTGGCGTACTCGTAGGAATCCTTGAAAAGTGAGGGCCAATAGAATCCACATTAGAGAACTCGTGATGCAGTCTTGTTTCCACTACCATGCCCACCATAGGGAGAATCATGACATTGAGCAAGAATGCTCATCATGTCCTCCTCAGCTACACAAGTCCGATAAATTCCATCTGCACAAAGCTTATAAAGGTAAGGCTCATCCCAGTAATACTTTTTCACATCATGCAGAAACCTCTTCTTCCTGTGATGGCTAAGATCAGTAGGAAGTAGACCACAAACCAAATAATTCACATAATCTACATACCAAGGAGCTGCTTGCAGCTCCACCCCTATTAAGCTCTCTTCTATGAACTAATCATCTATGGGAGTTGCAGCAACCCTAGCCTGGGGATCTTCTTATAACCTAGAGAGATGATCGGCTACTAGGTTCTTTACCCCTTTCTTATCCTTAATGAGAATGTGAAATTCTTGGAGTAGGAGTACCCACCTAATCAATCTAGGCTTAGAATCTTTCTTAGCTATGAGGTACTTAATGGCAGCATGATCGGTATAGACTATGGTATGCGATCCCACAAGGTATCGTCTGGATTTTTCAAAGGCAAACACGATGGCAAGCATCTCTCCGTGGTGGTGTAGTTGGTCTGGGTTTGGTCAAGGACTTTCCTAGCATAGTAGATAGCATGTAGCTTCTTATCAACTCGTTGACCTAACACGGCACCTACTGCATATTCACTTGCATCACAGATAAGTTCAAATGGGAGGCTGAATAATAGGGACAGAGGTCAAGGCATCTTTAAGCCCAGTGTAAGCTTCAAAACAAGCATCATCAAAATGGAAATCAACATCATGGCATAGGAGATTAGTGAGGGTCTAGCTATCTTTGAAAAGTCCTTAATGAAACGCCTATAAAACCCAGCATGACCCAGAAAACTCCTAATCCCCTTAACATCCCTAGGAGGCGGAAGTTTGGCTATGACTTCTATCTTAGCTGGATCTACTTCTATCCCTCGGTTGGAAACTAGATGCCCTAAGACTATACCCTCTTGCACCATAAAATGACATTTTTCCCAGTTAAGCACTAAATCAGTCTCAATACATCTCTCAAGAACATAGGAAAGGTTAAGAAGGCAATGATCAAAAGAGGACCCGTATACTGAGAAGTCATCCATAAAGACTTCCATCTCCGTTTCTATAAGATCAGAAAAGATTGCCATCATGCATCTTTGAAAAGTTGCAGGGGCGTTACAAAGTCCAAATGGCATTCGCCTATAAGGACAAGTAAACGTCGTCTTCTCCTGATCTTGTGGGTGAATGGGTATATGAAAAAACCCACTGTATTCATTAAGATAACAAAAGAAGCTATGATTGGCTAATCTCTCTAACATTTGATCAATAAACGGAAGAGGGAAGTGATCTTTCTTTGTGGTCTTATTCAACTTACGGTAATCGATACACATACGCCAACCAGTAACGGTTCGTGTAGGTATCAATTCATTCCGTTCATTAGCCACAACAGTAAATCCTCCCTTCTTCGGGACAACATGGATTGGGCTAACCCAGTTTGAATCAGGAATAGAAAAGATAATGCCAGCATCCAACAATTTCATAATCTCCTTCTTTACTACCTCACTCAAATTGGGATTCAACCTACGTTGATGTTCCTTGGATGATCTAACCTCATCTTCTAACTGAATCCTATGCATGCAAATACTAGGACTTATACTGGTAAGATCATCAATTGAATATCCCAAAGCTTTCTTATACTTCCTAAGAACATGCAACAACCTAAAAGTCTCATCCCCATTCAAAGCAGAATTCACAATCACCGGATACGCTGAATTTTCATCAAGGAATTCATACATTAGGCTTGACGGTAGAGCTTTGAGCTCTACCTTGCAAGACTCCTTACCTTCTTAGACCATCTTCAAGATCTTGCTCCCCTTATCCTCATCTGTGCTGCCTTCTCCCAGATTAATAGCCCTCACGCTATGCTCATTAGTATCTTCAAAACTCAAAGGGTTAGATGAAGATAAAATACAACGATCTATCAAATCACATGAGCTAAAACGATTGCAATCAAATGATGAGCATGGTGTCTTGCATGACTTTTCTAGACTAAATGTTATCTCTTCATCACCAATATGCAACACAAGTGAGTCATGTCTAACATCAATCACGGCTCCAGCGGTAGCTAGAAATGGTCTACCTAAAATGATCGGAACTTCCTTATACTCCTCCATCTCTAAAACAATAAAGTCAACGGGAATATAGAAATTCACTACCCTAATGGGAACGTCTTCAAGAACTCCTTTAGGAAATCTTGAAGAGCGATCCGCCAATCTCAAACAAATAGATGTAGGAGTAAGTTCACCAAGATCTAGCTTTTTGCAAAGTGAATAAGGCATAAGAGAAATGCCAGCTCCTAGATCACATAGTGCACGCTCGATGATAACATTACCAATATTGATAGGGATGGCAAAACTACCCGGATCTCCCAACTTCTTAGGTAATGCATTTTGAACTACGGCACTACATATCTCATTCAATGCAACAGTTTCATGCACACCAATCCTACGCTTTTGAGAAATGATATCTTTTAAAAACTTTGCGTAAGTAGGGACTTGAGAGATTACCTCCGTGAAGGGCAGCGTTACCTGAAGCTTCGTTAGCATATCCGAGAACCTCTTGAAGTGAGCTTCCTTGTTGCTCTTAGCTAGCCTCTATGGAAATGACACTTTAGGCCTATATACCGGTACCTCAACAGCTACATCTCTCTCAACCGATGTGGGTTCAACCTCTTCTACATCAAGTTCATCAGCTGTATCCTTCTCCTTCTCCGATTTCTCATCCAAGACCAACCTTGGCATGGAAGCACACGTTCTAGCGTTAGCGGGGTCTATCACTATACCACTTCTTGTAGTGATGGCGCTACAAGATTCATTATTACCCATGTCCGGCTTTGAAGGGAGCTTACCATGTGATCTTGATGAAGAAACTGCCTGTTGTTCAATCTGTGTTTCCAAATGTTTGTTGTGAATGGCAAGTTCATCGATTTTGCATTCAACTTCTCTTGACCTGCTACAAGTTGAGCAAGGATGGCCTCCATGGTGGGATTAGAGCTACTCGAAGAAGCCTGAGGCGGTGCTTGTGCTTGGTGCTGATGTCCTTGAGTGGGTTGGTTTTGATAGTCGTTCGAGTATTGCATCTGTCCTTAGCTTCTACTATAGTGCCCTTGCCCCTGCTGATTGTTCCGAGCAAAATTTTAACTTCCTTGATTTGTTTGAAATCTCTGGTTGTTTTGATACTGTCTAGGTTGAAATCCAGGAGGGGTAGGTTCTTGGGTTTTGTAGAAGAAGTTCGGATGGTTTCGATTGCTAGGATGATAAGCGGGATTTGCGCTTGATCCATAAGCACCTACATTTTGTCTACCCATGAAGTTAACATCTTCGTTGTTGATTCCATCCTCTAGAGGCATTGTGAGCGGACAATAGGTTGAATCATGGTCTAGTGATGCGCAGATCTCACACCCTCTTGCCGACGAAGAACTACCAGCCTGATTTGCATTGAAGTTTCCAATGGTTGATCAAGGTATCAAACTTCCTTGACAAGGCTCCAATAGCGTCATTTGCGTCCACAACATAGGTTGTTTGAGTGTTGGGGTGTTTCCGTGGGTTGGATCTCTCACTTGTCCATCTGTGAGTGTTGCTGGACATCTTCTCAATAATTCTTTCACCATCCTCCGGTGTGTGATCCATAAGAGATCCTCCAGCTCCTTGATCAATAGTAGCTCGCACATCATAGTCCAACCCATTGTAAAATGATTGAACGACAAGCCAATTGGGCAGACCATGATGCGGGCAAGCTCTCAATAGACCCTTGAAGCGTTCCCAAGCTTCATACAATGTCTCACCTTGCTTTTGCCCAAAGTTACTGATGTTGGTTCTGTATTGAGTTGTTTTCCCAGGCGGAAAATACTGAGTCAAGAACGCCTGTGCCAAGTCTTCCCAAGTACTGAAAGTCCCGGGATTGTGGCTCCACAACCATTCCTTAGCTTTTCCCGCTAGTGAGAACGGGAAAACTCTGAGACAAACCGCATCTCTTGAAACTCCATTGATCCTGAATGTATTCAGCAGCTGAAGAAATGAATTCAGGTGGGCGCTTGGGTTTTTATTCGGAAGTTCCGAGTAAGGCGAGTTGGAAGCCAAGGCCAGCATCGCCGGTTTGATGTCATAATTGTTGGCAGTCAGTGCTGGATATGTAATTGGTGATTGTAACGTGGTCATGGTTGGGAATGTGTAATCCATCATAGCTCTTGGCTCTCCCTGTACCTCTCGTCGCTGATATCGACCTTGAATGCAAGTCCGGCATCCTTGGAATAAGTTCTTCTCGAGGAGGATTTCCATTTCTGGTGTCTTATTCTCCCTAGGCGTGACTATTTTCTTTGACTTACTCCTGCTACTGGTTGCTACAGGAGGAGTTGAGTGACTCAAATCTGGATTCTTTTTTTTGTTGATTCCGCTCTTTGACCGGGTTTGCATCCAAACAATAGAGAACCCTGAAATGTATCACAAATAAAAACAACCGTGAAAGCGCAAGTGGGATAAGGGAAATAAAAGTACTGAAATTTAAAATGAGTAGTCTAAATGATTCGCTAGATTTAATCTAATGACAAGCTAACTCGTTACTCCCCGGCAACAGAGCCATTTTGACGAGTATTTTTGTACTCCAAATTCAGTGAATATGAAGTTCCAATGCATGTCAAAAACAATTTGTAAACCAAAGTATTTCGGATCATCCAAGGAGTAAACTAAGCTTATGCACTATGTAAAATCTAGTTCTGTTTAGCTATCTTGATTTGTGAATTGATTTTCTGTAATGATTTGGACTAAGACAAGCAAGCTAAGGTTAAATTGCCAAATTTCGAGAAGATGAATGGATGATTGAAGACTATAAAGGTTATGAATAGATCAATCTTCTAAACTAGCTTTCGCTCAATTTCGATTATCGATCTATTACGGAAGTCGAATCTCAATCTCTCAATATATTGATTCGCTCTAACTTCCTCCACTAATCACAAACCGTCGTTATGATGATCAGTAAAAGAGTTCGGATTAAGCTTACATAACCTCTAACTTATCTCTCTATGCTACTTTCGTATGTCAATAAGATCAAAGCCGGTTTTACTCTCGTCTTTCCTAAGTATGTATCTCTCAATAACGTACTTAAATTAAAACAGATTTGGCATTCTTTCAAACATCTAGCATGCATAACTTAACATACTTGAGTAAATCGTAATCCATCAATCATTCACCTAAACTTTCATTTAGAACATCATCACAATACTTGGAACACACTAGACAAGATTCATCAACCCTTGGAATTAGGTAGATTACTCACAATACATGGAAAATGCTTTCATTGCTTTCATAGATAAAGATCGAGTTATGAATCCAATTCTCTAACGAAAACAATAGATTACAACCATGCACTCGAGTAACAAAGAATCAAAACACCTCTTTTCTTCCTTCTTTTCTTCTCTGGTTCGTCCTCTCTTTTTGTCCCAGCTTGTCACCCCTTCGTCCAATCCAATCTGCCTCTCTTCTTCCTTTTCCATCCCTTCAAATCCTGTGAAAATAAGCTGAGCTGTCTCTATCGGTCGTATCAACACGGTCGATACGACCGATACGATTTATCCACTCCGCACGGTCGATACGATCTCAGCTGAAAATCGGAGATTCGACACGGTCGTGTCAACCGTGCCGAACATATGGATACGGTCAGTCTGGGAGATACGGTCAGTATGGGCTTGGGGCAATTTGACATATTCCTCGGCTCTTTTGCATGCAGTTGCCTCTAACTTTACTCTCCATGGCGCCTGAGCTGATTGGCCCTGAAACAAGAAGGAGAGTGTGCATAATGGTCATAATACTTCAAAAATGAGTGAAAACAATCAATAAACGCAAGCATTTATCGGTCGGGAATCCAACGATCAAATATGAAGCACAGCTGCCTAATGTACTGTAGTATGAGAATAAACAAACTGGCTGACAATGTGGACGACATAAACAATATTTGGTCTGATGATAGTAAGATACACTAAGCTACCTATCAGAGTACGATATAGAGTAGGATCTGACAAAGAACCATCATTAATGAGAGAATACCGAGCATTGGTCTCAATAGGGGTGTCAGCAGTGCGAGAATCAAAAAGACGAGCCTGATCTGGAATATCAGCAATGTACTTAGACTGGGAAAGAAGATAGGCACGAGGAGAATATGCTACTTATATTCCCAAGAAGTATCGTACAGATTCCAAATCTTTCATTTCAGATTCAAGAGCCAAATGACGTTTTAGCTCTGTAAGTCCGGCAACATTCATCTCCATTGATAATCATATCGTACATACAAAGAGAGTAATGTACGACCAGAAGGAGTGCACTTATAAAAAGAGTTGAATCATATTGACTAGGATGAAAGCCTAGAGAAGAAATCACAATCGAAAACTTGTCAAACCAAGCTCGGGGAGCTTGTTTCAGCCCAAAAAGAGCCTTCTTCAATGTGCAAACTTTTCCCGATCTATGAGGAACACTGGGAGGGGGAGCCATATAAAACCTCTGTAATTCGCAGTGCCTCTTAAATAGATTCGTGAACAAGCAGTTGTTGCAGCACACTCTTGTTCACCCGGAAATTGTTTCAGCAAGAATGTACAATGACAAATGTATGTTCACCCAGTTCGCCAATTGCCTACGTCTGGGGAGGACTGTTCTCAGTCCTCAATCCACTAATCTCAAGGGTCTCCAAGTACACACGGTTACAACCCAACCAACCTATGCTACTCAACCTTAGGTGGATCCTCGAACACAATCAGAACAGGCTCTGACTTGTGTCTGCACACCCTCTACCGATATCAATCTAGAATAGCTACTGTCTCCTCGAAACTCAGCCTATTCTACTGAAAACTCAGATACTGCAGGGTTGTTATAGCATCTGCTGTAGCACACAGTTGATGCACAAACTGTCTGCGTCGCTCCAAGCCTTCCGCTGAGCCGTTCGAACGATTCCACGAGCACTGCACACTCTGGAATACTCCCCCTCACTCAATGACCTCCTGTCACTAGCGAGCACTGCCGCCAGACACTCGACCAAGTCACTCACCTGTCAGTTCTTCCGCGACTGCCCTTGATCAACCAACAAGCACTCTCTGCTCTGAATTGGCTTCCAGATCAAGCTTGGATCAGACTATGCAAGTCCTGATCACCTTCTGCTTCTGTCACCAGAGCTCTGCGCTCACGCTCTGCTCTCGGTGATAATCGAAGATCTCGTTGGCACACCAAAAATACTCTCTCGGAATTCTGTGTGTGTTCTAGCTTTCTGCACTCTTCTTCGATCAATCTTTATTGCTCTGAAGGGTCTTCTTTATATAGAAGCACCCACTTCCATCATTATTAGATTATAGCTTCAAAAGCAAAAACTCCTAATTTGTAGGAGATTAGATTTGATTGGCAAATCTAATCTTCTACAATCAAATCTTCTTCTTCAGCTGGGAATCTCTAGTGGAATATTCTTTGTAGTAACTCAGAAACTCCTCTGATGCTCTTAGAAGGACTGCCACGCCCTCATTCCAAAGACCCAGGTTACTGCTGCTCGGACAGACGTTACAGCTCTACTGAACAAGCTCCTGCTATAGCAGCCTCTAGCTATAACAACTTCTTGTTCACTGATCTTGTTCACATATGCTGGACTCTGGCTATAGCAGCATCTTGTTCAGCTGCTTGTTCACTTGTGCTGGTTTTGTCAAACACTGCATACTGCATCATCAACCTCCTCTTGAAGATCTCCGTTCAAGAATGCATTTTTGGCATTCATCTGAGAAATAGGTCATTGTTTAAAGGAAGAATGACAATAAGAGTGTGAATAGTCACATGGTTCGAAACTGGAGCAAAAGTTTCCTCATAATTGACAAACACATTTTTAACCCTTTATATTTGTCAAATGTATGTTTTTGGGGTCAAGTTGTAGTATTTATAAACCTTGGTAAGCCAATGGTCGATCCAAAGAGCAAATTCTTGTGTATATTATGCAAGATAGTGCAGTCGTTAAGCTATTCTAATAAAGAAAATGTTGTATACCTAACTAAGTAATTCTGATGCAATAACAAGATTATGCAAATAAAATCAATATTCCAGAATCAAACTTCACTCATGCCTAAGGGTCTGTTCTTTAGAGCTGAACTTATACTTCACTGAATTTAACTTAACTTAAATACTGTAATTTTGTGGTAGTGTAGTAGTGGTATGCTTGGGATGGTGGTGGTGCGGTGGTGTGATGGTGTGATGGTGTAGTGGTGGTGGTGGTGTGGTGTGGTGATGCAGTAATGTTATGGTTGTAGTGGTGTAGTAGTGTTATGGTTGGGTGGTGGTGTTGGATGAAAGAGATGATGAATAGTGTTGGTGGTGTTGTTATGGTGGTGATGAATTGTGGTGATACTTAACTTAACTGAATTTAACTTTAACTAACTTAAGTACTGAAAATTTAAGTGGTAAATAATATACCCTAACACACAAATCATGCAATAATTCTAACACTTTAATCATACTATGGAGTTGTAGAAATAATCCAATAACATCAGACAAGCCGCCCAATCACGGATCATTGCCTGAATTAATCTAGATTGTGGAACGCCGCCCAATCACGGATTATCAGCAATTTCAATTTATTAAGCCTGTGGTTTTCAGACAAACAATGTCAACTTCCCCATTGATGCATATACTAACAGTATAGCTAACATGCTTCGATATCAATTCTACCTAATCCGATTAATTATCTCACACTCGGTCATCTTTTTGGTTCAAGAAAGCATCTCAATCAATGACAAACATGCAAGAATGATAAATTAAGAGCAATAGAATTAAAGAACTCCATTAACATAATTGAAAGGTTCCATTAAGATCACATGAATTATTACATACAGACATGAGATCTATACGATCTTGGAATAAAACGACTACTCACTATTCATGGTAATAAAACCAGAATACATGTATAAAAAAAGAATCAAAGATACGGAAACCAAAGTTAGAGAAGAAATCTTTTAAGTGCGATAATGTCTCAAGTATCTGTTTTGTACAATGCAGAGAGTTCTTCACCATTGTCTGCTGCCAACAGGGTTACGAATAGCCTTCTTATAGGAAGAAGGCTCGATAGATTGTCAACAGAAGTCAAAAAGGAAGCAAAAGAAGCAGAATATGTGAGTATACAAAATCATGTAAATGAGTAGACTTACGAGTTTGCTGAGGATACCGAGCGGAAGGTGAAAGAGGATCTATAATTCAGAAGCGTCATCTTGGGAGGCGGCGGGAACAGGGGAAGCGGAGGGAGCATCGGTATGCTGAGGATGGACATCTGCAATGCAAGGAGTATAAATAGTACTTGAATCAAATGGATCAATCCAAGTGAGATCAGAATTTTGCAAATTGAGAGTGTCACTCAGAATGGAGTAAAATGGAATATGCTCAAGAAACACAACATGACGAGAGGCATATAAGTTTTTGACTAACAGGGTCATAACATCGATAACCTTTTTGATCTTCACCATAGCCAAAAAAGACACAAAGAGCGGAACGAGAAGTGAGTTTACTGCGTTCAACATGAGGTCGAAGAACAAAACAAGTGGAACTAAAGACTCAAGCATGAATAATTAGGAGCATGACCATAAAACTTTTCAAAAGGAGACAAACTTGAAATGACGAATGATGGGATTCTATTAATAGCATGGACAGAAGTAAGAACAGCTTTTCCCCAAAATTGACTAGGAACAGAAGTAGACAAGAGAGATGAGTGTGCTGTTTAAGTTATATGTCTATGTTTTCTTAAAGCAACACCATAGTGTGTCAGTAGAAGATGTTTGATGAAGAGTACCGTCAAAAGCAAAAAGGTCAGAAAAATGATTAAATGTATATTCACCTCTAAAATCAAAATGAAAACACCTAATGATGGCATTATGCTGAGTTTTTACAAGAGCAAGAAACATCTGATAAATTCCAAAAAATTGATAATGTTTTTCATAAGATAGATCCAACAAAAGCAAGTAGAATCATCAATGAAGGAGACATAATATCGGGATCCACCTTTTGTAGGAACAGGTGAAGGTCCCCATACATCAGAATGAATTAAATCAAAGGGTGCAAATAGAGAGTTTTTTATAAAATGGAAATGCATAGAACTTTGCTAACTTACAACCACGACAATCTGAAATATTATGACTCTGATGTTTTCATAATGCTCCTGTGGATGTTAAGTGTTTTAAACGAGAACCAGAAACATGTCCAAGACGAGAATGCCATAAATAAAAAATAGAAGGGCTCAAACGAAAAGAAGACAAGTTGACACTAGATGCTGCAACCTAAGGTACTTTCAGCTCATCCAGGATATAAAGTCCCCCTGCCTACGACATGTCCTAATCAACTTCTTGGATCAAGGATCCTACACATAACAACAAGAATGAGAAAAAAGAACCAATAAGCCAGAGTCGCACAACTAACCACTATTCAAGACTCAAAGTATGAAAGACATCAGAAAAATACATGTTTGGAGTGCAAATAGAACCGCGACAGACATGGGAGTAAATCACCAGTAATGACGGGTTCAGTTGGTGTAGAATTATTAAATAAAAAAGAATTATAATCATACGACATATGATGCAAAGTTGTTGAATCAAGAATCATATGGGAAAAGATATACCTGATGTGTTACTATAAAGTAAACTTGTATGTGAGGAAGCGGACATGACACATGGCTGCGAGGTAATGATTTTCCGAAATTGCTTCATAAGTGTACCTAATCAGTACTCTGAGTGCTTGCAGAATCTATAGGTAGAACAAGAGCTATCACAACACGTTTGCCTGGCTGATGTTTTTATTCAACAGTTTAAGCCATTAAGCCTTCCAATGACCCTTCTTCTCACAGAAACTATTCTCGTCATAGCCGACTTTGGTCGGAATCTTCTGGTGATTATTTGAACCAGTAGGTGTTGCAAAAAAATGGTTGGGAGGAGTAAGAATTCCCTTGTCCATAGACCATTTATCAACACGAGTATTCAAGCGAATCTCTTTTGCTAATAATTCATTAACTACTGAATCAACCGATGACAGAGGAGTACGATGCAGAATAATACCGCGAAGGCCTTCAAACTCATCTCGAAGAACCATCAAAAAGAACGAGATGCTTCTCCTCTCTCCTAGCAATATAAGGAGCGAATGTCCGCAACTCTGTCGATTCTTTCAAAGCAAGCTGATCTCTTAGGTTAGAAATAGAGAAATAAAACTCCTAAAGAGCATCTTACTCTGTTGAAGAGCCCGAATGTCAATCTCTAACTAATGTTACTTTGCAAAATTAGATTGTGTATACAATCGTTTCAAGTGTGCCCAAACTTCATATGTCGTATCATATTTGGCCAACTGAATGTCGATGGACCGTTGAACAGAGTTGTTGATCCAGGTAATGAGTTTTGAATTGTTGGCCTTCCAAAGATCCAACTTTTTCCCATCCTTATCATCTGTCGGCTTCGTGTCCATTCTTGAGGCATAACCCCATATAGACTTTCCTTTCAGAAAATTCTTCATCACATAGCTCAAATACGAGGAATTCTCCCCCTTCAATTGTACATTAATAAATTGAAGCGAATCATCTTTTGCACTAGCCATGACGAACGAAGAAAATCAAGCTGTAAAATCCTAAATTCAGTTGTGAACGGAGCTGCAAACGATGCAACATGAACTGATTCCTAAAAAAAGTGTTTTGACCACCATGATAAATAATCTTAGTGCAAGTTTGTGGCTCTTGATACCATGTTGAAGTTGCAAACGAAAAGAACAAAGGGGGCTACAGTTTCATAGATGCATAAAGAATGTCTGATATAATACAAAAATAAAAATAAATAAGTGTAATGAACTAATCTTATAAAAATATAAAAATATTACTATATTAATGATTCAAAACTTTTCGGCTGGCCCGACCCCGCAAGACATCATAAGGTTGTCGTAACAAGTACCATAATTTCCAAGGGCCTGGTTTTTGGCACGTTGTCCATGGGTGTCCATAACAACAAGGTTGTCGATAATCTCAAATCACACATAAATGAAAGGCCAATTCAAACATAAATGGTATCTAATAAATTGGATTGGATAGGCAAGTTTTCAACATCAAACCTCACGTTTTCATCTTTTTAAATTAACTCGAGATTAATTATTTTCCGGTTCAATTTAGCTTAATACGCCACTTTTCATTTTATTTTATTTTTTTACTTTAGAGTGATTTCACTCATTTTCGTACGATTTGGCTGGAGATGATGATTATTTCATGGAATTTTATAAGATTAAAACAATGATTAAACATTGAGAGTTGAAAATGGAAACAACCCCCACAACAACATGGGAAGCAGAGCATCATCATCGCCTACGCAGTATGAACAATGTTAATAAAAAGACGGTGGAAACATCATAAATTTCCACAACCAATTATTTTATCAAATGTGAAAAGATGCTATTGATGGAAATCTCGAGCTTGAGTGTATGACTGCGTACTAACTCAACCATAAATGGCCTAAAAAGGCATCTATTGTTGGATGGGCGTTGTGACAAGTTTGGTAGAAGTTAGTCCAGTTACAGGCAAGCTAACTTTTTAATCCGCACCCATTTGCCAAATCGTCATTTTGATTGATGGGCTGTTGTCAGTTTTTCATCTGTAATGCCCTAACCGACTTGGGTCGATTCCTCGCGTATAAAGCTCAAATCTTTGGCAAACGCAGTGCCATTCCCCAGAAATGAACTGGGTCTGCTTCTTGCTAGGATATCGCTCTTAGAGGGTTTATTGTTTAGTTTGGTTGTGATGTTTTTATTGCGAGATCAAATCGAAGGCAGTGGGGGTCATTTACCAGTTGCACACGTCATGTTTGTTTTAATGCCTGTCTGAAGATTCAGCGAACTTCATTAAAAGCTGGTGGGTTGTGGTTAGAGCAAACTCTCTCTTTTGATATTTTCCAGGCAAGATCATCATCATCATCATCAGCCATTGATCCAGCTCAGGTCCTTATGGGTGCAGACTATTTGGACTTTTGAGGATTGTGTTCGTTGTCATCACCACAATTTATCTGCTGGATCAATTTCCTTACATATAGTTGGTGTTTACTTCCACTCATTCCTTACTCCTATTTGTGAGCTCAGCGACTCATTTTGGAGCTGCTGTCTCTATTAGCTACAATGTTTATCATATTCATCTCCTGTGTTTTTTTCATCATCTTTTCCTATTCACCTTCTCTGAGGCTCGTTGGATTATTTAAGAAGAGGTCTCGGATGCTTGACTTTATGAATCATAGGGGTTCAAAATTTGAGAATGTGGAGGATGAGGGGAGATGTTTACTGGATTTGCCCGAGTTGCCGTTACATTGCATTCTTGACCGGCTTTTGCCAGAAGGGCTGTGCACTATGGCTGCAGTTTGCACCTCATTGAGGGATCAGTGCAGAAGTGATTATTATTGGGAGAAACATATAAATCAAAAATGGGGGAGGATTTTGTGCGAGGCAGTTTACAAAGACTGGCAGTGCTACATTGCAGCTCGGAACAAATCAATCAGCCTTTCGCGTCAAGTCAAGCAAAAGGACTTGTTCTCGTCTATTCTCAGTGTTTTGCCTGACTACATGAGAAAGCCTGATTCAAAGAAGAGTTGTGAATCATGTAATGAGGTGCGCCATGAGTCTACCATGGCTTTGTATCTAGCCCTGGAGAGTGGCAAGTTTTGGTTCCCAGCTCAGGTTTACAACCGTGAGGTAAGACCTGAAAATGTCGCATTAGCAGTTTTTTAAGACCTGAAAATGTCGCATTAGCAGTTTTTTCACAGATGCCTTTTAGGTATTTTGAGCTGGTATAAATGAGTACAATTTGCAAGCCTTTTTTGGGTCCTCTCTGATAAATGGTATCAAAATTTTCATGGCAGAATGGGCATTCTGGATTTATGCTCTCTTGTTATGATGCAAAAGTCAGATATGAATCCACCACTGACACCTTCCACGCTAGGTAACCAAATGAAGGAGAAGAAATCAAAGTTGGATTTTTTATAAATGATGAATGAACATGTCTAATTTCTACAAGATTTGTAGATATTCGCCGAATGGGCGTCAGACACTGGAAGAGAATATAGAATGGGGAAGGCTAAGAGCTCCAATAGTCAGCACTCCAGCGAATGTTCTACATATCTCAGACTGTTTAGCTGATCTGCAACCAGGAGATCACGTAGAAATCCAGTGGCGAAGGAACAAGGAATTCCCTTATGGTATTTTGGAATATTACCACCTGTTCGTCTTTGACACAACTTTGTTATATTCTGCTGTGGACCAATTCATGATCTGCTTTGAATGTAGGTTGGTGGTATGGAGTTGTTGGCCACTTGGAAACTTGCATTGGGAGCCAATATCACTGCCGTTGTCATCAAAGCGGTAAGCCTTAGATACTTGTTTCAGCCATATGTAGTAGTGTGTTAAACCTGAAAGCCGCCAAATATTGTTACTCCCACTTTTTGGCAGCTTCTGATTTCTGAACTGAATCAAACCTTGGGTTGAACAGAGGCTGCTGTGTTGGAGTTCAAGCAATATGCGCAGGGCTCGCGATGGAGGAAAACATTGTTGAAGAGAGACACGCATAGGGAAGAAGGCAATACGGTTGATGGGTTCTATGGAGGTATCAGGAAGCTATGCAGCAATGAGGAGATCTCCACATGGAAGCGACTGTGGCCACCTAAAATCCTCGAGTGAGTAACATTGCGGTGAACTGTCTGGATCTCCACATGGAAGTTGGGCTTGTACAGAAGTAGGAATCTCAATTTTTTTCTGAGCGCATTGTGTTGATCAATTGTTCTGCTCCTGTGAGATGATAGACAGAAAAACATATCAGCAGAGTGTGTCAAAAAGAGGTATTGAAGGGAAATATTGCATGTTGTTATCTTAAGCTATTTTGATGATAAGAGTCACTAAATCAAGGAACAAGATGTTGCTAATACGTGACATTAACAAACACAAAGAATCCATGGCAAACTCAGAAGTTCCCTGCCCACCTACGAATCAATTCGAAAGCAAACTTCAGCACATGAAGTCGATGATGACATTCAAGGCAAGCAATATTTGAAAAAACTCATGTTAAATTTTACTAGCACAGCCACTAAGAATCCTTGGGTTGATACATACACATCCTAGAAGACATCAAAAAAGTCATACCAATCCAGTTAGTGGGCTGCCCGGGCAAGAATAGGGCAGTTTTTTTTTTAATTAAAATATTAAAAAAATCTAAAACAGCTCATCGCCTCGAGCCTCATCCGCTGCAGCCTCATCGAGGCTCTACAGAGTTCCAGCCTCCACATCCGCATCTCAAAAACAGCTCCAGCCACTGTGCGGTTGCGGCCTCGCACTGTCGGCTGTCGCACATCGCACGGTTCCACCAAACAGCAAACAGGGCAGGCGGGCAGCAGCCTGCAGCCAGTTGCTGGTCTCCGAAGTCCGATCGTCATCTACTCTTCTCGGTCTTCCAATCTTCCATTCAGGTTCGATTAGGCCCCCATGGTAGGTGATTGTGGATATCAGTATTTTGTAGTTGAAATTGAAGGATTAGGTTGTAAGGATTTGATTTTTTGAAATCAGATATTGGATAATTTAGTTTCTTGGCTTTGATTTGAAGTTATAGTGTCATCTGAAGTTCTCGGATTATAAACTTTGATAGCTAGTTGGATTAATTGTTTCTGGGTTGGTTGTGATGGGGCCATGTGGGAGTTGCAGTGGATGTTTGGAGAAGGGGATTTATGCTGTTTTATACAGTTTGATGACCGTTGTAGAATTGAGGTATAGGGATAGTGACGAAGTGTGTTCCTTTTTGAGGTTTCGGATTAGGGTTTTGAATTTACTGGTACATGCTTGTTCATGGGGGTTTCAGTTCATGATGTTGTTGAAGGTTTTGTTCCAATGGCGGTGTGAATCACGTACTGTTTATGATGAAAATGTATACAGTAATGGGGCTTTGCTGAAGATCGTCAATGTGTTATGTTTCGTTTTTTGTTTATACCGTATATGAGTTGCAGAGAGCTCTCTACTGTAGAAAGGTGCGATCGAGGTCGCCGGAGTGACGGCGATGTGATCAGAAATGATGGAATCTTCTGTTTCTTATTATTTGAAGAAAAGAGTCAAATGGCTCTTATGCAATCTGTTTACCGGAAAAGTAATAATTACAAATCAGTCCTCTACCTATCTGTAATAACAGACCCCTCCTCTATTACAATTCGACCCTTACATATATTGTAATTACACATTGACCCTGCATATGAGGCACAAGCCCTAATTGAATGATTCTCAGGCTGGAACAACACGGCGACAGCACAACCAGGTTCGTGTGCAGCTGAGTTTGGCTGACCATCCGCCATATCTACCATTGATTGAAGGATTGCTTTTGGTGAGGATTAGTGGGGTTATTTAGTACGCTCACTCTCTGATGGCAATTTTGGAGGATTCCGTTGGGCGTTCGAGTCTATCTCCCTCGAATTCATACAAAGCGGTTGTTCTTGGCGGGACATTTGACAGATTACACGACGGCCACCGGCTTTTCTTGAGGGTATTTTTCGTGCTTCTATGGTATTTGGTGATGTGCTAGTGTACTGCTCTTTTCTGAAATCTGAATTGAAGTTGTAGAAGTTTTCCTTTTAGGCAGCAGCAGAATTGGCTAGGGAACGAATTGTTATCGGGGTATGTGCTGGACCCATGTTGAGTAGTAAAAAAGTAAGTGGATATTCTTTTAACAGATAGTTTTGAGGCTTTTCACAGTTTTGTACATGTAGTGACTTCTAATTCTTGCTTCGCCCTTCAGTTTCGAGATCTTATTCAGCCTATAGAGACAAGGATGTTGAATGTTAGAGACTACATTAAGGTAATTGCCTATCTATAATCATTCGGCTTATCACTGAGTTATTTCAGTCATATTGTTATCTTCTTATTCTGGAAATTGCTTTACAATAATGTAATTATCTGTGCCAAAAAGCTGCATTACGGTACTACCAAATCTATTTTGTCGCTGTGTGCGCATTTTGATTGGCAAAGAAGCTTCAACTTACCTTTTGTTACAGAAATAAATAAAAAAACAAGATTGAATTAGTAGCTGGGCGGTTAGCGATCAGTTGAAATATGTACTTATTTTGAAATGAACTGCAAAAGCAATGCGATTATATCAAAGAAAAACAAAGTCTAGGTTCAGTCATTCAGTTGGTTCAGCCATCAAAATATTTTCGCAGTTGTAATCCTTTTTGTATTTCTTTCTGGAATATATTGAACTGTTGGGGTGAACTATTATCAGTGCTATCAGCATTCACCGTGGGATTATAAAGAGCTTCATCTTTCAATCTTTGAGTTTTCTTACTTACATTCAATGTTAGCCAAACCAAATAGTATATATTGTAAGTTTTTCTGTAGCTACAAGTTTTTACATGTGACCGTAGGTTTGCTGTTTGATTTATTTGCATTCTGTATGTTTGGGTTAGATTTTCAGCGATTTAGTATTTCCTTACGAGTCAATTATCTCAACACAGTGGTCATAATGTTTATATCATGTGTATGCATCAGTCTATCAAGCCGGAGCTGGTAATTGAAATCGAGCCAATCACAGATCCTTATGGTCCCTCCATAGTTGATGCTGATTTAGAAGCTATTATCGTCAGGTATTTTTCCTTGAAATTGAAGTCGAACCATTTCGTAGCACTCAAAGATAATTTCCATTGTTACTTTTGGAGCTAGTTGCTTTCTTCTGAAGATCTGATTTCTGCATATACCGGCATGAACACAACAACATGAGCTCACTTGAAAGGATGGCATTTGCGTTGCATTGTTTGGATCCTTGTTGCTATATGAATTTTCTTATTGGGAAAACGTTCTTATCCATGTCCAGCAAGGAGACGTTACCTGGTGGGCTGTCCGTCAACAAGAAACGAGCTGAGAGAGGTCTTTCTCAACTCAAGGTTTTGCTTCATTACCAATCCAGTGACTTGAACATATTCCTTTTTGTCATGATCATCTGCATTTCTTCACCCAATCAAAATATCTCGTTGTTCTTTGCAGATTGAAGCTGTTGATCTAGTTCCCGAGGAGTCAACTGGAGCCAAGCTTAGCTCGACAGCTCTGAGAAAAATAGAACACGACAACAACGTCAACAAAGAGCCAACAAAAGAAGATGAGAGTAGTTTATTAGTCGCCTAGAATGTGGCCGTGTGGTGTCTATATATATTCCCAAGTTCCAAAATTCTGTTCAGTTGAAGTTGAGTTTGGTAGGATAATGACAAGAATTATATGCAGTGGTCCTATTTAGTGTTATGTATTGGCCACTGCACTTTGAACCGTGTAAACTGAATTTAATCGGACAAAACCGGTCAAATCGGATTAAATCGGTCCACTACAATGATTAGCTAATGAGGTCATTAATTACAAAAATGGTAATTAGTGTGGACTTAATTAATATTAAATGCAGAATTAGTGCCGTAGGGATTCAAACCAATGAATTTATGTTTCATTTCTTAAAATTTAACCACCTAGGAACTTATAATTAGGTTCTGAATAATAAATCGTACCATCAATAGTCAGACCAGCAGTTGAACCAGTCAAATAATTTGGTCGAACCAGTGAACCGGGTCTCGCTATAATCGATTCAGCCTCCTGTCCGCTTTTAATAACTAAAAAGGCATTTCTTGAATTTCAAAAACCGTGGAAGACCAAAAAAACGATGTCGTTTTATGAAATTCACTGTGTTAACCGCCTTTCTCGGATTTCAGTTATTAACGGCTACTTAATCATGCACGAAACTGAAATTTTCAAATCAAATAATCACACAGACGTTTCTACTGGAAGCGCTCGCCTCCATTACTTCACCCTATAATCCTCAGATCATCTTCCCCAATCCGCTTCCTCCAACCCAGTATTATCTTCAGAACAAGTTGCCCAGATTTTATCATCCAAGGTAAGTGTAGTCATCTTCTTTACTTGATCCTTTCGGTTTCTTTTTGCGGTTCCAGAAAACGCTATCTTGTATGTGATCGTCTGTTTATTTGCAGTAGTTTTTGGGTTTCATTAGGAACTTATGATGGTTTATTGGTATCTTTTAGATCTGGAATTCTCAGTATTGGCTTGTGCAGTGTGAGATGAAGTTTGGGTATTTGTGAGTAAGTTGCAGAGCAGTTGAAATGAAGAAGTTCATTTGAAATCTGGATTGCGTTGTTCTCAATTGATTTTTAGATGAAGTTTGAATCTTTTGAACTTCATGGGCTGGTGGGTGTTGACATTTGAAACTGCAGTATCATGTTTAATTCCATGGGTTCAGTTTTCAGTGTTCTTGTTCATGGCTTATGGGCTAAAGTTTGAATCTTTTTGAAATTGTTTAACATCTTGCATCTGGGTTTTGAGGAATTGTTTGCATAATGAATGATTTGTTGGCAACCGGGGGAGTTAGGGTTTTTGAGTCTTGAGGTTTTTGGGATGCAGCGTTGATAGATTTATGTGATTTTGCAGTTGGGCTTTGCAATATTGTTAACAAGATGAATGATTTGATGACCAAGTCATTTTTAAGTTATGTGGACCTGAAGAAGCAGGCTCAGATGGATCTCAAATCCGAGCTTGACTTGGAGCAACAAAGCCAGTTCAATCCGGCCAGTGAAGAGAATCTTGCTGGATTCTTTGACGCGGTGGATGCGATCAAATCCAGGATGGAAGAGATAACCAATCTCTTGACCGACCTCCAAGGTCTAAATGAAGAAACAAAGTCCTCGCACAGCGCCAAGGTGATTCGCGGGTTGAGGGACAGGATGGACTCAGACATGGTTGCTGTTCTCCGCAAAGCCAATAGCGTTAAGACAATGTTGGAAGCGCTGGACAAAGCCAACATAAAGAACCGCAAGGCGTGTGAGGATTACAAGGAAGGAAGCTCTGTGGACAGGACGAGGATATCGGTGACGAATGGGTTGAGGAGTAAGCTCAAGGAGATGATGAATGATTTCTTGTCGTTGAGGGAACGCATAATGTCCGATTATAAAGACTGTTTGAGGCGGAGGTATTTCAACGCGAATGGCGTGGAGCCCAGCGAGGAGTTTATGGAGAGGATGGTGTCGGGGAGCGTCCAGGCGGATGATGTTTTCAATGGAAAATTTACGTCAGCAGTGGGAGGTGAAGAAATGGGGGAGGAGGAGAGGCATGAGGGTGTGATGAAGATAAAAAGGAGCTTGACGAAACTTCACCAGGTATTTCTGGACATGGCGGTGCTGGTGGAGAAGCAGGGGGAGGCTGTGGATGGCATCGAGGATAATGTGATGAAAGCTGGGAGTTTTGTGAGCGGCGGAACGAACAGTCTGTTCTATGCGAATCAGATGAAGAAGCGGAACAGAAGATGGGTGTGGTTGGTGTTTGGGATTTTGATGCTTATTTTGTTGGTGTGCATTATTTCCATATTCAGTTCTTGAGGAGATGCGTTTGGTTTTGATGTAATTCAGATATGAAGTTTTTTTTCCAACTTTTCAGATTCAACCTGTGCTTGCTTCATTGCCAATGAAATAAGAACAGATGAGTTGAGAGTGACAGTGAAAAACTCTATGGTGGAAATACCTCATACGTGTATCAGCTTATCAAGAATAACAGAATCTTGGTCGTTTCTCACTCAAAATAAGTACCGGATTCGACATTTTGAGTCTTGAAATGACCTCCAGATTTTCAGTACCAAGCTGGCATTTGTTGAAAGGTTCTCTCATGTTAAACGGCATATGGCTTAGTCCTTCATATCGGAAACTAGCATATTGTGCTAAATAGGTAAGACAGAGTATGAGGGCTTAGTCCTTGAGATAAAGGGTATGTTTAAAAGGACAGTACATCAACCTTACAAAGTGCCCATCATGTGGTAATGATTCTAAGCATACGCCGACAAAGGACCACATTGATGCTCTTTTATGTACCTGTAAATTACTTGTATGGAGGAGGAAAAGGAAAGTCAAGAAGGTTGGATTGGAAAGCTCAAAGGATCTTTTTTTAGTCAAGAACGAACGAAGCCTGCCATGAACACTTGTGATTCCACACTGTGTTATCTATCACCTGCAGGGCAAAAAAAAGAACAGGCACGCCCTTGTTGTAGCTTTTTGTTTTACCAGCGATTAAAAGATAGACGAATGGAAAAGTGAACGAAGCAAGGTAATGACACTAATTGTTTGTTTACGCAAGAATGACTACGTCTACGACTAAAGAGCAGTTGTAGTACATTTTGTATTGATTCTTTGTGAGTTGAGGTTTACATACTACCAGATGTCTATCTATAGTCTTCAGATTTGGACGTAGTACGTGCAGTACATCTGTAATTCACTTTCCAAAATCAGTACAAGTAGTACATATTGTA
The DNA here is from genome assembly GCA_963678935.1 of Umbilicus rupestris. NCBI lineage: Eukaryota > Viridiplantae > Streptophyta > Magnoliopsida > Saxifragales > Crassulaceae > Umbilicus > Umbilicus rupestris. The sequence continues at coordinate 11,024,829 of OY787622.1, forward strand.
GTACGAATAGTATAAACATAATATCATGTCCTGATGTACTTTTTCAAAAAATCCACTTGACTGCTTATTCGATTTGGATAAAAACTTGCATACTTTACCTACAACAATAACATAAATTAAGCAACCAACAACACTAACATAAGGAATCTTTTGAGATATACTATGCATCTGCATCCGTTTTTGGATATTGTTCCAAAGAAAGCTTAAAATGATTCGCTAATACAGTACACACAACCTTTGAACTGCTCATGTCGAATATGTCTAACACTTTTTTACATAGCTTTTCTGAGAGAACCATAAGTTCCTTGTACTCCTATCTCTCTAAATCTCAATCCCAAGAATCTTTCTAGGAGTGCCTAAATCTTTCATGTCTTCCCAACTTGACTTTCAACTCATATACATAATGTAAATGATTAGCAGTAATCAACATGTCATCCACATAAAATAATCAAAAATTATATGAACCGTCATCGAGACTCCTAGTATAAACACAATTCACACCTTTTGTAGTCAATTTGCGACATGTAGGAAGCAAAAAAAAAAAACGCTATACCACTGCCTAGATGATTGCTGCAAGCCATACAAGGACCTTTTAACTTACAAAGTAGCCTCTTATGTCTCGTTTCACTGAAATTCTCTGATTGCTTCATATAACTTTGCTCATCCAGACTACCATGAAGAAAGGTTGTCTTTACATCCATCTACTACAGATACATGTCCTAGCTTGCTACCGTGGTTAACATTGCCTTGATCAGAGTATGTCTGACTACCGGAGAGTGAACCTCATCGTAGCCAATTACCCTCTACTGTAATTATCCCTTTACTACAAGACGTGCCTTGAACTTTTTTCTTTTTTTGTTAGTTCCGGCTTTCTCTTGTAGACCCACCTACAACCGATGTCCCAGTTTCCCTTAGGAAGCTAAACAAGCTCTCAACTCTAATTCTTCTTGAAGGAATTCATCTTGCTCATCATAGCACCTGTCCACTTATCTTTCTAGTCATAGCCTCTTGAAAAGTAGACGGTCTCCAGAGCTGGTAAGAAGCGCGTATGATGTCAAGTCTTTAAACTTATATCGTTTTGGTGGCTTGATTTGATGGCGTGGCCAGTCACGTACAAGAGAATAATCTTGCGATCCACCTAAATTTTTGGGTCATGTATCAGAGTCTTCTTTGATATATTTTTTCGGTACGTCCTCCGCATTGTACGCTAGTGGTGACTCAACATCAACCCGAACCGCTTCGCAACTAGACGATGTCCCTTCAAAAGTCGCCACATCCCATTCAACTGCCTGTTTCAACATGCACTGCTCTTCAAATACAATGTCTCTATTGATCACCATCTTCTTAGAAAAGGATCTGATAGCTTAATCTGCTTTATCATTTTTGGGTAACCAATGAAGCCACACTTCTTCGACTTCGGATTAAGCTTGGATTGGTCTTTACTGGATATATACACAGAAGGTGGACATCAAAAACCCTTAAGTTGGCGAGATCAATAGGCTGACTTGTTCGCGCTTCTTTAACAACCTTTCCGTCCTACGAAACGCGTGGTGATCTGTTGATAAGTTAACACCATTTTAATAGCCTCAACACTAAAGCTCTTAGACAATCCAATATCCAATCAAAGACATCTTGCCATTTCATTGAGAGTTATGTTCATCTTCTCTGCTACAACATTTTGTTGTGGTGTCTTTTGAACTTAAAAGTGCCTCTGAATATCATGTTCTACAAAGAAATTCTGGAAGTTTGAATTCACGTACTCTATTCCATTATCTAATCGCAAGTACTAAATCTTTCTCCTTGTTTGGTTTTGCACCTCACCTTTCACAGCTTAAACTTGGTAAAGATTTCAAGTTTATACTTCAAGAAAGACACCCAAATCTTACGGGAAAAATCATCAGTACACATCACAAAATACTTGGAGCCTCCCATAGAGAATGTATGTAATCGAGGACTCTTCCTTTTTTGTGCTTTATGTCTGAAACGACCTTACACTGTTTGTCAAGTATACAGTACATGCATTAATCAATCTTGCAACTCCGCACACCCTACAATAAATTTTCGCTTTTGAAGGTCCATCATTCCACGCTCACTGAGATGACCTAGATGTGTGTGCCAGAGTCCCTTGTAGATGTTGTCTATTGCCGTCTTGCCTTCATCACTGTCATTATATCCTTGGATACCTCCATAATGTATGTATCTTCATTAGACGTGAATGCAAAGCAATTCGCTTGAAGAGTGCCTAGGGAAGTTAAGTTCTTCCTTAAGTTTGGGACATGTGTGACATCACATAATATCGCACGCTACCATCATATATTGCAATCTTTCCTTGTCTCACTCATGTGATAGTAAATGATTTGTCATCATCTAAGAAAACAAATTTAAAATCACTTATATGTGGTAAACCACTCTCGTTGCGGCATCATATGATACGAACATCCAAAATCGACGATCCAATTTTTGTGTGCACTTGCTAGTTGAAGCACAAAGAAATCTCCCTCACTTCCAGAATCAACGATTTGGACCACATTAGCAGAACTAGATACTTCGCGCTTCTTATTTGGACAATTCCTCCTGTAATGCCTTAATTTACAACCAAAACTTTGCACTATTTTTCTACTCCTGGATCTGGACATCTTTCTCCCAGAATCTACTTTACCATGTTTCGCCTACGATCTTGACCATTCTTCACATACAAACACTCATCTTGAATTCCACCATCTGCATTATGTCTCTGTTGAAAATGAGATAATAATATAGAAGTGATCCATCAAGGTTGATCCTATCTTTCCCGTATGTGAGGATAGTCATCAAGTGATCATAAGAATCCAATAACGAGCATATCGGGATAACTGTCTTGTCCTAATCATCAATCTTTACCTCGAACCTCACCAGGTCGGTGATAATATCTTTCGAGGTGTTGATGTGTTACTGCAAATCGGATTCCTCCTGCATCTTCAGGCTATATAATTTTTGCTTCATGAACAACTTGCAAGTGTCTACAACCATATATTGAGTCTTCAACTTGTCCCAAACCTCATTTGGAGTCTTCAAGTTCAGAATATGATACATCACTCTGTCCGAAACGCATACACGTATCACTCTACCGGTTTCGTATCCTGCAGCGCCTTCTATAAATTGTGTTGAGCCAATAAATCTTAACTTTCTTTTGCCACAAGCCAAAATTGCCCGTCCCATCAAACCTTATAACTTCAAATTTCGTATCCGAGTTAATCGTCATCTGATATCAATTGTTGTACTAGCAATTTGAAAACAGAGGAATATAACAGAGAAAAGAGAATTGAAGCAAGACAATGGCACCGATCGTTTGTTTACGCAGTTCGGCCAAGAATGTCTACGTCTATGATTATAGCATTGTAGTTCGTTTGTATTGATTCTTTGTGAATTGAGGTTTACATAGTACAAGATGTCTATCTATAGTTTTTAAATTTAGGTGTACGCATCACTTTCTTAAACCAGTACAAGTAGTATGTACTAAAGTACGAGTAATACATACAGTACTCCATACTTCTTTTCAGTACCAATAATACGTGCATGAAATACAGACACCACCTACTTTTATACGGTCTCACACACAAATTACATCATTTTCAACACGTTTTGTTTGCTATGGAGGTTTTTCGTGTCCCTAGTTGTGTGTATGCGTAGGCTTAGTTCTTCTTCGTCCGTTTGGGTCTCGTCCAACGAAAAAACTAAATCTAAACACTATTTACATAATACACAAACTTATCTTGATTCTTTGAGTTCCATCTGATCTTAATAATTCACAAATATTGCTATATATAACAATCTTCTTTGCTCGACATGTGGAGCAGACAATTCTGACATCCGATACTTGACATTTTTACTGGCTACGAATATCGAGAGGTCACTCATTTGTCGATGGCACTGCTTTTTACTGATTTTTTCTTGTGGCTGGCTCTTGTCCTATTCTAACTTGGGCTATAGCATTACTGAGGGCAATGGTCACTCTTTGCAAGATTTATATTCCTCCAACTGGCCAGTCCCCACTTCAACTTTTCTCTCTTATAAGTACCAATTACCTCAAATTCATACAACCACTCAGAGTTCAGTAGCTTCAGTTTCTTTTAGCTTCAAAATGACCGGAGATGCTCGTTCCTCGCGCAGCCCCAACTCATCCTGGACGGCGAAGCAGAATAAACTGTTCGAAAAGGCACTGGCATTGTATGACAGGGACACTCCAGACCGGTGGCAGAATGTTGCGAGGGCGGTGGGCGGCAAGTCAGCTGATGAAGTGAAAAGGCACTATGAAATTCTGATAGAGGATCTCAGGCACATTGAAGCTGGCCAAGTTCCTTATCCAAATTACCGATCCACCGGCAGCAACCGCTAAAGATACCCTTCCTGCAACCACAAAAAAACCGGTAATTCCTCACTATTTACTCAGCATATTCATTCTTAGCGGCAACTTCTTCCTAAAAATATAAGTGGGCCATGGTTCAGCCAAACTCCTACAACTGCACAAAAATTGTCAGAAAACTGAACCTGATAAAACTAGAATTTGGAGTAAAAAGGTTATCATCATCGGAGCAGTGATCAGTGACCATTCATGTTCTTATCCTGTCTTCAAGCCACTTGAGATCTGATCTTAAAACTATTTTTGGGATAAAGGGTCAATGCCTCCCAAACCAAACAATACACGTGACAAACCCATAAGCAAAAAGCCATGGCGAGGAGGGGTTTTGGATATCGCAAAAGTCCATATTTTCTTCCTAGCATTTTTGTCATTCATCATTTCCATCCAATCTAGTATGTGCATCTTTGTCTGCATTCTGGACATCCTGCATGACACAACATTACAAAAGGAGATTTGGATATCTTTGCGCGAAAAAGGGTATGATCATGATGTTGTTTGTGTGGGGAAGACAAGGCAAACTCATCCTTCCATGTCACTCTCTACCTTGCAGATAATATTATTATCCTGAGACCCAAAAAGCGTGGCGTCCGCGCCTTGCCAGCAAGCTCATATCAAAATGGAGGAGGATATAAGTATAGAATAGAATGATCTTCTTTTGCCCCATAAATGTTTGTGCTTTATATACCAATTGATGCTATTTATATATTTTATTTTTAAATAAAAATAATTTTGCCATTGTGTTTGGTTACCAGATTTTGCAACAATTTACTTCTCATCATTGGCAACATGTTGTGTAATCTTATTCATTGTTTCTCAAACTCAGTCTGGATAAAAACAGGCATGGCTTTCATTTATTATTTTAACTAAGGCTCTTAGCCAGGGCCTGAGGCAGCTTATTGGGAAACTAGAGAACAATGCTTCCACACGCGTTCGCTCCGCTCCAGGGATTTCTCACGGTTATAACCAAACCCACCGTATCGAAGAATGTACTTAGTGGTCAAGTCGTAGCAGACCTTTCCTTGTTTGACTAATTTCTTGCAGCATGCCTTGGTTGGTTTTGTGTCCTTGGTGAACACAGATGTATGGTAGTCTATCCCGCAGTTGGTGTCCAGGCCGGCTTCTTCTTCGCACTTGAGCAGGAACTGGGTGAGTTGGTTTTTGGTTGAAAAGGAAGGAAAGTCAGGATCACTGGGCCCAAGTGCAACATCTGGCTCAAAATACTCGGGTGGGTGGAATGGAGCCCCCTCATAATTTATCTCGGGAGCCAATGCCAATGGATCATCTTCGGTCGGCGAAGAATCTGCAAACGGTGCTGAAATCATCAGACCAGCCATGGTAAGAGCAAACAGGTGAGCAATGTTTGCCATGATTTTTTCACTATGTTTTGTTGGTTATAAGAAATGTACTTGTTTTGATGATTTTATGACAAGCCTTTCAGGGCTATTTATATGATGGGTTTTTGAGTATTCGATTCTTTGCACCTTGAACTGTTTTATGGAAGAATAGTAATGAAGTTTGCCACTTTTTGCTTTATGCCTCCATTAATGTAATCTCATTAAATAACCCAAGTGAACTGAAATTTAAAGTGAATCATTTTGGATTGACAGTTCATAGATTTATACTCTGAAATGTAACTATGAATAATAATCATAGTAACCACATGATTTATCATCAAGTACATATTTTTCAATCAGGGTAGGACTCGAGAGAAGTGTGAGTTGGTGCATGAACAGTAAGTGAGCCTCGGGCAGCCGAATATAAGGAATTCATATGACTTGAGAAATTTAGAGATTGCACATGAAGCTTTTTCAACCTAACAATGCAGCTTCATAAGCACACATAAAACCAGAAAAACAAATGCCATGATACAAAATACCTTAGTTTCCCATACAGTGTATAGACAGTATCAGACTATCAGTTCCTGAAGTTAAAAATTAAAACTACTGCCCAATTTCAAACAGATGATTTCTGTTCCCTGGCTTCCATGCTGCACAGCACCTCCGGTGGCATATCCAGTTAAAACATCCAGCAATAGAGATCTCCAAGCACTTGACCCGAAGCTAGCTCTTTTTACAACTGAAGTAACCAGGCCATTCCGTAGTTCAAAAGGTACATGTGTAACAATCAATGAAACCTCAAATTTTATATGTTGATATTCTTAGCACCATAAACTCGGGATGCATCCAGCCATGGGAAACTACAGAAATCTGCTATCCTTGGGAGATACGCATTGGCATTTCCTGGTCAATGATTGGGCGTGCCGTGGCCCAAACTGAACCATGATATTTCCCCAAGCTAATAAATCATTGAAGAGCCAGAACTCCCTTGGCCTCCACAAACCTCCACATGTACCATGACCCAACCGACCTATAGGGCTTCCATTTCTCACACATCTTGTCCATCATCACAGCATCCGGCAATACATTAAGATTGTATAACATTTTAACTCCTTTCCTAACTCCCAGATCGCCTACCGGAAGCACATCAGGCCTATGCAGCGAAAATATCATAAACATATGCACAGTCCAAGGCCCTATCCCCTTCACCATTGTCAACCTCTCCAGCATCCTCTCATCATCCATTTCCAAAATCATCTTATCGGACAAACTCCCATCCTCGTACTTGCTCGCCAAATCGTGCATATAGCTCGCTTTCCGGCCCGATATCCCAATTTCTCTGAGCTTCTGGGCAGACATGGATAGAACAGTTTGGGAATTAACATTGGCCTCGTTTTCAAAAAGCGAGATAAAGCGCGTGTAGATGCATTTCCCGGCTTTAGTGGAGAGCTGCTGGTAGATGATGGACTTGGTCAAAGCGAGGAACGGCGAATGGGATGAATCGAAACTCGGCGGCTGAAACGCGTCGATTACAGAGCAGAGAAGTGGATCCGAGTCGCGTAGATGCTGAACCGAGCACTCGATTTCTCCATCAGCAGACAACCTCTTGAACAGTGTCGTCACTTTCACAACGCCAGTTACATTTAGAGGCCTCGTTGAATGTTCATCAAGGACTTCTTCCTCGTCAGGTTTAGTCAAAATTAGGGTTCCTTCCTCATCAGGTTTGGTCAAAATTAGGGTTTCTACCTGATCGAATATTCTCAAAATTGGGGCTTTCTGATCAGATCCGTTGCTGCATACTGATAAAATTTTGTCCGGTGAAACGGATTCGATCTTTCTGATTTTACGCGACCGGAAGGGGATTCTGGAGGAGATTACCGGAGGTTGCTGCGATGGCTGCGCGGAGGATTTTCTGGATAAAGATCGAGTTTGAGGTCTAGCAGACATGGCCGCAAGAAAAGTGCAGGTTGATGACGTTTTAGGGTTCCGCCTTGAGGATACGCAGGAGATCTTCGCGAGGTTTATCGTCCGCGCTCCATTTAGGGAAAACTTGAAGAAAAAAAATTAATTGCCCTTGTTCAAATGCCCTACCATTCTTCAATGTCTCATTTCTTTTTAATTTTGAATTTAATAAGATCAAACTTTCAAAAATTATATGAGTTCGATACCAAATTCCTTAAAATTTAATTATTTTGGTCTTATTAAGATCGATCTCGTTAAAAACTATCATAATCAATGAGTTCAGTCTTAACAGAATTCTGAAAAATCTCTTACAATTTTTGAGAATTCGATTTTATTAAACCAAAATAAAAAATATTTGGTGCGATTCAAAATTTGAGAAATAAGTTTTGAAACGAAGAGCAATTCAAAATTTTTGAGGAAAACTTGGTGCGGAAGCAACGGTGTACGTCTATGGAATAATAAATCACAAGTAGGTCCCAAAAGTAGTGTAAATTACAATTAGCATCCCGTATTTGAATTGATCGACAAATATGAGCCTCATGTTTGTTTGCAACATTAATTTGTGACTTATCATCCGCGTATCAAAAAAACGATTACTTATGAGGACATGATAGTATAACTAGTGTTTCTTATCATAAATACTATCAGAATCACTCATCGGCGATCTTTTCCGAAGATGTATTTTACAAGTGCAATCGGAGGGGGACCCAGCTAACTTTACATAACATGATCATCACCTCTCCTCTAATTCAAGTAAAACTTATATTCAATTTCTTATGTATCAAGTAAGAATGCGAGGCATGCGAATTGAAGTACATTTCTACTTATGACCGATTGCTTGTAGCAAAGGCTCAAGTTAAAGAAGACTAGAAATATTCAAATTTAAAGAACCAATAAATGTAAAGTGCAGCTGCAGCCTGCCTGCAACATATCTCCTCAAAAGAAGTTTAGAACATAGATTTTCTCATTTTCCACTCCATGTAAATGGAGCAAGCATTACAAACAAGCATATATTTAAATCCCTTTAAAAATAAAATACCAGAAAAGAAAAGAAAGAACATCGTGGAATACTGCTAAACTTTTCATGTCGTCTACAGTAATAAAAAAAACCTCATCTGGTGAAATCGTGGACGAGGCTCGGCCGATCAGCCACATTCAGCATCCACGGCAAGAAAGAAACGCCGCCGTTTCCAGGATGTTCATAGTGGCTGCTCTCATCCGTTTCCATGTAGCGGTACTCATTCGCAGCTGCCGGAAACAGACAGTTCATCCTCTGGGGTTGTTGGTGGGTGTACGATTGGTTTGAGTAGTAATGCTCGCTCGATGCGAACTGGGATTCCATCGCCGAGGCTCCGCTGCCGTTAGAGGTCGCGGAGGCTGCTGCGCTGGCTCGGCGCTCCTCCTTCTTGTATCTGATTCCGCATGCATTGCAGAGGGACTGCAAGATAATGGAAGAAGAAGAAATTCAGTCTAAAGGGTACCTGGAAATCAAATTTGTGATCGGAATTTACAGCATTCGAATGATATGCCAGCAAATTCGCCGGCCAGTGACCGGAGAAGTGTTTGGAGATAAAGACAAAAACTTGTGACAGAATCAAGAAAGAACGTGTGGGACCGGATTGTTGTCAAGAATCAGGCAACATCAAAAACTGCGAAATTCGCAAGTCCTTTAAAATATCAAATGAAACCACTTCCCGAGAAGACAAGAAGAATATCAAAAACCGAGCACGTTCTGATGACTCACCTTTGGACCTTTCGGGCCGTTCCTCCACAAGGGGGTCGAAGTAGTGTCGCAGTTAGCACATCTCCTCGCCACCATTGGATCACCACCTCCGCTGACTCGTCCTGCTTTACTGTACGAACCATTCTGAGCAGCAGAATGCTTGGAGGACGATGAGGTCGTCTGCTGCAACAAATCCCAGCAGAAATTGGACACTCTTGAGCCACCCCGCTTGCTGCTCTGCTTCTTGGCCGCTTCACCTCCGGCCTCCGACCGGGTCGATGGCGTGCCGAGAGACAGAGTGCAATCGACATAGGACGAATTGGACGAGGATGTTGAATTGAAACCATTGTAGCTGTACGGGTCTGTAGGATTGTAGTAATCGTAGTCGTAGCAGGATTCCTGAGCACCATTGGATTGGGAGTAGTACATGTTGTTATGCATCATCTTGTCGCTGGAGATTGAGTTTTTCTGAGAGCTTGGATGTGTGTTCTGTCTGGTCTGTGTTCTGGGGTATTTATAGGGATTTGGAAAAGGTCGAGGAGTGGATGTAGCAAAAGTGAGTTTGGGGGTGGAGGTAGTGAAAATCAGTTTGGCATTGGTAAGTAAGTGGTAGTCAAAAGGTTTTCACGTGACTGAGAGTGGACACAGTCTTCGAGGGGATCTGCCTTCCCCGATCACGAAGCATAATTTAGATATGATTTAAATTTTTATAATTAAAGAAGTGAAGTTGAATTTAAATAACTTCAATTCCTCCTCCTGGTATATTTATTAATTAAGATGGACCTTAGATTTCTTTCTTTCTTTTTAATCCTTTTCTTTATGAACAGCTTATAATACTCAGAAACAGCCAAGCGTTTTGTCCGTTGATCAATTTTAAATTTTCATTTTTTTGCATTAGAAACTCTTAAACCAATCATTGAAGGTATATGCATCCGTTAAAAACTTTCTATATATCTCTACGAACACTTTTTATTACTATTTATCAAGCATGACTTTCTATTTTTGCAGTAATGTCAATTTTCAAAGTTTTTTCACATGATTGAAATTATATAGTTAGATTTTTTATTTATTTTTCCTGTTTAATTTTGATATATAAGTAAAAATACCTTGATTTTGCCGTCCACGAATTGTTATCGTTGTGAACAAGTAAATTATATATCATATTATATATGTCATTATAAAATTTTAAATCCGAAATAGTTCTATCGGAATCCATTACAGTTATGTATAGGGCCAGAATAATCACAAGAAATACTCAACACGACAGGCCTTGAGGAACGTGAGATGATGAACACCACATGGAGAAATCAAATGCAATGATACATATATTAAAAAAAAGAAAAAGAGTGAAGTATGAAGAAGAGTTGAACCAAATGATTTCATGAGACAAAGAATAATAGGGCATTCAGATCTTTGTTCCAAAATCCACAAGTGACGCTTGCATTGCCTCTCCTCATCTCCACTGCAAAAAACGTAAGCCAAGAAACTGACAGTGAGTTTAATCAGCTTTTTCACTGATAGATACACCTACCACCTCCTCAGCTACCCATCTACCAATAATATCTCATGCTAAAAACAGTTACCCCGTTTGTATTTTATTTTATGCTTTAAATTTTGCATCAGGATAAAAACTGCATTTATTATTATTATTATTTACTTTTTTGTGGTAATAAGTAGTTGTAGTGTATGAGGAGGTGTTGATCGAGACAAGGTCAGTGTTGGAGAAGTATAGATTTTGGTCAACATGTTTTCTTGTCCCTTGCTACAAGTACCATTTGTAGCGGCTCGAAGAACCGTAGGCGGATCGAGTCGATTGCATATATAGTTGCTTTCCCTCGCTCCCTTCTCCAGCAACCGCGTCAAAGCCTAGTTGATGTCACGACCGATTCGTCTTTTAATTTATTTATACGAGCAAAAATCGCTACGGTTGAAGATTTATTTAAAAGATGATAAATATAAATATGTTTTGAATAAATGACAGAAAAAGAAGAAATTTTTATAAGTATGGGAGAAGTAAAAAAAAAATCATTTTTATTTAATAGTTAAAAATAGATTGTTTTATATTTACTGTATTTGAAATAGATGGACTGACAGATAGAAATTAATGATAGTGAGAATGAATAAGAGAATCAGTCACGTGAACCCTAGAAGAAGCAATGTCATGCAAATCCATATCCAATCATGGCTGTTGCTTCTGGTATCCGTGCATATCTGCATCTGCATCTGCATGCATCATCATCATCAGCATCTTGATTCTTGTAGTCTTCTTCTTTCTTTCACTTTATTTATTACCATCCACCTTCTTCACCTCATCAATATCTCTATGTAACCAGTCATGACATAGATCAAGTTTCGAATTTTGGTCTCCAATTTACATCTTTGCCAAGTACAAATATGATGGGATAAGATTTATAAAATGGTATAAGAAATGCAGCACAACTACATGTACATGTATGTATTTTATTGAGAAGCGAGCGAGCGAGGGATGAAAAGGAGAGTAGTAGGTAGGGTGTTGGGTGAGGGATCTAGTCTAGAAATAGGATTCCCTGCCCTGCAGCTGAGCAGAGCAGGCAGCATCAATCATCATCAAAACTAAAGTTAAGAGGAGGATTATATTATATGATGTTTTGTTTGTTTGTTGTATGTTCCAAGCTGCCAGCCAATGTAACTTTATGCATGAAACCAGATCTTCTGCTTCTTCTCGAGTCAAAGCAGACTTGAGAAAACAGAAAGAACAAATCAAAGAGTTGTTGTTGTGTGTGTAAAAGATAAAGGAAGGAAGAATGTCCCTATCCCCTAATTCCATCAGACCCCACCCAATCATCAAACCCTCTTCACAATATTCATCCATTCCTCACACTTAACCATATATACAACGTTTCATTCAATATAATTCACTTGCTCATCATCTCATAACCTTAAACCCTACCCACATACACACTCAATCGGACTCGTTTGTATAATTTTTTTTCTAGCTCAAATTGATAAACCCTTCTTTTATTTTTATGACAGATGAAACAAGAAACTTTATTTGATTCAAATTGTCTCTGTAATTTTGATGGAACCAAACGGAACCTTATGGGTTTGTAAAGAAATGGTGGTATGGTACTTGCAACAAGTACTTAAAGAGTAAGCATCACATACATTATTCTAAAGTTTGAATTGTAAAAGAAAAAAAAAGGGAGGGGCCAGATTCAGTGAGAATGATCAGAAGCAGCAGACAGACAGGGAGGGAATCGGATCGCATGGAGATTGGTGCAATGACATTAGACAAAACCAGTACTAAACTGAGGACGACCAGACCACTTTCCAAAAGATGCCTCTCCACTGCTCTCCTCTGCTCCCTCCCTCTGTTATTCTCTATGTATGTTACTTAAACTTAAACACCTCTTCTAGTTCCCAACCTTCAATGTCACCACACACAAGACATGTTTACCTTCACACGTGCGTTTTCATGTCTAAAATCATCCATTTGATGATTGACTTGGTATGACATGATATCACAACATTTGTAAATAGGTTGGTTTAACCACCCGATCAGCCAAACCGTTATAAGTATAGTCCGTCTCAATTATTTTTTGTTACCAACATTTCCTAGCTAAGTCACCACAACATAGGGTTCATCTTAAAAATTATAACATGTTGGTGATAAGATAATTAATAGCTTACTTATTAAGCAATCACAAACACATCTCTCAATCATAAATTGGGACTTTACGGGTTGGAACATTATTTCCAACAGAGAGGATAAGATATGAGTGATGAGTTGGAGTGGAAGTTGATGAAGGGGAGTGTACTTGGTGGTGGTCATGATAGTGATTTGGGGAACCCTACAATATAACAAGGGAGGGACTTTGTTGCTTTTCCAATGCCAACAATAATTAGTGATTATTAAACCCAAGATTCTGCAAAATCTACACACATGATATTGAATGATGTGAATATATGTACATGGGAAGAGATGAACATGGGGACTCTACAGACATTCCTCCCTCAGGTGCACCAATCCAATCATCATATCTTCCACTAATCTCTATGAATGGAGGTTCCACGTGGACTCATGGGACCTCTGCATGCATGCATGCATGCAAAAAACCCTCCTTAAAGCAATCAATAGCACCATTCAAGGTTGTGTTGGACTGATAATGAGTTTGAGAAGAAATCATCATTTTGTGAGGAACCAAGTAAAAATCGAGCTCATCAAAATTGGACACTTTGGAAAGAGAAGAAGCAAGCAGTGGTAATGGTATTCTCTCTCAAAAGCAACAACAGCAAATGGAATAGGAGATGAAACACCCAAAATGGAATCCCATAATGTAAGTAATGAATCTCCCTTTTCCTTTATTTTGATTGCTTTTGTGTCTCAAAAGGGTAGCATGGTAATTGGGCATAGTGCATAAGTGTATTGTGTCATGTGTCCCTTTGCTTCTCAAAAGGATCGATTATGATTGTGGATTTGGTCGACTCCAACAACTTTATTATTTAACTTCATTCCTTCAAACCAAACTAAACCTTTAAACATGGTTCCAAAAACCCTTGGACCATTTTTGTATGCTAATCTTCTATCTATTATTTCAATCTCATCCAAAACACTAGAACCCAATATTGAATCGATTCTCTAGTTTATATTGAATCATAAATCTAATGTGACAAAGTGGGTGTTGAGAGATTTTGCAATGGTGTTGTGCAAAAGAAAGTTAAAGTGGATGAACACATCGGGAGCAAGAGAGATGAGATGAAGCTAAGTCTGACTTTTGACCAGTGATCTTGAAAAAGGGTTGGCAGCTGCACCAAATATTATTCAAATGTTATACCTTAATTTGTTGTCCTTAGCTAGCCAAGTATATTGTGCCCTTGGACTGATCTTGTAGGGCCCTAACTGAACCCCAAAAAAAGTGTCTCTCTTACTTGCATCTCATTCCATACTCCCACGACCAATTTACTCCAACTCCTTCCAAATAGCCTTCACAATATTCGAGTATAAAAAAACCCTAAACCCAAACTCCATTAAAAAACTAAATTTATAATAAATTTGATTTTGATGTATCGAATCTAATTAGAAGACTTGGATGGTGAATAAAGTATTTCTAATAGTCGACACGTGCAATACAAGTGAAAAAAATATAGAATTCAATATTTAAATATTATAATTTTCATTTTATAATTTTCAACTAAAATAAGAGTGGATATTAGATTTTCCCTTGGTAAAAGAAAAACAAGTAATACAGAACGGCCCAAGTCACTATGGCTGGTCCAGGCCCAAATATATCAAGCCCAATTAATTAGCAATACCGGAATGTAGAACCGAACCGAACCGATTTAGATGATTCAGTCTGAATTTTCGGTTCGGATCAACTGTGAGGGTTCCGGGCCAATGGAGGATCTGGTCTGTTGCTAGTTTGTAACCGCAAGTAAGAACCCTAAACCCTAATCACGTTGTCTGCAACTCAAACAGCTGAGGAAGCAGCAACTGCAGAAAAAAAAATAATGGTTGCTGCGACAACTATGGATTCTATCGATTTCAAGGTGAGTGAGCTACTGAAAGAGGTCCAGGTCGACTATACTCCTGCTCTCACCAAGCTTGTTGACGAAGCCGTCGCCGGCATCAAACAAGCAATTGATACAATCCCGGATGATTTGAATGTATGTGACTATTAATATTTGTGTTTCTATGTGCGTAGTTTTGAATTCCTTGCGTGTGTTTATTTTGGGTGTTGGTTGGATGTGGAATTGAGTTGTGCTGTTAATTTAATTATGTGGATTTGGTGGCAGGTGACGGAAGATTTGGCACCGGGTTTTATCAGGGATATTGGAGCGGACAAAGTACAGTTTACATTTAGGAAGCCAGAGGTTTTTGAAATTTGTGGTAGCTACTCGGTCAAGTGTTTAACCAAACCTGATATCAATGTCGACCTTTTGATAAGATTGCCCAAGGTACACACTTTCCTCCACGTACATTCTGCATCTTATATCCTAAATATTTAGACATGACTAGTTACTAATTCACGTTGTGTTTCTTATGCTAGGAATGTTTTCTCGAAAAGGATTACTTGAACCACAGATACCATGGGAAGAGGTTTCTCTATTTATTGGTCATCAAAAAGTATCTTAAGCAGTCTCCCTTGTTTCAGAACGTTGAATGGTCATCGTTCCAAAATGAGGCTCGGAAACCTATACTTATTGCTCATCCAGGTTATCTTTCTTTTTAGTAATCTAAACGGGAATTATCCATATTTTGGAATCTCTTAATAGATTTCTTTCTTTGATGGTGTAGTTACAAAGCTTGTCGAGGCCCCTGGATTATTTATTAGGATCATTCCAGCAGCTACATCCCTGTTCAATATTTTGAAGTTGACTATGAAGCGAAACAACATTCAAGCTCTGAAGAAAGGTGTTATGAAAAACTGTTATATTTGATGTAGCTAGTACTTAGTAGAGACACGGGGTCATACGTATTTTCAACTAAGAGTTAATGAAGTTCTTATACTCCAGCTAATCTTTTAATGCACTTCTGGGATTTTGTATTCAACTGTTCAGACGAAAATACTCACCAAGCTACAATCAAGTATAACTCAAGTATTTTGGAAGACATGTTTTTAGAACAAAAGGCAGAGAGCATCAAGAAGGCCTTTTCAGGTTGGAAAGAGTTGCGAGAGACTTTGGTTTTGGTAAAGGTAAATGTTTTGGTATCGTGTTTACTTCTGGTTTTGACACTCTATCCTTAGATACATGAGCTAATGCTTATCTCGTTCATTTTGGATTAGGTCTGGGCTCGTCAAAGATCTACGATATATGCCTACGATTGTTTGAATGGTTTTCTAATTTCTGCATTAGTATCATATCTCGCCTCAGATTCCGGTGGAAAATGTATCAAAGAACCGATGAACAATATGCAAATATTCCGTGCTGTATTGGACTTCATAGGTAATTGTAAATCTAGTCTAGATAGTTAACTTTCCATATACCTTTTGTCCCTTTAACAATTAATCAGGTTGAAAAACCCTCACCCCAGTATAAATTGTGGAAATAGTAAAGTAATTATTTCTAATTCATTTTTTCAGCCAATTCCAAGAGGTGGGAGCTTGGACTTCATTTTAAGCCACATGATCAGCAACGCCTGCCAAAAGAGGTGTGTCGTTTTTACTTGCTTTTAACAGATGTTGTTTTCAAAAGTTATAATTATTTTGGATGACTAGATGATGGTGGTTCTGTATACTATGGAAAAAATCTAATCATCTTTGTGTAAAAATTGAAGCATTTACCATTGTGTAAGCCTCAAAGCACTGAAATGGAAATGAAAGATTTCAATAAACTGCCGCAACCTAACTCTGACAAGTGCATTATGAAGTTCTGGATCAGTATTATGCTGTGGGAAATTCTATTAGATAATTAAAAGGAAAGTCTTATGAAATTGTAATTTTCGCTCGAATGTGACATATGCATTTGAAACCATATAATCAGTGTCAACTATTGACATAGATGACACCTGCTCTGAAAGGCGACATATGATCAATTGAGCATATGGTTCATGAGGTAAATATTTGAAACTGTAAGTTATAGCAAGGAAGAAATGTTCTTTGGTAACTCCGTTGGAAGATACTATGAAGATCTTATGGGGTAGATATTTAAGTAACCTGTATCGGTGTCAAGAAAAGAAGCAATATACTATGAAGATCTGTTTGTGAAGTCTTGATCCTTATCAACCCTTTAATGTGGTATTTCACTTAACATATACCGGTTTCAGGACAAGAAGCAATATCTGCAACTATTTCCAGTTGTGCTGTCTGATCCATACTATCTCTTTAATGTGGCATATCGAATCACAAGTACTGGTTTCAAAGAGGTAATTTTTTTACCTTGTAATCTAATTTTCAGTTTACATGGGTTGTGTTGAACCTCAAAACACCTGTAAGTGTTTATATTGTTTCACATTCCAGCTTCAAGCAGAGGCAGCTTCAACACTCAGTTGCATGTTAAACAGTAGAGATGGTGGGTTTGAACAGATCTTTTTGAGCAAGGTTGATTACCCTGCAAAGTATGATTACTGCTTGAGGTATGAACATGGGTAACTTTTTAGAAAAATGTTCATGACCACTTCTTTCGGTCCATAGAGTTTGGGGTCACTCATTATCTAGCACACACATATGCAGACATATACATTAAAAATACGTTTTTATTTCTTGACACACTGAAGTTTCACAAATGGTGTCAATATAACCATAGAGCTACAAAAGTCAAAAGGCGCGTCAAAAAGTTCATTTAGTTATTATCCTGAAATTTGACTTTTCTAGCATTCTTAGGTGAGAAGTTGAATTTCCATGCTCACTTTTGTAGATTAAACTTGAAAGGCAAAAGTGAGATCTATTCGCCAGGATTCTGTTTGGATGATGAATGTTGGAGAGTGTATGAGAAAAAGGTTCTATCCTTGTTACATCGTGCTCTGGGAGACAGAGTGAAATCCATTCGCTTAAACTGGAGGAATGCATCTGAAGGGCGTGATATAGAAAATGTAAGGGGGTGCGGCGGTATAATTTTCATACATTGCTGCTAGTTTATCAATGATTGTTCTTTGATTATCTTCTGTTCTTCTGTGATCTCTAGGGTCTTCATGTCTTTAATAGTGAGCCACTTCTAGTTGGGATTTCTGCCAACACAACTGAAGAAGCTTTTAGAGTGGTTGATATTGGCCCTAATGCTGAGAATAAAGAAGAGGTATGATCTATCTTCTATACAGAGTGACCACTCTTTCGCTAGGGTGTGTTCTTTTGTGCTGAAAAAAGTTACTTATACTTACTACTTTACTTATATGTACTTATTATTTTTTATTATTCCATATTGGTTTGTGGTGTTGTGGGTGTGGTTGGTGGTGTTTTGTTATGATGTTGTGGTGGTTGTGTTGTGTTGTTGGTGTTGGTGGTGTGTGGGTGAAAGAGATGATGAATAGTGGTGTGTGGATGGTGTTGTCATGTTGTGGTGGTGGTGTTGATGAAAGAGATGATGAATAGTTATATTTACTAATATGTACTTAATATTTACTTATATGTACTTATATTTACTTTTAAGTACTTATATAAGTATAAAAGAACATGCCCTAGTGTCTCATAAGCAAAGTACATCATTCAACCACTTCAATATTTTGGGCAGGCTTTAAACTTTCGCAAATTTTGGGGTGACAAGGCAGAGCTTCGTAGATTTAAGGATGGTAAAATTGCAGAAAGTGTTGGTAAGTAGTTGATTGATGTTTCTTTCAATTAGCAGTCTTCTTGTTTTAGTCCTGACGAATCCCCTTAACTTTATTTTTTGACTGCCATAGTGTGGGAGAGCGAGCCATGCGAAAGGCATCTTATTATTAAAAAGATCACTGAATATATCTTCTCACTGCATCTTTCCTTATCTGAAGAGGATATTATAACCATTGTTGATCAGCTTGATTTCTCTTTGCACTGTGGTGTTGGTGGAAAAGGTACCTAGTACTGGCAAATGCCCACTTTTACAGTGGTTTTCCCTTTTTGATTATTGCTCCTTTTAAATAATAACGATATTCACATGATGATGATGTCCTTTAGATCCAATTTCTTCGGCTAGAAGTCTTCTTGAGGCATTTGACACTCTATCACGCTGTTTACTCAGTCTTGATAGCATACCATTGAAGGTTTCCAGTGTGCTGCCCATAGACCCAGGTATCTTGTTAGGCTTGATAAAAGGCTTATTTTATTTTTGATGTATTATGCTGCATTCATTTTATTATGCTATCAGAATGTGACCAGTGTCTTAGAGCCTATTTCAGTGTAATCCTAGATACCATCTACTGTTAGTTTCTAACATTGACCTTTTAAGGTTCTTTCTGTACTTTGTTTTTATGCTCTATATACTGCAGCCAAGCAAGGCAACAATCAAATTAATGAGTCTAATAAAAAACCAGAGAGCCTACTAACAACTGTCTTATAACTACTAAAAAAATACATGAGAATGACATTAACCATATCCAAGCTTTAAGAGAATCACAAGGATAACAAATGGGCCAGGACATCATGACTGCTTCAACCACGTGGCGTTAGATACGGCACAATAGTGGCAACTTACAGTATATGCCTGACCAACTGCAGTTAACTAACAGTAGCACAAGGGAGAATATCTCGGATCTATGCACAGCTTAACAACAGCTCCTAGCTCGGCGATGAATCTAACCCGAGTATTATGCTGTTGAACACATTTAGTTTGACTGCCATAAGTTTAACCTGAAGAACTTTGATAGGCCTTGAAATAATGTCAATGATGTAAATGTTGTACGTTCAGCCTGTAATTAGCTTCAAAGGACTCTTTGTGTTGTCGATTTGTCATATTTACATACATGGTATGACTTGTATCTTCTTGCAATCTTCCATTCGCAAAACACTATCTTAGTTGCAAAACTCATATATGGTAGTCACTGTTTCTGTGGTTGCACCCAGTTTTATTTTAATTAATGATTCTGCATATGACTGGAGCATTCAATGTTTCGGTATCAGAAATGACATTTGTTTCTTGATGAAGCCTGCCATATTCATGTTCGAATAATTTTGTTGTTGTTTATGTGAGTGGCCAAACAATAATCTTGAATGTATGGTAAGTTCATTTTGTTGATTTTCTGTTCATTAAAAAACATTTTGCAACCATTATGATCAGCTCTGAGGTCTACATCAGTCTACCCTCCTCAACCTCATACATTAGCTACAAAAGGAACCACTAAGCTGAGGTCCCAAAGGCTCATTTCAACCTGTATTCAACCACTCGATGTCATGATTCAGGTATGATATTAATCACCAACTTTTGGGAGTTTGCATCTGGCTTGTTAGGCATTTTCTCAGTTCTCTTACTTTTTGAACTTTGTGCAGTTAGAAGGATCTGGGAATTGGCCAATGGATGAGGTAGCAATGGAGAAGACCAAGTCTGCCTTCCTTATTAAAATTGGAGAAAGGTTGGTTCAATATGGTTATTGTTCCTTGTATTACTGACAATGGAGAATGTCTCCTAACCTTAATAATGCTGTAACAGTCTTCATGCTAAGCCGGGTATTACATGCATTGCATCTGAGGACAATGTTGATGTTCTTATATCTGGATATGGATTCCGTCTTAAAATTTTGCATGAGAGGGGGCTCAGTCTGTTGAGTAGGGAAGGTATAGATTCTCAACTGCACTGTTGACATATTTGGGCATGCCGGTGGAAATGAATACTCGATCTATTGTTTCATATAGTTGATCCAATGAAGAAGGTGTCTACTACTGACAAGAAATTGTTTCATCGAAGTCAGCACGCAAGCATGATCAACGGTCTGCGAGGCCAGTACCCAATATATGGGCCCATAGTCAGGTGAGGTTTTTGATCAATAGGATATAGCTTATTGGTTGATTATTTGTCGTGTTTGTTTTTTGGTTCGCTATTCAGTCAGCGAAGTTGTTCACTTTATATCTATAATTATTTTGAAGGCTTGCAAAGCGATGGGTAGCTTCACACCTTTTTTCAGCTTGTTTAGTGGAGGAGGCAATTGAGCTGTTAGTTGCCCATTTATTTTTGAAGCCATTGCCATTCTCTGTGCCATGCTCAAGAATTACAGGGTTTTTAAGGTGCAGATTTTATCCACACAATGATATAAAACTGTTATATATGTGCATGTCTATACATTTGCTCGCACATGTTTGACCGGTTGTTACCCCTGCTCATAATCCATATGAGACAACCAAGAGATGTAACAATGCTTGATGTGACAGCTAGATTGAGTGCAAGGGGGAAATCTTGCAACATTTACCTGGCTAACTTTGACTTGGACAGAATTTAGATTTTCATTAAGAAAAATTCTCTAATAAAGTTGCATGTTGTGGTATAATGACTATATCAGCATATGAGCTTAGGAGGAGATGAAGCAATACTGGCATTCGGTTGCTGACAGTAGGTCTGGTGCCACATTTTTATGGTATTGGCATTATGGAGGTCTTAGTTAAAGAGACATGACTTGGGGATCCATGTCATTCTCTTGTATTCTTTTTCAGTCTCAAGAAATTTATCGAAACTAAAAGTCAAGATTGTGATAGATGCTCTGTTGGATTGTTACTTTGTGACGGAAAATGGGATTTCAATTCGGTTGTTGCAAAAAGTAATTAAACGGAGTTGTGTTGAGAGTCTCCTTACTTTGTGTACTGTTGGGTTTCAATATTATGCTTGAGCTTTTGTAGTGTGTCAGTTGAGCAACTCGTCTTGCAGGTTTCTAAGGTTATTATCAGAGTATGACTGGACATTTTCTCCCATGGTGGTTGATATTAATCACGATTTGAGCTCAGAAGATGAGAAAAAAATAACTGTAAGCACTGAAATGTTTTAACTTGTATTAATGAAATGACTCATGTCCACAGTATGTAAACCCTCAAGCTTGAACAATTGCAGCTAAATGTTTGCTTAAGGTTCATGCAGTTCATCTTTTGGTTAGACAAACCATCTTTGTGATCACAAGAGTAAATAGTTCAACGTGCAGCCTATTCAAATCTTTTGTATAAATTGTTCATCTTTCTAGGAGATGAAATTTTTCACAATTCAACTGTTCATCAACTTGCAGGAAAACTTCAAAGCGAGTAGAAAATCCTCTGATGCAGATATGAAAAATGATGGCCCAGCAATGTATTTGACTACTGTTTATGATAAGACGTCTGGAGCATGGACTGGAATTTCGCCCAATTCATCTGTGAGCATTTCACTTAACTAAAGTGGATGATGCCTTTTTCACCTTTTTTGTTACTGTATTTCATTTTGACATATTAATATAAATGTTAACAGGAGCTCAAAAGGTTGATGGCGTACGCCTGCAGTAGTGCAGATTTGTTGACAAAACTCATTCTAAATGAGCAGATAGGATCTTACCAATGGGAGGTGTGTGAATGTGCTCATTACTTTCACTCATTGGACTTCTCAAAAGTCACCTTTTTCTTTTACTGTCTTTCCCTAGTGATTACGCCCCTTTATGGTACAATACAAGTTTTGTTTTTACAGTGCCTTTTTAGAACTCCTTTGAACAATTATGATGCTGTGGTCCTTCTCCACCGTGACAAATTGCCGTACCCACATCATGTGCTATTTCCATCAGAAATGAGCCTAGGTAAATAAGCGTTCAGTAAAACTAACTTGCATTGCATCAGTATCCAAGCTGAGAACCTCATAGTATTTAACCTTACAGGTAAGCCTGTTGTGCATGGGAATCCAAGCAAGTTGTTTCACCCATTCTTGATGCCAGGGGACCTCAAGGGAAGAAGTTTGGAAGATCAGAAAAGAAAGCTATTGGTAGACTTCGATCCGCTAAAGTGCTTCCTTGTGGATTTGGAGGCAAGTATGCAAATGCTCATTCCACCCGTAACAATGAAAGACTCTACTTACCGTATTTGACATTCACAGAAAAACTTCCCGGATGGATTGAAGACATGGTACGATTCTATTGGTGGCGATGCTGTTGGCCTGACATGGGGAAAACCCCTCTCCAAGGTGATATCGTGCAAATAGCTTTTCAAATAGTATGTCACACCACATAATGAATTTGTTCATCATAATTTGATTATTCGATTCAGAAACGTGAGCGGGAGGAAACAGGTGAAGAGGCGAGAGATCCAATTGAGTTGCTGAAAGCTGTAGGCAAGGCTGGGAAAGGATTTGTGCGGAGTGTGCATTTGCTCAAGGTCCCACGACATTGAAGATGATGAAGTTTTGATAGGCCATTCCAGGGTCGCAAGATTCGTCCCATGAGTTACAAATTGGCAAATATAGGTAGGTGCCACCATCATGCTTGCTGCTTCAGGTCCGGGTCGCACAACTTCTGCAACAGAGACATTGTCCAACCCAGGTGTGCTAAACTCTAACAAAAATGGAGATAGATTAGTCTTTATTGCAATTGCAGTGGCAGCTCAAATTTTGGTCGTTAATGTATCCTATTCACATTTAGAAATGAAAATTTTTTGGTCCCATTGCTGGGATTGATAGCTGAGAGCTCAGAAAAGTGATGATCCTGATGGCTGGATGAAGACTAAATGATCCCTTTTTGGTTAGTTTTCTTCCATCTGCTGCCAGCCTCAAATCTGAACAAAGAGTTTACAAAGGCAGTGGCAGCAGC
Source organism: Umbilicus rupestris (assembly GCA_963678935.1). Taxonomy (NCBI): domain Eukaryota; kingdom Viridiplantae; phylum Streptophyta; class Magnoliopsida; order Saxifragales; family Crassulaceae; genus Umbilicus; species Umbilicus rupestris. Next base: position 11,048,378 of record OY787622.1, read on the forward strand.
CCATATCACATTACTCAAACTCACAAATCTCTACCTGAAGTCAACGTCAAAACTCTATCTCATCTCATAATGGATGTTCCATAAACAAGCACTGAAAACTCAGATTCTTATTTTAACATATTTATTGATTATTTAATAATCTAATAAATCTGAACATGTTAATTAAATTTTACCGGTGTAAAAATCATTAAAGATAGATGAGAATAATTTAAGCATATCTAGAAAACATCTAGCTTGCCACTAACCCTGCTACATTATTCAAGTTTAATTTGATTTATTGAAGCATGTTATAAGCAGATGTGCTAGAAACTCATTTGTATCTTCTTTGCTAAGGAGACACAAAAGTGCGAACGAAAGATCTCTAAAAAAAACTGGACAATCATTTTATCAAGAGAAATTAAGTAGGTATTCTTAATCTCTTTCTTTTAGTCTTGATGTTTTATATTCATATGTGTTAGGTACAATTGTTGGTTGTTTCTTAATGAGTATTTCGATGATTTTGAGCCTGTGGTTCAAGCCTTGATCATTGTTTTGTCAACATATAGAACTAAATTTCTAAGACTCTAGATTATTGAAAACATAGCTTTTGATGATTAGAAATTATATGAAAAGGAGTGATAAAATAAGCCGTCCATGACTTTAACTTTTCATGTAAAGGTCTATATATGTTTTAAAAGTGGGAAGTTATGTCCTTGATACTATACTTAACTTTTATGATTGAAAATCTAAGCTAGAAACTAACTTATAATGAAGTTTAACGATGTTAAGCATGCTGAATTTTATTGTTATAAATCTGAAATTTATATATTAATAGTTTGAAGCTTTGTTTTAGTTTTGATCATTTATTTTAGGTGTTGTCATATGGTTTGAAGCTTCGTCTTAGTTTTGATCATTTATTTTTGGTGCTGTCATATGGTTTGAATCTTTATTTTAGCTTAAATCATTTAACTTGGATGTAAGCTAAGTTACTAAACACTAGAACATGAAAAGATATTTAGTTGAGCTTTGAGAGTGTATGAACAGATTTGAAGTAATAATATAAAGTGTCCTTGTATTTACTTTCTTCTAAAATACATCAAAAAAAAGATATTCATGTTCTATGCAAGTATTAAATGATGAAATAAAATACATGTGGTGCTTGTCACCCTATTTAATAATGGAGTTGAAATGCTTGTAGTTGTGAGACTGCCCTCAAATGACCAATCTCTTTGAGTGGTTTTAATTATTTTGTGACGCAACATATAACTTTAAGTAGACTTGATGTATTAAAGTAAACAAGTTCAATGAGAATGAACTGGAAAGATATAGGATAGTTAAATGATGATTCATTACCTTAAGGGTAGGTATTTACAGCGTGATTAGTATTTCTTGTATGGTAAATTGATGTAGACAATCTTTGTTTGTCATTGAGTTGCTTATGTTTGTTGTTATTCTTTTTTTATTGTTTTGTTAGAACTTAATTTATAGCTTACACTCATTATTCACATGTTATTAATGTGCATATGTATTGCCCATGTCATTTACATTTGGCATTCATGTGTTTGAATAATGAAAGATGAATTATTGGATCGGGATATGAGTTATCATCTCTAAACCCTCAAAAAAGATCCCGCAAAAAAGAGGATGATTGGGGCTAAATCAGTGGAAAACGTGGTTAGTAGCTTTCCGAACCAGAAATGCTATCAGTTGTTCGTTGGAGTCAGGCCGATGAAAAACATGGCCGGTGGCTTTCTAGATTGGAAATGCACTATTTACTTTGGGGCATTGTTTATAAAAACATCATGCATATGCATACCATAAGCATTACACGTGCATAATTTAGTGGATATAAAACCTAAATAACTAAATGTTGAAATTAAGTTTACCTACCGAATAGCAAAACTCATATATATTTCCGAGAAGTAAATTGAAACTCCAAAAAGAAAGGGACGTTTAGTTACGTTATGAATAACTAGAACATCATTTAGTGTATTATAATAAGAAGATTAACGTTGGCCGTAAAGAATAATATAAAGTTTGTGTTAACAATAAAATAAAGAAATTTATTTTCCTTACTCACAGCTTGAGATTTTCGGGTGTGCCAAGGCACCTGTAGCGATCTATATTATCTTTCAATCAAAATGGAGAAACTATGAAACCATCTGCTTTATTTGTCAAACAAATGGCTACAACATGTACATGCCGGGATATGAAAAATTATAAGCGGAACTGCAACTTCATATCAAGAATCGTAAGGAGCGTTTAGACAATAGGCCAGAAACACTTAAATCTTTGTCAAAGCATGATTACATTGCAGCAGAGCATGGAGCAGTTAACATGATGCACAGAGGCAAATGCCAAGAGATCCATATATCCTAAGCTGTAATTCTTGATCTACCTTTTGCAATTCTGCGTTTGATCACTCTCCTGCCACCTGGAGTTGCCTTGCTGCACTTAAACAACATAACATTTAATAGAGGTGATCTCTTTGATTTTAGATTCATTTGGTAATAATAAATAAATAAAGTCTACTGATACGACGAAAAGGAAGTATTTGTCTTCTAGAAATAATTGACACTTCACAAATGCGATTGAATTTACAAAGGCTAATATAGGCAGGCTTGATCATACACAAACTCCACACCATCCCTTGTTTTTGATGAAAGACTTCAAGAGACCAACCTCACCTCAAGAACAGAATACAAGACTACACATCATAAAATATAAACCCATATCCTTAAGTTTCATAAGAGTTTGGAAAACCATACCGTGCCAAGAATCCATGCGTTCTCTTCCGCTTAAGGGTACTAGGTTGATATGTCCTTTTTGTTTGCAAAAGCATAGGCTCATTTAATAGACCATCCCCTGCATTAAAGAGTAAATCACCCTAGTTTATCAAATATTAAAGTATATATGTTTTCATCTGAGCTTGTTAAGGGCATGTTTCTATTTAAAACACCGGCATGTGATATAAACAACGAAGTGGACCTAAATGAATATTCTGATTATGTGGGAAGCTTTTTCCTTCTGTCTTTCCACAATTGTAGTTTGAATGTCCATTCCTAAGGAATTTGAGGTTGCAAACATCCCTAGCAGAATTTGTTCACAGTCTATAAATACACAAAAACATAACCGTAATTACTTTATATATACATTTCTGATCTCTAGTGACTATAGTTTCAGGGAATAGACCTGAAACACAAGCATTATAGCATCAGTAAGCGAGGCTCAGAATAGCAAGTGTTGCTCATCCCAGTAGTAAAACGGTAGTGGTAGTTGAAAAAAGATATCAGAATGATGCCCGCAGTTAAACTCTACAGTGATTCTCAACAGAAAAATGACTTGGAATGCCTCAGGCTAAAAGCAAACTTTAATGGCAAGCTGCTATAGTCGTGTAGACTTAACACACTACAAACTGATGGATTTTTTTTCAACCAACCAAAAGGTAATATGATTCGATCATTTTAATTCTATCTATGTCTACTTCAATAGAACCTAATCACACCTATTAACCTAAAAATTGAAACTTGCATAGCAGGAAGTAGTAACATATTCACAAATGTTACCTTCCGGAAGAAAAAAACTGAGGGAAGGAATTCCAAAAGGGTTCAAAAACGCCTGATTGGAGACCTCCCTCAGCGTCTCCGATTCATGGTGTTGCAAGTGGATCGAGTTCTGGAACTTCGACAGCGAAGGAAAGAGTCTCGGCGTGATCTCAGCAGCTTCCGGCACCAGTTTCAGTTTTGAAGTAGGGTTGCTACGAGCAGCAGGATGGACCACTAGCCGGCTCAGCTGAGAAGCTACGGCTCTGATCGATTTCGACGACGCCATTTTCCGATTAGAAGGAAAGCCCTAGGAGAGAGAATCATAGACATTGGTGAGGTTGGGCCTGAAAGATTGATTTACGTCCCAAATTTACTGATCGGCCCACCTGGCTCAATATACTTGTTGGGTCCAATCGGCCCAGATTTGGCTCAGTCGGGCCGGCCAATTATGTGTTTGGGCCCAACATTACCTTGAAGCTGGATTTGATGTAAGCGTTACGTCAGAATGGTCTGAGAACAAGAACAACATATGCTGAGGAGCTCGAAGAATCGCAGGTTGCTGGAGTCTGAGAACAATGGATTACTACGAGGTTCTGGGTGTGAAGCCAAACGCGACGAATTCGCAAATCAAGGAAGCGTTTAAGAAACTAGCGATGAAATTCCACCCCGACAAGCACACCGGATCGTCGAAAGCCATCAAGGAAAGCGCCACTTTAAAGTTCAAGCAAGTGTCCGAGGCGTACCAGGTTTTGACGAACGATCTGAAGCGTGCCGATTATGACTCCCGATACGGGCCTGGTTGGAGAAACCGAGGAGGGAATTCTTCAACTTCGTCGGGTCATGGGAGTTCGTATGGGTACGGGCGGAATAGCTATGGAACTGGCGATTATTATGCATTTAGAGAGAGAAGCAGGTATAAGAATACATATGGTGGTGTAGGTGGTCGTTTTGGGTTGGAAGCTGTTTCTCGATTTATGAACACTCCGGCATGGCTGTATATCAACATTGCACTTGCCAGGTTTGAATGTGATTCTTAAGTTGTTAATGTCTTCTTTTGATACCAGTTGATCTGACCATTTGAGGTGTTGAAAATTTATTTTTCTTACTTTTCTTCGGGAGAATTAAGTATTGCTTGCCATGATGATTGATTAATTTATGGAGCTTCTTAGTAAGGGTGTTCATTGGACATCAATGTTTAACAGAGTTTTTAGTCTCGTAGGAAGTCATGAAATCCACGGAGGACGGCGTAGCTACTTGTGCTTAGGCTTTGTTTGTTTAATGTGCTCGAGTGGTGTGTTTGTGAAATGCATGGCGGGAGGATTTTGTACTTTTCTATGTTGGTTGATGTGTGTATGATCATGTAGCCTGGATAATAGGGTTGTGGTCCGTTGACGACGTTTGTTTCAGTAGAAGTACATGCATCACTTGCTTGTTGAGGTAATGTATTGGAATATATTTGTTGATTACATTGTCACATGCATCTTGCTAGTAAAATTTTATTCTAATTGCTTTTGTTTGCTTTTTTTGTTGGTTGTCCTAAGGCTTTTAAGAATCATGCTTGTTCCGGACAATCAAGCATCACTTACCTACTAGAGTTCGGCAAAATGGCAGGAACGACCTCAGACAAAAATGCTGCTTGATTGTCGGCCCTTTAATTAGATATCTTTCTTTAACGACCCAAGATAAAAATACTTTTATATGTGTTCTCATTTATTCATTGATTGTCTTGCTTTTGTCTGTATCTACCTTGTGGTATGCGTCCATCAAGCTACATTTGCAGGACTTTCTGATTCAGTATCTTTTGCAGCGCTATGATGGCTATTGTATTTATACCTGACAAGCGTAGAGACAGATTATGCAAGATGCACAACTCCGAAGCAGCCGACTTTGTCAGTTCTCTTATATTTCTATTCACTCACACTCATTTTTCTGCACTTTTTATATTCTGCAATTTTTCTTTCCATTACAATGACATTTCACTGATGCCCTCCTGATTATCATAACTTGCCTTGATAATCTTTATACAAGTTAAGATTCTGTTTCGCCAGTACTTTCTTCTTTTGCCTAAAAATAAAATAAATAAAATGTCCTATATGATACTAGAAGTAACTAATAGTTATGATCGCCAAATAGAGCATTTAAGTATTTTGCATCACCTTAATTGATCAAATTGTGAATACATGTTTACCACTAGTTACTTTTTAAGTGTGTGTAATTTGTCAATGTGCATATGATTATTAACTATATTCAACCTTTTTTGCTCATATATGATGAATATGCAAACAGAAATACTATGAAGAATCATTTGAGTCGATAAAGAAGGCAAATCTACAACAAAATTGTAGGGCTCGGCGTGGATCCAATCATGCGCATTATTATTATGATTATCCTCCTCACGGTGATAAGTAGTATCTTAGAGTTTCTGTTATGTGAAACCTGGATCACCATCTTTCTGGAGTTGGTTCAAGCGACAAGAATGTTGATATGTGCCTGTCTATCCAACTCAAGCGGCTGTGTACACGCATAATGAAGGTAGTGAAGAATCGGCACTAAACATTCCTGTCCCTAGTGGTAGAGATTTTTATAGTATTTGCTGCTCGGGTTTTAGCTGAAATGGTACACTGAGGCAGGCTTCTGTTATTGCTGTTAATGACTAGTTGTAAACCATTTCTAGTGGTCTTGACGCTGGCCATTGTTCTTGGATTGCTTCTGGATCTTTAACTGGGAGCTGTAGAATTTTATACATGCACTCAGTATTTATGAAATCCAAAGCAATAAATAAGAGGCGATATGGCTGCAATGATAAAAGAAAGAAAAAAAACTGATAACAGTCGGTGGGCTGCTGCACACACATGGTAGAGAGTGTCGCACGTGTGAGCTATTGCTGAAGAAACCATCAGTCTTGGTTGTTGATGAAAATACTATGGTTAAGGGTTGATGTTTTAAAGTGCATTCATGTACATGAGTATTACAGTTTCTCATGGAGGCATAACTTAAATCCCTTTTCGGTCAAAGACACTTATGATATTATGGCGGATAATGGAATTCATCAGAGGTGAGGTGATTTGGCGTGGAACGGTCTGTCCCCTCTTAAGTATTGTTTCTCATGCTGGTTGGTAGTCCCGGACAGACTACTCACTTTGGATAGATTGAGAGGGGAGGGGATTTGAACATTCAAAATCCGTGCTGCTACTGCAGGGCCTCAGGTGGGAGTAATGCATCTCTTTTTTCATTGCCCTGGCTGTCTATCTCTTGGTGAATGCATGTTGATGTTGGATTCTGCTCAGGAGTATTTGGGAGGATATATTATAATGGAAACAGAATATGCACCGGCAGAGTAGATCTCAGAGGGAGACCGTCTTTTTTCTCATTTGTACAGCTATATATGACATCTGGATGAATAGAAATCGTATCATCTTCAGAGCTGAATTCATTGAAAGTAGCCATATTAAAAATTGAATCTGAAGGTTTTTGAGTAGAGAAGATCAAGTGCGGTAAAAGATGGCTCGAAGACAGAAATTTGATTTGATTGTTTTACTACCCCTCTTTAGCGTGGCTGGTATGTCTTGTGCTGTTGGTTGTTTTGTGTTTTGGCAGGGTCAGATTTTTGTGCCTGCTGGATCTTGGTATTTGTCCTTTGAACAAGATTGTTGGCCCCTTAGCTGATTATTCATAAAGCTACTGGCATGAGATGATGGGCATAATTTAGCAATTCATAGATGATCAAAATCTCAAAAGTGATGGGGTCATGTTGAGATACCAGTTGAAATGGCACTTGTAAGCCAATTCTAGCCTGCACCATCTGACAATTAGATGACAAGTTTTGTACAGTCTAAAAACACATAAGAGACCATGTTACAAGAATGTCGCTATAGTAACATTTTGGGAAATTTTTTGAACAGAATGGCTGGAAACTCACTTTGTAAAATGTCACACTTTTCAAGTATCTTTAGAGCATCTGCACCCATGGTGTTTTACATCAGCTGCTGCCCACATGGCGTAGCTGCTGTAAAGCACCATGGGTGCAGCGGAAGCTCAAGGAGCTGTTGACGCAGCCGCTACTTCAGCAGCTGCCAAAGCAGCTGCTGAAGTAGCTTTAATTTGCAAAGTAAACTCAAATGTTTTGAAATATAACAATATGACGCCCTTAATTTGATTTAAATTATTTGTTTAATGGATCCAAAACATTTGTTTAACTATTTCAAAAATTTGTAACGGATCATATTTCGTAACGTCATATTGTAAGGACGGAAATCTGAGCCGGTCATATTGTTATCGTAATCTGAACTTCGACGATTATAATAATTTAGTTATCTATTTAAAAGTTCATTATGCAACTTCTCAAAGTAGTTATGCAATTTCATTATATTATCTATTTAAATTATGGCTTTTAATATATTTTGGTATTTGCTGAATAGTATAAGGAGGTGCTGAATTTTGAACTGGTGCATAAAATATAGAAAGAAGGTGCTGATTAATTAGGAGGTGCTGATTGAGCACCTCCTCCATTCTAGGAGGCGCTATGGGTGCGGATGCTCTTACTATTAGTTACTTTTTGCAGTGTTTTTGCAAAAACAGTTTGTACTCGATTTCATCAGCACTAGTCATTTCGTGACAAGCCGCTTTTGCTAAATACAATTTTAAAAACATAACTTAAAGTCAAAATAAATAATTTTTTGCTTCATTTTTGCAACATTCATTTATCTTAATGAAACTTTGTCACTATCAATTTTCCCTAAAAAGCCAAGGCAGCCTAATTGACAATGATGAAACCAAAACAAATAAAATACATTTCTCAACAAAATGTTACACTGTCATTTTGTTATGGTACAAGTTCTTTACAGGTTACAGCAGAAGAATACCATTTTTCTTACCACAGGCCCATGCCTTGGGTACATAAATGAATGGTGAAAAATGAGCAGACCAACAGCAAATTAAAATCACACATTTGAATGATTTTCACACAAAACAAGACCCAGTGGCGGATGTGTCCATGTTGTTGTTCTTGACGGATGTGTCCATGTTGTTGTTCTTGACGACACCTATTAATATATAGCGGGAAGGATTCAGAATCTTTTTCGTAGCGGTGAGCCTTTTACAACAGCTTTCATGCCTTGGGAGTCTCTAAAACAAACAAAGTGGACTAGTGCTTGCCCATTAGGATACACAGCAAAGACGCTTGTTCCTATCTTCTTGTTGCAAAGAGAGCACATGCTATCGCTGCTGATCTTCACAACCGTCTTCCTTAGTTTGTATAGTTCATCTTTTACCTGTTCCACACAAATAAATTTTTCAGAAGAGCATTTAAGAAGCCGTGAAAGGCTTAAAAGATAGAGGGTTGTTGCGGTAAATTATTTCATGCAAATGTAAACACCATGATGCTTCGCCTTCAGACAGCTCTGGGATACAGAGATGGAAAGTACCTGCAGGTTCTCACTGCGTTGTAAGCTTTTGATTACAGAATAGTTTCTGTTTGACTCACTCGATTTCCTTAAAAGAGGTCCAAGAAATGGAAGCAAATTCTGCATAATAACAATTATATTTAGAACCTCAGAGTTGTCAAAGAACATATATCGAAACCTCAGATGTCAATTATTCACAGTTCTAAAGGATAAAGCACCCAGGAAAATATGAGCCGCCGTTTCTTTTGGCTAAATTCATGTAGTGCCATGGGGAGAAACGCAGGAAACACCTAATACGGGACAGTACATAAATATTACCTGTAGTCTAGTTTCTTTTGGTAACAATTTTAAGGCTTGAGCTCCATTGATTCTATCCCACCTCCGGCTCAAAAGATCAAGAACTTCATCGAACATAATGAGAGAATCTCCTTCTTCGCTGGGTTCATCAGCATCTCCATCACTTCGACTGCCGTCAGTTCCACTAGGGCTGACCCTCATATCCTCAGCACCCTCTATCTCAGCAATTTTTCTAGATAAACGACCAGCTTTTGTCCTAGCAGTTGTCCATGGGCTAGATTTTGCAGTGTTAATAGTTTGAGAAGATGCGAGATTAGTGATTCTCTTTTCGAAGTTCTTAGTAGTTTTCCGAGGGTTCAGATATATTTGAAGAAGTGTGAGATATATGTTGCTCGAAGCTTTACCAGATGTTTGATGAACAGACTCAAATACCCGATCACAATAAGATAATGCCATTTCAGGAATGTGAAGCTGTTACAAGTGACGGAGAATTAATTGAAAGCTCATTATGTTAAATATGTTGATAGACCTTTCACTAATGTACAATGGAACTTTACTTTTTTGTATCCTAAAAAAAAAATAAAGCCAACTGATAATAAAGGTACCTTGTGCACATATAGGGATAATGCCAGTTCATGCTGGTTCATCTTCCCCAACAATAATGCACGCTCTTCAAACAGTGCATCTGTTGGAAGGCGTTTAAATAAAGCCTCCGGATTATATCCTGAAATTCCATCTAAAGCCGACAATAATTTCTTCCTTGTCGGAGAATAGGTTTTCTCATCCCAGTTCTGCTGGGAACTAAGTTCATTATACCAGTCAAGGACTTCAGAGAGATAGATTTGCAACTGCAAAACACATGACCAATTAATTAAAAAAATACATCACTCAATTCAGTGTTATACATACTTTGGATATCACCCTCAAGAAACTAGATATAAACGAAAAAGGAAAATACTCGTGAATACCATTTCATTTTGCAGATTCCCTGAGATCCCATTCTCATTCATGGCAAGCATTAGTTCTAAATATGTAGCCTGCATACTTGGAGCATGCTGCTTTAAGTACGAATTGACCAAGTCTGCAGGAATGTTTCCGGATAAGAAGAGTTCAATAGTTTGTGTTGGACAACTTTCTAGAACCAGCATCGAGAACTCGAGTACAAGCATTGGGTCTGTGCCACAAAGAGGCTGGAGAGGGCGAATGCATAATCAAGTTATAGCACAAAAGTATTGTTCATTCTTTTAAAGGGGATGCATTGTCTAGTGGCTAGAGAGTACTTACCTTGAGGTATTCAATTATCATTTCAGGCTTGAACTTTTGTCTCTCTTCTGTATTTGATTTTGATTCTTCTACTAACTGATGAAGAAGCTTCAGAGCTTCACGATGCATTTCATTAGACTTATAAAGATCTAGAAGCGCAGTGTAGTGATTTCTTTTCAGCAGAATCTCTTCACATATTTGTACGTCACAATAATTAAGACCTTTGAGTAAATCAGAAGCAGCCGATGATTGTCCAGTAAGAAGTAATGCTTGGAGCAATGCCGTGTCTAATATTGCTGCCATGTCTCTAGCACCTGAGCTAATGAGGGTGCTGCCTCGGCCCTGTAGGACATAAAAACACGAAAATATATTGAATCATGTACTTTTTCAGTAAAAAGTCTGTGAGTTGCACTGAAGTGTGACATTCATCAAGGCCATGTATTTATTCCTAATCCCAGCATATCTTTAAGTAGACAGTGACTACCTTGTTTGATTTCTTTAACCTGGAAGAGTCTCTGGATGCAAAATTATCCGTGACAGCACCACGCACCACCTCTTCTGTTCCCTCAGCAGTGGCCTTCTCTATTATGGCAAATCGTTTCTTTTGCAAGAACTTAATAAGAGCCATGAGTGTATTGTGGCTCATTTTCTTGGATTCAATCTCATCTGATTCAAAAACTTGTGGAGATGATTCCAGATCATCAGAGAGACCAGATGAGCCTCTTGAAAGATACGCATCTGTCCCCAAATCAAGTTGCTTCTCTGGCTCAGGAAGAACAGCTGATTTGGGAAGAACCATAGACGGGTAAAGAGATAGCACATATGTTGTTTCAACTTGAGATGCCACAAAATGTTCCATGGCTTCCTCATAGCTTCCATTGTCATACAAGTAATGGGCATATCTGTGGCACAAGACATGAAGTCAATTCTCAGTTTCATAGACTAGTTGTCAAATGCTAAAAGCGTAAATGAAGTTCATAAGTTTGAGATGAAATGTGCAAGAATAAATGGTTATGAAAATTTTATATTCTATGCTTTGGCTTCCTGGGTCATGCATGAGCCAAATACACCTTATTAATACCACATATGTTATTACCTTAAGTGAATCGAACTCTCTTTTGCAGATCGAAGGCTTGAATCTTCTGGTGGAAGCAACTTACACAAAGCCAAGGCTTCCTCGAAGTTCCCAGATGCTGTCAGTTGCACAATCTAAAACAAAGTGCCAAACTAACTTAACTTCCCTATGAAGAAGCTTGGAAAATTCGTATCTCATTAACAGATTCCATACACAACATATTCAGTTATCTCCCAATATCCACTTAAGCAATGGAGCTGAGTAAAACTTATACTCAGTAGCATAAAAGAACACTTATGCAGTGTCTGTTAAGTACCTATTCATGACACTCAAGCTAAAAGAAAAGAATGTGCAGTCCAAGTTACTTGATAGAAAAAACTAAATCCACACCCCAAAATTTTGCTCTCTATCAATTGAGGATACTCATTGAGTTATGAAGGAAAAAAAGTTAAAATATAAACACTAGCTGGAAGCTTAAAACCCCAGACTCTTTTACTAATGAACTATGGTCCAACAGGATAATAAAGAAGGCTGAATCAGGTAGACTGGATAGGCATGTGAAAGACACCTTTCAAAATATTTATTTTTTATCGTCTTTAATTATCAGCAAGGACCTCTGGACCCAGTGGATAAATCCAAATGAATTAAGGAAAGATAGGGCTCAAAGAAGTGAAACGAAACATATATGCCAATAAACATGTGAAATACAAATGATGTTTTTCCCTCCCGTAACTGGTATATTAAAAAGCATACTCATAATATTATGTACTAGGGTTACAAATTTTAGTATATATTGTTTCCTAAAGATAAACAAAAAAATGTTATAGAGAAAAGATTTAAATCCAAGTAGGGAGCTTCGAAAGTACCTGAGCACCAAGAGGAACGGGAAAGAAGCCATAGACCGAATTATCTAGACCAATAAGAATTGAATTGCTGCTTTGTAAGAGATGTCGAACGTTTCGAAGCATAACAGTCTGTATAAGTGGATATGGCACTCGAAATGACCGTACCTAAAATGTGCATATGATCTATTACAAAATTAGCAAAGCAAGCATAGAAGCACAGAGAACTATCTCTATGATAATGAATATACATGTTTATGTGTGTCTGGAAATACCTCCACATATCTTGACAGTAGAGCTATTGCATATGGCTTCTGAATGACAACAACAGAAGGAGCCTCGGACCAAACAATCCTGCCCTCTTGAAGAAGCTTCCCATTTTGGTCTACGAAAACTCCAATGTTATCCTGAATCAAGGTGATAGTAAACCATAATAATACTCAGATATGCGCACCACGAAGGCAGACCAAGTGATCTTAAGATTCACACATTTTACAGAACCTGGGTGGGAAGATACATAGAGAAGATACGTATTCAAAACCAAGTGAGGTTGGATTTTGAAATGACAGAAACCTATAGAACATACAAGAACAGTAGTTTCTCTGGCATTGCGTATTTCTTCTCATAAGTAAGTTAATAATCATGTTACCATTTTAGATGGAGCAAATTAGAATTCAACGTTCAACACAATTGCCAGTCAACAGGTAACGTAAATTAGTCACTAACAGTTTCTTTCTTTTATTTTAAATTAGCATCTCCATCTCTAAGGAACTAACTTTAGAGTAGAAACCTGTGCAAACCTTAAAATTAGGTTTTGAAGCTTAATAATATCCATCCCACGTCATAAGTCATAGCTTGTGTTGGCCTGAAATAAGTGGGTTTTATTGGCATCTACCCACAATTGGATAGCATCATAAAACAAAATTTTAGCATATAAGCCACTCATGAATATTGATTTCTTCCACTGCAGTATTAGCAGTTAAACTCAGAATTAGATGTACTATTACCCCACGGTATGACACAGGCACACAACATAGTCATCCATGAGAACAGATAATCCATGTTAGGCACAGGTATACTTCAGTTCAAACCATGAGAATGTCTCTTATCTCTGCCCTCAAAATCATAATTAGTTATCGTATCAGAGACTACATTTACACAAATTATTTCCTCTCTAAAGTTGAATAGTTTTGTGACTTTGTAGACCAACTCTTTTGCTAGTTCTGATGCATAAAAACAAATATCTCAACAAATGAACTAGTTACTTAACTTTTACAAAACAATGTACCTTGCCAAGAAGGAGCTCTCCCGAAGGAAGAGAAACCACTAAAGGCGGGGCAATCCTCCCAGAAGGAAATACTTCAGATAATGCACCATTGGTGGCGTTTAATATCATATATTCTCTCTTAATACCTAAGCATATGTTTTCTCCACACCAGGACATAGATTTCACAGAATCTGGAATACCAAATTCTTTCACCTCCACAAATCCTCGTCCACCTGATAGATTATAAACTCAGTGAAAACTCCAATAAACGATAAACGAGAGTAAAAACCCAACAAAATGATCATGTTAAATCAAATAATGGTAAGGGAGGCTAAATGCACAACTGATAGTAACATGTTTTAGCAATTAAGAATATCTGCTTCAGATTTTCTAAGTATATTAATGGTGACGCCATGACAAAGCTAAACCAGATATCAAACGAAACCATAGCCTTTTAAACAAACAGCAACCTGGTGAAAGTGTGAAACCATAGTTGTCAATGGTTAGAGGTCCAAGTGGCGAATTATAAACCCTACGAGATTTTCGGTGACAACCTTATCTCTTGATATTATTCTATAGACAATGCTGCCAGCAAAAGCAACTGGGTTCGAGCCTAAAACTAAGCTGCACACACAATTGACCTTTGTATAGTTACAGCATAACCAGACTACCTCGCCTTGGTTCTTGCATAATCTCAAGAACCCACATAAGCCCTAAAATTTTCAACAAATCAGTCAGGACAAAGCAACCAGAAACACAATTTACCATCATGTCTAAATATACAAACCCTCTTCTGCCTGGCAAAGCACAAAAACCCCCTCTTATCATCCCACGCGAACACATTAGCCCCCTTGGCCTTGGTGATCACCGCAACCGTCTCCAAATTCGGCAGCTTGTGAAACGCAATCGACTCGGAAAGCGAAATCAGCAGCTCCTTACTGGCCGAGACCTCCATGGCGATCATGGTCTTCTTGTAAAACCCGTTGACCGTCCTTCTCAATACGTAAGCCTCCTTGAGCAGCTCCTCCGGCTGGGCATGGCGATCGGAGGCCGGAGATCGGTCGGGGGAGGAGGATGCCGGGGCGTAGATTCGGAGAGATCCGTCGGTGCAGGCGAGGAAGATGTTGGAGTCGTGGGACTGGATTGCGTCGATTTTGCAGGGGCAGTTGGATATAAGCTCCAAGGAATCGTACGCGCTGTGCACCATGTTTTTTGGTTTGAGTTTGAGATTTCGAAAGCCTTCGTTTTGAGCTCTGGCTGGGATACTTGTACAGACAGGGTAATGATTGAAACCAGGACTACAAAACGACGCTGTATGAAGGTTATGTGTATTTTCCTGACTCGCGCTTTTTTTGTTCTTGTTAGTCGATCAACAAATCTCAGGCACAATGCTGGTTTGGTTTCTTACCATATTGTCAATTATTTGGAATGCAACGACCGATGGTAAGTTGTTCTAAAAAGAAGAAATTGAAAATTTACAATAAAAAAAAAGAAATATCAAATTTCTGTTTGATTATTGAACAATAAGTTACTAATACAATAAAGGAAAAGATACCAACATCTGTATAGCTAGGTGAATTCCACAAAATGTGTTTTCACAGGAGACTTGAGTGACAGTACAGAAGCTATGGCGTAGGTACAGAAACCAGAAATCCCTGCTTACCAAAATCAGGAACGAAATGAAGATTTTGATCAAACTGCTTCCGCTGGCACAGGTTTTTTATGCAAAGGAGTACTCAGTTCTTCGGGTGTTAATGGAAGAGGTTTGGTTGGTGCAGGAAGTCTCCCAATGCTATCAACTTTGTCCTTAAGTTTTGGAGGAGGCCTTGCAGCTTTGGGTATTAATCTACCCTTTTTGGCAAACCATTCAGGTGTCAAAAGTGCTCGGAACCCGAGCTTGTTATAGTGAACCCTTCTCACTGTACCACCCATTGCTTCAACTGCTGCCTTGGCCCTTGCGGTCACCCTCGATACCTGAAATCAAATCTCAGTCTATTTTGGAGTTCCATTCACAAACCTCACACTGAATAATAGACCTAAAATAAAAGGATTAATTTGTTCCTGTACGAGCGTCAAGAAATAAAATAGTAATATATTAAGCATGTAAAATGTAGTGAATGTCAAAGTTATGATTTAACAATGATCTTTTAAGAAAAGAATTCATAAAATCAATTTGACTGTGCCTTTCTGTTACATTGACAAGGTTAACTTATCTCACAAAACAGTTACATGCACAAATGCCTACCTCGAGGTGGATTGGCCACTTTATTAGTTCAGCACCTCGTCCCATTAATCTAACTCCGTCTTTTATCTGTTTTCCTACAGCTTTTGTATCCTGGGATCATGTAACCACATATTAACATCACATCATACAGCTAAAAAACTTCAACTCGTGATGATATAAACTTGAAGTACCTTAAGAGTTTTCATTGATATCAGCTCATGTGAATCAATCTTCCCAGCATTGATAAGGTATGCTATCTTACCCAAACCCACCGGCTGCAAAATAAATAAATACCATTTATCAATTATTGTGAAAACACAAAAAATCCAATTACCTTACAAGATCAGCAAAGCAAATGTTTTTGAGATAAGATAACATAAAAACATGATTACCTAGTAAATCAGCCACGCGTATCGTACCCATTCACTGAGTTCTAAATTTTTGGTATTAATTGAAAAGTAAATGCTAATTACAAACGGAACAAACACATGTGTACCTGATCTTCTACCATAAGGGAAAAATCAAGTAATTAGAAGATGATCGAAAGTCATTTTTGCGGTCATATATGATGAGTTTTGGGCAATCCTAAAACTTCCAGTCCCATAACAACAGAAAAATGGAGAAACAGGTCAAGCTCTCAACATAACCATTCGGTGTTTCCAACGACAAATAACTGGAAAAAAAATGTAATCTAATAACATTCTAGTAATAGGTCATCCAGCTTGTTAATTTCTGTGCTTTCACATGAAGTACATTCCTCATACATACACCATAATGTCTTATGATAGTCACAAATCTAAATCTAACAATGCCCTACGGGCTACCACATCTTTTTGTCTATGCTTGCAGGTAGGCCGTCAAGAACAAACTCAACCATTGACTAGCAAAAGTGTCATCATTAACAAGATATTTCATTCCAAACCAAAGGTCACATAAGAACATTTATGGAAAAAAAACTTCAAATGAAAAAACATACGTTAAATGTGAGGCTGAATGGATTTTTAAACCCACGTTTGGGCATCCGCCGCCCGAACGGAGTCTGCCCTCCTTCAAATCCAAACTTATGCGTTCCTCTCGCTCTCTGCCCCTTGTGTCCTCTCCCAGCCGTCTTCCCCAAACCGGACCCGATCCCACGCCCTTTCCTCTTCTTCTGCTTCCTCGCTCCAGGATTGTCCCTGAGATCATTCAGACTCAGAAGACTAAACGCTCTAGTTCCATCGCACACATTTCCGCGCGAAATCACATCAAAATTCACCAGCTGCGCAGAACGGAAATGCTGGATTGGGAGGGCGGAGTGAGCGTCGGCGGCCAAGGTCGGCGCTTTGCAGATCGAAGCGCTTCGAATCGAAGACGCTAGCAGTGAGGAGAGACGTCTTCGCAGCATCGTTGAATGCTGAGATGGATAACGTCGTGTTGAATCTCTTCACATTCCTCGATTCATCCTCGGAGTGGTGTCTCTTAGGGTTTTGGAGGCTTTAGCAATTTCTATGTTCCCGATTTCACCCTACGCAACTTTACGAAAGTAGTCACCTTTTCAAATTTCAATACCTTGGGGACCTATGTGTAAATCTATAAAAGCTCTAGATTACAATTGCGATGAAAATTAGTTTCTACGTGGCATATTTTGATTGGACATATATGACGCTCATTTTCCTTAATTCTGAGCTGAAAGATATTGAAGTTGGTGATCGGAAGAGATTGCTCGGAGTCGGAGAAGAAGAAGACGACGCTGGGAATGATGAACGAAAATCCGGTTGTGTACGACGAGGAGGTACGGCTTCCTTGTACGGAGGTGTTCACGGCGTCGATGGTGTGGATGCTCTTGAAATTTATGATATGATTGTTCAATTTCTTTTTCATTTTTGCAATTAAGCTTTTTGCTATCAGTGATGATTCTGGCACTGGTTTCCTCCATTCTTATTTCTGGAAAAATGATCCGGAATGGTGCTGGTAAAATTATTGTTTTCAAAATTGTTGATTGATGGTTGGGTGGAAGGATGACTGGATGAGCAGGTTAGAGTTCAGTGCTTCTGTTGAATTTGTATGTTGTTTGGAAATTGGAAGGCATTTCCTTTCTCTTCTTACTTTTTTACAAAATGAATTATGTGATTGATAGCACTAACCGGAAGATGAAAACAGAGATGAAGGAAAGAAAGGAAAAGATGAAAGAGAGAGAGAGTTTAACTGTCTACCAGTACCCTCTATTGTGTATTCATTGTTCAGCAGGAAGTTAAACTGTCTACCCTTCTACATCTTGCAATTTTAACATTCTTTAAAAAAATACCGCACAATAGGGCAATGTTATGCGAAAACTGTCTACCCTTTTACTTCTTGCCATACTTTTTCATCTTTCTTTTCACACTCTTTGCATTCTTTGTATTAGTTTTTATAAAAGGTCCCCTTGAGCAAAACTATGAAAATAATTATGGAAGTGCATATATTCTCAATATATTGTAAAAGAGCGCCCAAAAAAGAGGCATCAATATATCTCTTGAGCAGCTGTTCTCTGAGAAGTCTTGTAGGTGATGGTATTCAAACCTTGAAATCTTTGTTCGTATTGATTCTCACGACATGCATGCGTAGCTTTACAGGTTCCAATTTATATATGCATGACATTGGGTGCCTTTTATTTGGAACTACTGGGTTTCTAATTTTACATTTTAAAGACAGGATGCCGATGATATTTGTACAATTTCAGCTAGTCATGAAGTTTGGAAAGTACTCTGTCTTACTTTATGTATGTTAATCCCTGATAACAGTTCAAAGTGTGTTATTTATTGCTATTTGATTCAATAAACAGTTAGAGAACTAGTTACGATAACTGCAATGCCTTTAGGTAGCATAGATCATACAGATTTTGATTGTTCAATTGCAGAACTGTGGTTCATTAATACAAGACAATGCTGGATAAGATAATAAGTCTTCAGGACTGCACAGTGACTTACTGATTCAATTCGACAGGTATATATTGAAGAGATAAGTTTTTTTAAGAAAATTTCAAATGTTCCATGATAGTATGATCTGAGTATAGTTAATCAAATCAGAGAAGAATCTGGGGCTGGTATCAAGGTTGATAGCTCTGTTGAAGGAGAAGACGCCTGATTACGATTTCTGCTTGATGTATCTTCTGCCACTGAAACAGCGCTGCGTTTGGCAACGTCGTTGCAGTGAAAAGAGTGAGAGGGACTCGTGCACTGTGTCATAGGATGTTTGTTCCTTCTTCAGGGATCAGCTGCTTTATTGGTATTACTTACAAGTGCTGAAGTAGTAGTGTTATTTATTTTTAAAGGGTTTCCACGCTGACTCCTGTGTCTGGGAGAAGAAGCTATTACTTGTGATTGTTGGGGGCAGGCTTGATGAAGCCAACTTTCCTTGGATACAACTTCAGCGGGATGAATCATTCTCAAGTCTGACCCTGATGCCTCTCCCCAAAAAGACCAACTTACTTGGATGCCAACTCTACATATTCAGGCTCTCAAGAACATAAAAGAAACATTTACCTTTTCCTAAGAAACAACAAGTGATGATGTGTTTCTCCTTTGTCACTTGTCATGTTTCTCCTAAATTCTGGTTTTTGCAACAACAAAAAGAGCGCTGGTCTTCTTATGTTATCTATCGTTAGACAGCTAGAAAGCCAACATGCAAAATGGCAGCCAACTCGATTTTACATTCCAGGCACTCAAATCCATTGACACTGACAAAACGCTGTACTGCCATCGAATAAATGAAGTTCTGTTTACTGTGTTAATAATATATATGATCAAGTTCTGTTGTAGGTATCTAAAAATGATAAGCTCTGAAACAACCCGTCTCATTAGCAAAATGCACAAGAGAGGCACAGCCAGGCATAAGACAGAATAAGTTGTACACGTCAATGTGAGTTTTTTAAGTGTTTTATAGATCAACCACGGCTCTGGTTACATTCTACAAATTTGTCTTACCTCGCTTTATTGTTGCAATGCATATTTAGGTAGCCTCTGGGGCAAGGAGGACAGGCTCTGGAACCTCCAGCAGTTTGGCATGTCCATTAGTAGTAACATGGTGGGGCTTTCGATCCAGCTCCCAGTATTTAACAGCTTTCATATCAGATTGGGTCATTAATCTTGAGAACTCCTCGTGGTCGTATTTCAATGTAGCCTTTCCCCCGAATTCGCTTGGAAGATTTTCCGTATCAAAAAATGAACTCATCAGCTCATCACTGTCTTTGTTCTTTGGGTATATAAAATTAACCTTTTGGAATGTAATGGGATCCAGAAAGTACTTCACAACCTGCAAAAGTCACAACATAGTTGATAAATGTAGTACTATGCCTAAAGAGAATGTCTCTGTAACTTGGAAGTACTTGATATGCACAAACCTTCCAAAAAGCACCAAAAATCCTAGGTGGATTGTACAGAAATGCCAAACCAAGCCTCTCCGGATAGTGGTTCTGTAAAATGTTAACGATTTCTCGAGCAGTTTTGATTGGCACACTGTTCTTGTATGATAGGCCAGTGAAATCTATCAACCAAACCATTTGTTCTTGACCTTCTGGAAGGTTGAGCACAGCGTTCTCTATGAGGTAGAATAAATGGCGAATGTTGCCCTCAGGGGATTTGCTGTTCTGAAATGAGGACAGCAGAATTGCAGCATGTAAGTATATACTACAAATTTTTAGTACATAATTCTACTTATTATCTGAAAATAACCCAAACCTGCAAGCCTGGCCTCATTATAAGAACTGTGCGGCCAAGTCTATCGTGAAAGTTGGCAATGGAAACTTTACCAGTTTCACCTTCAAAGGCTACTTCAGGCTGTCACGAGTGCAGTTACATAAGAAGTCAGTATTTCACAAAAATCTTATCCAACCTCCACACTAAACCAAGTAATGTATAACTCGTTTTCAGATTTCATTGATTTTGTTTTTGAATGTGACAATCCCAGGATAGGCACTGGCTATCGAAAATTGACCTACGCTATGCTATGTCAGACTTATTTATGAGGATATATGATTTCTGAGTCCACGATCAGAATTGCAATAAACATCTCCGGGTGAAATTTTGAATTTTACCCAGGTAATCTCCTCAGGTTTGTAAGAGGCCCTCCATTGAAGCGTATCCTCCAACATCTTCTTTGCTTTTTCAACAGTCCAATTGCGAGCCACCAAATATCTTCTCAGGCAAGCATCGTTACAATAAGTCAAGCTCCGGCCACTCAAGGGCCCAAGAGCAGCCCTGAGTTCGTTAATCTGTTTGTCACAAAATGCAAGTTTCTTAATCAGCATTATTTTGCCCGACCTCCCCATCGTACACATTTGCATCACTAGTGCAATCGCTGTTCTCAGTTTTACGTGTACACATTCCTCATGTCATATCTACTAACACATTGCCCATCTGGGTTCTATTCTAATAAGGAAGCACAACTGCACAAGTACCAACACTCCAACTACCCTTTAACGATTCTAACATATAAACAAATGAGAGTAGGAATCTCTCTTACTTTTTGCCCCCAAGCTATGCTATAATCTAAACAGCTCAAACCCGCTATACTACGATCTAAATAGCTCAAGCTGGCCGAATAATCCGTGGACATTGGAGTATATAATTTAGTCTTCAACATTAAAAAAAACAATAGTGTGCAGCAGACATGTTATAGACCTAAATAGCTCAAGCGGGCGGAATAATCCGTGGACATTGGGGTATATAATTTAGTCTTCAACATTAAAAAAAACAATAGTGTGCAGCAGACATGTTACAGACCTTGGCATATGTCTCTGCAGGTTCACTCTCAAGATGGTTCTGAGTCTGCTTCTTCCTGAACATGGTCACTGCATAAGAATACGGATTAAATAGGATGAGTGAATAATATATTTCAAAATCCAATCACATCCCACGTATATAAAATAACCAAACACCTAATAACACGCAATTCCTCCTAAAAACTGACCCTACATTTGTTCACCAGGTTTCACTTTCACGCCTATTTACTTCAATTTTTGTTCTTAAGTTTTTAACAGCAGATCCATGGTTTTCACTCAGGCTCATGTACACATCAAATCAGAAGAAATCCAATAAATTCATACAACCACCTAGAGGCAAACACAACTCAGAATTTCCGCAACTCGATCACCAGACCAACACTCGTTGACCACCATCCATCACCAGCTGCATGCAACAATTCCTCACACCTCCCTCCACAACTCAAATCTCAAACCACCACTACCGACGCTTAAAATTCCACGATCAGTCGCCAACTGAGAAATTCAATAACTCAAAACGTCATCACCACAAAACCTGACAACGAAGAAACACTCGAATCGAACACATATATTCGACAACTCAAAACATAGCACACCATAGATCCACACTCAGAATCAATGTCCAGAACCTATCATCAAACGCGAAACAAAAAGCACCACTAAGCGCAGTGGTTGATCGCTGCGAGTTTTCTTGAATTTGACGATCGACGACGTACCTTGAGTTGAGACGAAGCAACAGCTGGCGAAAATCCTTCAGCGATCGATCTGGGAGAAAATGAGGAGAATCAGATTCGGCGATCGTCGCGAGGAGTAGTGGCTATTTATATGTAAATTAGCCCGCAGCGAAACCGGGAGAGACGATTCTTTTTTTCGTCCTGATGACTTTTATTAAAAATTACAATTTGGTCCTCGAATACGGCTTGCCATGGACACATTCTCCAAATTGTTACAAAATTCAATATAATTTTATTAATAAATACGTCAAACAATTAAAATTCCATAAACAGAATTTTACAAATTATATTCTTGATCATGTGTTGAGTTGTATAAGCTGGCACGATAAATAAAATAAAGAGTGGTTGTTGGAATGTTTTATGAGCATTCCCCACAAAAGATGAGGTTTGGTTCTCAAATTAATTGCTAACTTTGATAATAAACAAAGAAGCAGCCAAAAGTCTAAGAGCAACAACATGTTACTTGGTGTGTCAGGGACATAAATAGATAGGTGAATAATTAATCACAAAATTATAAAATTGTTAGTTGTGGGGACATGTAAGTTTGGTTAAAGTCAAACATCAAACTAATGTCTATGTTTATTATGATATAACTCATCTTCGGTTATAAGATAATGCTTCAAAATATAATTAATGGAACTCTTGCCCTTTCGTTTATACATCAAAAGTGTTGATAGGATACTGTTGACTTTAAGAAAGCGAAATAATGGACTGTACAGACTCATTCCATATATGGTAGGCGGTTCTT
Organism: Umbilicus rupestris; assembly: GCA_963678935.1. NCBI lineage: Eukaryota > Viridiplantae > Streptophyta > Magnoliopsida > Saxifragales > Crassulaceae > Umbilicus > Umbilicus rupestris. The sequence continues at coordinate 11,071,491 of OY787622.1, forward strand.
TAGAAACTAAAAAAATGTTGTGAACAACCAATATTTCTCCTCTAAAGTTATTGCTTAAAATTTCCATGATTCAAGACGGTCGGAGCCACTGGATTTTCAAAATTCACATGCGTAACACTCGTCGATTTTAGTGGGTGGAGTGGGCATTTTGACACGCGGCTGGTGCGGAAAATGCGAGAAGTCCAAACGACTGGTGACAAGGACTCGTTTCAAAGTTGATAATATTTGATTTAGAGTGAAATTGAACTTATTTAAAATGAATTGGGGCCAAAGTGCACTCAAATTTGAATGGACCAAGTAAGTAAAAAGTGTGATGGGTGACCGAACAACTCTCCGATCTCCATCACTTGCTCGTGCGGGTGGACCCTAATATAGTAATATGAAATATTTTCATTTTGTTATAAGGTTAGTTTAGTATTATTATTTGTTTTAGATTTATTCTTATATTTTATATTATATCAGACATTCTTTACGCATCTATGAATTCCTATCTTATCTTTAACTTTGTCTTTTTCAATTTTAATAGATCCAACGATCCATCTTTTAGAACCTACTACCATTCCGATTTTAATTTCTCTAATATGGATGCACCATCGCATATAGCGAGTAATCATAGAAAGACATGGTTCTAAGAACATCTGCATCACTAGCTGGTGTACAGCTGCTCTTTTACCACCTGTTGGTCATTGGTAAAACGTATGAGTTGGAGTATAAAGCGGCAGATGAAAAGCATGTTTTGTGATTTGAAGTGCGCAATCAAAGTGTATTGCAACTACAGGCTGTCAAAATCACATCTAATAATAATGATAGGTGAGAAACTAATAGTGCTAATGCACAATCAAGGCGTGAGGCATTAATCGTGATGCCCATCAATTTTGACATTTCTGAAAAAGCCTCATGAAATTCCTTAATATCAAGTGTTGAGAATGGATGAAGAATTGCAGGTACAATATTCAATGGGATATGAGAAGCTTATGGAAGAGACTAGTCTAATAACAGTTAATGAGCTGGGCCAAAGGAAGAATGGCAAGGCTTGGGAGTTTTTGAGCAAGGTGTTGTTTTCTCCCAAGAACCAAGAAGAAGCTATTGGAGACCAAAAAGTTGTTGATTCCCAGAAGAAGAAGAAGAAGAAAAGTTGGTCGTGGCTTCCGGATCCCGACCAGCGCTGGCCGGTTCAAGGTTGGTGATGAATGATGTGCCCATTGCTTCTTCTTTTTTTTCATTTGCAGGTTTAATAACATGGAACAATTGAAGGAGAACAAATAGTCCATCTCCAAAAAAGTATTTTAGCTTGCTGCATATATCATACACAATACAACCTTGCGTTCCACCCTTGTGCCAATCCAACATCTAGATTCTGATTTCCACCAGCTTGTCAATCATCAACATGCTTCTCAGACATATCATATACCTCCTGCAGGAGCAGTTTTTTCTTCTCTTGATATATGAGATTATTGATCATCTCCACAGCCATAAAATCTGCTCTCAGTTTTCAGAATGGGAGAAAAAAGGATAATCAGTAAACAATACCCAGGTTGATTGCAAATAGTTAACAATTCACATCAATCCATAGTAGTTAAATTTTTACCTGGTATCTTGTTTCTAATGAAAATCCAATCAATTTAGAGCATTAATTAATTTCAGGCAAAGCTAATAAAACAAAAACAAGCGGTTGAAATCAGACCTTTAATCTCATCTAGTAATGAGTTAGCATCTTTACTCACTATCAGGCCAAATTCATTTCACAACTAACTATCAAAAATTAATCACACTTCTCTTTGAAGCTATGTATGTTCGCCAATCAATAGACCTAAATTCAGTAGAAGAGAATTCAACCTTCATAGATTGAACCCATAGCATAAAATTCACACAATAAAACCCAAAACAAATCGAACATATCACAATTCACACCACAACAAAAATATTTTTCATACATTCCACATCTAATCCCAGCTTTCATTATTCCTATCACAACAACATTGTCAAACATTCTCATCATGTGGCTCTTTATCTCTCATTCTTCTCCATCGATATTGTTTGTACAAAGCTGATGGCTCCAAACCAAGTCCCACAGGTTCACTGCCCAGAGTTACCAGTGCCATCTAACAAGATTTCCAAATACCACTAGTCTTGAAGCACCACCCAACTGCACTGAATTTAGAACCATGACACAAGTTCGATGTCACATTTTAGTCACCAGAGCATCTTATCCCTGTGAAAGGACTGAAACAATTGCTGCCGTTCCAGTCATCTAATATTGGTCGAGTAAGAAGCCTGGAAATTAAGAGACCTTGGTGGAGTCAATCCACTAACCCTAACTACAAATCCAAATTGAAAGTTCAATTTCAGTTTTATTATTAAGAGACCTGGGTAGAATAGAACCACCAAAAAGTCTGTAGAAATTGAGAATTCTACCCTATAGAACAGGTCATTTTAGGAAATAGCCCAAACATTATGCTGCAGCAAGCAGCACAGCCCACATCATCCTAACCTGATTAACTGAGCAACACCCTGACCAACATCAGGAAATGGCAATAGTACCCCTTAATAGTATTCAATAACTCCACAATAATGAACAAACCCATCAGTTGAAGTTTCAGCTTATATCAGATACATTACTCCAATGTCTTCCAAATGTCCTGCCAGAAATAAGGCCATCAAGGACACATCAATATAATTCGTTGCAAGGCATAAAATAATAAAACGACATATAGGCTGCTAAAAGCACTTGATTCAATGGTTGTGAAAAATCAGTGTGTGACAAATCATCAAAACCTATTAATTACATTAGACTGTCCAACCACGTTCTCAATAATCCTCAACTGCCAAAATTACAATCTTTTTATCATGAAATCAAAATCACATGTAAATAAATAAGTATGATTACTAAATTGGAAGAAGTAATAACTCAGTGAACAAGTAAAATTATAAGGTCTGCTTGATAAAACAACAATCTTATCTTGTTTTGAATCTGACTTGGGGCTTGTAAATATCAAACTTGAAATAGCAAATACCAGAACTTAATTCATAACATTCAGTGTACCTCGTTTTGAAAACACTGATCACAACCATGATGTTGATGTTTGGTGGTTATGGAATGCATTCAATTCGTCCGACCATCGTTGGTAAGCTTGATGCGATTGGTATATTGGTGTTTTGATAGAGATGATAGCACGAACAAAAAGGAGATCCGGGGAAACATATAGGGGACAGAGACGCGCACACGCCAGAAGGAGAGATCCCGGGCAAAACCCCCGTGCGATCTCTCCCCAAATAAAATACTTTTTTCATTCACCAGAGGTTTTTGACCTGCCATGTGAGCGCACCCAACATGGCAAAGGCCTCATTCAATACCACATCCATACACACATCATCCAGTGTAAAACCATCAATCTCGAGCGCTCGTCGACACGGATCCAATGGCATCCCTCGAATCATCTGATAGCATCTCGACATCATCAACTACGTTCAAGAATCCACAACAACCTCCGTGACCGGATTCAGGACCGCCACTAGGCAAACACAACACCGGACGGATACACAACCACATCCAGACAACGAAGATTCCATCAACTAACGTACCTGCGGTAAGTCACTCCATTGCTCCAGATCCACGATCAGCCGAGATTGTCGATCACACACGACAAGCATATCTGAAACGATCGACAATGGTCGACATGGTGAACGCCAGAGACCAGGTCGCAGTACACCGATTGATCCATCGACGCGGTGGCGAGGAAAAGCAGATGTGGTTTGGATCGAGGGAGGAACCCTAAATTATATACGCGCATCGAGGTAATGAGCGGCTCAGATTCAACGACAAGAGATCAGATCTACGGTGAAGATAACATGAAGCCACGAAATGTAAGCGATCTAACCGATGGCGATTTAATGCTCGTGCGGTGGAGATGAGTTTGATAGTTTATGCGATGAGCTGTCGCTGTTAAGACGTAGATCGGTTGCTTCCTAAACTGACAATCCCGCGGGATTGATAAAGCGTTGGTTAATTTCGCGAGCTTGCAAGCCTTTTCCCCTAATGGGCCTCGGCCCATTCGTCGATTCATTTTGCTATAAATCATCATTAAATCCCAATAACCATATATATTTTTGGACAAAACAATAAATATTTAATTCATTCAAATAAATAAAAGTTAATTATTTACAAAATTTTCCCGCCATTCAATTGTAGGTCATAACATAAGCCCACTGAGTCGAAATTCCAAACTTATACGTTGTTACCTACCGACTTCTGTCGATCCTCAAAATTTTGGTACTGTTTAAAGTATAAAAGATTTCAAAACTCAGTCTAGCTAATTTAACAATTACTTCTAATTTAATCGGAATCACTCAGGCTACATGAATTTAATCTCTACTTCTAACCTAGACGGAATCTTAGCTCAGTTTAATCAAACATACTAACGAACTCTTACGAATCTTATCATACAAACTTAGCCTATACTAAAACAATGTGTTACGGCGACAACTATATCAACTTACTCTTTGAAGTTACTATAACGTCTGTCCATGACTCTCCAAACACTCCCTGCTAAGCAATCGGACCTCCATTCTCCAGACTCCGACAATACTCCCCTTTAATCAATAAAACTCATAGCCTGTGTATTCTTAATTTACGAAATTCGTGATGTTCTCTCAACTTATGCACTCATAACTATACGTTCTAATCTTTTAACTTATGCTATGTCTCTGCAGATGTCTGTCATTGTGTGTTTGTTGCATTTCCATATATAGCCGCAATAACACTGAATACAGAGAATCTTAATTCTTTGCAAATCTTTCCAATCAAATTTGCATATCGAATCCACTCCTAAATTTTTTTTTGTCAGTTGATAAAGTTTGATTTCCTAAAATCAATTTAAATCTGATTCCTCCCGGCTCTTTCAGTTTGAAAATTCTGTTGATTTTTTTGTAAGATGATAAAGTTTGATTTCCTAAAATCAATTTAAATCTGATTCCTCCAAGCTTTTTCAGTCTGAAAATTCTGTTGGTACTGGCGGCTTCTCAAGCCGATTCCGAACTTCAGATCGAGACAGTGTTATTCGGTCAAGTTGCTCCAACTTTACCTCTTCACGACAACTTCTTATTCAGACGCCAACTTCCGTCCGTAGCAACCTACTAGATAGCTTATGGGAGTTTTGTCAACTGATGTCATTAACTATAACACAATAAGCGACAGTCTTAAAGGTTTGTTCTTTTGTGACAGATGCCAATAACCATACCACAAACTTTTGAGTACATAAAAATATAATTGACAGTCTTAAAGGTTTGTTCTTTTTTGACAAAAACATGTGACCTTAGACAGACAGTATTAATTCAAAAAGAACAGCGACGTCACTTGGCTAAGACGATGCCTCCAACTGGTTGCGGCCTTTCTCCTTCTCCTTCACCTCGCTTCCTTGGCTCGTGTCGTACTCTGATTAATAACGACAAAATGAACCGATCACTTTTTTTAAAGGGTCAAATGTCAGTGTGGATTTATTTAATTACCAGGATGAAGGACATGGTTGACATCAACTTCTTCATCGGACTGATTCCCACCATAAACCCCTCCGAATCCCTCCTCATCGGACCTGGTCTTGTACCCGTCCCCGAACGAGTGTGACATCGCATCCCTTAACACAAAAACCCAACACATGAACACAAATTTCGCCACAAAGTAAACCAAGTTAAAACCCATCCGACCATATTTACAAACCACTGACTCAGTTTTCTCGGGCTGGACCGGTTTCTTGTCGTGCTGGTTCTCCATCTTCGATGGTTTCTCCTCCTGCTTCGAGTTTGGCGTCGCCTGGATGAACCGCAGGCTGCTGGTCGGCTCGCGGCCGGTTTGGGTTCTGAATGGGGATGGTACGAGGTTGCGGGGGGGTTGCGGTTTGAGTGACCTCAGTGCGTGGATCATGGTTTGGAGAATTTCGAGGGTTTTTCGATGGCGTGAGGCTTTATAAGGATGAGATTTTAGGATGCTGTGCATGGCGATGCAATTGGGTTGTTGGACACGTGGCGAGAGTTGACACGTGGCGCTGTGGGTCGAGGACATCGATGATGACTCGCGAGACAGTCCCTTATCCAAAAGTATGGCGGGCAACAAAAAGCGTAAATATTAGTCACCATCTCTTTACTGTCTAAATATATACATATAAGAAAGAGGGCCTTTCCCATAATCAGAAACGCGTAGAAAGTGTCAATAAACAAGATAAAGCATTGAAAACAGAGGAAAGAGACTCCCACTAATAACAAAAGCTCAATCTCAATCGACTCTCCAAAACACACAAAGGTTGAGTAGTTCACATCTACTTGACAAAAATGGAGCTGGCCCGCCATTGAGTGATGACACCAGAAGGCCGGTTTTGCCATTGTAGGATAGACAAGCCTAAACAGCAAAGCAGAGCAGGAAGACTGATGTTATGAATGGAGGAGGGGTTGAGTTAGTGCAGCAGAAGATGTGATCATCGAGCGGACAGGACAGAACCTGAGTGAATGGGACAGGTAGTGATGAACACTGTTTGAGATTTTTTTGGGTGGGTACTACTGTTACTGTTAGTTTATTGATGACAGCTGATGAGCCGAAAAGTGGTGGCAGAGGAGATGAATCCTCCTCATAGCAAGTGAAGATGATGATGTTTCAACCACCGTCTCTTTTCTTGCTGTTGCATGCAAATGTTGACAAACTAGTGCCTGTTCGGAGCCTGGTGAACCCAAGAGCTTATCCATATACAATCTGTTCTTGAATCACTTCATCCGGTGACATATTACAGGCACTTGACTCAAATGCCAAGTTCACAGTTGCACTGAGGGATCATAGAAGCTGAAGATTGACACAATTTGACCCAAATACTTTTGTAGAGAGTCGCAACAATCGGCAAAAGAAAGAAGCTTCAACATTAACCATGAATATCATCAACGCACGATTCTGTGTCATTTGGCTAAGAACAATAACTGTTGCTAAGTATCACGAACTATACCTGAGATCGATCTCCAATAAAATCACAAGCTTGGGCTCGTCATTGTTGTCAACAGATCACCACCACCAGAACAAAAAATGACTGGAGCAGAATAAAGAGCATCAACAACTACCCAACATGGCTCACATGGTTCGTCATCGCCAAGCTGAGACTGAGAGTACAGGAAGCTCTCTCCAAGCCAATGAGAGGAAAGCTGGAGGTGATTCGACAATGGAGTACTGAGAATTGTAATTATAGTTCCACAGCAGGATCTTAGCTTGACTGATAGCATAATGACTCAACTTCACCGGCGCAAATCCACCAGATTCCATTAATACCTTCCACCCATCTCTATCCTCCAGCCGTTCTCTTTTAACTCCAGGTTGTTCTGGGCCGATCATGTTAGCAATTCGCTGCCCAAGCAGCGATTTCTCTAGCTGACTTCGGTCTGCCGAGTCCCTCTTCATATTAGGCTCCAAAGATTCAAACACTGCAGTGTAGTGTGTCAATGCATTCTTCACCCGGTCCACGAAGGGAACCTGGTTCAAGCAAGCTTCATATTCCCCAAGTGTGACTATGCTGGGGCTCAACGATTTAGCTAACCGAAGAGCTGATTTAACTGCAGTCGGAGTCTGGTCGAGCAGATTGTAAAGCTGGAGCATAAAATTAACAGCAACTGACTCGTCTCGATCCACCTTGAAGCTGGATTCACTGAGTTCTGACATTGGAGCTAGCACTGGCTGAAACTCAAAGTTCAGGTCCAACAGGTTTGCGAATTCGCTAAGTCGCTTCCCGGTGGCTGACAGAGCTGCGACTGGAGAAGGACCCAATGCCGGAGCAGGTATGCCTGAGATTTTGATCCTGGAAGGCTTTCCGGTTGTCCGAGTTGCCAAAGCCTGAAGAAGCGCCGCCCACTGCACTCCCTGAACTATCCCAAAATCAACTATGTGGATCTTCTGAGCCTTCTCCGTCGCCTCCAGTATCGCCTGATTCGCCGTCAAATGAGCAAACTTAGAATACGGACAGGCGTCGTTCAACGCTTTGTAAGACACTGTGAACTCTTCGGAAGTAGTGCCGGTGGCCGTCAGAAGATTCTCTGGCCGGTGAGTCGCCCGATTATACAGAGCTTCAGCGAAGTAAAACGCGACTCGCTCGATTGGGTCTCCAGTTTCCGATACGGACTTTAACAGCTTTGCCAGCGAGCTCGCCGTCCGGTCCGGCTCCGAATCCACAACCCTAGCGCAGTCGAGAACAGCAAGAAGCAACGGAGGCTGCGTGGAAGCTTTCGCATCTGACGATCGCAGACTAGCTCTCGAAATCTCAACCTTCTGCAGCTTCGGAGCAGGTACAGAAACTTCCTTAACAACATGCTGCGGCGATGGCCGCGGTGGGGATGGAGGCACCGTCGGAGGCGGCGGGGCGCAAATCGGTTCAGGTGGCTGCACCAAGCCATCAGTTTTCGGCGCGGCGGAAAAGATGAACCGACTGAGATCGCCACCAGACGGAGGAGCAGAGAACGGATCTGCAGCGTACAAATTGTTGAAATCCGGTTGACTCTGCCACGTCTCATATCCAGCAGACGGCGGCTCACCGCCGCCAATCAGCCCCTCCATAATCCAGTCCGCCGAGTCAAACTCAGTAAACCTAAACTCCGACTCCATCGGGTTGGTAAACGGGAACACACCTTCGCCAGCGTCCGCTCCTGTTACAGGATACTGATCAGGAAATCCAGATCCAGCGAGACCGAATCCAAGCTGAGAACCGTTACCGGTCCATGGATTGTTGATTCCGAAGGGATTGACTCCAACCAGTTGCTGCTGCTGGCTCACTTGTTGATGATGAATCTGGTGCTGGTTCTGTTCTTGCTGCTCCTTCTGCTGAATCTGCTGCGCTATGGCCATGAGATTTCCGCTGTCGCCGCACAGGTAGGCCATGTTTCCCGGCCGAATCCGCTGCTGAATCTGCAGTCACAATGTTACCGTTAGAGACGCACAAAACGCTAATCCATGGAAAATAATCCAAGTGCAATTTTTTCAGATGAGAGATAAAACGTAGCGTAGCTTTGCCGGCGAGATGTTAGGTTTGTGTGGATCGGGGGAGATTCGAGAGGGTTTCAGGTGGGGAAGAAGATGACGCAGAACAAGGAAGAGTCAGGAGTGTGTTCAGCAGAGCTTTCAAGTTTTGGGATTTTACAGCAAAATACGTATTAGAATTGTGAATAAGATTTGGTACCAAATTATAATAAAATTTATTTGACTTTACAATCTTAAAGTTGATACGTCAGTCAGTCTTTCTAGTTTGAACTTATTACTTCAATTTTTTTCAGGAAAAATAAATACAGTTTTCTAAAATTGAAAAATAACATATGCATTAGTGATCTATTTTTACTAGCATTTAAAATTCATCACTTTTTAAAACTCAAACATTAATAGACAGACACCAAAAATGGCTTTATTCTTGATATTAGAAAAATAGTTTTGAGAAGGAAGGAAGGTTGGTGTGATTTTGACATTTCGATGAAATCAATTTTGAAAGAATGGTACGCTAGTTTATGTTTGAAAAAGTGAGTGTTCATTTCATCCGTACTGCCTAGATCGTTAAATCTTGCTAATTTTCTTTATTACTATTTGACCCCATTTTCAGACTTTGCATGCAAAGAATCGATTATGAGCATGTTAAAGCTACTATATTAAGAATCATGTCGAGTATTCTGTAAAAAACATTTTTTTTTTTGATTCAACAAAATTGTTCTTTGAATATCGTGGAGATAAAGACAAATGTGATTGACAACTTTCGAGTAGTGAAAAAGAAAAATACATGTATGTGGGAAATCATAAGATACGGTGGAGGGCACACATGTGAGGTTGAGATTATTTCTCAGGACAGTATTATTCATTTTAACAAATATTTTAGTGCTAATGAAGTCAAAGACTTGATTCAGGAACGTTTGAGATTTTCTTAAAGAGCCACAAAAATAAACGATGCGCGTAAAGTATGGTTATGATAAATCATATATGAAATATTGGAAATCGAGACAAGAGGCGTTGAATTCTTTATTTGGAGATTAGGAACAGTCTTTTGAAAGATTACCGTATGTGGATACCGTTAACTGGATTTTCTGAACATTTGACCCGGCCATTGAAAATTTTTATCATTATTGTCCCGTCATTTCCGTCGATGGAACTCATTTATATGACAAGCATACACGGTATGTTAATTACTAGGAGCCTATATGTGAATGATCATATAGTTCCGTGTGTGCATCAAATATTTTATAAGTAATTTCAACCAAAAGTAAAGAAGCGGGAGTAATTACATGACTCTTTGAAGGATAATGAGGGTGCCTTAAAATTGGACGATTTCAATTCAAAGAAATTGACTTTGGCCTGCGATGTGAATGACAAGAGATGGCGTCAATTACGACTAATGTTTCTGATTGTTTTAATTGTTAAGATGAATTCTATGTGTGTATTCATCATATGGCAAACGGCAAATATAAAGGGTTAGAGACGCAATCAATAATAAACAAAAGATATACATCAAATATACAAACTTCTTATCAGATAATAATGAGATCATAAATAATATATATGAATATCTCTAACACCCAACCCCGCGTCGCAAACTCATGGTGGAACGACAACACTGAGTTTGGACAGAAAGAAGCTGTCATGTGCTCTGGTTTGGATCTTTGTGAAGAAGTCTGCTAACTAGAGCTCGGAAGGAAGGTACTGGAGAGCAATGACCTGCGCCTGGACCTGGGACCATACATAGGAAGCATCAACACCAATATGCTTGATGAGCTCATGATTCACTGAATCTCGAGCAATGCTAATAGCTCCTGTACTGTCAAACTGAAGAGGTGTGGGAACACTAACAGAGACAAAAAAAAAACCTCAAGTAGCCAGCGGAGCCACATAACCTCAGCTGTCAACAAAGCCATCGCACGCAACTCAGCCTTAACACTTGTGGGATCACTAGCTCAAGTTGCATCACAATAAGAATGAAGCTGAAGAGAGATCAAACGAGGAAAGAAGAGACGACGAGTGATAGAACCATGAAGATAGCGCAGAACTCGAAGAAGATGAGCATAATGAATCTGTGTCGGAGCTGAGACAAACTGACTCAAGATATAAACATGATAGGAAATGTCAGGACGAGTGATAGCTAGATAAAATAGATCGAGTAGGATCTGAAAGAGGCTCACCGTCAGTGGGACGAAGCTGAACATTCATTTGTATCGGAGTGTCGGCGATGCGCTGATCAGTGAGAGAAGCACGATCAAGAAGGCCACGAATATACTTTTCTTGCGATAGATAAACCTCACAGCCGTAGAGATCTCAATCCCAAGAAAGTACGTAAGATGGCCTAGATCAGACCTGAGAAACTGAGACCCGAGCTTTTCCTTCATGAAAGCAATGTACTGAAGATCGTCGACAGTAATGATCATACCATCAACATATAAATGTGTGTGTATTCATCGTATGTCAAACGGTAAATATGTAGGTTTACAGACGCAATCAACATTATACAAAAGATATACATTAAGTATATAAACTTCCTATTACATAATAATGAAATTATAACAACATATATAAATATCTCTAACAATAATAATGTTTTAAAAGGCGGCCGTAATTTTCCTATAACTGCACTTGTTCATTTTATGTACAACCAAGCCACTGCATATTTTGTTAATCGTCTGGATCAATATCAAAATCACACCAAGTTATTTTCTTCAAACATTAAACAAAAATTAATTGCAAATAAATATAAATCCGGGGTTAGTTGGTTGATATGTTTGATCGGACAAACGGTTTTGCAACTCGTTACAACCATTTTTATGAAACATATTCACACGATGCATTTAAAAGATCCCACTTACACCTGGAAATACACAAGCATTCCACTTTTCTTGTTCCCATGTATTAGGCGTTACTACAAAAGAGCGCATCGGCATTTATAATAACACATGGACTCCTATATTTAATCTGTTACTGGACAAAACAGTACGAGGGGTTCAAATATGTAGCTACTTCACATTTTAAGAGTACCAAAAAGGGGAGACATGTCTCAGCCAGAAGACACCATGAAATGGATGGTAGAAGTCCGCCAAAAGAGATTATAGAAACAAATGAATCACAGCCAAGTCAAGATATTACTGTTGTCCCAAACCGAATAAGAGTATGAAGTGTTTGATATGTGGTGGAAGACTGGAAGTGGCCACAACAAGAAGATTTGTATCATCTAGAAGTCTTGTATTGAACACTTTTCTACCGTAGTTCACTATTTGAATTTACTTGAATATTGTTTGGATGTAGTTCACTTTCAAAATTTAATTGAACACTCACAATTGTTATGTTATCTTCTCAATGTACATTTGGTTTACATAGTCAGTTCAATATGTAATTCCGTTACTTATGATGCGTGTATGATATGTTAAAGTGTACATCATTTTTGGTTAACATTTTTATCCTACACAAACATGAAAAGAGATTGACGTAATCCGATGCACAAGGATATTCCATACATCATCGGATGATTTTGCGGCAATTCTACTTGATGTATCTGACATTCAGCAACCAAGATCGATAGATGAGTCACTACTTTACAGGCAGCCTACTCACCGATCCATTGCTATTTGGAATTCTTTGGTTAGTATCAAAATTAGTATTCATCAACAATAGTTTATTTGTCCATATTAATATGCTAATCATTATAAAACATATTGAACATGAAGGATATTGTAATTTTAGTAGTACGTCATCGTAATATATGGGAGGTCGATCTACGCATACAACCTTACATACTCAGATAAGGATTTTGGTCATGGTTTCCTTATTCAGGATTATCATGTTGATTGGTCTTTTATCACTGCTCTAATAAAGAGATGACATTCGGAGAGACCGAAGACATACAATGAAACACTTCATCAGGTGCTACTTTTCTACCTAGATCAATTGAATCGCCAGCAACCATCAGATGTGATTTGGTACCCATATTCTAAAGAGATGGTAGCCACAATCAACTCAAGGTGCATACAGATCACATAAGTGTCCTTGATATGTTTCAACATAATCGAATGGTGTTAACCTTTTCGGGTGCTTCGCCAATTCGAATGGATGCAACCGATGCCCAGTTTTCTACATCAGAGCCATAAAGATCTACATACCAGAACTCGGAAGAAGAGTAAAAAATATTGGCATTTTAGTTGGTGCAGTATATGACATCATGGAATGACTGTCAGAATAATGGGTCAGCCAACTATGGATACCTCGTACCTTTCAGCATATTTTGACTGGTACAAAACAGTCGTAGTTCGGAGAAATCAATCACATTCGGACGGTCAGATACAATATCGTCGAAATGCACATGAGAATAACTCATACATAAGTAATATGAATTTTTTTTTACTCTTCAAATTTAATTTTGTATATACATGTTGCTTCTTTAGTTCGTACGTGCAAAGATGATGTTGCAGTGTTTATGATGGAATCATCATAGCCTCGATCAAAAAAAATTCTTTATGGCTTATTCCATTTAAGCCAATCAGATTTGATACAACTTGGAGAAGAGCGCGCTTTAAATATTGATTCAGTTCGGATTACACTTCCTAGTGGTGTAAATGTTTTCCATTTTAATAATTTTTTAGCTTACTAAATTATCATCACTAATACTTTTTTGTGTGCATGTAGAATCGATGAAGATAAGAATGTGCCATTGAATGAAAATCATCCATCAAGAGATTTTCTGGAGGGTCCGTCTCAAGTCACACAACAAGAATCTCAAGTAAACATTGGTCATAGAGCATCTTCTAGTTTAAGAAAAGCGACCCAATGTTACACTCGGTCACCTAAGTAGTTGTCATCTAATTTATAAACTTGTCGTGAAATTATTTGTGAAACTAGAGTCTTTTGTGAAACTATTACGCTTCACTATCGCTTTTAGAACGAAACTATTATGGTTGTAATTGATGGGAGGTATGTTCATATTATAACTATTATGATATAATAAAAATTGGATGGAATGTAATACATTAAATGCACAAAGCTCTATTCTCATTAGCGCCTTAAATAATTTAGGTTTAAAGTACTGTCACGAATAACGCCTTAATCATTGGCTCAAAGCGTGATGTCATGACTAGCGCTCTATCTAAAATAGATGAAATCACTTTAAGAGCGCGATTATGAAACACGTGTCACTACAAAGCGCATTTATGATTAGCGCTTTGAAAGCTCTTTATTCAGCGGAATCACTGACGTACAAAGTCAATTAAAAGCGCTTTTTAATACAAGCGCTATTCAGACAAACCACTGTGTATCTAATTTATCTGTCTGGATGTCTGAGCTACTCACATCAGCGCCACGATCGATTATAGTGCGTTTTCCATTGATGCCTTTTGATACACTACCATGACAAAAAATGGATAAATTATAAATTAAGTTAAAAACAAGAGTATAATGGAAACTAAGTTTAAGAAAATAGGATCAAATAGTAAAAAAGTTATAATTTAACTGGGTTTACACTTTATTATGTCTTGCCGTACAATTTCCTTGTAACCGGAACTCATACAATTTCCCTAGGGTTAATACTTGGTGGCCTGTCTGCCATTACAATCATGGTTTCCCCTAAATGTAAGACCTGACCCCAATTTTCGAACTGTCAGTATCATCCTCATGGACCCTGATAACAACTCCTCAGACCTCACCAAAACAATTGTTGCCCCCCGCATTATTAGGATGCACTTCCTTTTTACAAGGTTCCACAGTAAAATGAGATGGTGAATGAAATTGACGGGGGCTGTTAATGTGGGTCCAAGCAACGAAATTGGGTTATGTGGTCTTAGACCACTGAAAGTGCAGCGACAAACATTGAATAAATAAAAGCAACGGTTTGAAGTTGAAAGAGCGTGCAAAATGGTCCCTGGAATGTCACTTTGGTCTCGCACCACAAATCAAGAGGCACTCTGCCTATTTTCATTCAGTATTCAAATAGGGTTTAGGGTTTGATAGTAGCATAAGTTGTTTGTGTGCGGCGGTGATTGTTTTTGGCCACTGCTTTTGTAACACTCGTCGCTAATAAAATATTGTAATTGATATCATAATTCAGATCGTTGAATGATAGTGATGATTGCGACGCTTCACCAAAACAAAGCATCCTCCAAGTCAGGCACTCGGGTACTATGTTTTTTTTTGAGCATAGGATAGGGTCATGTTTGAGGAGGGTATGGAATAAGGAGCCTTGGATAAGTCAAATGGAGATAAAAAGGAGCAGTGAAGGATTTTTACTCACTGCTCATGTCTACTCTTCTTTAAATTAAACAAGAGTTTGATGATGCTTCACTATTTTTTTCAAGGTGATTTTATTCCAAAAAAGAACAAGAACACCAAACAGCTTAAAAGGAACAGAACAGAACAGATTGGATCGGTAAAGAACCAGACAACTATAAAAGCCCCAAAATAATCGACTACAGAAGCAGCAGAAAAACAGACCACAAAAAACATCCGGCAACCTCGGCCCTGCGTATGATAAAAAAAGAAAGATAACCGTGCCTTAAAATAGAGATAGCAAAAATATGATGTAGCTAGTCACTAAAGTGTACAGAGTAAAAGTGGGGACGGCAATCACTAGCTAACCATTGCATTACCATCTCCCGTAGATGTATTAGCTGAAAAGTATGCTCTTCCCTAACAAACATAAATAATCAACACCATTCAGAGTCCATACCTATAAACAAATGTCCCATCTTCCATAATCAGTGCAATTACTCCTCGGCAACGACCTGATTCAACAGTTAAACAGAAAAAAATCATTGATCAGACAGTAACCACTTAAACCAAAGTATAAGAGTAACCCGGATGACAATAGAAAGAAAAAAAGGATCAACTATAAAATTAAATAGCTACACTAGAATCATCAACTCAAGGATCACATAAAAAACAACTGAATAGGGACTGGGGATAACAATCATTTTAAATAATGAATTTATAACACGACTGTTATTTATAAGTAAAAGAGTTGATTTTTCAATACAGAAACATACATCCTGAGGAACCCCTCCAGGTAGGAAATGCTTCATCGTCAATCAGCTGTTGACAGTGGACAACATGCCTCCTGAGCAAGTAGGAAACATCACTTCCCAGCCACGGGCTTTAAGAGGGATGGAGTTTACAGCTTCAGCCTTCTCTTCATCAGCTGCTCTAGGTATCAGATCCCTGCGATCCAAAACCCTCTCCAAATCCTCATCACTCATGTCAGTCTGTATCGTCTTGTCTTCCACGCTTTCCTCGTCTCGAAGCAATGCTAGCAGATCCTCTTCCTGTATAGCAGAAAAAGAAACACTTTACCTGAGAAGGTCCCCTGGGCACCACCTCAAAAATACTCGACCAATGGATGCCAGTAGTAACCCAGCACCAATATGTTCATTGTTAGTGTCTCCGACTAAAGAAGGATAAAGGCACCCAGTTCCAAAACCAGTGGCAATGGTTTTCCCTCCAATAGGGATGATAATATGATCCATGAGATACCACACTAAGCCAGTGATAGACTGAAAGCAGGCTCCACATACTTATTAATTAACCTCCCAACTCATTACAATGCAAAAAGTTTACGAGGGATACTGCAAGGTGTAACAAATAATTTTATTTTTATAGTCAAGAAAATCATCTCAAAAGGCTTATAGAAACAAAAATGTAATCCAACAATAAACACACCGCAAGTGATTCCACAATGCTTGGTTTGGGTCTCTCCTGTTGAAATTGGCCTTTACCTATGACCCACATGTTCCAATTTCAATTTACTGAAAGCTCTTTTCAAAATCCGCCCCTGCATAGGAAATAATTATAAATGTCTCCAGGGATTCAAAAGGGATACAAATCAAATAGTAAAATGCAGCAGAAACAATACAAAGCTTCATTCACAACCTCAACGGATAGCGCAGTAGCAAGTCGGTAAACATGTACAGGCTTCGTTTGACCAATCCTATGACATCTGTCCATGGCTTGCAGATCCATTTGAGGGTTCTACAAAATGAACTAACAGGAAGGTCAATTTACAGAGTGGAACGATATAACACACCAAGAGTGGAATAAAAAGCTGAATACCCAATTACTGTCATAAAGAATACAAGTGTCTGCAGAAGTGAGGTTGATGCCCAGCCCACCAGCTCTGGTGCTGAGAAGAAATATCCTGAAGTTGCTATTGATATCATTGAATTCTGCAATCTGCCAAGCATCACGACATATTCACATTTAGATATACCCCATATGTCAGATTGAAGCATTGTCACAATAACTAATTAAAGATGACTACCTGAGTTCTTCTTTCTTCCAATTTTACGGAGCCATCAATTCTGCAAACTTCAAATCCCTTCTCACTAAAGTAGAACTCCATTATATCTAATATTTTGGTCCACCGGGTGAAGATCAAAAATAAAATAAAACAATCACATAGATCAGGGCAAGCATGCAAGTAAACAAATAAATGCAAAAGATAAATGCCTACTTTACGTTTTCGTGAAAATAATTTTGCCAGTAACCTATCCAGCAAACGGAATTTGCCACACTGCCCAACAATCCCTTCTACAGGTGGGTAATCATCTGTTAAAAAAGAGACATTCAACAAAAGCAAGTTTATGGAACAAACCAAAAGCTTTTATTCATCAAATTTTTTTGCCAAGGACTTGCAAGTTCCATTAAATGCAGATTCTAGTAGATCAGGATGATTACAATTCTTCCTCAATTAGATCATCAGGTTATTAAGTTTTCCTTTCATACCAGCTGCAGTGTACAAAACATAGTTAACATAAGAAAACAACTAACATATACACACAGATAATAGTAAATCATCCTATCCAGGTTTTATTGATCATAAAACCATCCTCACTGAAATTTAAACTAGCCTTAAGAAATGCAATATTAGTGTTTGAGAGACAATACGAGTCGAGTAATCCAAAGAACAGAGAAGATATAAAGCAATGTCACTTTGGGTCACGTATAAAGTGTCACGCCCCGAAAACACGGAGGCATGAGTAAGATATATTTTTTTTCATTTTATTGCTAACACAGATTTACATTATTCTTTACAACCAACCTTAAGCTTCCTATTATAATACACAAAATGATTACATAAGAAATTACAACACACTAACGACTAAAGCTAAACATCATATTAAAAACACAATGATGTTCTAGCTATCCAAAATGTAACTTAAATGTCACTTTTTTTCTTTTTTGGGCTTCAACCTATTTATCGGAATTCCTTATAAAGAAATAGAGGTGAGTTTTGCAACTCAGTAGGTAAATTTAATTTCAACCTTTAGTTTTTAAGTTTTATTTACACGAAAATATGCACGTGCAATGCTCATGATATGCATGATGCCTTCCTTTTATAAACAGTGTTGCTAAGTAAATGGTGGCATTTCCAATCCAGAAAGCCACCGGCCACGATTCCCATCGGCCTGGCCCCAACCATCATCCCTTTCATGGGATCTTCTTCGAGGGTTTAGGGACTATACCCCAAGGATAACTCGTATCCCGATCCAATAATTCACAACTTACATTTCTTGATATCTTTCTTTCCAAATACATGAATGCAAATGTAAATGATCATGACATGTGCAATGCATATGCACAATTTTTGAATAGCAACAGATAAGATCTCACAACACAACAACAAGGCTAACATCATACTTAATTAATGACGAACACAAGGTTTCCCACTTTGATACACTAATATAAAAATAAATCACATGATAAACATCCACTTTAAGTTAATGGATTATCATTCAACTATCACTCTTATTATTTCTCAAGTCCACTTTTATTAAACTACTTTATCTTAAAATGTCTAATATTAGAAGCTATGTCATACAAGAAAAGAATCATCAAAAGACCATAGTAATTTTAAGCATAAGTTATCAACTACAAATGTTTTAGCTCCAATGCATAAGGGTGCATAGGTAGACAACTTCTACATATTCATTTCTAGTCTATTACTTAAGTAGGTAAAGGCATGGACAGCAATTACATCTTGTTACTTAATAATCTGCCCAAGCTCATGAAAACAATGTTTTCATATTGTAGAGTTCAATTAATTTAGTTCCTCTGCATGGACATCACATCAAACAAAGCATCAAAGCTTGAAACAAACTTTTAACCATCAAATAGAAATTTCAGATTCTTAACCAAAGAATTCAGCAAATTTAACACTATTTTCTTCATTATAATTATATTTCAAACTTGGTTTCCATTCAAGAAGTTGAATATAACATTGTAGTGTATAACTTCCACTTTTGAACACTTGTAAACCTTTAATTGAATAGGTGAAGCTATGGACAACTAATCTTAGTACTCCAATCGGCCCATGGATTTTCTAGGATTCCAAACTATGTTTTTAATATTCTAGAGTCTTATAAATTTAGTTCTTCATGTGGACAGCATACAAAACCATGCTCAAGGTTTGAAACATAGCCTAAAAGTACCCACAAAGAAATAGCCAACAATTGTACATAGCACAATCTAAAAGAAGAGAATTAGAATCCCTACCTAATTTCTCTTGCTAAAGCTTGTCTGTCCAGATTTTTTGTTTGTAGAAAGTTTTGCTTCTATGTATCTCTTTAATAATGAACATATAATCGACTAACATGCTTCAATAAATCAAATTAATCAAGAATAATGTAGTAAGGGTTAGTGGCAAGCTATGTGCTTCCTAGATATGTTTAAACTCTTTTCATGCTCATCTATCTTTAAAGATTTTTTTAAGCTAGACATAATTTAATAATAAGTTCAGATTTATTTGATTATGTTATAACTCTATTAATCTAAATTAGATTACCATCATATAAAAAATCAGGATCAGAGTAAAAAGTACGTTTCAAAAATCAAGTTCAGAGAAATTAAGATTGCCTCACCCATGCTTTGATTCTTCTCTTGTAAATAACCCTCCAATGTCCTATTAACCAAATGATCTTGAAAATTTCTTTGGTGGTCGGTCATGTTAGCATACAAGATAATCTCTTTCTTACGGGGGAGCATGTGCTCTACATCAGATTTCAACCTCCTTATGAGGAAGGGTCGTAATATAGCATGCAATTTTGCTACAACCTGCATGCAGTAATATAAAGTTAGGGATAATAAACTAGTATGAAATAAAACCATTTGTATCAAATACCTGAGCACGCCTCCTCTCTTCCATTCTCTTCTTTCATAGCTTCATTGTTGCACTTTCCTGACAAATCAAACCTTGATAGACGGCAAAAAAAAATATCAATCCAAAGCAATGAAGATTCTTCCGTCTCCAAACAGATAATATCTTTTGAATAATCAGTTCTGAGTAACATGCAAAATAAGCGCTCTGGAAAGTCATATTGTTAAGAAAATGAAAGCCATTTATTTGGAACATCCTGATAAAATTGATGATAAATACATTACCAGACAACCATGCTTTATACAGTATAATCAACAAATGGTTGCCTAGTTAATTCATTAGGAAAACATAAAAAAATGGCCAAAGACAACTGTGATTAAATTGCTTTTGGCTGTGACTTATATTACATTTCAACATACCAGACATTTCGTCAAAGGGATCCAAACCACTTTTATATTTTGGTACCGATGTTATCAAATGCAGAGAAGTAATAGAAATAAAAATCAATTACAATATAAACAAGTAAACATTTTGGCAAATCAAATACATAATCCAGGCAGAGAATTGTAAGCATGTGCTGGCAAAGTCAAGGCTATAGATCTCTGTACATAATATATCCATCTCTATTAGCATTACACCACATAGAAACACGGAATTTTGTCTATTGAGCAGATTACAGAACATGTTTTGACATTAATATACAGTAAAACTTTAATCGCGTGATTCAACAAAAATAATCTGTTTACCATGATTCGAATTCATCATGGGATGAGAATACATCTGGTAAGATAAAGTTGAGTAATGACCAAAGTTCAGACAAATTGTTCTGCAAGGGGGTTCCAGTTAATAGAAATTTTCTTTTCAACTGGCAGGTACTTTAACTCCCTGACTAACTTGCACTTCGAGTTTTTAAGCCTATGCCCTACACAATAAATAAAAAAACATGAAACGTCAGAAGACAGAAAATAATCAAGTCAGAGGCACATCGTCCAGAAACAAATATTGAAACGCATACCTAACACTACTGGCCAGAAGGAGATCATCCTCCAGTAAATAATCACCTTGCCTACTATGATTTCTTTAATATGAAGTAAAAAATAGAATCCATTTGTAGTGATGCTTTTTAGTTTATATCATCAACCACGAGATATTTCCATTTATATTGCCTCAAACATTTCCTTGCGTCATTCATATCAACTTCATTCGAAGTGACAATTAGAGGGAATTTTGGACCAACAGTTTTGGGCATATGCTTCCTTCGTAATTCATCCCTTTCTTTCTTACTCCCATGGTAAACAATAGCATTAATAGAGGGTGTAAACCTGATCATGTAGACGACTAAAATCAAGATACTAGTATTAAAAAAAAGAATTAAGAGTATAGCCAACAAACATTATAAATACATCACCTCTGTATTTCATTTACCCAATTGGATAGAGTAGAGAGAGGTGCAATTATTAAATATGGCCCATCCAACCCCTTGCCTTTCAAATGAGCAAGGAAACCAATTGTTTGAATCGTCTTACCCAGACCCATTTGGTCAGCCAAAATGCCACTGAGCCCATTCTGCCACAAAGAAATCCATTTAACTCCTTTCAGTTGATAAGGCTTCAAATTTCCACCAGACAGCAAAGGAACAAGTTCTGATTGGCCTTAGCAATCCTTCCTCTTCAGAGAGACCCATATCTTCAGGCCCATCACCCTCTGTTGATCTAATAAGCATCGCCTCAACAGCTCTCTTGGCTTTCCTCTGGATTAAGAAAGATGGTTCACTAAACTAAGTCAATAAAGGGACTATGCATTTGTTTACAAACAAATACAATAAACTGATCGTCAGCTAACAATAACAGATTCTTTAGAACTTGAAAATGGAAAAATGCTGCTTTTCAATATTAATAATGATGTTACCATCCAGCTTGAAATAGAAAGAAAGGTTACATTGTTGTATGTAGCTTTTCTGTTTTGCTCCACGCCCTTTCTTCTTTTCCACGATTCCTTCTTTTTCAACTTGTTCCACGCCATTCTATATGGTAAAATCCCGAAAAAGTTTAGGTTGACACTAAAGATTAAGCAGACTATGGTGTGTCCAAGGAATATACAATTGATATATCATTCATCTTCTCCAGCAAGAATTTTGAGTACAGTTGAGTCTGTCTCAGAAGCTCAACCAGCTTATTAAATTAAGAATCATTCAAGTGGGGGGTTTCCTCAGAATTGTTTGCATTTTCCGCTTTGATATGAGCTTCTAGTAGCTTCTCTTCTTCCTCTGTCATCTTTCTGAGGAGTAAAAGACTTTCAATTTCCAGTTCAACAGGTTTAGGAATCGGATCAGCTGTATCAATGCTAGTGTTAT
Source organism: Umbilicus rupestris (assembly GCA_963678935.1). Classification (NCBI taxonomy): domain Eukaryota; kingdom Viridiplantae; phylum Streptophyta; class Magnoliopsida; order Saxifragales; family Crassulaceae; genus Umbilicus; species Umbilicus rupestris. The sequence continues at coordinate 11,093,949 of OY787622.1, forward strand.
CCTGATGTTTTTATCAATTGCACATAATTAGCAGAAAACAATACACTTATAAGTACCAAATGGAAGTGAATGAAAAGCATTCCAAGCTCTGAGCACAAAACACATGATAAATCACAGACGCAGCAGCTCCAACATTGATGAAAGGAAAAAAATGGAAAATCTTATTGTATCGGCACATAAATATGCCAACCGAACACCCCAAGTCCTTTGACAAGCAATATGATTTGCAAAAACCTAATTTTGACCAAATGTGCGCAAAATGATAAGCTAAATCCAATCACTCCAAGTTTACCATCCAAGTAGGATTCCAATTATAGAGTATTAGTAAGGAATGGTTAATGAAACACAAACTGATTTTACTGAAGAATGCATAAGATGGTTAATGGAAAAAAAACTGGGTTTATCGAAGAAAGGTGAGGCCTCTGACTACTGATGCCAACAATAAATAAATGGCTTCAAACGATAGATTGTGTTGCTAAAAATTGCCAATAGATATACTTGACTGATGACAAAATGTTCCAACTAACCAGGCTGCCCACACTAAAAAATTGCGATTCTAACCATAATCTAACACATATATATGATAGCACTAGTACAAAATTGTTAAATGTGTGAACAAATATTTCTTCGTACAAAATCTGCCTGCAGCACCCCCTTCTGGATGCTTACAAAATACTTTTCCTGATTCGTTCATCTGAACCACATTTTTCTAAGACAACACTACAAGCGTCTGGAAGGAGAATGAATCGCAACTCATGGCAATGACATACTACACTCCAAATAATCAACAGAAATCTCTGTGAACAATCATAATAAATACTTATCTAAAATACTAAAACAATAAAATATATATCCAGAAAATACCCTACCTTATCTTTCAAGACAAGTAGGAGAACCAGCAGATTCCTCATTCTTAACTTTGGTCTCAGCATCCATTGCAACCTAACAGCAATACAATCTATCAAAACAAATATACTAAATGAAAATTCTACATGTTTTATACATTTATGCCCTTTGTAATACTGTTACAAATATAATCTTTAAATTTAACCGGCCACTTCCAAACTAAAGTTAACTGATTTCGTTAGGGTTTAGCACATGATTCAAACCCATTCTACATCACATAAAATCGAAAAAAATTTAGAAATGCCTTAGTTTTGAAAACAAACTTCCCAAATGCCCTATTTTTCAAAAACGTTTCTCAAATGCCTACTTTTTAAGAAAACCGGAATGGTTAGAAAATCATGCAGTCCGGATTTTAAAAAACCGGACTGGTCCCAAAACAAACGAGTGCAAACGAAACTCGTGCCATTATCCTACGTGACGGTCCAGTCACACGCCCGGTCAGCTTTTTAATGAGTCCGGGTATTACAAAACCGGATTCATTATAGAATCCAGCTTTCATAAACCCGGACTCAAGCCAAATAAAATTCGGAGTGATCAGCAGGCAACTGCTTGAATCCAGTCTTCACAAGACCGGACTCAAGCGGAATAAAATTTGACAGGAAGCTTTGCCATTGTCCATTGGACTGTCGATGCATGCACTGACAAATAACTTTTTCATCTTCCAACTTCTACTTGCCAGCTAGCAGCAATCCCAAGCCTAGGCTACAACGAGTGGCAAATTCCTATTTTCAATGGGGCTAGGACAATATAGATCAGCAACCTAGGCCACACACCTCACAATCTCATATAAGACTGAAGAGCATACAAATTTAAAAGCTCATCATAACCCAGTACTAGGATGAGACATCATAGCCCCTATTTTTCTGATACCTGTCCTCTTGTGAAGACCGGATTCAAGCTGACTGGGCATAACTGGAGCGCCACATCTCTATCTGCAACAAATTCGTTTAGTTTCGGACCAGTCCGGTTTTTACAAACCCGGACTGCATGATTTTCGAACCAGTCCGGGCTTGCCAAACCCGGATTGAAGCATTTTTTAACAATCCGGGTTTGGCAAGCCCGGATTTATTAAAAAGTACGGCATTTGAGAAACATTTTTGAAAACTAGGATATTTGGGAAGTTTGTTTTCAAAACTAAGGCATTTCTAAATTTTTTTCCACAAAATCCTACGTCATCACTTTCAAGCTTATTCTGCATACATAACAGACTAACAAAATCACTAACAGGATCATGACTAAGCACACATATTTCCCAAAAAAAAAAATAATTCCCTGCCATCACTTCATCTCAAAAAATTGTCATCATCAATTCATCGCTGGCTAGACTCATTCAACATATTAACAAATAAATGATAACCCTAAACAATATGACAAAGCGCACAGCAAAATGCTCAGCCATTACTCCCCTGAGCAGAACTACCACACAAATCTCAACGCCCACCCTATCTATCCACCCATTCTAACCAACCAAATAACTTTCCATACCTTGGTCGCCAAACTCCAAAACTAACATAAAATCCAAACAACGCAGTGACTTAAACATATGCAACTTCTACAACCTCGCCTCTCGCGATTCCGCCATAAATGAAACTTAGGGCTTCGTCTCCAACTTGCTCCACATCCCAAAACACACGACACAATTTCCAAACAGACTATAGTGGGAAAACCTGAGCGATTGCGGGGTGGAGAGGAGAAGCGAGTGAAGGAATGCGGTGGCTTCGGGTCCGGAGGAGAGGAGAGAGAGAGTGAGGGTAAGACGACGAAGCAGGTTGATTTTGAATTCTTCTCAGGTTATGTGAAATATTTTCTGCAGCGAGAGTTGGTAGGGGAGGCATTTGGGCGGGACAATATTTTCACTGAAGGGCCCTTGGAATATCGTAATATTACGAGTTTGCCATATATGCGTTGGTAATACTAACATTTTTTTTAACATATGTAACTTCCAACTCAAATTTCTTTCGAATTTGTCATTTTTCACTCAAAGATGAATAATGCCCAAAATTTACTAAATATGTACGCGTAGCACAGATATAGCACATTCGTATCAAATAAATTGTCTTTGCCAAAAACAGTTTGTTCATTTTCTGTGACTTTTCAAAGGCGATTTGTCACACATTCCTATTAACTGAATGAGTATTGTTGATTTTGGACAATAAACGATTTATTTAAAAATTGACAAATCAAAACGAAATTTGAGGGTTACATTGTCACTCAAACTTTTTTAAAAAAATTGTAGCATTTGTTTTAAAAAATCAATGGTAAAGGGTTGGAAGCAAGTCAATAACTCACAAACTGCTTTAGAATGTAGAGCTCGTTCGATAATTAACAAGTCAAACGCCAACATAACTTTTAAGCTTGTAAATAAACAAAGTAAGTACGAGCAAGGGAGAGCTTGATTCGTTTATGTTTATGTGTAAAATCAACTTTAAGGAAACAGTAGAAGACATTTTTATTCATCTTTGCAGAAATTTTGAAAAGAGAGCAAAATGTTTAAAGGTTGTGGAAATTTAAATGAAAGTTATTTTAGAGGCAGAGGCATCAAATCCTTGCTTGGCATCTAACTTTGGTTACACAGGTTTTCAAACCCCATGTACTCATGGTTCTCCAGCCTCTCAATCATATGGACTATTCCAACCCCGCCTGCGGAAAAAATCAGACACGCCGGAATCTGTCAGAAAAACAAACTGTATATGGCATAAAAATGGCAGGTCAGATGATCTTACCTAGACTGATCGCGCTGACGAGGATCGTCAGCGCCAGAATGAAAATAATTATAGACGCGCGGCCGAGTACTACAATGAGCTTCCTCACCACATGCTGACCAGTGAATGCAGCTATTGTAGCTACTAAAACAAAATAGGAAGCTGCAATGTACAGTGTAAGAAATTTAAGCCTCAAGGCCAAAATGTCATCACATTGTGCCGGTCAGTTTACACATAGTTCAGAATTCGATGTTACCGTAAGGGACAGGGAAGCGGTTCAGGAGGTAGTATTGGATGACAGACATAGAGGACGAGAAGACCATCGAGAAAGTTGACGTGGCGCTAGCAACCTGTTGCAGAAGCCTCGTCAGTAAAAAAAAAAAACGAAAAGGAAATTTTTGGGCTCTTGGGTATGTATGGTAAGGCTTTTTTGTTTGGCATAAAACCTGTGGAGGAATTCCCAGCTCAAGGAAAAGAGGTCCTAAGATGAACCCGCCCCCTAAACCAAGAAGGCCGCCGACCATTCCTGCAATGATCCCACAAAAGCAGTAGAGGATCAGCTGGTGCACTTTCCAGTTTGTGATTTCCTTTCCCTTGGATGCTATTACTCGTGTCCCTTTGTATAGGCACGTAGCTTCGTATATTGTAACTGATAACGCTACCGGAACCTTGAAGAACAGTAAAAATGTTTGGTTCAGATTATCATTCATCACGCTGAAATGGTAAATATTCATGTAAAAAAATGATGCAGTTCACAATCTGGATAGCTGCTTACCTGCAGGAAATTCAGGAACCAGTACATAGGCGAGCAGGTTGATGCATTTGTCTGCACAAGGAAGTAATAAATCAGCATTTAGCTGGAACAACCTTAGGAAAAAGCGAGTTATGGAACTGACCTTAACAAGCTGGACGACGAGGAAAGCAAACCACACACAGATGAGAAGCGACATTTCCTTCCAGTAAATGTTGTACAGCATAGGAACCTGGAGGTGCATCATAAAAAAAGATGAAAGCTGAGTTTATCCGGGAGCAGATTAAATGGGACTTACATCTTCACTACTGACAGAATGAGTTGGGCCATTCGACAGCTGCTTGTACTCATCACCTCCACCATCTGCGGTCAAAAAACTCAGATAAGTTCTTTGTGAATTTCCAGGGATGTTATGAGCCTCAGAGGCCAGGTGCTCACCAGTTGGTTTCGATTCTGATTCCAACAGCTTGACAGCTTCCTGAAATTGAAACAAATATTTTTTCTGCAACTTTTGGGTATTGTTTCTTGGAAAGAAGTAATATCTAGATGCAGAAACCAGACCTTTTTCATTATGGTTTCTTTCTTCCATGTATCAACGCCTTTGATTACAGCTTTCGTCGAAGTACCTGCGACGCTTGTCATCCTCGTTAACATAAGGAGAGAAATATTTTGGGTAAAAGTCATGGATTAGATCTCAGTATATTTTTTACCTACAAAGAGGATGATCAATAGGACAGTGACCATCCAGTCGGCAAAGATGACGTTGAAGGCCACGCCAATGCTGATGCCCAGCATGAGCATTGGCTGAAAGAGCAAAGCTAGATCATAATCTATTATAGGCATGTCAAGAGTAGGATGTTTCAAGCCCAGATTGTAGTATACAGTTGATCCTGCCGCACCCATTATCATACCTGAAAAAGCCAGCAGCAAAAAATCAACAAAAAGCATGGAGGTATGTTTATTACTGGATTTGAAATTTCAGGACTGATGGATCTTACATTTGGATATAGCAGTTGAAGTCTTGGGATCAAAGCCGATGATCAAGGTGAGCATTGGAACAAAAATCCCACCGCCTCCAACGCCCCCTACGCTCCCAAGCGCTGCGCCGCAGAATCCAACTATTGACCCCAACATAATTCTCCAGCCAAATTGCATCTCCTGATAAATTAATGAAACTATCAGACAACATTTTAAAATTTTCCTGATGCATAACCATTGAAATGTTTGGAGGTCTTACCGGCCAGACATGCTCGTAAGCGGACCTGCCACTCTGCCATAGGAAATGAATCACTCTGGTAAACAATCGTGGATGCTCAGTGGCTTCATCACTCATGTGATCAGGTTTAACATCCTTCAAGAGCCTCTCTGCGCTACTTAAGCCGGCTATCATCAGAAGACAGCAACATAGCCAACCTGCTGCGCGTTGGTTCATCTTTAACCGAGCCATGAAGCCCTCCAGAACTTTATAACGTGCTACGAGGGAGCTAAGAGCTTGGCTATCCAATCGTTAGGATGGTGGATAGGGAGGTAGGATACACCATGCCTTCCTATATACCACTTTGAAGTTAAGCGCACTGGACTGTGGCTTGTTGCTGCCTGTTCCTGGAGGCTTTTTCCTCAAATGTGTTCCACAAGAGTGACAACAGTGTGTTCCATCCTGCATTCCTGGGATTATCTTGAAGCTTCCTTAGACCAACCATGTCATGCATCACTATTACTAATGTCTTCCCAGTGACTCATTTGAGAAGCTCAAAAAGGGATGTTTTTCTTGGTCTCGAACAGGTTCAAAACTCCTCTTGTTTTTCTTATCCTTGAGCAAAGTTAGTGCCAGGCAGGGTTCCTGGAAATTTCTTAGAAGCCACAACACCGCAACTCAAGGATAAGAAATGAAAATATGTAGCAGAATAATAGGAAAACATATCTGATAAGTAGCAGAACCAACACAAATCAAGATTCTTACAAATTATTCAGAACATATGGAATAATAATCAAACGCAATATAACATGTTTTACCAGCATGCATACAAGTCTTTCATGAAGAATAGCAAGAAACTAGGAGCAACGGCATGAAGCCATCCACATGACATTTGATCAGTCGTTTTCCCACTGCAACATACTCCTCCCTAGTGTTCATACTCTCGAGAAATTGACCTCTTTCGACTGTGATTGTCCACATCCATTTGATCATATCGGTCATAATCACGCTCACGGCTGTAACGATCATGATCTTCTGGAGCATCATACCCACCGTGGTGTTCATATGGGTCATACTTTTCAGCACCGGGATCTGCATGCATGTGTTTCTGATCAGGGAGATTATTCCAGGCACCCTCCTCCTCTGGGGCAGGATGATCATAGTCCCTCTTTTTTCCCCCATGCCTGTCAGAGTCATGCTTCGAATCTAGGTTGTCATAGTCATATCCTCTATCACGAGAACGACCGCGGTCATCTTCCCCTGCTTCATAATCTACATCTTTCACCTTTTCCCTGTCACGATCACGATGGCGTTCCCTGTCTCTACCGCGATCTCTGTCACGGGCACCACGATCATTTTCACGATCGCGAGTTCGCTCACGGTCTCGTCCTTGATCCTTTTCCTTGTCCCTGTTTCTATCCCTATCACGGTCTCTATGGCGTCTGTCCTCCCTAGTATCGCGTTCCCTTGGCCTCTCAATTGACTTCTCTCTTTCCCTATCTCTTCCTCGCTCACGAGATTTTTCTCTCTCCCTGTAATGTCAAAATTACAAATTATGTATAGGTATATTAAATAAATCTTCAATAAATTAATAAATATTGGGAAGGTTGCATTGCAAACATTTTCTGCGTGTAAATACATAACAATAAGACATGCCAGGCTTTATGTTTAAAAAAGAACTAGCAGTTCAATAAACATATTCAAAAATGTAAATACCGCTCCAAGTGTTTATCTTCCCGGACTCTCGGCTCCTCTGATTTTGAAGGTCCTGATTGTTGCTCTCTGGTAAAGAGGTGAAAAAAGATACTATTAACCACATATTTGTATGATTACAGATCACACAGTGACGTCCACAAAACTATGTTGCGCACATTATCTAGTCAACGACACAACTTATGTTAATCATACAACCATCCTTAAAACCAATCAGAGTCTAAACCTACAAAGATACATCACAGAGTATGATCAGTGGAGCATAACAAGGATTAAGGCACAACTAGCATGACTAGTAGCATGTATTCAAAATCTACTAAATACTTTAAGGTGCGAGACAACTCTCATATCCATCATTCCTGAATACCATATAGGATAAGCACTGGTAAAAGCTATCACTAAAAAAGACCTTACAAAAGTATCACATGAAGCATAAGGCCCCTCAGTATAAAACATAGACATGTGAGGGTGATAAAAGTGAACACTAGCATAAGAATATATAAGTCAAAAGAAAACACAAGCCGTATTTATAATAAAAGGATTTAATCCAACTCGGTCCTAACATGTGTTCAATATCAGAATCAGGAACTTTACCTCCCAGAATACTTTTGATTAACTTCTTCACCTCCAACTCTAGTTGTTCCCAATCCACCGCCCAATCTGCGAGGTCGCCAGTTGGGAACAGTTCTACCACGCTCCACATCCACCAGCACCCTTCTGTTGTCAAGTTTTCTTCCATCAGCTTGCTTGTATGCAGCTGTATGACATCAATATAAAATCAGGAATATCATGTGCAACAATGAAAATGGATTTATAAATACAACTAGGGAGTCTTACACTTCATGTCCCTTGTATGCACGAACTCAATAAAAGCATAGCCCCTGGGCTTGTTTGTCTCTTTATCATTAACCAGCCGAACCTGAATCCAAAAGAAACAAAGAATTTGTCATCAACTATCGTCCACAAATATCAAGGTCACAAATAATAAGTATGTTAAATAGGAGGTTCTCGCTTTCCAAAAAGGCTAACAGGAATCATAATGGCACGGCAGGTAGGCGTATGCCTCATTAGCCGTGCTCACCTTGAATTACAAAGCATCCTCAATTGAACGTCAATGCTAGAGTTGCGGGAGAACTTATGGCCAGGACCAACTAACAGATCGTATGTACTATCCTTCTCTTACCAGGATGTACTTTTTGTAAATAAAAAAATAAGCAGCAAAAAAGGAATAATTTGATACCAGAATATCTTCTGAACTTCTGATGCTTTTTCACGACTCTAAAGCACAAAGCAACTCTTTTTAGTATGATTACACACTTGAAAACAAAAAGCACAACCTTACTCTCCCTACAAGTTTTACCCACTGGATGCAAAGATGTCAATCTCCTTTCATAGCATTAGCCCCATGCATGACTGTGTTGCTCAATTTAGCTGTTCTGGTATGGAAGGCGGGAAAGAACCAACATCCTTGAATTGGAATTCAGAAACAAATTTGCAGCATCCTCCATATTACAAAGGATTGGATTTCGATACAATGGAACCGTACTAACAATATATACAAACTAATAAAACTTCCTGAGGGTATTCTGACCTTGGCTGGTGACAATGATAATAAGAGGATTAGAGGAAAACTTTCTTGGCTATAAAGAAGAGCCTTGCTACTTACCTTGGCTTCTGTCAAGCTTTATTTTAATAGAAAAAGTAAAGGCACCTTTGTTAAGTAAAACATTCAGTAAATGATCGCCACCAATTCTACCGTGTATGCTGTCCACACTACATCATATCGTCACCAGTACTATTTCGCATTAACCTCGAATACCACCTTATAAATCAATACCTTGACTGAGACATGCCTCATATATATGGAACACTACCCGCTCAGAAACAATAAAAGGGAAGACATTGGTTCTGGAGTCAAAGTCAGTATGTCGTGACGTGAGGGCATTACTCACTATATATCAATGGTTACCTTTCACTGATGAAAAAACAGATCAAGTTGCACTTACCACAGCACAACACAATTAGAAACAAGTTGGAATCATTTTACATCAGAGGAAGTTGAAAGAATATCACCTTTAACTACCGACTAAAAACTCTCTATAACACAGCACTGCCAAACAGAAATACCACCATTCTATATTGATGCAAACCATGTGTTCATTAAATTTTAGACATGTGATGCATCAAGCAAGGATATGATCAGAATCTGCTGGTCCTAATCAATCAGCTCTTTAAACAGTATGTCTAAATGCCTGACAATTTAATAATGTAGAAGAAAAAGAAACATATTTGAACGTAAAAAATGATCTTACCGACATCACTAAGCAATACGAATAACTTACCCGTTTGATTGGACCATAAGCCTCAAACTCCCTTTTGATTTTGGATTCGTTTGTCTCATAGTTCTACACGGAAAATACATTTATTAGAAATGTGCTGTAATCGAATACTCTATTTATGAGGAGGTGGTGAAAGCACATTGATAATATATAATGATAATCGACAAAAATTTACACACTACTTACAAGTCTAGCAACAAACAAGGTCTTGTATGGATCTCCAGAAACATTTGGGTCATTATGTGGATCATCTGCAACAAAGAATGACAATTCAAATAAAAATCCGTTAGTTATCTTATATAAAAAAACACATCAATACAATCTCAACTTATTGCAACACAAAAGTCCATTACATTTTTTCAGCTCTTCAGCAGCTTTCTGTTCTCCCTTTTCTAGCCTTAGCTTGTGGATCCGAGCCCTCCGCTGGGACTACATTCACCAATGGTAACAGCAAAAGATTAGCAACCACCACTAAAACGTCATAAATCTCAGGTGTGAGAGCAAATGGAAAAATGATTTTCACATTAAGAAAATGGCATTTATGTCCCCCAATCAGTTTTCTCCTTGTTTGAAGTCACAACAACCAACATCATGCAATCTTTAATATGAACATGTTTGAAAAGAGCACAATACAAGCCAGAAGAAAAATCCATTTGAGTTATAAAGCTTACAGGAAGTTCCACTTCTTTTGGCGGTGGTGCATACTCAGGATCACCTGGCTCAGCAAACTTCTCAACAAATTGTGCCATCCCTTTCATAGAATAAAAAGACAATTTTAAGATTTTCAATGAGTGTACAACACATGGAACGCTTTGAAAAGTACTATAAAGCAGTCTAACCTGTATAAGGTGGACACTTCCTTCTTTCTGGGGGCGGTTTGAATTCCAAAGGGGGGCGAGCCTCAAAGAGTTTCAAGAGATTGTTGGTGAGACCAGTTGGATGAGCCTGCCCCATCTGATATACCAAACATTAAAAGAACATCATTAAATGAAATACTTCAAGGTTCTCAATAATCAGAAAGTACAGATCACGATGTAGGAAGCAGGTTTTGGACTCTTTTGAAATGTTTAGTAACAAGAGTGTGAAAGATGAAAGGCCTGTCGTAGTGTGCTGCTAATGTATTATGAGTTTGCATTATATGTAAACCCCCCATCAGTAATTCAATCAGCACGTACATCATAGTGAATATTCCATTAGAAAGGCTAATGAAATCAAAAAACCAATGCTCCAAGAATACATTACTTTTTTCTGCTATATCAAAAAGCTTGAAACTTCTCAAAACCAAGTTCATCAAATAGATCTGGAAGAGGCAGATACAACATTCTTCATCAAATAAAAAAGTCTGAATACTATACCCCCTACACCCCACTTTATTCTTAACTGTAAATCTGCAATCAAGTATATCAAGATATTGTATTACTTAATGAATCAGAAGTGATGAGTTGCTCACTACAAAAATGACACTGAAACTGCAGATGCTCAACTAAACTTCAATAACAACCAAGTTGACTAGACAACCGACACAATGATGCTGATACAGAACAAATAACTAGGCTCGAGCTACATACGAGCATACAATCACACTTCTCCTCTCTCAGACTAAGCTATCAACAAGGGAATCTATATAAAAATACTCATTTGAAAATCAAAGCAACGACCAAAACAATCAACATCTCTATCAGACCCTAATCGAGAATCGAGGCTCCAAATAACAAATACATCAGTACAAAAACCACCAACAATCTTGAAAAAACAGATCCGAATCCGGATCCGGTCACAACGTTACCATCTTCATCTGAAGAACATTTTGACGATTCTGGACTTTGGTTCGAGCCTGCAAAGCCGCGGGGCTGTTGTCCCTGAACGCGCTGTTGAAATCCGCCATGCTATTTCCAAAGTAAGAGATTCGATTCACCACCGAAGACGCTTCGTCGGAGATTGAATTAGGAAGACGAATCGGTGTTTGTGGTCATCCGACCGTGCCGTAGTAACCCTAGCTAGATTTATGTGATCGAGACAACGACGAAGCGGCCATGGTCTGGATGAAAAAGGATTTTTGCTATGCATTGAACCACCCGAACCGGAAATTGTCGGTTCATTACGTATCGCCTCATTTAGATCGGTTCAATTTGAAACTCAATCTCGACCGAGAACCTTATTTCATTTTGTCAACTTTGTCAAAATTAAATTAAATTAATTTTGTCCTTGTTAACACATATACCAGTACATTGTAAGTTCATAATACAGACATTTAGCAGAGGAACAATAGCTTAGGTTGGTTGTCGGAATGGAACATTTCTCTGAAGTCTTAGAAAATGCAGTATGGCTGGTTTTGAGCATCATCAGTTATAATTATGGCCAGTTTTAGAATCCGTTTTTTGCTGAGTGACCCATTTCTCCGCTTGAAGTTGATGTGTTGTTCCCAAACTCACCGGTACTTCCAGAATAATTTCCGCTGTCCCCACTCGCAAAGGCTGTCCTTCTGAACTTGGCCATATCGTTATTGTACGCAGCTGTGTCGTAGTCTGAGCTCGAGCTGTGGATTGTGCTTTGTCCGGTTGTTTTGCCAGCTTCATTCAGCGCGTCCAGAGAAACATCGCCTTCCAAGGCTCGCGCGATCTGCAGACCAAATGAAAATCAAAGTTTAGAGGAAATTATTGGCGTTGAAAGTACGAGGATACAAACCTGGCTCATCCTAGGCCGCCTTCTCGCAGAATGGCGAATGCTCGCTGAAGCACAAGCAATGAGGCGTGCCATTTCTTGACGGTCATAATTATTTCCCAAGCGCGGATCAACCAGTTCATCATAGTTTCCATCCTCCAGCGCACGAGTCAGAAGTGGGCGAGCCTGATTGAAAAATAAAGCTCATAAGTTCTCAACTGTCACAAAATTAAAACCAACAAGCACATACCCAATCAACCAAGCTGTCCTCATCGCTAGTATTATCGACGGGTCGCTTGCCAGTGATCAGTTCCAGCAACATGACCCCGAAAGAGAACACATCAGACTTCTCAGTCAGCTTCCCGCTCGCCGCATACTCTGGGGCCAAATACCTGCAGCAACGTGCATGCATTTTTGAGTGATGTCTGAAGAAAATTCCCAGTGCTGCAAATGCTGAGAATTACCCAAATGTGCCCATGACCCGAGTAGAAACATGAGTGTAGTTGTCCGAAGAGAGCTTAGCCAGCCCGAAATCAGCAACCTGCAAATTTTTGAGCATGAGTGATAAACACACAAGAAGAAGAACCTGATGGAACATAAGCGTTACAGTACCATGGCTTCGAAATTGTAGTCGATAAGGATATTGGCAGCTTTGATGTCACGGTGGATGATCCGCGGATGGCCTGCAGATCAATGACGTTAAATAATTTTCAGGAGCCAAAACGTTAAATAAAAGGACTTACAGTCCTCATGAAGATATGCAAGTCCTTTAGCCGATCCGAGGGCGATGCGGAGCCTAAATGGCCAGTCCATGACAGGTCTGTCCTTCCCTGTTAAAAATGGCGGAGGCAGAGATTACTGACGGGAGTTTTTCAGGCTAAACTCAGTAGAGGAAATTTTGAATTACCATGAAGATGATGCTCTAAGGTGTTGTTAGGAACAAACTCGTATACGAGCATTCTCTGGCCTCCGGCAATGCAGTACCCGACGAGCGAGACAAGATGGCGATGATGCACGCGGCTGATGATCTCAACCTCAGCCTGGAACTCCCGCTCTCCTTGCCCGCTTCCCATTTTCAAGCTCTTCACAGCAATTTCTTTCCCATTGGGCAAAACTCCCTTGTGCACGTACCCGAACCCGCCTTGGCCCAACAGGTTAGCCTGAGCGAACCCGCCGGTGGCTGCTGCAAGCTCGTCGTAGGTGAATGTGCTCTGGTTGAACCCGAGTGCCATGGTTGGCGAGGGCGGCGGGAGCGGCGGTTGGCGTGGTCCTGAGTAGTTTCCGCTCATTTCTTCGCTGGTCATCATCGGAGGAGGCGGCGGGGGAGCAGGCCATCCTGCACCCATACCGCCCGGAGGCGGGTTGAGCTTGACGATGTGGTCGCTTGTCTGCCACTGGCTGTGGTGGTTCTGGTGCTGGGAGCTGGGGTAGTATTCGCCGGAATACATCATCCCACCTGGTCGATTGTTTCTTCGTTCAAATTCAAATCCGGTGCAGTCGAGCTGGAAAGAAAAGTGAGAATGTGGTTACCTTTGGGAGGAGGTCCGCCATAGTAGTTCATGGCCTCCTGCTTCCTCTTCTTCTTCTTCCCGCAGCGGCACACGATGCAACATAGAAGGAGCAAGAGGAGGAGGAGCAGGCTTCCACCGACCGCAGCTCCGATAACAATCTGGTTGGTGTGGTCAGTGCCGGAGCCGGTGGAGTTTGTGGAAGAGGATTTTGGAGGAGCTAAGGCTCCGGACGATGGAGGGGTGCGGTTGGATGATGGTGGAGATGGAGAGTTTCCAGAGGATTTCGGAGGTGGCGGAGATGTGTTGCCGGAGCTGCCGCCATTTGAAGGAGGCGGAGGAGGTGAGGATGAGTCAGGAGAGGAAGGTGGGGGAGAGTTGTCTGACGAGGGAGGTGGTGGGGACTGGTCAGATGAGGAATCGGGCGGGGGCGAGGAGTCCGAGGAAGGAGATGGTGGTGGTGGGGAGGAGGAGGAGTCAGGGGAAGGAGGAGAGTCGTTACTTGATTCCTCCGGGGACAACGCAACAGCAGCATAGACGGCTGAGGAGCTCATTTCTAAGTCAAGAGTAACTCCGGCGGCTTATTGGTAATGACAGTGTAAAGATGTCGCCGGACAAAGCTCCACCTTCCTCCTTTACCTGCTCGCTGTGGTTCCTGAAAACAGAAGCAATAAAATGTCATTGAAATGGCGCGAAGAGTGAATGTGGATGAAATGGAGAGAAGTGGAGTTTGCCTGGGTTTGTAGGAGGAAGGAGGTTGGGATGGAAATGCATGGTAAGAATTCGTAAAGAAAGAGAGAGGAAGATGGTGTTGCGTCCAGTGTGAAAGGTGGTGTTTTTCTCTCCCTAGAATGGAGGTCTTCCTCTCTCTTTCTGTCTGTCGTGCTTCTCTGGTTTGGGTCAAGTTAGTTGATGCGGTTGGATGGCTGTCCGCTGGTTTCGGTTACAAAAAACACTTAATTAGGGATGTGAATGTTAATGCAGTTGGGAGATAAAGAGAGATGACGTAAGCTGGCCAATTATTCAGGGCCGCGTGTTTATTATTACATACATTGGGATTGGGAATGTCAGCCGAAGCACTGAGCGGAGGGGAGAGGAGCGGGGAGTGATCCTGTGTGGATGAATTGGAAGGCGAAGACGAGGGAGATGGCAAGGAGAGAGAGATATGAGAGGCCCTCCACAGCCCCCAGCAACCCAAATGGTCCGTTGGGGAGGCCCGAGCCGGTGTTGGTCTTGGTGTAGATGGACCAGGCAACGATGGCAACGACAGCGAGGTAGCTGAGGCCTTCTAAGGCTCCGATGGAGCCAGCGGGGCCGGGAGGGAGGCCGCAGCCGGTGGTTTTGAGAGTGTAGAGGGACCAGGCGATGACTGGAGGGGAGATGAGACCGGCTGCGATGGCTGATGTTTCCAGAAGAGTAGAAGTGCTGCTGCTGCTGCTGACGGGTTGTTTCTTAGCCTTGCAGTTGATGCTGAGCGAGCGGTGGTTGGCGATGGTCCTGATTGGGGGAGATGGAAGCAGGCGCAGCAATTGCAACGACATTTTGAGATATGTGAGAGAGAGAGAGAGTGTTGTGAGCCGTATTATCGTCCACTTCTAATGGGCTCAAACAAGTCGCCTAGGACCAAGCGCGGTTGAATCTGCTGCTGAGCGCGTAGGCAATCACAGCCGTCCGATCCTCTCACCGAACAACTCCTCCTCACACAACACATGTCCAAAGCATCTTATTGGCTCTCTGTCTCCTTTCTTTCCTTAAACACTGTTGTATGCACCAACTGTTTATTTAAGCAGAAAAAGTATGTATTAATTAAAAAAACAATAAAGCCAAGAGGCACCCCAAACCAATGCCATCACTCCCCCAAACTTATACCTTATCAGAGGACGTGACCTGACAGGACGACGACGACGACGTTTTCTCATGTTTCCTAGTGTCCTCCTGATTCGAGCAAGGCCTATTTGATGTGATCTATCCGTTACACTCCGCCCTCCTGCTTCAATTCAAATCTCCCTCCATCTACTTCCTAACCTTGTTCCCTCCAAAATACACGGTGTGCCCCAGGAAAACCAACAGCAATAACTACCATTTGAAATCTTACATAACGTTACTCCGTCAAGGCCAAGCAAAGGCGGGAAAAATCGTTCACTAACACATACTTTTGAACAACAAAACCTCCTACCTGCCATTTGACACAAATGATTCATTAGTTCTTCGTCCATGATAGCTGAGGAAACTGTGCTAAACCCCTACAAACACCCATGTAGGCATCCTGTGCTTCCCAATTCATAAAGTTTAACTGAAACATCAACCTGTCTGAAAGAGAAGAAGAAAAAGGAGTAGGAAACTGAACCTACGGATCTTTCTTCGGCAGTTTCTTCCCTCGTTGCGCAATATTATCATCTTCTTCTTCGCCGCTGTCATCACTGTCATCATCTTCATCATCCTCATCAGATCTTTTCCTCTTGAAATGTAATGATGAGGAAGAGGGAGGCATTGCAACATTTTCGACCTGATGATCATCCTCCACATCATCCTCAACATCTTCCTCTTCATATAGATCTTCGTCTACTTCCTCATCTTCTTCATCATTCACGGGTTCCATATCACTACCTCCGCTAAGTTCATCATCACCTTCATCAGCTACAGCATGTTGATTAACTGGTTGTACCAAGTACCCTGAACCGTTTTCCTCATCATCATCTTCGTCCTGACAACAATAACCAAAAATCAAGACGCAAACAACGCTGTCACATACTAAAAAGCTCACACAAAGTTGGAAGAATTAAAACTCGCAAATAACCACAGCCACTGAGCCTCGATTTTAGTTAACAAAAAACTTCAAATGCATCAGCAGTCAAATCATGTTTAAAATATATATTTATACAAGTTTTAAAAACAAATAATCTAATAATAGATTGCCCGACGAATGGAGATATATATAAATTCGAAGATTATTGTATGGATCCATACTATTTCACGCTACAAATTACATACAAACAATTTAGTTCATACAAAGTCCCCACAAAATCAAACATAAGAAACCAAGGCAACCCACCTATGTCTCGACAAGAGCAAAATAGCATTTTACTATAGCCCAACGGGCAAGAAACAAGTTACTCAAGCGGATTAAATTATTAAGACCAAGTGAATATGCTATACAAAAATCACATATAAACCCAACGAATAAGGTTTTGCCGAATCTTCAAGCTCTTAAAATTGAAAGTATTATAGCAAAATCCTATTGGCTCAAAGTGTTCTTTACTCGATCAAGTTTCATGTCACACATCCAAATATAATTATAAACCCAAAAGGGTCTTTCAACTTGAATTTAACAGAAAACGAGGAGTCAGCAACTAAGATTTTCTTAAGGTTTGTAATGAGACATTACCTCCTCCTCCGCATCTTCCTCCTCGTAGCCCCCTTCTTCTTCTATGCCTTGCTCATCTTCTTCACCAGTTTCACCATTGTCATCCTCATCAGCATCATCTTCACCCTGTTCATGTCCATCTATTTCTCCTTCGGTGCTTGCCAAACGTCCTGTACTAGATGCCAACCCCATGCCCCGCTCTTCATTATCCACTTCCTCTTCATCATCATCTTCATCACCGTCTACTTCTTCATCCTCCTCATCATATTCAACCCCGTCATCTTCATCATCGCTGTCTGCAACCTCGTGGACCTCTACTACCTCATCTTCCTCCGCATCCTCTTCGTCAATCTCTTCTCCTGATGAGTTCTCTTCATCCTCAATTTCATCATCATCCTCTTCATCACCCATCTCGCCTGCTCTCACCATTCGGAATCCATTAGACTCATGATGTGAAGACTGGCCATTTCTCACTATCTCGGTCTCTTCCTCATCTGCATCACTCTCCTCATCCTCATCAACATCTAATATCTCTTCAGCAGCTACACCACCATGCCCATTTTCCGTTCTAAAAGGCCTATCCCCACCATCAACTTCTCCGCTTCCTGGATCATCCTCTTCTTCCTCCTCATCTTCGTATTCCTCATCATCTGACTCAGGCGTTTCATTTTCTTCAGCATCCATCTTATCCAAGTACCTCAACGATTTAATCAACCCAAAAACCCTAGCTCTATAATCCTTCACCCTCGTGACTGGGCACTCGTACAGATCAAGCGACACGAGCTGAAACTCAGCAAGCGGCGCCAGATTTTCTATATACTGGATTCTGTTATTCGAAAGGTCAAGGTCAACCAACGATCTGAGCCCCGCTTCAAACAAGCATTCAAGCCCTCCAGCTATCCGATTATCAGACAAGACGAGCTTCTGCAGATTCTCAAGCCGAGGAAACTGCTCCAAACTAGATACGCCAATGTTTGCGAGAGACAGATGCTGCAAGTTCGGAAACCGCTCAAAGATACTCGGATGCGGAAGACGGCCATGGACGCACTTCACTGCTCCGTCTAGGGTTAGGTTCCGCACCGCCGCGTGATCCGTCTGCCCATCCAAAGCCGTCTCCACAGCTCTCTCCCAGATCTCATCCATTAATACGAAACTCTCTTTCTCATCCAAAATGCCACCGATCCACAGCAAAAACCACAAAATAATCAATTCAAGAAACCACTCGATTCGAGCGCGGACAGCTACAACGATTCCACCCAGAAAACCGCCCCCTCCGCGGCGGACGTGATCGACGAAGCCGACGCAAATCGAAAGATCCGAAGCACGACGGCTTTTGAAAAACCCTAATTTCCGATGTCTCAATGTGTGTGCTTTCTCTCTCTAGCGATGCTGCAGAGGAGCTTATCGACGAGATAAACCTCCTCGGGTTCGAATCGGATACTTAACCAGGGTTAGGTTATTAATCTGACTACGGTTAGCTGGAACGCCAAGAGGAAAGAGGAGTGCGATTGCGCGTGGTTGAATTTACGCTAATTAAATGAATCTCAGCCGTTGATTTTGATCGACACGGATCGATGACGTGTCTAACAATGAACGGTCGAGATTGGATGGAAGTGTGTTTGTTTGGGAGAAGGTAATGGATTGGGCTATGGGGGGTGGGGGGCTGCTGCATTGTTGAAAAAGAAAACCAACACGTCTAGTCTAATCCTTGATTACGATATTACCCCTGGTAGTTGAGATATTTTCTATTAAGCCACTCTTGTTGAGAATTTTCTTTATTTTTTATATTTTAAATTGTCCTTTTCGCCCAACATTTATTTTGTTTGTACTCTTCCGCTTCACAAAAAATATTTGTTAATATAATTTATTTATTTGAAATTATTTTCTAAAAAAGAGACCAGAAAATAGGAAAAAATTCCATCTGGAATGCGGAAAGTATCTGTGACACAATCAAATGTTATCATGGATTGTTGAAGAGGCAATGAATTAACTAATTAAATTTTTGACTTTCAATCAAGATGGCAATAGTTCGATTCTCCTTATAGTCACTTATTCTCACAATTATGTGTGAAATTATTTATTCTTCGTGCAGGCTTGGGTGAATCAAAATCTCAATACGTTTTGAGGTGGAGAATTAATTTTGATTCGCGCAACACCACATTTGATTTCTATAGGCTTGGGCGAATCAATGCAGGCTGGTCGAATCACTCCTGACTCGTGCATTCGTCTGAGCGAATGAAACTGGTAGTGTCTTCCAAAGCTGGGCGAATCACATTTGATTCGCGCAGCACCAAAGTGATTCGTTCAGGGCTTGGGCGAATCACTTCGGTAATTTGACATTCTTGCTTGTTTTCCCTCGATCAATTGGAATTCACCCGAAACTTATTATCACAGCTCCCTGGCATTCCCGAGTGCATGAGTGATGCATATAATGCTCCAAATGCGCAATAAAGCTCACAAGCGGTCTCGATACACTTGCGATGCGAATACTACAAAGAAGTAATCTATCACACACAAAATGCAACTAAATAATGCGAATAAAAAACTCGATGGATCGTATAAATGCGCTCCACCATCTTGATAGTCCACTCAGCCTTGATAGTTTTGGTCAGTGACGAAATCGTTCATCGTCTTCATCACTTATTGTCATTATCACGACAACATCCATGGCGAAAGAATTAGCCATCTCATTCATTTGTCTAATTTGTTGCCGGTTTATCGTGAAGTTTTCATTGAAATTGAAAGGATCCATAGTGAAAGATAAATTGAAGTAATATTTGCTTGTAGATTGAGTGATGCCCTATTTGTTTGAACTTAAAATTTAAGTAAATTAATTAAATTAAATTAATTAACTTTAAATTATTTATCATAAAAGAGTACTGGTGAAAGTGAATATAATGATGTTAAATTAAATATATATGTTAAGTACTTAAGTAATAAGTTCTACTTAAAAAAACAAACCTTCGAGTTAGAATAGTCGTAGATGCTTATTTTACAAAGATTTTGCTAATTATTTAAAATTTTATCAGTTCACGTGTCCGAAAATAATTGATCAAAATTTTTATCGAAAACCTATCGCAATAATTTAGACGATATTAAAACGCTATGATGCAATATATAATTAAAAAAATTGTTTTTTTTATTTTATGAGTAGTAGGAGGGAATACTATTTCTTCACAAACTGCATAAATAGTAAGTTTTGTTCGATGAATTATAATAGGAAGTCCTCATTAAAAATCTTCTTGAGGGATAAGAATATGCCCATATAGAGAAACAAATCTCTTACAATATGCACTTTTTGTATCACATAAAACAAAAGTTATCGTATGTTAAAGACAACTCGAAAATAGGATGGCTGAAATTGAAAATTTCGATATTTTGCCATCAAACGAAGTTTGAGTTGGCAAAATGCTATCACTGCAAGTTTTATTTGCAATATGCCACCTTTTCCGAAACCCGCTCTTGGCTTTCCGAAATTCGAACGACCAGTCAGCATTATGCCGGCTCCTATGTAGCACGAACTGAAAGTCGTTATTCTCAAATGTGGTTTTCAAAGAAAGCCGCCTTTGGAATGAGCGGCTTTCAGTTCAATAAAACTTAGTGGCTTTTGAATTGTATTGAACAAATGAAAGAATTAATCCCAATATATGTCAAACTCAACATCAATACAGGTGATTTCAGATCAAATCAACATACCTGGTTCGGCGGAGGATGACGACGAAACGACATACGAAGAGGGGAGAAGAGGAAGAGAAGAAGAAGACATAAGCAGAGTTTTGTTCAAACGAAGGCCGCCTTTACCAAAGGCGCCCTTCGTTTGAAGTTAGGCCCAACAAGTCTTCAAGCCCACACTGAGTTGTATTGAAGTGAAAGTCTCTCATCTCAAATACGGCTTTTACTGAAACCCGCATTTGGGAAGAGCGAGAGTTCAATTGTCACATATGAACCAGCTCCTAATCGAGAAATTCAATTTTTTTGAAAAGCGGCTGTTGCCAAAAGCGACTTTCGAAAAAGGTGGCATTATTGCAAAGAAAATTGGAGTGATGGTAAAATGTCAAATGTTTCACTGAAATTCCTTTTTGTAATTATAATTCGAGTTTATTTCACACGTCAAGTAAAGAAATATTCCTTTGGTAAAGGTTTCTCATAAATAAGTTGTTGAATTAATTACTTAATAATGCTTATATTTTCACACCTCTTGGTTACCCCTTTCTAATATAATCATATTCACTTTCATATTTCGATCACTCAATATTTCATACTCATTTCTACATTTTATCCCACACTTTCTTTACAAATTTCTCCCAGTGTAAAATAATATTGTGTTGGATCGTGGTTAGTGTTCCGTAGTGAGTAACAAAGGGTTTTGTTCCTCACTAGATAACAAAGCAGCGGAAGTAAATTACGCAGGAAGTAAATAGACTTGCTCAGTAATTTATAGTGGAAACTCCAGTACCTTAAATGATACCGGGAAGAAAAATCACTATCTTCTAGCAAGCTAGAAGGATTTCGAAATACTCTTGTATTTAGGTGTTTGATCGTTTACACTTGATGTTATACCACAAGCAACCAGACACTCCAGTTCACTGTTTGCTGGGGTATTCTCCAAGAGGCAGCCGCACCACAAATAGCACTTTCCTTTTGACAAATACTACAGAGCCGTCTTCAGTTCCCTCTGGAGTAGCAAGCTTCTCCTTTCTCAACTTCTTGACAGTGTAGTCTTCCAAGCCTTAGCTGTTACGCTGATGGATGTCAAAGGACCTTTTCCAATTCGCCACTTTAGTAGAAAGCTCTGCCTTCTCTTTTATATTGATTATTTGGAAAAACCTCTAGATTTGCTCAACGTAAATCCCAGATTTGTTGGGCAACAAATCCCAGATTCACCTTTCAAATTTGGAATTGAATCTCATAGATTGTCAAGGATTAGCCCATAATAATCTTGACAATCTTTGATCGAATCTTCTCAAACTTGATCCTTATTTTGCTATGAGAATCTAGATAGAGATCGTAATCTCAGAGATTCTATCCTCCTACTTTCGTATTGCGATGTTCGTTCCAGGATCGTTCCCTGCACACTCAAGTAGCATTATTAATTAGATGTTTATCTCATAAAAAACATTAAGTGGACATACTTCAACACGTTGTCTTTATGTTTTTGTTAATTTTCCATCTCATATTCCATGTAAATGTTTTTCTCCCCAAATATTCTAAATTTACCCAAAAATAGATATGCTTGTCATTTTCGATTCCATGTGATTTTTGTCAAACCAAACAGAGGTTTGAAGAAGCTCAATCGGTGGCAACGTTGCTAAACTTTCTCTATATATTTGAATTTTGTCCCTGCTCCACCACCCTCCAGTTTTGGTTGGATCTCATCTTAGTAGAAAACGCCAACCCCGTTCCTTTTCAGGACCAGATAGTTAAGGGATAACTCTACCATCTAACCATGGCTATTGAGAGCAGTCGGATGCTGACAAAAATGTTGTTGTGCATTTCTTGTGCGCCTTAAATTTTAGTAAATAAATTTAATTAGTTTCAATATTTGCTCTCATAATACTTAAAAAGAGGAAAATGTCGAATTAAATACTTTAAGTTTAAATATTAAATAAATAATTTCAGTTCAAAAGAACGGAGTACGAATGTGGCGTGAGAACGTGTTTAGTTTGTCTCTAACCCGATTGGAAATAGTGACTGAGTCAATTATGTGACCCTAACCGGATCCTATCCTGGGACATTTCATTACGTAATTCAGCGTATTATTACTTTTTATCAAAGTTGTAGATAATTTAATTAACATGATGTTCTCCTCATGAAATTACAGTCTCCGTATCAAGTTCTGGCAATCTAACCCGAATCGAACAAAAAATTGGATTGAGTCGAACTCGACAAGTAATTGTTCTTCTCATGAATTTTCTTTCTTCCGAACTGGGGAATACAGCTAGAGGCGGTTTTAGGGATTTGGGTGGGGGAGGACCCATATAGTAATATTTTGAACTCGTGTTTGCTTTTGTGAGTCAAAGAATTATTCACTTGTATCAGATGTCTTGATCCTAATAACTCATTCTCCAACTTCAAAGCGTCAAACATAATTCAACTTGCTTTATCCACAAGAGTTTTCCAAGTGTGCTTTGATGGAGTTGGAAGAATAACTTAAAGGTTGGATTTATGAGATGAGAGAAAACGATACATTTTTAAAGATACAAGACATTAAAGATGTGGTCAGAAAGATGATTGAGGTCGGTTATCATACTGCATTTTCCTTGGTATATCGGATTATTGAGTTGATTTTGGTGTTATCGGTTTCGACAACTACAGTTGAAATAGCTTTTCTGCAATGAAGATTGTTAATGCGGATTTGCGTAATAAAATTGGAGAGAGTTTCTTAATAATTTTTTGGTGTGCTATGTTGAGAGGATTACTTAAATTGACATAGTCGCTATTTAAATATAACATCTTTTTGATGATTACTTAAATTGATTGAAAATGTATGTGGAATATATATTCATTGTTTTGCTCACCAATTCAATAGTTTAAATTGGGTTAGTGTAATATTATTTTTTATCGAAATTATAGATAGTCATGTTCTCTCTATGAAATGACAGTCTCAGTACCAAGTTTTGGCAATCTACCACAAGTAATTGTTCGGGTGGGGCCGAATCTTGCACACCACGGATCATCTATTTTGAATATTTCATGAAATAAAAAGTGAGAACTCAAAGTTAGAAGCCAAGAAAAAATGATGTAAAAAAGTGGGATTCCTCAATCCTTGCCCAGCTGAGATGGAGGCATGAAGAATTCCTTATGCAATCCCCAAACATTAAAATTAACCTCTTCAATCTTCCATGTCTCCTCCACTTCCCTCTTATGGTTAGATGATTGCTCCCCGTATCTAAAAACTGTCACCAGCGTCTTCCCGCTGTGCGCAATGTTGACGCCGTCCACGTATTTATAGTCTTGTATCATAGACTCGGCGCTGGTCTCCCAGAACACATCTTCACCGTCTTTGGTCCGCATTCTCAGGAGCCTCGAGTCCTCGAATTGGACCAGCAAGCCTGATCTTTGGCTGAAGTATCCCCATATCGTGTGATGGATGATCTCGTAGTTAGGCCCGCTCTGCGCCTCGCGGGCTGCAGGGCTCGTGTCGAGCTTCAGAATGAAGCAATCGTCGTTGTTTATTATCTTCTCCCCGATGCACATTGCTTCCAGGAACAGGTTGGCCGTTGATCTTGGATCCAAGCCCTGTGATCAAGAACCCGAATAGCAAGCTATTGTGATGAATCCATGATGAGAATAAATACTACACTTGATCTTATGGACCTGTAAGAAGCGGCGTAGGGGTCTGGGAGGGCCCTTGGCGAAAGCGGATTGCTGATTGGATGACTGACGCCAGGAGATCTTGCCGTTGCTCCCGGAACTGACCTTGCACCCAGACACCATAAATTCTAAGCACCAAAGGTCTGGATTTTTTTGCCAAAGAACAAAGCCACCGGCTTCTTGGGTGCTTCTGACATCGATGGTTAGATCACCTTGGTAGAAGTCGGATGCGCTGATCTTCACCTCCCCGATGACACACATGCTGTGGACAGATTCTAAAGCCGCCTGGCCTCCGGTTGCCGCTACGTACTGTTGTATAATGTACTTGGCAGTGGAAGCTTCCTATGAAACAAGGAGAATGTAGAGACATTTCAGATTGAGATGAAAAAAGAGAAGAGGGTGGGATCTTACTATGGAACTCTCTCGAATCCTGCGTTTTACGGACTGATCTAAATGCACTTGGAGAGGAATAAGCGGGGAGCAGACGATGTATAGCAAAAAGCTAAGCTCGTTGAAGCGTCCGGCTATGATGGGGGATGCCCATTTATCCGAGGTTTGAGCTTTCATCCAAGTGAGCATGTTCTGCCATCTTAAGGCCAAATTGGATCCCATGTTGGTAAGCATTTCCTCAGGTATAGGAACCTCCAGAACCGTCTCCAGCCCATCCTCTCTGTCGAAATTTGGACAAAGCCTTCTCATCAAACTTCTCACTTAAACTACAATGTGTCGAATTCGGCCGAATTATGCAGTGAGAGTTTCAGTGGCTGGGAATGAGATTCAGATTGGCGAAGAAGCTGTTTCATCCATTGAAGGAAAAGTTGGAAGATGTGAAGCAGTCAACAACAGGTTGAGGGCTCTGCATGGTTGGAGGAGTTATGTGGGCATAAATGATTTGTGGCAACACATTTGCAACTTCTAATTTTTCCAAGGAAATAATCCCAAGGAATCTGACCTCAATTTAAACCACCTATGTATATCAATGTCAAATACATCCGTCCTATTTTTAAACACAAACCCAAAAGTGCATTAAACCACTTCTTCACGTAACAATTATGAGCCCATCAGATTTTGAATTAGTATCATAAAAACATCAAACATCACAGCGATTAAGATTCGATTTTTAATGGATCCAGAATGAACGCTTTTGTGAGAATTGTGAAAAATTAAAATTTATAAACTTGTATAGTAAACTGATGAAACGATCGAAAGACGGGATAAACACAAGATGTTATGTGTTAACTTATTTGGATAAACTTTAATATTCACCCTCACGGCTCTTTCATCTAAGAATTTAAAATGCCCCAAGGAAAAAAAATTGTTGATCGAACTGTGAAACGTCGTCGCTTCTTTCCCCTCAACTATCAGTTAATTACAAATGAATCCCCTAAGTTTTAAAACATTATTATGCGTCGTCCATCTCCTTCCAGATGATGAGAACTTCGATTTTATGGCGATGATGAAAGCTTCGATTAACGGCCGATACGACGGCACCGACGGTAATAGTTCCACAGCATGCACCTTCGATTTCAACGGCGGCGGGGAAGTCAAACTGCGAGCCTCTTTGACGGATGCCACTTTTGTCGCTGGTCCCTCGTTCCACGGGCTCTCCGTCGCCGTTGAGAAGCCTGGCTCGTTTCTTGTTGGTTACGATTTCATGAAAAAGGTGAACAAAAGTACGAATAAATGAAAATCTCTCATTTCTCGTAATTAGTTTTGTGAAGTTGGGAGAAATTTGAATCCGAATTAGTAGTGAGAAATTGGTTTCGTAAAGGATTGTTGCTTAGGGCTATGGTTATGGTTTCGTTTGAGTGTTTCTTTTTCCATTTAATTTGGGGTTTTTGATGGTGAACAGATTTTGATGTTGAATTGGCTGCAACGATTTGTTCATGATCCATAGTTTTATATTGTTTTTCAGATCTTCATTTTACCAGCAGTATAATATCCGGGCTTGGAGTTTCTCTAGGATTGGGTTTTATGCTTTCAGATCTCGAGTGTAGTTCCATTTTTGTATAATGTCATGAGCCCAGTAGTGCCTAGACATTATTTATAGCTGCAGGTTGCGACTTCCTGTTGGTGAATGGGATATATATATACATCCTGTTGGCTTATCTCGATTATTATCAATTTGTTTTGTCATGGTTTGGATTGTGGAGTATCTATCATCGTTGCCACGAATACATATTGGCTGAGTTCATAAAAGAAACTGAGTCATTTTGAAAGATGAGGCTGAAAGAAAAGTTTAATTTGGGAATTTTTTTTTTTTTTTGCATGATGCATGATTGCTTGTAGCTATACATAGTTGGGACTTGGTTTGCTATCATACCGTGTGTTCTACTTGTAGGATGTCAAATTCCAGTTCATGAATACAGTAAAAGTTTCAGATAAGCCTCTGAATCTGGTTTACACTCACGTGAAAGGAGATAACAAGACAGCATTAGATGGCACACTTGTTATAGACTCGGCCAACAAGCTTTCTGCTAATTATGCTTTTGACTCGCGGAACTGTAAGATAAAATACACATATTTGCACGGAGATAAGATGACAATCGAGCCATGCTATGATTTAGGGAAGAATTCATGGGACTTCGCTGTGTCGCAAAAGATATATGATCATGATATAATAAAAGCCACATATCAAACTTCAAGCAGGGTATTGGGATTAGACTGGATAAGTAAATCCAAATTTGCCGGAGGTGTCAAGGTAAGAGAGCACGCTGTTTGTTTGTGTAATTATTTCAGTAACACGATAAATACTGAATTTCATCAACATCAGTCGACCCAAGTATTATTCCTGCAACTCATATATCCATTCCTGAAAATGATGACTTCATTACATTTTCATTATCAGATCTCTGCAACTTTCGATTTGGCTGATGAAGTCAAACTGCCAAAGTTAACTGCTGAGACAGCTTGGAATTTTGAAGTTTGATTTATATAGACTTTCTTCCATACTAGGGTAGTGGTTGGTAGTATTGTAGCATCAAGCTCATTTTGTTTTACTTCTGAATGCTATAAAATTTTGTTAGTACTGGCCTCCTTGTGTGGAACATGGAATTTGCCTGCTTTAGTGAAGTTGAAATTTATCATCTTTCATTCTTCATAGTGTCGCGTCCAGTTTTACCTCGCCATAAATGAAAGGGTATGATTGGGGCATGCTCTCTGCGGTATAGCTAAAATGATAGGTCAAATTATTTGAGAGATGGTCCTTCTTGGGACTTCACCAACCTGTGTTAGTTGTTACCTTTCTCACCAGCGGTTGCCTTTTGACAACATCACAGTTGATGACGATACAACACACATTTGATGTTCCAGTTTCATGTTACTAGGGACTGCAGCTCGCGTCACCGTTGAATTCTAATCCTGAGTAGCGAATATCAAAACATATCACACAGTTGAAAAGATGCACGACTACAGAATAAACTCTAAATTGTTTTAGAAGCGCTGAGTATACAGAACAAGTATGATGGAACCTGTAGATGACACAAAATGCATCCACGAAAAAGGTGCATCCACTACAATAGAAGCTTAAATCGTATAATAGAAATACTGAGCACAGAATGAAATAGCACAATTTTGGGGTTGCCGAGACTATCATTCTTCATATTCGCCTTGTGAGAACTTGTTCTCGGGATAAAAGATGGCTTCCACGGTGTTTCCTCCAAATTTCCGCCCATTCAAGTTGGCCCTTGCTTTGACAGAACTTTCAACATCCGCGAACTCCAAAAACACCTGCGGAAATATAATTGACAAGTCCACAGGGTAAAAGGGTTGGTTCTTGTAATGAAAGTTTCAACTTCAGGAAATCAAGGAGAGCAAATATATTCAGTGCGGATGCTGACCTTCCCTACACCAGGACCCAATTCACCATCTGGCCCAGGACGTGGAATGACAACATTAACGAGGGTGCCTGCAAAAGAAAACCACCAAGAAGAAATCATACTCGTGCCAATGGAAATTACATGTCATCAGGTAAATACGGATAAAAGGGTCATGGGTGGCCTTCGATCTGTTTGTTAAGTCGGATTCTTTCAAGTATGTGGGTCTACAACATGCTGTAAAACAGAAACATACAAGCCAAAAAGAAAATCAATAATTAAACATGCAGTCCAATCACATCCTATAACGACACATATAAATTCAAGTTGATACCAAATTTTCCGCCTTCTTGTCTCATGTCATCCATGATGTCTTCAAACTCCTCATCATCCTTCAGCTCATCTGGGGCAACAATTTGTGACAAACATAAAACCTTGGTCGGGGGCGGTCCAGGAATGGCACCAGCTATAGCACCCGGTTGAAGCATGATCCTCTGCCACACCAATGAACAACATTCAGTGACACTTAAAAGTAGAACTAGCAGTACCAATTTCGGAATCATACAATATCTTGTACCTGGATTGCTATTTGTTGCTGTGCATGCAGCAAAATGTTCTCTTGGTCAGGGTTAGGTTGGGTAGTGCCCTGGTTTGCTCGCCTGACTGTTAGTGTTTTGTCCCCCATCTTGATACCATTCAAAGCCGCGCAGGCAATATCTGTTACTGAGATATCTTGGTACACACAGAATGCATAGCCTTTTGAGTTTCCTGTTTCTCGGTCTTTCACCAAATCAAAGCCACGAAGAGGACCGAATGACTCTAGCAGTTCCCTGATCTGTGATTCTGTGAAATAATATGGCAAACCTCCAACAAAAATGCGATCAGGCCCCTCAAGACCACCAGCAGAACCTGGTGTGAGGCCAACAGCTGCAAGGTTCAAATTTGGATTGGGCTGACTCGGGCCAAGAGTAGCAGCAAGCGATGGGTTGTAATCACTAGGCCTTCTCACTTTAACAGGAGCGCCCTGGATGTCATGTAAAAGTTTAAGCATTAGGGATAAGGTAGCATCAGAAACTAAATAAGAAGACTGACCCAAACACGTAGGAGACGACTCAAAATGACAATCATACACACCTCAAATATAATACCATCTAAGGCCATGGCATTACTTGCTTCTTCCACAGATCTCATTTCTACAAAAGCAAACTTCTTTTCATGATTGATATAAACATTCACGACAGCATCACCTGCGAGTGAAAAGAGTAAATAACAACCATTATTTGTAGCAACCGTTATCAAATGGACCTGGCGAATAGTTTTTTTGGAGAGAAGTCAGATCAAATAAAAAAATTGGTTAATTGTAAAAAATAGGATAACTGTTTAGAAAAGATGTGTCTTTCAGATTGCAATAGATTTGAAAGTCAACTTTAATTTTGTTGTTGACAATTCTAGCGTAGTAAAACAAACTAATCTAGAGAAAAGAATATTTGCACATATACTGAATGACTTGCCAAAGAAATTTATGCATAATGACAGATTAAAAGTAATATTTTCTACATTATAGAATATAGAACCAAACTATAAGAAAATCCTTGTATTGAATTAAAACTAAGTGGTCCGCCTTGACGATTAGTGGTCTTGGTGGTGTGCTAGCGCCATGGTTCAACTTGGCTCCATGATAACTTTGTTGTGGGACAAAATACAAGAAAAGAAGTTATGAAGGGTACAGCTATATGCAATTCCTTACCTGCCCCAGCAGTGTTCCCTCCTATTGCTGCCATGACCTGGCTGAAAAATGTCGCAACAGTCTGCAACAAAACACTACTAAGCAAAAAAATACAACTCTACTATATGGAAACAAATTTAAAAAGACAAGTTCATAATATATATAAAATTCACTTTAATATAATATTTTAAAGTGTAAGGTGATTATTTGAAGAGGGACAGAATATAGAAGCAAAAAACATTAAATTGTTGAGCCAAACTTGATTTCCATACCAACCTGCTCATTTGCTGTAGGAGAGAGCCCACCAACGTAAACCCGTCGAGCGTGCCTAGTGGCCTGGAGTAAGAAGAAAGTTTTGGACTTCTTCCAGCTAAAGAAAATAGAGAAGGAGTTCTAAAAAGAAAATTTTAAAAGAAAAAGCATACCTGCTGTGTCATTGCTTGAGGCATAACATTCAATGCTCCGAATGGCTACGTTTCAAGCACAATACATCCTTTAGGCAAAAATTACTGACGACAATTACAACAGTCAAGATGAAAACGGATTGGAGATCATTACCTGCCCAGTAGCTAATGGGAACATGTTTGGGAACATTCCAGTCATGACAGGGAGTGTCCCAGTGGTCAGACCTGTCAGTACACAATAAAGTTAGAACTTGATAAGATATGATGCAAGCACCAACCAAGATTTTAGTTCAAAGATGAAATCTTCTGAGCTAATATGCGATACCACGACACCTACGGAAGACCTTTTAAAGCGGAATAAAGAGTTTCACGTAGCACATTGTGTACATTTCAAGAGGATTTAATTGTGCAACTACCAAAACAGGCAATACATGCCAGATGAAGACGAACAAAACCCATCTAACCGTGCCTTGTTCCTCCTTGTACATTTAAGCTAGAGAACTCTGGCTCACGCCCATTGTCAGCACAGTGGGACAAGAAGCCCAACACTGCCTTCTTTTAATAAAGATATGACATACAAAACAAACAAACAGAAAACAGAAGACAAGAAACCAAAAGATACACTCAGTACTGGAATAACTTTATAATCAAAATAACATGAGTAGCAAAAAAGAAAAATTAGAGAACAATAATTCACAAGCAGTAGATAAACAAACTGACAGGTAAGCTTACCGAAATAAACCAAGCAAATCTGCTTGAATTTTCCAAGCTAGATCAAAAAGAAAAACAGTAGTCATATTGAAATCATCTAAACAAGTATTATTAAAGAGTACCTGCTACAGCAGTTGCAGCAGGTAAACCAGGCATCAAAGCTGAGGCAGGAGGCGCCATGTCGAAACCACTCGTCCTTTTACTGCAAGAACATGTATATACTTAAAAAGATATTATAATAACATATACAGGAACTCACATAGATAACAAAATCAACTGCCATATACACATATGAAACATCCCACTGTAAAGCATGTAGAAACGCAATATAATACGGACATCAAAAATAAATATAACCACTAATTATATCAAAGTTCTCAATGATACACACCTTCCTTATTAATGGCAGCTATAAAATTACAACATCCAAAATAATTGTGAGCCAATTAAAGAGAATAAAAAAATTAGTCATACAGAGAGAGAGAAGCAGCTTAATGTTGTCAGCATGACATAAATGCATCAATTAAACTAGGAACAACAGTCAACAAGGGCATTGAGAGTTGTATACAAACAGCTCATCGTTTAATGCCATTTGCAAAATATTATTGCGACATTCCACCACCTACCTCTTAGAGCGGGAACGAGATCTTGACCTGTCCCGATTTTCAGACCTGGCCTTAGATCGAGAGCGAGAACGGGATCTTCGCCTATGCCTCTCATCTCTGTCCCTGTCATAGTCTCTTCTCCTGAAGATCCACAAAGAAGTATTTGAAACCATGTATCGGACTGTAAGTTG
Source organism: Umbilicus rupestris (assembly GCA_963678935.1). NCBI lineage: Eukaryota > Viridiplantae > Streptophyta > Magnoliopsida > Saxifragales > Crassulaceae > Umbilicus > Umbilicus rupestris. Next base: position 11,125,854 of record OY787622.1, read on the forward strand.
ATATGGTCATAAACACCAATAAAGAAGAGTCAATCAAACGACTTAAATGCTCATGAAAAGAGCAACAAAAACGTTAAAATGTGACTCTAATTTTATTTTCTCAACAAGACAACACTACAAATGAAATGTGACCCCTTGTTTTCTTTTCCCAAGCATCACCTTGTTCCTTGATGAGAGAACATGACCAACACACCTAATAGGTCCAATAATAAACGCATACATCTCTAAACAATAAATGCACTACATCAGTGCAATATACCACATTGAGACAAATAAACAGTTTAATATTTCAAATCCCCATACAACTCAAGGAATTCTGTTCAGAAATATCGTCAAATGGAACTTATCTATAAACAATCCGACACAAGTATGATTTGAATGACTAAGTTAGTAGTACTGTACAACAAATATAGCGCACATCAGTCAGAACAGTATCTCAACTTAATATAAGGAACATGAACTAAATTTAATCTGACATAAAAACTGAAACTTGAGTCATCTGTGTAAGCTACTGTCAAATATTCCCAAAAGTTAACGAAGGTAAAATAATTCACTTCAACAAGCCATGAAAACAGTTGAGAAAATAACCTATCATAAGATCTACTTCGAGGATAATCATCTTCATTTCTGTGTCTATCACGGTCCCTCCGCTCACTTCGTTCTCTGGGACGATCACGGTCCCTTTCACGGTTTTTATCCCGATCTCTTTCCCTATCCCTGTCTTTCCCACGTCCTTTTTCTCGATCCCTATCCCTTTCTCGATTTTTCGAGGACTCTTTATCAGTGTCACGAGATTCATGCTATGAAAAAGTAAGTCATAAAATTAGAATGTATAAATTCAAGACATGCCAACTAGAACAACGTATGTAAGGAAATCTCCTATTTCTAACTTACAAATAAGCTCCTAAATTATCTATAAATAGGGATGTGACTTACAAGTCAATACCCAAATAATACAAATAACATATAAATGGCCTTAAACACTAGCCAAACACGCCCTTTTGTATAAAATGTACTGAACGTCTATACTTTAAAAAGTGTAACCATTATAAAAATAAATTTCCGGAAAAGCAACACTTACAAAGCCCTCTTTTTCAGATCAAAACATCTGAGTAGTCATATTATGTTTAGTCTACATTAATAGTTATTCTTTTTACAGCAAAAATAATCCAGACTGAAATTAAACCAAAAAGCGGGAACATATATATTGGGTCGTTCATATCATTGTCTAATAGCAGGCCGTTTCATAACAATAACCCTATCCCTCAAATAAACTAATGGAACTTATTATGTAATGTGCATGCCAAAAGGTGAAAATTTTAACACAAATAAATTGTGGAGGCGCCAAAAGACAACCTGGAAAGCTACTTCACCCCAAATCTCATAATCCATGAGAAAATCAAGCGAAGAAACCACGTAACAAAAATTCCTTGAAAACGCAAGCGAAAAACTTCTAATTAATCCACGTTAACAATTTACAACTATGACACATAGATTCATCCAATAATTCCCAAAATCAAATTCGTCGATCGGATTTCCAATTGTATCCAAGACATCTAGCTGCACTAAAAGTCTAAAACACAAAATCAAACCCCAGAATGAGAATAAATGCAATCCTATAAACCTTGGCGTCGGCGATTTCATCATCACCGGCATGGCTAGTGTTGCGGGGCTGAGGCGACAAACCGTCGCCGTGGTTGTTGATGCTTTTGTCGACATCCTTCCCGTTGGCATCGTACCTTTCGCCGTAGTCCGTCATGGTTTCCACCGCTTGTCGAATTGAGCGTCGCGAAATTCTTCGATATTTCTAGGGTTCAGTTTAGGGGATACTGTACGTGTCAGTTTCACCACAAAGATGGACAATTTTCAACGCAAAGCAAGTAAACTAAAGTTGCAACGTAACACCGATTATTGGGCTGGGCCTGAGCCTCGTCCTGGGCCTAGATTTAGTAGGTTTGGGCCTTGACTAGGCTTCCTTGACTTTGATCCATCGAGAAGTCAGTTTGTAAATAAAATATTATATTTTATAAATACGTTTAATAGAAAAATGCAATTTCTTTATATATTTTTGAGAGTTTTAAATTAGTTAATAAACGAAAGATAAACAAACTAAAACACAAAATCGGTGCAATCCGATTCAATGGATCAGAATTAGACTGATTTTGATGTAATTCAAATTTATAGATTTAGATCAAATGTAATACATCAGTGAGTGTCATTCCGTATTATCGAGTTTATTTCAAAACTAAAAAATAAATAAATACAAATAAAGATATATTAGATATGGAATTTGATTGTATAAATAAGAGAACATAAACATTGAATTGAACTTAAATAATTAATTATAGTGCTTAATCTTTTATTAAAAAAAACGATTCTCTCGATCAAATACTTAGACTTGATGACTTAAAACTAAAATGATTTGAGTCACTAAATTTTTAGTTGAAAAGAAAAATTTGGGAAAAAATTAAAATAAAATGAAGAAGATATTTAGAATACATACACATTACTAAACGACAAAATACTTCAAACAACAAAGGTCCTGGTCCACCGTTTCCTCGACAATTCCAGCAACCATTCTCTACGTTTGACACGTGGCTGATGACTACTTTTCACCTAACCTGGGTTTATTATCATGGTTCAAATTTAACTCGTGTTAATGAAATTTATCAAATTGTCCTAAAAAAACAGTATTTTTATTTCGATCCTCTAAGTCTCATTCTCGTTCATAATTCGTCATCAGTTGATTGAAATTGACAATTATATTAATTAATTTCTGCAAGTATAGGGGGCCTATTTTGTTAACCCAAAAGAAAGGGGGTCAATTTGTAAATAAATGTTTGAATGATGTAAACCATCTTCTTTGTTTTTAGTCTGAACGAGCGAAATTTGCGAGAAGACTTTTTATACATTTTCGTACTTTTTTCGTCTTCTTCTCCTCCTTTCTCAATCTCGAAATTGTTTGTCCGAATCCGTCTCTTCCGATCTTCTTGCATAAATTCCATCCCCTACTTTCCAATGTTCCAAAGACCACCAACAAACGCCTCCTCCGATAACGACCTCACTTTAACTTCAAGCTCCAAGCTGCTGCGTATGCAGCTGCAGCTCACTCCAAGCTTAACCCGACAAACTTGACGACTTCCGGAGCTCGTTCTGTGATTTGGGTTTGCTGGCATATTTAGAATCTGAGCTGCTGCGGTGGAAATCCTGTAGCTTTTTGTTTTTCTGGAGCTTGGTGTTGTTAGGTGTGGATGCTTTGACTGGTGGATGAGAGAGTTGGAAAACCCTAGCCAGCTAGGTGGGTTGTTGTATTCAGAAATTGATTGATGGTGTGAGGTTTGTGGGTTCGAAGAAAGTGTGGAAATTGTTGTAAAGGTATTCGCTTTATCACGTCTGTTAAATTATGGCTGCGTCCACCGCTTCCGGTGGTGATGCTAGTGCTAGTGTCTCATCCTCCGGCGACCAACCTGCTCGAGCTCCGCCGGTTAAAACCGCTGTGCAAAAGAAGCGGAATCTTCCCGGAACGCCTGGTAAATGGGTCAAAACTTGAATGAGTCGAGTTGGATTGATTGCTGGTGTTTGAAAATCTGAGCTTGTTTTTTCAGATCCTGATGCGGAGGTGATAGCGCTATCGCCAAAAGCGCTAATGGCGACGAACAGATTTGTGTGTGAAATCTGCAGCAAGGGGTTTCAGCGGGATCAGAACCTGCAGCTCCACCGGCGCGGGCACAATCTGCCATGGAAGCTGAGACAGAGATCAAGCAATGACGTGAAGAAGAGAGTTTATATCTGTCCAGAGACGTCTTGTGTTCATCATGATCCGTCCAGGGCTTTGGGCGATTTGACGGGGATCAAGAAGCATTTCTTCAGGAAACACGGGGAGAAGAAGTGGAAATGCGAAAAGTGCTCCAAGAAATATGCTGTCCAATCTGACTGGAAGGCTCATGCCAAGATTTGCGGCACTCGCGAGTATAAATGTGATTGTGGAACTTTGTTTTCCAGGTCGATATTATTACCTTATAATTCTTATTCAGATGTTGAGCATGATGATCTTGACATCCTTTTCATTAGTATTCGGTTTCTTAAGATTGCGTGTGTTGGTTATTATAGGAGGGATAGTTTCATTACTCATAGAGCCTTCTGTGATGCACTGGCTGAGGAGAGCACCAGAGCAACTGTGCCCCAAGCTCCAGAGTCAAATGGGAAGAGTTTGCATTCGAGAGTGGAAGCGAAAGATCAGCATGCTGCTGCTCCTTGTTCGTCACGGCAGCCAGCACCAACTAGTGATGAAATTTCTTCAGGTACAAGTTTGTGTGAAGTTATGAAATGTGTTGTTACTGATGTTTGTGTGCGATATTATTGGAATGTAGCATGACCATTTGTCTTTTGCTGATCTTTGTCTTGGAGTCTAGCAATAAGCCGTCGGTTGCTGATCTTTTTCTGGTTTAGTCGCATGGTAATAGTATATTCGGCTTGATTATTCCTACTAAAGACTTCAGAAAGCGCCAAGTGGTGTATGCAATCTTTCCCTTTTGGCTTTCTTGGATCCGGCTTTCTTTATTTGTTTATAGATTAACGGTTTTAAAAAAAAAACATCAAAGACAGCTTTTCGCTAACAAGTTAAAGAGAATCGAAATGTGAAGAAACTAGCGGGTTTTGAGAAAGGAATCCAGTATGGATTTAATTTTTGAGTCTCAAAGTTATTTATGGTGTCGGTGTGTAAAACAAATGTCTCGAAATGTGATCATGTTTTCTTTATTTTTTTTTTTTGGATGCAGAAGCTCCGAATAGTGCCATGAAAATCAACAATGAAGACCCGCATCCGGAAGTAGCAGCTGGCTTGATGGTAAGCTGTAATGTCACCAGCAGTTGCAGCAGCAATCCGAGATCTAGTAGCAGTATGTTTGCGAGCTTGTTCACTTCATCATCTACCTCAGCAAGCATGCAGACGGAAACTTCTGCATTTACTGACCTGATCCGATCAGTGGCACATCCCCAAAGCGCTGCAGATTTTGCACCAAAATCATCTACAGAACCTGTGTCTCTCTGCCTGTCAACAATTCAAGGGTCGTCATCCTTCTTTGGAACTGTTGGTCAAGAGCGTCGCCAATATGCACCGCCGCCAAAGGCAGCAATGTCAGCTACTGCACTGTTACAGAAAGCAGCTCAGATGAGTCCATCTGCTAGCAATGCTTCGTTCCTTCACGGACTGGGTTTGATGTCCTCATCGCCATCTTCGTCGGGGCAGCAAGAGAATTTCCCATGGGGTAGGATGCAATTGGAGCAAGATGGTCCCTCTATCCAAGCGGCTCTTGGCTTGGGACTTCCTTCTAATGGAAACCCGGGTCTGAACGACTTGATGCTGAGCCATTCATCAATGTTCGGTCCCAAGCAAGCAACCCTCGATCTCTTAGGATTAGGGATGGCTGCCAGCGGGAACCCTGATGGCGGTCTGTCCGCCTTGCTCACGTCTGTTGGACGTAATTTAGATGTTACTTCAGCAGCAGCAGGCCCATTTAGGAATGAGGACATCACTGAGAATGACGTAGGATGAAGCTCGTGTTCAAGCACAAATACTTGCGTCTCCCATTAGCCTCGCCTGAGATGAACCCAATCCTCCTACCTCTAGCCGATTATTCTACGCAGGTTTGATAGTTTTGCGTTCCTCCGTCAGCTGCAAGTCTGACACTAGATTATTATGATCCGAATTGAGGTTGCAAGAGGCCTTAGATTTGTGATGAGGTCCTCTCTAGATGAAGCTCCTCCTGGGCATCGTATGGTAAATAACTAGTTCCAAGTTCAATATTGAAATATTATAAGTGTATTTTGTTCACAATTTCAGCAAGTGGTTCACAATAGAATTTAATTAGGTCGAATCATCTTGGATGATGGTGAAGTGATGAAGGATGATGCTCAAGAACACGCTTGGAAAAGTAGACTTGTTTAACAAAATTCTATATTTTTTAAAAATATTTTTCATTTTTTATTAAAAGCGTTGTTTCTAATAATTTCAGCGTCATTTGTGCATTTAATCTAATTAAAACTTCAGATTTATCAGATTCGAATTATCTCGACCGTTACAATCGACGCTTAAAGTCAATGAACTGATTAGATGTCACATGAGCTCTGGAAGCAACGTTTTTACATACGGTTTCTGAAGAAAAGAAAAAAAAGATATATTAGGAATGTTTTCAAGAATTGGGAAAAAGATTTTTGATGATGGCATTTTGGAATAATTTTCAAAAAGGCCACCTATAACATCAGCAAGCAAAACGCAGTGTTTCAACGACGTGCATTTGTCGAATCCCAATTTTCCATTGACGTAAAAGCCATAAGTATAATATATCTGCCACACATCGCAAAGGGTAATTTCGTCATTATTTCGATAACCTAAGCGGCACCTCCGCCGTATCATTTTATCGCATGATCCAAATTTGGGCGAGATAACCACGAAGCTGAGTTGGTGGCTTAGAGAGAGAGAGAGAGGGAGCTCCCCCGAACGCTGCGAAGGAGCTTTCTCTTGCGACTCCAGGGATTACGTGTTGATCTGATTCCCGCCGCCTTGTCAAAAACTGCTGCGCTCAAACCTATCCAGAAGCCGATTTGGTTGAATCAGGTCGGTCCCCGTACTCCACGGAAGCAGATTTTTATGTAACCTAATTCAGTAGTATATATTCATGAATTGAAGTCGACTTTGCTTTTCAAACTAACTTCTACTTCCTGATTATGCTGCAATTCTTTTTAAGAAACTGAATTTGTTTATGTTTTCCGTAGTTAGTTTATCCAAATTCAGAAGACTATCTGATTAGTTTCTGGCTATCTTGTTAGTTACTTTTGACGATTGTTGGCATGAAAACAAGTTTGTTTTTGCATGCCAGAGCTGTGTAAAGAGATGGTTGCCTTGTTCAAGTTGAAGTCTTTTAATGTTGTAAGAAGTTTTCGAAAGATTTTCTCTTTATATAGGATTGCCAGCTTTTAATGTGTCCTTCTGTTAATGCCCTACCTGTATTTTCTCATTTCTGTGTTTTTGGTTTATTATTTAAGTCACCTTGTTGGTATGTTGGAGTGTTTTCCCATTTTTTGATTTGCTATGTAAGTCATCTTTAGTACGTTGGAAAAAGTTAGGTAAGGGAACTTTTGATCTGTACGATAAATCGGTTGGATAATAGTTTACTGTTTGGCAACTAGGCTTTTGCAATAAGTGTGATTGTGTTAAAATTTACTTTTCAGGCTGGAGCATGCTTTTTAGTTCAGCTTCTAAGGCAAACTCAATGCAAGTGTTGATTGGGCAAAGTGAATTGCTGCTTAGAAACTCGGTGCTTTCCCAAAGGAGTTTGCGATCATCTGCTGGAGCCATCTCAGTACTTTCTTCACAGCCTGTTTGTGGGAGTAGAAAAAGGGGTAACTTATATATTGTTTGGTCACGTGGATACCAAGAGAAAAGCACTGAAAATCATAATTCGAGGAACTCATCTTACTTTAAGCCAATGGCTGCATCTGGTTCCCAATCTGTCTTTGGGGATATTCATGTCGATGACTCAAAATCAAGTTATGGAACTGCATCAGGCTTTGCAAAACCCTGTGGAGTCTTTTTTGGGGACAAGGTTCTCCGTAGCTGCCAGAAGGCTAGTATGAGTTTGAGAAATAAAGAGCCCACTGACACAAACGTCGTGTATGGTTATTTCATGTTTGATGCAGTAAGGAGAAATCACAACTCTGATCCAATTACTCGATCATGGTTGAAAGGTTTTCGTGTCTCATCTGCTGCGAGATATTCTAGTGGTGCTGCTCCAGATGTTTCTATGGGTGGATCTTCAAGTACTGAACAACTATCAGATTCTGCAGTATTATCTGATCGGTACTAATCTATAACCTTTAGTTTGAAATTGGGCTCAGTTTTTGGAAATTTACTAGCTCGTTATGGTTTCCTTATCTAAAGTTGTTATCTGTCAAATGAAAATTTGTAGTAACATAGGAAAGCTTTTTTCATCGGATATGATTATTTTTTTCCTTGGCATATGTGCCTCCCTCCAAATCGGAGACAGAGGAGGCTTCTTGGCTCCGTTCATGGAATTGTTATCTTTTTCTTCCGTACTCTGATTTTCAAATTTCATTAAAGGTTTATTTAAATGCACATCATGTCAGGGAAGAGGGCTTCAGTAGACAAATAGCCCTCTGAAGTGAAAACGAACACTCTCTCTCCCAGTCATTATTTTTTGTTCGATTGTTCATATTACTTTAGTAATTTATTAGCAACATTTTTTGTTTGTCCCATAATTACGGGTAGTGCACCCTCCATTAGCTATTATCCCTGCATTAACTGGTGTATCTCGATCTTTAAGCAGACCTACTCTGGGTGACAGAACAATGAAGTTACTGTCAGGATCGTGTTACCTACCACATCCTGATAAAGAGGAAACCGGTGGAGAGGATGCTCACTTCATTTGTGTGGATGAACAAGCTATTGGTGTGGCAGATGGGGTAGGTGGTTGGGCTGACGTTGGTGTTAATGCTGGGCTATTTGCCAGAGAGCTTATGTCGCACTCTGTTAACGCAATTCATGAGGAACCTAAGGGATCTATTGATCCTTCAAGGGTTCTAGAGAAAGCCCATTCGTTCACAAAAGCCAAAGGTTCCTCCACTGCTTGCATCATTGCCCTTACAAGCCTGGTATGTTTTTCCCCCTATGTTTTAACTCAAAGTATACATTTGGAATGTCGAGACATAGATCTCCTGTAATATCTATCTCGTCAAACGTACCAAGTTTCTTTTCATAGATGAAAGTGCTCTGGTAAGCATATTAATTAGTTTTCTTGTATTCATATTCATCTAAGCAGGGCCTTAATGCTATTAACCTCGGAGATAGTGGTTTCATTGTTGTTAGAGATGGATGCACCATCTTTGAATCCCCAGTGCAGCAGCATGGCTTCAACTTTACATATCAATTAGAGAGCGGATTTAGTGGAGATCTACCCAGCTCTGGTCAGGTATGTCATTGATTTTTGCTTTCAGTTTTCTTACAACCAAGTTTTGTTACATTTCTATCAATGTGTCGTCAACTATTTGACCCCTGTGATGAAGGTATAAGTGCCACATATATTTTTGTGTGCTTTGAACTAAAACAATTGATAATTTACGGCGAGGTACATACCTAATACTTCACGTAGATTAAGCAGAATTGAGCTCTGCCCGCAAATGCAAAGTTCAGTTTTTTTTTTTTTGACCTGGCATTTGTGGTACTTGTGAAATAACGAAGGCATAGTTATGTGCTTGTTCTTCAATCTTCAGGTTTCCATTGTTTATGGTACGGCATGCTGACTTATCAACACAATCTTTGTCCAGGTATTTACAATTCCTGTAGCTCCTGGGGATGTCATTGTTACTGGCACAGATGGTTTATTCGATAACTTGTACAACAACGAGGTCACAGCCGTAGTTGTTCATGCTGTAAGGTCTGGCTTGGAGCCACAAGCAGCAGCTCAAAAAATTGCAGCTTTGGCGCGACAAAGAGCACTGGACAAGAACAGGCAGACCCCGTTCTCCACTGCTGCTCAGGAAGCTGGATTCAGATACTACGGTGGGAAGCTAGATGACATAACCGTTGTAGTATCCTACATAACTAGCTCGGATGGCTAGTACCTGAGCCAAGACACTACCACCTTCCGGAACTTAGCAATTCTTCGTTTTTAGATGAAGCAGCCACAACTTTTACCAAGAAACTCCCACTGTAAAAGAGTAACAAAGGCTGCAAGTGATGTTTTCAAGTCTTTCGATGTTTAGAATTTAGTGATGTGTCAAAGAGCATTTGGTTATGAAATGGAACAGCATGACATAAAGGGTAGAACGCGGTACCATGCTGTATTTCTGGAACAGCATTTTGCAGGCAACATGACACTACCAATTGCCGGACAGGTCCTATAAAGGATTATAGGCAGAGCTCATGAGAGGTTCCTGCAATTGATTGTAAGCTTCTTTTTCGTTTCTTGATTATTTTTGGTAAGCTTGGTTGGCCTATATGTAACTCTTAACATTTCTTTGACAATCTAAAACTAGTTTACTAACTGATGCATTTTCCAATTTAAATTGTGTTTTAATTTAATTTAACTAAAATATATGCTTCTTATATAATATTAAAAATTGCAGGAAGGCTTTGGGTTTTAAATATATATAAATATAGTATATTGACTGGATTGAAATCATCTCTAGTATAAAGAAAATTGCAAATCACATTGATTTTGGAAATATTTGATGTGTGTAATCCAAACTTAATCATGCACTAAATGTTCATTCCACCAATATCAAAGCATTATAGAGCCGAGCCACCTTAACCCAACTAGCTATTTATTGAATTAATTTATTAAAAAAAACATGTTTCATTCATTTATGAACAATCAGTAGAAACTTGTTCAAGACCCAATCTATGAAAACCCATTTTTATTTCAAATATCCAGTTTAGGTTCACTGAAATTTTTATTTCAAACTAAAATAGTAATAATATACAGCTCATATCAGACCCATTTTTTGCTTGTTTTTTTATTTGTTGAAAATTAGAAACTGCAAGTGTGTTCTTTATAGTAATAGAAAACATAGTAATAAGTCTGCAAATTAAAAAAATATATTTAAAAGCAAAATTAGGAAACGAAACTTGGAACCCAAGCGACCGACCAATCAGCTCAAGATTTGTAATAGGAACCCCAACTGTTCTAGGATTTGAAAAAGTTGTTTATAACTAACTACTCATCATCTATCGACTGTGATAGAAACAAAAACTCGCTCAATGGCGTCGCGCTACCATTACAGCTTCGATGTGCACGAGAGCCCAGTGAGAGACTGGGAGGAAGACGACGATATGGGGTGGTTCGCCACCGTGGAGTTGCGTCTGTGGAAATTGGAAGGGGCGGTTGTTGGCGAGTTGGGGCGGGGGGAGATTGAGCTTCACCTGGGCGAGGTGGTGGCGGAAAACGAGGAGGAAGGGTTGAAGGTAAGCACTTGTCTTTCGGAGATCGGCGTGCCGGAGATGTGCCATCCGAGGATGATTGCGCAGCTGATGGAATACATCGAGTTGGAAGTCATCTTGAGCGGCCGCTACCCGCGCCATGCGGTGGTCATGGATATCGTACACGCATCATCATCATCGTCATCCGCGCGTGTTGTTGAGGAGGCGCTGAGGGCGAGGAGGCGTTGGACGGCGATGGACATTACTAGGTCGGGGACTTTAACATCATGGGCCGGGGGTGATATTTGGGAGGCTGTCAGGATTTTGAGGACAGGGTGGAGGGCCGCCATCGAGCATCGGCAGCAGTGGGCTCGAGATGATGACGTCGAGGAGGCCGTGGCGCAGGAGTACGTGGCCAAGATGGTGCCTGCCGGCGAGGCCGCCATTGCCAGCCTGAAGAAGGTTCAACTAGGTGCAGGCGAGACTCTGTCCTGCGTGATTTGCATCGGGGAGGAAGATGAAGAACTAGGGTTCTCGCGCATGCCGTGCAAGCACGCGTTCCACACCGTGTGTGTCCAGACCTGGCTTAGGGTTAGCTCATCTTGCCCTGTTTGCAGATATTTGATGCTGCCAGCTTCATTTTAGGGTTTAGGGTTTGATAATTTAATTAATATTTAATACATCAATATAATTAAATTTATTTAAACAGGCGAGAGTCTGTCCTGTACCTGATCGTGACTCGTCAGACTTAACCAATCAAATTACGACATCTGTCCTTTTCTTTCCTTTCACGTGTCGCCTGCTAATAAAAACCCATATGCTCTGTTACTCTCTCTCCTCGGCCGATCCTCGCTGCGCTGCTGTACTCTCATCCGATCAGGATTTCCCCCGTTTATCCAGATCCGATTTCCCCAAACCCTAACCCTAATTTCATGTACCGAGAAATTCTCTTTTTCTCTCTGTCCCGAAACCCTAGCTGTTTTTAGTAATTTTTATTTTTCCAGAAAAAGAATTAATCGGATTTTAATCGTCCTGCTGTCGTCCCATCTGGACTTCCACCTCACTCTCTCTTCAGGACGCCATTGACGCAGGTCTCAATTCGCTCCTCTATCATTTATCTCCTTATAATTGATTGCTACTTTGTCGCTGTTATTGTCTCTTTGGTTTCTGTGCTGCGTCTGTTTTGGTCAATCTGGTTGTTTTGCTGTGGGTTGTGGATTTCGTTCTTGTCTGAAAATTGAGCTCGTATTTTGACCGGGTTCGGTGATTTGGGTGTGATTCGATAGGTTAGATGGTTTGCTTGTGATGATTTTGTCGTTAAAGCTCTTTGTTTTATCTGTTTCGAAATTGGGTGATTGTGGGACTGTTGTGTGATGAGCTGATTTTAATTTGACACTTTGTTGTTGTTGAAATGTGTGTGGGTTTTGTTGTGGTGACACTTTGATTTGTTTGCGGTGGGGGGACACATGGTTGTGGTTGTGTATTTGAGGCTTGTTACAGTTTCACGTACATGGGCTGGCGAGGTTAAGCTTGATGAATGTTGACTGTATCTGTGTTCTGAGTGGTTTCTGAGTGTTTAAGGTTGGTGATTGTTGACTGTATCACATGGGTTTTGAATGTTGACTTGTAGCTCTGTTCTGATGCTGAACTGTGAACCTTGAAATGGTCTGTTTCTCCTACACTTGAGAACGAATTTCTATCTCTGTAAAGGTTTTATGGACTCCATAGATATGTTGTGATTTATGTACATCCATCATGTGTCATCTGCTACTCAGGCTTGCTGACGCTGTGTGAGAACTGGGATGATTGGAATCTCAACTCTTATAAAGTGTTTTTCTGAACAACTTAGTCATCATAGATGTCCACACAACTTTCCACAAACAAATTGACTCACCATTGAATTGTAGAATGTATCATTTGAAAGTAGCACAACGCTTGCATTAAATAAGATCTGATGTGAAGAAGCGTAGGATGACAAATGACATTCCAACTTTTTGTGACTGGAAAAAGTGCAACATCTAATGCTACTGTCAATTGAACTTCCTTTTGTAGGTGATGCTTTGATAAAATCATCTCAGTCTATTATCTAGCCAAAGGATTATAGAGCCAGAAGCACAATTTTTTGTGATGGGGTCTGGTGAGGAAAGCACCGCTGCCAGAACACCGAAGGCAGCTTCATCAGCTCAAGTTTGTTGCCCCTCTCTTTCAGACCTCTAAAATTAATAAAAAGTATAAAAGTTCAATTTTTCCAACCATCAATTTCTATTTTCCAGGAAACACCGACTACTCCTTCGTATCCAGATTGGTCTAATATGCAGGTCAGTTATTGTGAAAAGGCCATCTGAAGACTTTTATTTATTTATCATGGTGTCTGTAAGAATCTCTCACATTCTATAAAGGGTTTACAACATGGTATTTTCATCAGGCCTATTATGGTGCCAGTGGTGCACCACCTCCATTTTTCGCTTCAAGTCTTGCATCTCCACCTCCTCATCCCTATATGTGGGCAGGGCAGGTGTTATTCCATATTTGAGAATATGACAAAACTTCATTTCTGCATCTTTGTTTTTGTAATAACTAGCTTTACAATTCAAACATGTTTCTGTTTTTGTTAACAGCCAATGATGTCTCCATTTGGAGCATACCCTGGGTTTTATCCACCAGGAGGAGTTTATGCACAGCCTACAATGCCGTTGGTCAGTTAATTTTCTGTTCTTATTTCTTGCCTATTATTCCATTTCAGTTTCCGCATCTGCATGCATACTAATTCAGATGCCTGCTACTAATCATCAAGCAGGCAATTTCTATCTCATTTTCGTGTATAAATGAAACAATAATCGTGTAATCCATATTTCATTAATCCTTTCGCTGAAAAATTATTATCCAGACCCCGGGCACAACCCAACCAAATGTGGATCTGGAAGTGAAGGCTTCCGATGGAAAAGATCGGGCCTCATCTAAAAAGTCCAAGGGAAATTCTGGGAACTCGGGGAATGGTGGGAAGGCGGGAGAGAGTGGAAAGGTGGTTTCAGATTCAGGAAATGATGGCGCATCTCAGAGGTATCTGTTAATATGGTAGTTCATAGTGACGCCTTCAAACACAATGCATCTATTTATACATGTACCAAATACCCATGTTCATGTTAGGAACTGTAGTTCATAGTGATGCCTTCAAGTGGTCAGGTGTAGATTGTTTGTGGGATTCAGTTATCATGCCCTTATCTATCGTTTGTGAACTTTGGGCGAAACTGGAAGTGCTAAGACTTTGGAAGATAAACTTATTATATTCATGAATCGTAATCAATGTTTATGTATTTGATAAACTTATACTCTTAACAAAGTGAAGCACCATTCTCCCATAAGACACAATTCTGATTTTATATTTTGTTTTGCAGTGCTGATAGTGGAAGTGAGGGTTCAACAGATGCAAGTGATGAGAACACTGATCATCAAGTATGTGTTTATGTTATTCGATGCTTATTCAGTAATGGAAGTGAATTAATCCTGTAATGATATTTTGTTTAGGGGTTGTCTGCTAACAAAAAGGGAAGCTTTAACCAGATGCTTGCTGATGGTAAGTTTCTCTCCATTTGATGTTTCTAGTTGCAAATTTTCAGTTAACTGATCGATTCAAATCACCTCTGCAGCAGCCAATGCCCATAACAGCACAGTTCAAGGGAAGCCTGTTTCTGCGACAGCTACTAATTTGAACATTGGGATGGATCTATGGAGCACAAATCCTGCTGGAGTTGGGGCAGTGAAAATGAGGCCTAATCCTGCCAGTGTCTCAACTGCAATTGTCCCTGTAATTGCTGGTAGCCGAGATGGTGTCATGCCTGATTCTCACTGGGTTCAAGTAAGTCAGATGTTAGTGTCAGTATTACATTCACTCTGGAGACATATTCAGCCCTTTATTTATGTTTTCTATTTTCCCAGTGATCAAGTTCTGTTCGCTGTATCTATTGCCCTTGACATCTGCTTGGGAAACCCAGCATTTTGATAAAAACGGTTTCATTGTCAAGTTGATTGCAATGTCCATGTTATTATCATGCACCTACTGTCATTAAGCTCTTCGGCTGGTAAAGCCGTATATCTAGTTACCAGAAACCTAAAAAATTGGTCTATATTCTGAAACGGTTGTCGTCTTTTGTTTGTAAGGTCATGGTCACTTCCATATGATTTTTAATCAAGAAAGTGAAAATGCTGATCCAACCCCATGATAAGGCTATTTTCTGCAGTAATTTTCTTCAGTTGATTTGTATTATAAGTCATCTTCATCGTGCTGGCACCCTCTAATTCGAAAGATGTATGCCAATGTTTTACCTATCTCATTATTTTCCTTTCACATCACTTTCACAATCCTTATTGTGCTACTATCTGGCTCCAAGCATCTTTATTTGCTTTAATTCGAAATGAAGCGATCTGAATTGATCTCTTGAATGAGCTTTGTATTACCTTTTTCGCTTTGGTGTTGGAATTATTCTTGTTCCTGAAGTCCGTAACTTCACTATTAACATTCATCTCTCATTGACAGGATGAACGTGAGCTCAAACGACAAAAGAGGAAACAATCCAACAGGGAGTCGGCTCGAAGGTCCAGATTGCGAAAACAGGTGAAATGCATTTGTTGGGTTTCACTGTAGATAATTCATGTTATACCTTGATTGTTCTGGGGTTACTAGGTGTAATAGGCACCACAAATTTGCGAACCCAATGGTAAATGAAAAAGGAAAATCCTGCTGCAGCGAATGGTCAGTTTTTATCAACCGAATACTGGCATGATGAGACTTCTCATTTAATAGAAAGAGTATGTTAAATTTCTTCTTTAGCACCTGCACCCTTGTCATTACGATTGAAATGTAATTTTGTCAACAATATAAGTTTCATGGCATGTTTATGGAATGGGATGAAGGTAACAGATGGATCATTTATGTGCGCATCTGTTTAAGTTAGCAGGTTAATAGGAATCTAAGTGTGCAATTCAGTTGCCTCAGCTAGGTGTTTGAAGAGTAAGGATGCCTAAAGAAGAAGAATTTTCTTCATGCAAAAGAAAGATGTCAATTCGATTAGTGCTTTCCATCTCTCTCATTCCTTGTTATATTAATTATTTGAAAATGATCGAGAGGTAGACCCTTCAAACCGGACATACATGTTCGTAGAGTTCAGAAATTGAGAGGGGTTTTAATGAGCAAACCTGTTTTGGAAATTCAAAAATCTGATGATTAATTTCAGCAAACCTGTTCCTTGTTTTTGGTATTCTCCTTAAAACAATTCAAGTTAAATTACTTTTCCTGGTTATTTTTTCATTTCCTTCTGCAAATTAGATAGCAATTGGCACAAATGTGGTTGAGAAGTCTTTCTAGTTGGGTCTTAGATCTGCCTCTGAATTAGGATATCCCTGTTTTTCAGGCAGAGTGCGAAGAGTTACAGGGGAAGGTGGAGAAGTTGAACAGTGAGAACCATAGTCTCAAAGAAGAGTTGCAGCGGCTCTCTGAAGAATGTGTGCGACTCTCAACAGAAAATGCTTCCATCAAGGTTATTGTCATTTCGCATTTGTTTCTTACTGACTTGCGAACTTTATGTCCATTTAAAAGGTGAAAAACAGTCTTTGTTGTTATTTGACAACTGAGTGGACCTTGGTATGACTGTACAGGAAGAATTAACCCGACTCTGCGGAGCTGATGGTGTAACTAACCCCGAGGATAACGATTCTACACCCAGTAATCAGTGAAGCCAGGATGCTCTTACATACACTGCGAGGAAGTTTTATACTTGCAGACAAATTTAAGATTGATGCAATGCCAGATTGGGAACCTTGACCGATTCTTAGGAGAACATGTTCCCTCACTAATCAATCATGTACTATTAATCTCTCCATCTCACTGTAACTTAAACGTGTGCTGCTGATAGATGTAACTTTGAGTTGGATTCATTCTCTTAATCATTGTACATCACAGGCTTTTCTTTTGTCATGTCATTAGTTGAGACATTAAGTTTCCAGTAACTGGATTTTGAAGCACAATGTGACTCATATGTAACATTTTGAACAGCTGTTTGTCCTTGCTCTGAAAAAAACAAGTATTGTTTCAAATTATTCAAGCCTGGCACTGTGCATCATGTCCATCTAAAAGGTATCATGCTGGGTGCCAGAACTCAGATAACTGTAACTTTTCAACAACAACAAAAATGTTGAGAATCCTATGAACATCATGGAGGTTTAAGAGTCTTCTTCACAAGGTGATGAGTTATTTGCATTACTCATCCTTGTCTGATTCAGTGTCTGCTGGTGGTCTGGTATCACCTTCGATGGTTCGCTGTCCTGTTGTTTCCCCTTCAGTGATGTGCTGCCCACCAGACATCGGGGGTGTTGCTTCTCCTCTCATTAATTGTTGAACTGGTATAGTATTTGTTAAATGATGTGTGAGGGTGCTGTTCCGTAAAGTGCGTATAAGAAATGGTAGTTTAACTGTTTTTGCTCGTTACCTGATGAAATAACCCTGCCTGCATGAGTTCTTGCAAAATGGATCGCTGTTTGGTGCTGAGTAACAAGTCTGGTCTGCAAAATGAACGCATCAACAAGGATGGCGAATATTGATCATAAGACCTGGAAAGTGGTTAGGTGGCTTGGGAGGGCAGACTAATTCCGAACAATGAAAGAGTTGTTGGAAAGATGACATGAGTTTTCAAATTGAGTTCGCAATCATAAACGAAACTAAACTGTCATAATAAATATGCGGTGCGGGAAAATGAATTTTGCAGTTTCCAAATTTTTACGTACTACGCAGCAATTGACTTGTGAAGAGACGCAGGACAAATAGATGCATACCAGTTCATTGTAGGCTATCCCGCTGATCTGATCAGCTCGAGCTTGGTGCTTTTGGAAGAAAGGACGCAAATGATTCATATACAGTTGCTTTGCCCCCTGTAGACATTTTATTATTATATTAAAACAATTTGTTCAATATCCAATCTGGGACTGCAGCCTGAGAGTAGTGCTAACTGCTAACTAACATGATTCCACATTGTGAAGCAAATGATAATATTACTAGTGCTGATTAATCACTTATATTGTGAATATCTTGAACATACATCTGTGGATGGAAGTAGAAGCCAGACAAGAAATGCAAACTTGACGTGGTAGTATAATGGAAACCTACAAAATTATGTTAAAATGAAAATGTATCAGAATGTTACAAGCATATAGAAGCCAGCAGGGAATTGCACAAGCATATTCATTTCTACAAACAAAAAAATGAGGATGTTTCACGAAGGAATACGGACTGTCCAGAGATGAAGCTGCTCGAGACATTCATACCAGGATATTAGTTTGTCTGTGAATACTTCAACAAGGGTAAAAGATCCAAAAGCTGCAGTTAGAGAAATTTATGAAAATATTAAAAGTAGTCATGCGATGACTACTAAGATTCACCAAATCAAGTAAGGAATAAGATGGTCCACAGGTATTAGTGCACAACGGCAAACTAAAAATGACAGCTACACACACTGCAAACTTTTCTGTCCAGTTCCTGCTAATCAGGACCTTATGCTTTCCAAAAGATTGCAGATAATTTTATCTGAAACAATAACTATGAGCTATTTGTAGTAAGCAGAAGATGGAAAGTTATTCTATTGTTATTAAAAAAAAAAATAGAATTTACTATCTGAAATCAGCAACAGCATTTCCATCGAAACTGTTCGCTTAACCACCACAACAAAACTTAAAAAACTGATCTAATATAAGTCATCAGTGGGAAGGGGACCTCTTTCATACTTCTAAGTGAAACCTCATGGAATAACATGCGACTAGATTCCAATTCTTAAATAATGCCAAAACGTGGAATAATCAAAAGTAACTTGGTAGACCATTCATATGACCTGTGTTAAGTGCTTCAAGGTACATACTCAAAGCATCTTGCAGTGTGACTATACGCATGAATCAGATCCAAGGTAGATGAAATCCCAAGATGCAGCACAAAACATATTACATAAAAAATGAGAAATAAAAGAAATATACAATACTGATGCATTCTGAGCAATGAGCTAGTTAAGGTCTCAAACCTGCCCAATATATAAGCCAACGCTTTTGTTCATTGTGATCTTTGCTCTCAATAGCCTTATATGTAGAATACACCGGTAATGCAATCCCTACAGAACAGCTGCCCAACAAATTAACAATGTCAAAATTGGGAACCGCTTCACAACTAACCAATATTTATTTCCAACAACTCCAGCAGAAATGAAATGCCAACAAAAAGTGAGAACAAAAAAAATCAACCAACTCAAAATAATAGCATTGCCAAAAAAGTCAATACACTGAGAGCTTACCATGACGTACGAATCACTATATTTGAACTGAGGGGAGAAAGGGAACCAAGCGGGGAAAGGAATAACCGCAAACCAACCTGCACCAGATGTGGATATTCTCAGTTTGTAAAAAACTCTACTTTCATGAACTTAAACCCGCTGTCTCTCTAAACTCAATAGCAATGGTTTCCTTATTACTGTCATTCGTGATTTTCCTATGGCAACATCATGGCCACTTCACCCAAGTATAACAATCATAAGATAGTCAATGGTTTCCCAACTCAAAATTTTCTTCTAGTGCTAACCATAATCAACCTTTTCTTCAAAATTTTATCCATGCAAAATTGCATACTTGTTGATCTAATAACATCAAATATACTTAACAATCCAAGAAATAAATTGGCATCGTATCTGACAAGAATTCGACAAACTAACTTCATAATGCTTTATCAGAGTCCAAACTCTCAAAAACAAAAAATTAATTTGCAGTTTTCTATTCGATTTGAAGGCTATAAAAAAAGACATACATCTATCGATCAATCTAGTAAGTACGCATATATCAATTGCGAATTAAAATTTCAAGCGCTAGGGATTCGTTAATAACTCCTTGAAATTCAGAAACAAAAAATGCAACAAATTTGTTAGAAACAGTGTTGTGGAGAAGAATAAGAGAGAAGGTGTGCGCAGGAGATCGGCACTGACCTCGCCCGGGATGCTCGATCCGAAGAACGCTGCCATTTTGGACGACGAGGACCTCCTGGAACAGGTCTGGAAAGCGTTTTGAATATCGAACTAACGGCGTCGTTTCTATTTTTTATTTTCGAATGCAGCATTGTGGCTTTAGAACTTTTTTTTGAATGTCACCTTTTGAAACTTTGATCTCCATGTCATCTTTCAAGTTTATTTATAAAATGTCATAATTTTAACAAATCGTTATTTGAGTAGCGGTTTGTTTCTCATTGTACACACAAATCGTTACTGGCAGTAATGATTTATACACGAATCAAATATGATGCGTTGCAAAGTTTCATCTTTTTACGACCGCTCCCACTCGATTAAGTCGATTTGGTCGAAACCAAAGAGGCGGGCGGAGAGGTTGGAGGGCTTGTTGGGGTCGGTGGAGGGGTTTGGGGACGTGGGAGCTGGTTGCGGAGTGGAGTAGGTTTTAAGGGTATGGTTGCTTATGGAGTAGTAGATTAGGGTCCAACAGAATCCGGCTGCCGAGTAGGAGCGAGATTGGCTTAAGACGTCATAGACGGCGTCGGAGGAGCATGTCAGTGCTGATGTATCAGACGAAATACACAACGAATAACAAACTACTACTGGAAATAGTAATTTATCATATTTATGTTATTTTGGAAACAAACTTGTAACTGATGGCTGATGGGAAACAAGTTTGGATAAAGGTGGCATTCAAAAAAAAAAAATCGGTTGGAAATTATGTTTGTACAAGCTTGATAAGCTAGTCTACTAGTTATTTTGTCACCAACATATCATGATCTTTTGATACAAACTTTAAGTTGAAGTGACTTAGAGGATGGTAGTGTCGAGAAATGTTATGTGGGCTTTTGGGCCTCTCCATAATGTTTTACTATTTTATTTTTAATTATTAATATTTTTAGATAGGTTTCATAAACAGAGACAATAAAGTAGGGAAAACAGACTTTTGAGAATTATAAAATTTCGAGTTTTTTCTATACAATTTGCAAGTCGTGCCTAGGGTTTCGAGTACAAACATCATCATCCCTTTGCCCACACGCGCTGCATCAGATAGTTGGAACATGCTAGATTTATAACAGCTCGGAGCGGATTCTTCGGTCGAATCGTTACAAAAGTCATGTTTGTTCTTCCCAAATTTGAGAGGCGGAAATAAAATTTGAAGGAAAATGTTTGTTAAATTGAAAATTTATTTTCTATTTCATTTTAATTCTGCTAAAAAATTTTAAAATCCAAAAGGAACCGGTTTTACATTTCTTAAATTTTTCAATAGAGACCCTCAATTGAAGGTCTTCTCATGTGATAAATCCCTAAAAGATAGAAAACATGTCAATGACTCGCATATTGCTACTTGGAAATAGACAATAGTTATTTGTTTTTAGTGAATTGAAAGGGTCATCGAACAATTTGATTTCTTCATAAATATCTTTCTAAGAAGATAAAAATAAAATGAAAGCCACCATAAGCAAGAGGACACGCGTTAAGTGATGATCGATGAGTAAGGAAAAAAATGGCTTACGATATATGTTTCACTGCTATTCCTATCCTTCCATGTAAATCGAGGCCTTCGTTTTATCAACTGTGTTTCTTGCGGGATGTGGTGATACATGATAATAATTAATTGAATTAATTCGAAATTAACTGGAATAAATATTATTCTTTCGTTAGATTTGATTCAAATCGTTTCAAAAATTTGAACGTGCAATCCGCTATACATATATATATAAATCAATTTTAATTTAATAATTGGAAGTGCTCATCGCACCCCAAGACAAAATCCACATTTACTCATATGCCCTCCTCTTTTCATTTAATTACATTCAATTAAGTTTTCTTAAAATTAAATGATAATTAAAATTCAATTAAATGATAATAAATATTATAAATTAATTTTACCATAGTTATTTACTATTATTAATCAGAAAATATTATATAATAATTAACAATAAAAAATTAAAATAAAAAAGCAATTTTTAAAAAAATTATATTTCCCAGGATTCTTATACCATAACACGGCACGGGTAACTTGGCTGGTCATGGTCCTAGAGTGTCAAGCCTAAGGGAGGTGTTCATCTAAGAGTTCCTTACTGAGAAGTCTACTCAAACAATATGGGGGCGACAACGGTGTCAACGATTACCATGATTCATCAGACTGGCGCAACAAACATAAGAATCCTAAAGCAACTGAGACCAACCCGCACAAAAACACCCTCAAACGCCATCCTCGGCACAAACGGGCAAACAACAGCGGAGAATCCAGTTGTGAATTCATCTTATGCCTAGGCCTGTCCTAGAATCATTTAACCCAAAGTTTCAGTTGTCTTCCGTTCAGAGAGTTCTCAGAAGTACAAATCAACCCTCAGACTAAACATCAAAGAAACATAACTTACAAGCGACCAGCACCGTTCAGGATCACAATCACACAACAATCAACATAGCAGTCTCATACGATTCACAGCTCAGAGTCTTCACATACCAGAGACGGCTAGTCATCTCCACACACATCAACACACAGATTAACAAGCAGAAGTAAAGAATACTTACAGAAACTCTGATGGATCTTCAAAATCGAAAACCAAAATTTTTATTCCAAGCGCAAATTACAGAGAGTTGTAGAGAGAGAAAGTGAAGAACGAGAGTGTCCAGAAGCTCCCCCGCTTCAGAGACCAGACGAGACTAAAAGCAAAACACTCCCTCGACAACAGACGGACCCACACAAGACTAAATTACAGACTCGATTATGTTACAGCTGTGTGGACAATATACTTGTCCTTGACTCTATCCAACTAGAATGCAAGAAACACCAAAGGAGATATTCTCCTCAATGTCCACAAAGACGGCTACGCCTTATCCTTGCCTTTATCCTTTTGTCTCTGGGCCATATACGCACCTGCTGCACTAGACATGTTTTCTTCCAAGAATTTGTCCAAAATCGTGTGGCGAATATCTTCGAAGAAATCATCAAGCTTGTCCATTTGGCCACTAGCTTGGGACTCCTTATCATCTCCCAATTTTGCAGATGGCATTGACTCATCTGACTTTGAATCTTCCACATTGAAGATATCTCTCTTGAGCGAAGACAAATAAGCATCTATTATTTCCTCTTTGGATAGCTCTGGAGATTTACCAGCAGACTTAAAACTTAAACGGCTATAAGCCTTTTCTTTCTCAGCCTTGGCAGTATTCTGGTAGACTGAAATCTGCTCGGTCAACTGGCACATTGTGCTGTCACCATAAGGTTTCTTAGTGTCTGGGTCAATCTTGAGCATTTTATCCCAGAAATTCGTATAAGTCAGTCTCTTCAGACAGGGCATACCATCAATTGTATAATTGAAGGTAGGCTCTCATCGCCATATCCAAGGAATAGAGAATTCCATAAAAACTTGAGAGAATATAATTCTCTGGGACAAAACCCTGCAGTAGCATCTTTATCATCCAGCTCTTTAGCCTTGGGCGAATATTTTTCCCATAATGCAAATTGGTCTGAATACTCTTTAGGAAGAATGTCTTCCTTGGCACCATAGAACTGCCACTAGAACACAAACCAGACAGGTATCTCTGTCCTTGCGACATCCGCACAAATCTTAATGAACCAAGAGTGTTTATGACTCGGATTCTCATAGAGAAATGCATTATCAAATGCATCAATATAATCCCAATAATTGTATTTGATCGAGGGCTTACCAGGTCCAAAGGAATAATCCCTGGTCTTTTGTGGAGAAAATCCCCAATCATGGAGAGATATTACTCTCTTGATTATAATCTTGCTGAAGTTATAGACTTCTGATGGGGCTGTTGTGAAATGGCGAATTTTACAGCCATTTGAAGTCAGAATTGCTTCATAGTATTTCCTGGACTTATATGTCCGGCTAGGGAAAGATTCTTCCTCCAAATATTTTGACATTAATCTCCATGCTCATCCAGCCATAAATAATCTTTCTCTTCCAGAAGAATAATAATCCGCTGGGTATTACCCAATATAAAACCAGCATTGCTTGAGTCAGCTTCATCAGATGCAACTATATTTGCATAGCTAGAGCTTATTTGCTCTTGATTCGGTATAACTGAAGAGGAAGATTCTCCTCGTTGCTGTTGTTGCTGCCTCTTATAGGCAAGAAATTCCTGATACTCTCTGTCATGCGAGAGATCAGCGGCTATTAGCCTTTGATTACCATGCTGAGCCAGAATATTATCTGACTGTCTACCTCGACCTCTACCTCCTCTATAAGGAGTAGAATATCCTCGCCCACCTCTATAAGAGGACGGCACGTCCTGCCAGGACATTTCTGCACGAGCAAACAGAGACATGTTAGTTCTGTATAAATTCTCGAGTAAGAAAATCAGGAAGACAATTTTCTTCTCCTTTTTTATAAATAATTTCAAAATCGAAAGGGGCTAAATGAGCCTGCCAACGAGCAAACATTTGCTTTGAAACATCATGTTTGAAGTCCTTCTGGAACATAAATTTCGCAGCTCTGCAATCAGTCTTAACCACAAAATGTTGATTATACAAATCATCCTGAAATTTCAAGATACATTTCACCATAGCAAGAATTTCTTTAGCAACAGTAGCATAATTCTGTTGTGCACTATTCCATTTACCAGAATGAAATCTAACAAGATATTCTTGTTTCGTATTAGGATCTACCTGCTGTAGAATTCCTCCATATCCAATATCAGAGGTATCAGTTTCAACAATTTTAAGCCAATTAGAATTAGCAAGCATTAAACAAGGTAAATATTTAACCTTTTCTTTAATTTTTCTAACTGCATTAGTATGCACTTCTGACCATGCTGTGGGCTTCTTCTTCAGTCTATCATATAAAGGAGCAGCATCTTCTGCGAGGTTCTTATAATAAGCAGAAATATAATTCAAACTTCCTAAAAATCTTTGTAATTGTGTTTTATCAGTTAACACATCAGGAAATTTACTTGCAAACTCAATACATCTATGAATAGGAACTATCTTTCCTTTATCAATATTATGACCTAAGAATCGAACAACAGTTTGGAATAAAGACATCTTAGGCTTAGATATTACTAAACCATTATTGATAACAATTTGTTTAAATATGCGGAGATGTTTAAAATGCAATTCCAGATTCTTAGAATATACTAAGATATCATCAATATAAACAATTATAAAATCATTATATGGAGTGAATATATCATTCATAATCTTCTGAAATTCAGAAGGGGCATTTTTTAAGCCAAAAGGCATAACAGTCCATTCATATTGTCCAAAAGGAACATTAAACGCAGTTTTATAAACATTTTTTTGGTCAATCTGAATCTGCCAATAACCAGATTTCAAGTCAAATTTAGAAAATATAATTGCATCAAACAGTCTATCAAGAAGATTCTTCTTGTTAGGGATAGGATAGCGAATCTATTTTAATGCAACATTCAGAGGCTTATAATTAATAACAAGTCTAGGGCGACCTCGTTCTTGTTCACTATGTTTATTAACATAGAATGCAGTGCACGACCACGGGGATTTCGAAGGTCGTATTAATCTTTTGTCAACAAGGTCTTTAATTTCTTGTTTACATAATTCAAGATATTCTTTATTCATCTGACAAGGTCTGGCTTTGGTAGGAATTTTATCCTCAATAAAACCATCTTCATATGGAAGAGTGACAATATGTCTTTTCCTATTCCAAAAAGCATTAGGCAAGTCACTGCAGATATCAGCAATAAACTCATTCCTAAGGATAGTTATTTTATCCTGAAGTTTAGGATTTTTTAACGTATCTTCAATAGTTATAACCTGAAGTTCCTGTTTCAGAAAGTTCAATTGATTCTGTTTAGCTATAACATTATTATAAACCTGATGAAGTGCCTTTGTCAGAGGCTCGGTTCTAAATTTTAGGAAAATATCTTTACCTTCATAGGTTCCTATAATTCCTAAACTATCGACTTTCTTCAAAGGATATAACTTAGTAAGGAATGGGGTTCCCAGTATAACCTGGTTAGTAATGTTTTTGGCTAATAAAAAGCTAGTTTGGATACAAACACCATGCACACAAACTTTAGCTTTAGTAGCTTATAACTAATATCCAATTTATCTCCTCCTGCATGAGAAAGAGTATGAGTCGTCTTATAAAAATATCTAGTAGGTATCAACCCTTCCTGTATAACATTTAAATCAACACCACTATCAACAAGTGCAATCAGATCCTGGGAATAGTATTTTTCTATAAGAAGTTTAATCTGGATATGCCATTTCTGAGTTATAAACATTTCTAGAGTTGAAAGAAAATTCTTTACAGACTCCATTCTGTCTAGTTCCATAAGAGGATCTGTTGGATCTGTTATAACAATATCTTTTCCTTTCTCAATTCTAGAAATCCTTTGATCAAGTCTTCTATTCTCGATTTTCAACTCTGCAATCTCCTTCTTGAGATTGTCAATCTCAATAGTTAGATCATGACTAGTTGTAGGACTTTCTATGACTTTCCTATCTCTAATCCTTTTATAAACTTCAGACATCACGTACGGCTCATTATTTCTATAATAGGTAGAATTCTGGGGTGGTGGTGTCGAAGATTCTCCACTCTCATTCATCTGATCAATTATCTGTGACCTTAAGAGTAGGGTCTTTAATCATTTTTAACAGTCCTAGTGCAGTATTATGATCAAGTACATTGATTTCTAACTCCTGAAATTGAGATTGAAGTCTATATAAGGCTTCTTCATCTGAATCCTTATTTTGAATTCTTTTAGGACATCCTTGACCTAAAACACAAGGTTCACATATAGATCCAGAATCAGTGGAAGAAGTATCTTCTTCATGTAAAACATGCATATGCCTACTCATGGATGATTCTCCTTCTGAATAATCATCAGAGCTATACTCTGATTCAGAAATATCTGAGTTCAATAAGACTTTGGCTAAGATAGCTTTCATCTTATCATCTTCTTCAAGACTATTAATTTTCTTTTTCACCCAACAAGTTCGGGCATAATGTCCAATTTTTCCACATCTGTGGCAAACAACATTAGTTAATTTATCCTTAAATTTTTCCTTCTTCTTAAGCTCTATGGCATATTTGCGTTGTCTTTTATCTGCTATTTCTCCGTATATCTACGTTTTTTCTTTTTATAATCCTGAATAAAAGGAGATTTTTGTCTTTTAGAAGATTTTCTAACCTTAGGTATGAAAGGTTTCTCAATCGCAAATTGATCACAGAAACGGCCTAATTGTTGCCTTTCAATAAGATTTTGTCGTTTCATTTGTTGGTTCAATCTAACTTCATTGCATATTGCAATACCTTCTTGGGTACAGGCTGCTATCAACCGACCATAAGTATAAGTGTCATAAGGGATATGATCCAAGTTCTACCTAAGGACTCTTTTGATCCTTTCAGCAAACAAACTAGGTAGACCATCAATAAATTTGGATTTCCAATGAGGGCTATTACACTCAGGTAATTCCATAACTCTGCTAAGGAAAGTATCCTTATACCATCGAAAATTAGTAAGGGTCTTACATCGAAGATTCTGTAATAGTGTTCTCACATTTTCACTATTATCAGTATATCTACCTGTGAAATGTTCAATAATATTCATAACCAGTGTATAAACTGCATCTTCTTTATTAATTTCACCTTCTCGTTTAGTCGTATTAAGGATTAGATTCCTATCTGCTTGGGTCAAATAATTATCCCACCAACCTTTGAGTTGGCCTGTAAAACCTGATATTATCATATTTACAATATTTTTATCAGTATTACCATTGTTCCTACATATGGTGGAATACATTAACATCCTATGGATAGTATTATGAATCTGTTGATGAGCAAAACCATCAATATTCCACTCATAAATATGGCTTCCACTATAACTATTAGATATAATGTCATTACTTTCTTCAAGCAGTACATCAACAGGTGTTGGTCTGGAATAATAATATTTTCCAGTAATAGCCCATTTGTGAAGTTTATTAATATAATCGGTGTAGACCTGCTTATGATCAGGGTGTTCAATCAATTCATCCCTTAATTTATTATCTAAGGTACTGAGTTTAAGATTCTTAAAATGTTCAGCCAATAAATCTTCAAATTCTTTAAGAGGTCTTAATTTAAACCCTGTTATTTCAGGTGGGGGCTGAATACTGGGTGAGGCTATAACCTGTGCTTGACAACTTGGGGAGACTATCATCTGTTGGGATGTTGGCACACCTATGTGGGAACTAGTAACTCCAGACACAGGGGTCTTAAGATGCAAAAGCTCATACAGTTTATCAACTCTATCTTGGAGTGAAGTAAGTTGTTCACCAACAATATTTAAATATAAATTAGTATAATTATTTTGTTCTATAAGTTTGTTGATATGGTCACCTGTTATTTTTAAGGTATCATCCTCTAATAAATTGGTAAAGGCTAGGAAATTATAAGTCCTATCTTGTTTCTCAATTTGAAACGGTGTATGAGGTGGGTAAACCTGTGTAACAGTTTTTCCTGTGGATAACTTATAATGCCGTTCTAGGACTGACACATAAGGTTCTACATATGTAGTTAAAAACCATGGAACAAAATACATGATTTCATTCTTCTCAGCACATTATGCATAAAATTGATCACTCAGCCTTTTTAGTTCAGAAGGCTTAAGGTTACTATACAACCAAGTCTTATACGGTGTCCACATGTCTGATTCAAATTCTTCAGATATAATCTTTCTATAAAAAGATTCTGGGCTGAAATCTAAGCTATAATCCATTTAAATAGAGAAATCCATTTCTGACTCAGTTATTTATGGTCCTATGCCTCTAGCAATATTGTGCTCATCAATTATAATTCTATCAACCTTTCCGGGGTCTCTTATCTGAGACGTAGAGGCTCTAGGAGGCTCTAACGGAATGTCAAAAGGACTAATATAGGAATGCAGTGATTTTGTCCTAGGATAGATAAACTGGTCGATTGATCTATTATTATCAAATTTTAGGTTTATTAAACCTTCTTGATTCTGGGTAACTTCCATTAAGTTATAGTGAGGTATTTCCTGCGGAGGGACAGTTGGTTCCAATGTCCACTGTGGAGGGAACTCTATTTCCTCCCACTTAATTTTTCTTCTAGTAGCAATACTAGATTTAGCAAAATTGGTTTCAATGATAATTGTTTCATTAAGAGGTTTATCAACTCTCTTACACATTGGGTTTAACGTATATAAGGGTTTATAATAGATTATATAGCATATAGCCATCACTTCAGATCCTGGTTTATAATTATAACCATGAGATTTAACATTCAACGTCAGGGAATCTAAAATATTAGAGTCTGTCAGAGACAATTGTAAATTTGGATACACATCAAAATAAACTGGACCATGGGCCAAACTAGTCTGAATAATTCCTATAAGGGATTGTTTCCAATTCAGATTTCTAGCATCTCTAAGGGCTGCTATAAAGTTCTCAGGCAAACCTTCAAGAGTAAGGGGTTTAAATGCAATCTGCACTAACCCTATATGAATGAACTTATAATCTTTTCTGTATGACAGAATATCCATTTCATCTAACAGCTTAACTGTCAGTTCTTGGGCATTCATAGGAATAGTTTCCTCTGTTGTCTTAACAACCTGTTTGAGACCTATCTTCTCAAATGCTCCTAGTTTATATATAAGGCTAGGTTCCACTTTAGGAATTGTCCATCGGTTTAATTCTTCCAAATTTTGAGGAAGGTCATATTCTTCCTTCAAACTATTCTTCACAGAATGTCGTCTGTGTAGAAATTTCATTGTTGAGCGACTGGTATGTGAAAATTCTAATCTGTCAACCATAATCCACTACTATATTGATGCTGACATGGCTCTGATACCATAACACGGCACGGGTAACTTGGCTGGTCATGGTCCTAGAATGTCAAGCCTAAGGGAGGTGTTCATCTAAGAGTTCTTTACTAAGAAGTCTACTCAAACAATATGGGGGCGACAACGGTGTCAACGATTACCATGATTCATCAGACTGGCGCAACAAACATAAGAATCCTAAAGCAACTGAGACCAACCCGTACAAAAACACCCTCAAACGCCATCCTCGGCACAAACGGGCAAATAATAGCGGAGAATCCAGTTGTGAATTCATCTTATGCCTAGGCCTGTCCTAGAATCATTTAACCCAAAGTTTCAGTTGTCTTCCGTTCAGAGAGTTCTCAGAAGTACAAATCAACCCTCAGACTAAACATCAAAGAAACATAACTTACAAGCGACCAACACCGTTCAGGATCACAATCACACAACAATCAACATAGCAGTCTCATACGATTCACAGCTCAGAGTCTTTACATACCAGAGACGCCTAGCCGAGACGGCTAGTCATCTCCACACACATCAACACACAGATTAACAAGCAGAAGTAAAGAATACTTACAAAAACTCTGATGGATCTTCAAAATCGAAAACCAAAATTTTTATTCCAAGCGCAAATTACAGAGAGTTGTAGAGAGAGAAAGTGAAGAACAAGAGTGTCCAGACACGGCACGGGTTATGGTAATACTGATAAAAATATTGCAAATTACTATGACAATATTTTGGTTTAAGTATTATATATTCTTTAAAATTCAATTAAATCATAATTAAAATTCAATTAAATAATAATTAATATTATAAATTAATTTTACCATAGTTATTTATTATTATTAATCAGAAAATATTCTATAATAATTGATAGTAAAAAATTAAAATAAAAATACAACATGTAGCAATTTTTAAAAAAATTATATTGTATTTGATTTTTTAAAATTTTTTTAATAGAACTCATAATTAGGAGTGACTGAATAACTAAATAAACAAAAATTTCCATTATAGTAAAATATTTTTTAGATAAATTGTATTTATGATTTATATTTAGAAAATAGTTTCATTTTATTTAGGGCGAATAATAATTTATTTCGTTTAATTAATAATATGTTATATATTCAAATTTAAATAATTGTGTTATATGTTTATTGATTATATTATATATCTAATCAATATTTCCTCCAAATTGTGCTCCTGGAGGCCCCGTGCTTGTGATTTCGCGCGATAAATCAGCATGTATCTTATATGAAGATGCCCATCCTTTAGCTTCGTACGATGAATGATCCCACCACCACATTGGTACATGTGGCACCGGATGATAAGAGTGTAAAAAAAGTTACACGAAACACAAAATAGACAATTCACTATAAAATAGATTCATACATAATTTTTAATAAAAAGTAGTAATATTAATTTATGTATTATATATATGTTGAGTATAACTTAGTTGTTTAATCAATAATGTATTCATATTTAAAAAATATGTGTTATATATTTAATTTATAGATTGTTTTGAATTGATGATAATATCTCATTAAATATAATATATATATATTATATTAATGTTAATTTATAAATAATTTTAAATCAATAATTAATTTTTAATTGTTATGTTTTTAAATAAAGGAAATATTTATTATCAAAAATTAAAAGAATTATAGTGTATGGGGTATGTACATATGAGTTTGGGGTAGGTAGGACTTTAGATGTATAATGAGAAAGACACGTGGGATCCACGGAGGGGTGTATGGCAGGTGGGTGTGTGAGGAGAACGGCCCTATTTAATACATTGGAATAATGTAGATTGAAAACTACAATGGAAGGAATCATCGGCAACCAATTGGTCTTCTATACTCTTTTGTAGCTTTCCTCTGCCTTCAACAGCTTTCAATCACTCTTCCGCACAGTACTAGACTCACCAAATTGTGATCTGACAGAAAGCTTCAAGAATTCTCAACTTGCTCTTGATGGAGATCAAAAGACTACGAACAGAAAAGTGCCCTAGTCTTCTTCTGCTTTGTTCGTTTTATAGATAACAGCTCCATCCTTAGATTAGATCCCACTGAGATCACGGATCAGATTGCACATGGCCAATGGATCAGATTGCACTATCAATAGAATGAATCATCGGCAACCAATTAGTCTTCTGTATTTATAAAGCGATTGTGGCGGCAATGCACTTTCTGGTTTGAAAATACACTTAATTTTGATATGTTCTAAATAATGCACGTCCTCTAATACATTTTAGATGAAAACATGAACGTGCAGTGCAGTTTAGGTACCAGTTATATATATGATTTAATAATACACTTTATGTGGCATCAATGCACTATATATTATGAAGATTCCATAATTAACAATACATTCTTACGATACATTTATTATTATTTTTTGCACTGTTTTAAATTTGTAGTAATGTACTTTAAGGTTCCTTATATTTTTTGTTTTTATATACATAGCCCTGAATATTGCAACAAAAATCCTTATTTGCTCTGGTGACAAAGAGGATTCTGATGCAATTATTTATTTGTCTCTTAATGAAACAAAATATTGGACTCATATGTGCCATGAGATTTAAAACATTGAGCCGTCATGATTTTCTCATCAGTTGAAGATGGTGCTGAATTCTATAATCGATATGGTACATTTTGCATGTTTGACATACGGTGTGGCAGCGAGAAGAAAATCATATATGTGACCATAAAAAAGAATCATATATATTGCAACAAACAAGGTTTCAATATTCGTGAATAATATGATAGTTTGAATGGTAATGAGAAGAAAAGAACGCGAAAGTACACTTCAATTATGTTCGGATGCCAAGCTCGTTTAGTTTTGAAATTCAGTGAAACCAATGGTTATTATGTTACTGAGTTAGTGGAATCTCACAATTATATAATGGCTTCTAAAGAAGGTTCACAATTTTTAAAATATAGTAGAAATTTGAATTATGAGAAATAAAATTTTATTTTTGATTGCAGTAAGATTAATATTGATTCGGTGAGGGCTCACAAAATATCAAAGGAGTTGGTTGGAGGTTATCATTTAGGCCCAAGCAACATATTTTAGAAATTTTTCAGAAAGATTTAGTGTCTTACATATGCGATTTTGAAGCCCAAATGATTGTGAAAAAGTTACAGAAGAGGAAGGAGACATGCGGTGCTTTTTCTTTTGAACAATATATAGAGAAGAGTGTTTTGTCAAGGATTTTTTGGGGAGATCCGAACCCAAGAAGGAATTATTATGCGTTTAACGACGTTGTGACATTTCAATCAACATATTCTTTCAATAGGTAATGCACTTTTATTGTATATTGTAATCACGCAATGCATTTTAAAACAATTTAGTTACTTTCTTCACACAATGCACTTTACGAACATGTTTATGGGTCATTCAATACACATATATAATTATCTTGTTTGTCAATTGGTCAGGTATAATTTATATTTTTCCATTCACTCATGTTGATAATCACAAGAATAGTATCACATTTGGTGCCGCAGGATGTTGCTTCTTATTCTTGGATACCGGAACCATTTATCAAGTGCATGGGCCGGGACTCCAAGTGTTGTTTTGACGGGTCAAGAGGTTTGCTGAAATTTGTAATTCGCGAAGTCATTCCCTTAACCCATCATAAGTTTCGCATATGAAAAAGTCGTCTATTAAGGTATGTTTTAGTTTTACTCAGTCAGTCTAAGTATTATATTAACAAAATATTTCTATTCTTACATAATGCACTTTATTTTGAACAGGTTGATTTTAACAAATCTAGATTACAAGAGTTTCGAATAAATGACAAAACTTTTATAAATATCGTGAAAAGTGTAAATTTAAGGGTTTATTGAAGGTGGACATTCCATTTTTATATATTGTTTGTGTGGACAAATTAGATTATAAAATAATTAAAAAAAATGAATTTGGATGATTTTCTATTAATATAAATATAATTGAACAAATCGAAGAGGTTTGAGAAAGTGAACCCTAGAAAGTAGAAGAAGAAGCGACGCGAGGTTTGCATCTGATCCGAGATCAAAAGCCCGATTCCAATCCTTTTTTTGTTGTTTAACATGTTATCCCTTGATTGTAATTTGTGTCGAAGACATCCGATTGATTGCTAAGGTTGTTGTTGCTGGCGTTATAGGAGTTATTATGGAGAGGTACGTCGGAGGACTTGACTTGGTTTTTAGAGATTGTCTCGAAATTGAGGGCATGGTATGTATTAACCTAGCTGTTGTTGTTCTGTTGCTAATACTGTGGTTATTTATCTTGCTAACACTATTTTATCTTACTCTTGATGTATAGAACTGGAGGGGTATCAGCACATGGGAAAACGTTAGCAGATTCTCTGCTTCTGGAAGTAAGCTTATTATTTCCTAGACCTACATTGTAATATTGTATGCCTCTAAACATGTTGTTAGATTAGAAATGGAGAATATTACATGCGATGCACAAATTGATCGTGTCTAGGTTGCTTAGCATGAAAAGATTAGTCTCGCTTGAGTGTTGTTAATTTGTTATGGGTTAAACATTTGTGTGTTTTCTTTATGCAGTACATTGGGAGTTCAACTGTAGTAAATAAAGAGGAGGGGGGTATGGAAAGCATTGTGAGTGGTGGACAGTATCAGGCTGACATAATTCCGGCAGGAAAGCAAAAAACCGCTGCATCTTGTGTGAAAGGGCGGTGAATCTACTTAGACTCACTCGTATAGGCCTTATGAGTTGTGACGATTTTAGTTTCTGATGTGGATTGTAGCTAATTTGAATTGTATCTGATATGCATGCTTGTTCAAATAATTTTGTTTCATGCCGGTGTATATATATATATGTATGAACATATCATATCAAGGTCGAGTTGACATATGTATGAACATGACAATGCAAACGGTACTTTGATTAAACTTGTAAATGTTGATTATCATAAACTTGTATATATATTATCATAAAATTAATTATTTTTAAAATAGAGAAAACATTTCATGGTAATTGCGGACAACACCAAAGGGAAGTTGGATATACGGGGTCGACCAATTATTACTTTTACATTCCTAGTATGTTCTAGGAGATCATGTGCCAAAGAGAGATAAAATAACTGCTAAAACAATAGGAATTACTAGTCCGTAAAGATAGCTAGCGTTTTTACAAGTAAATTTGTGAAACAGTGGGGATAAGTCATTTTCACACAACGAGTTAACTGACACCAGTTGCCCCTATTTATGAAGCAACTAATGTCGTAGCTGCTGATTATGGCAGAATAAATATTCTGCAGTGGACACGGTTACAAGGACAACTAGTCGAATCTACTGTCGGCAACTGGCAAATGTTAGAAGCCGTGAATGTTGAGGTATTTCTTTATCGGGTATGATATGAAAATTGTCTACAAATCATATTGTATTTGTAACATATATTTTCTATTAACAGAAAAGGTTGATGTATCGCAATTTATACATGAGATTATTCTCAAACAATGATCTTGAATATCCAATTGATTTATGTCACATTAAAGAAGATGAATAAGCTATCTATTCTAGTTGTGTTTTACCCTTGCACTTTAAATAAGAAAAACTAATATTTCTTTGATTTTTATATAATTATGTAGATTTTTTGGATATCATGATTACTTGTTGGCAAAGTTTGAACACTTGGCCCAAAATGACAACAGATTTAGATTCTTTGTCAAAGATGCAGAGGCTACAAATGAATCTTCAATTGGTGTAGCTCGAGAAGTTCAAACTCGCACCTATCCGAGCTTTGCAATAAAGTGAAAATTACATAAAAGATGAAGTGTTTGGAGGGTAATCTTTTCGTGCTCTATGAGGGGTCAATCTATCGGAGGAGATCCTCGTCCAGAATGGCGATAATTTGTGGATGACATTGAACCAGTGATAGAAGACACCGTTAGCCATCCTCTTGGTGAGTGGGTTCCATTTGCCGATACGTTTGTCTCCTGCCAACTTGACCACGCTGAGGTTGTGAGAGAATGTTCTTCTATCTTTGGGGAGCCAAGCCGATGTAATAAGAATATATGGGATTGCATTTTCTTTGTGATAACATTTTGTCCGAGGTATGAATGTTTTAGCTCCATTTCAAAATCAAATACGGTCAAAATATAGACCAGTTGTGTTCTTGATATTGCAAGGCATATGGAAGGGCGCTTTTGGGAGCTGAAAAATCAACCTTGACTCATCCTAAATTTGATAGCACAAGTTTCTCTATGCTGCACAAACTTTATAGCACAAACTGCAGAAAACTTGTGCTGCAATGTTTATCACAAAAAAATTGTACACCATAGAGAAACTTATGCTATGAAATTTAGGATGAGTCGAGGTTGATTTTTCAGCTTCCAAAAACTTCCTTCCATATGCCCTGCAATATCAAGAACACAACAGAAGCGAGGTCTATATTTTCACCGTATTTGATTATGAAATGGAGCTAAAATGGAGTTAAATGAAGCGAGGTCCATTTAATTACATGCATCTATAATGAGACCGTATTTGATTATAATTTGCTTACCACTGAGCAAGCTGCCATCTCTCTAGCCGGGAGAAAGTCCACAAACACATCCATTAATTTTTCATATTTTGTATCTTCATTCTAACATACAAAAATAACCACACATTAATTTTTTAGCTATTCAAGAAACAAAAGAAAAAATCATATAACAAATCATAATTGATAATATGAATTATCAAATTAAATCTATATCAAAACATTGTAATACATATACCTGATTGTCATCTATTTGCTGCCCGGCAGCCGTGGCAGAACTACTCTCTGATTGTTGTTGATCCATAGTTTTTTGGTGAACAGTGCAAATTCCCTGGAATTTTAAAAACATTATTCATTACATATATAGTTAACTAAAAATGGACGATACTCATACAACCTAACGGATTCTGTAATTAGATGTAGCTCAATTTTAATACTACCAATTGTGTAATAACGATTTTTCTAATTCAAGATTTAACTCATACAAGTTAAGGCCAATTGTTTTGCGTTGATTCAATTCAAGAATAACAAGAACATGAACCAAAATACAGAGCTTGAATTCTATACCTCAAGTCAAACTCAGATTCTCAACCAGGGGTTGTTTTCTAGATGGTTGGATTATCTAAAACACCTCTACTTTTCCCATCTCCAACGAACCGAAACTGTAGCTGATTTTCTCCTGTTACGTACAATGTCCATAACCTGCAAGCCAAAGCATCTTTAGAGTATGCATACAAGAATGAAAACAGTACCATGAAATTCAATTTCAACTCGTACTGTAGTAACCCATGTTAACTTCCTTAAATCAGATGCCCAAGTTAATAAAATCAAACATAAAGGAAACAAGAAAAAGTAACGTACACAAGGTTTAACATGGATTCGTCAAATATCTAATAACATCAGACTGAAGTCCATACGGAAGATATCATCGACCATAAGAAGAAGAAAAAAAACAGAATCCCCAAAAAAGCAAAATGATAAGCTGTCATTCTACACATTTTTCAGGAACCAAATTTTAAATTAGAAAAGCCAAAAATTCTCCAAATCGGGCCAGCTATGGAAATCTATAAAACTGAATTTGATATCATAAGGCAGTGCATGAATACTAACAAACTTCATCTTACTCTGAATTCACCACACCATCTCAAATCTCAAACAAACACCGGTCAACAGATACGCAACAGCAGCAACAAAAACAACAACTACCACAGCACCAACCTTCAAATCCGAAATCGCTTACACACAAATCAAATAGGGTTCAGACCACATACAAATCGAAATCAGGCATCTAGGAATGGAACTATCACTCCGATTAAGGTTGACGGAGTGGTTGAACTGAAGCGAGAGTCGACCACAGACCGCACACTCCATCGCCATCCGCTTCAGCTTCCTCTCTCTCACTCACTCGATCGGCCAGATTTAGGGTTTAGGGTTCTCCGACACTGAGGCTTTCTTCTCTTCCTCTCTCTTTTTGCTTTTTGCTTTTTGTTTTTTGCTTTTTGCTTTTTAATTTTTAATTTTTAATTTCAATGTAAAATCGAAAATGGTAGTTCCGGTCTCTTTCTGATAAGAAATGGTCCGCCCTCATTTCTTCTTTTGGCTGGTGCATCTCTCTTCGCTATCTTGTTCACGCGAACTGCATAATTTGGAGCATATTTTGGTAAGAATTGTAGAGTAATATTTTAGTAGAGTAATAAGAAGTACATAAATATATTTGATGTTAATAGTAGAGTAATATTTTAGTAGTACGTTATATATGTATTTGTTTTGGGGATCTAGTTAGTATACGTTAGATCTAGTGTGTATATGAGATTTTATATGTATGTGTATGTAAGTATGATGGATTTGATATGATTGGGTAATATTAAGGGATATTGTTTGTTTAATGATGTTTGATGTATTGTTGTTGGATTTCTTACATTTGGCATTGTAGAATTTTGGAATAACAAATGTATGTTGTGTAAAATCAATGGTTGGGTAAAATAGGAGGTTGAATTTTTATTGTTGTTAGAAATGATTAAATTTTGATGTGTAATTGTTGGTTATTTTATTTGTGGGTACTTCAAAAAAATGGAAAACACCGAAAATGATCCAATGGTTATGTCGACTTTTGAAACATTGGACATGCCAGTAGTTGATGAGTTCAACATGGAGGAGATGGAGTACTTAGACCAAATGGATGTAGAAAATATATATCCGGTTCCGGAACCTGAACTTGTATGGGATATTTCAGGATTCAGTGATGTTTCTGCCTGGGATGCTAACGAACCGGAGGATGAGTACCTCGGTAGAAGATCTGGACATTTTGGTTTAATTGGGGTTGGGAAGACCTTCAGCAGGAAAGCAGATGCAATATATTCTGTGCAGAAATACTCCATACTGAATCGAGTTGAATACGCGATAAAGACTCAGACTCACATCTGTTAATTCTGCATTGTCGGGAGAAGGAGAGTAGTTGTCCCTGGCGGATCAGAATAATGAAGAAGAAAAACGCATCATTTTGGGAGGTGACTAAATACCGAGGGGAGCATACGTGCAACACCGACTTCATCCACAAGGAGAATGTACACCTCACGCGCCATTTCATTGCTATGGAGATCGGGGAAGTAATAAGTGAAAGATTGAGATTGTCTCCAGCTGAAATCAGAGCCCGTATCTTTAAGGACTATGGTTTGGAAATTCGATACCTGAAAGCCTGGCAGGCTAGACAATAGGCTATGATAAATATTTTTGGTCAAT
The DNA here is from genome assembly GCA_963678935.1 of Umbilicus rupestris. Taxonomy (NCBI): domain Eukaryota; kingdom Viridiplantae; phylum Streptophyta; class Magnoliopsida; order Saxifragales; family Crassulaceae; genus Umbilicus; species Umbilicus rupestris. The sequence goes on from OY787622.1 coordinate 11,164,830, forward strand.
GGGAAGAATCGTTTAGGAAGCTGCCTCATTTTATGTAGGCATTGAAGGACTCCAACCCTGGGCCGTTAGTGAGGTGGAATCGAACCCGCGATGAAGAGAACGGATGTATGATCATTAATCGGGTGTTTTGGGCATTTGGTCCGGCAATAAAGGCATTCATGCATTGCAGGCCCGTTTTGTGCATTGATGGTACCCACCTGTATGGGAAATATGACGGGAAGATGCTTGTGGCTGTTGCGTTGGACGCTAACAACCATATTTTGCCACTTGCATTTGCTTTGGTAGAAAGCGAGAACAACTCCAGTTGGAAGTGGTTCATGAGGTGCATCAGAGAGGGGGTCACAGATCGCGATGAGTTGTATGTCATATCAGATAGTGTTCCATGGAGTAAATGGACATTGTCCTACGATGAGGGTGGTAGACGGTGGGGTTCTATGACTACAAATGCAAGCGAATGTTTCAACAACGTATTGAATGGTGGGCGAGACCTCCCAATTCGTGCTCTTGTGCAGTTTACATTCATGCAGTCCAATATATATTTTTGCAAGAGACGAGAAACATATCAGAGCTGCGTTGAACTGTTCCCTCCAAAGATAGACATGAAGTTGAGGGAAATTCGGGAAGAAGCAAACTACCATCGAGTACAGGTGTTTGATGCAGCCAGAGGCTTATTTCAGGTAATAACTGCCTTAAAGCATCGTGTACACGAAGTCAGGTTAGAAGAAGGTACTTGCACTTGCGGTAAATGGGAGGCCTTCCCACTACCCATGCAGTCATGTGATGGCCGTGTGTAAAAGTGAAGGTATACAATACACTCAGTTCGTTGATCATCATTACACCCTTGATGCATACTATGCCACATGGGACTCTACATTTTATGTGATTGGAGACGAGCAGCGATGGAGACCTTACGATGGACCTACTCATGTACACAACGAGGCTTACAAACGTAACAGCGTGGGGAGGCTTTCATCTAGAAGGCAACACAACGAGATGGATCAAGGGGCATCTGGTAGTCAGGGAGCACCGAGGATACGAAAATGCAGTTTGTGTCATTGCCAAGGCCATAACAGACGATCATGCCCCAACCGAGGCGGCATCTAGCTAATGTAAATTTGGTTTTGTGTGCACTGTGATCTCCTTTGTCGTATCATTTAAGTGACATGTGTACCTCCACGCAGCTTTTATTTGGCGTTGTGTGTTATTTCATTTTGAATGTTATTTAGTGTGTCATAACATTGAATTTGGCGTTGTGTTCAATTTCAAAGTTCAATGTTCACAATGTCATAAAATCGTAAATAGTAGGACCATGCAAAAATATTAAATATGCAAGTTCAATGTGATCCAGTCACAATGTCAATGTCCTGGATATGAATTATGCGAAAATCGTCTTGGGGATCTCTTCTCACGAAACACCCTCTCCAAGTGTGGCGCACATAGAAAGGAGGTGATTGACGCAGGCACAGAAAAAATTTGATGCAAATAGAAACAGATTGACGCATGTTCACAAATCAACATCAACCATGTCCAAATAATCCAATACAGGGGTTAACTAATACCAATTGTTAGTCATAACGCAGAATTCCAAGAACACAATTCCACTTGAGATTATTAAGCAACAAATAATAAATATACAACAACATACCTGAATCCATTGTGTATAGAAACCGAAAGGGTTGTCTTCCAGTTTATCCGTATAAACTTTGAGTGAGAAAGAATCTGTATTTCAATATGGTAAACCGAGGATCCTACCTTTTTATATATAATCAAGACTCCTCCTATCAAGGGTACGTAATTATCCAACTGGTATTTATATGTATCAGTCCCATGATTTTCTATATATATATATATAACTTTAAAGTCAGTAATACAAATTAGATCACTTTAATTTGACTTAATATATATGATAGCCCATGCACATTTATTATTTACATTGTGATCCCATAATTAGATTAATTAATTTAATCTAACATTGGTCACTTAGTTTGGTAGACCATAATTAATACGTTGTTGGATACCTTTCACCCCGAGAAGTCATGAAGGCAAATGAGTTGAAGATCACCCGTCACCGAGGTTTTCGTCTAAGCCATGTCACTTTTTCAGCAGAAGGACTTGTAAAAATGGATATAGTTGCAGCTACTCTCACCAGCAACCGAGTCTTTGGCATATCTTCAACCCTAGCTTGAACCACAAGTTAGAAATGGAGATCACTGAGCTCTTAAAGATTAATGGAGGCGAACCCATTGAAATTGCATCCTTGCCTGTGATATATTCTTCAACACAGAAAGCCAAAGAAATGGTAATCCTGGCTATGGTTTGGCAAAGCTCCTTGGTGGCATGAAGAAGAGCATTTGCATTATTGAAAGTGGTATAAAAACTTCAACAGCGCCATGGCTGATATATATCGTTTTTTTGTAACAGTGACGTAGTTTTCATTCCAGGCCAAACGGACAGCACTGGATAATCCTGGCTGAGACAGGTCCTTCAGAAGCTGTCCGGGCCCAATTGTGAGTGGCTCGCGGCACATATACTTAACTTTCCGTCCTGACAGCACTTTCACCGAGGATGATGTGGCTGAATACTGCAGGTACTGATATATGCTTAAAAGCTCTTCAAGTTTACATATTCCCCTGTCTTCATTTCTTACTCTTCATGCCATGCCACCAGTAATTTTGGGAAAGTTGAAGATGTGAGAATACCGTGCCTAGAAGGACGGATGTTTGGCTTTGTCACATTTTCAAGTCCCGAGACGGTGAAGACACTTTTGTCAATCTGCAATGCTCATTTAGTAGCCGGATCTAAAGTCCTTGTCAAGCCTTACCGGGAAAAACCTAAGCTGTCTCAGGCAGGTAAAATAAATCCATCACACAGGAGACGAGATATTGACCTTCCGGACAGCCCATTTGGCTCTCCAGTATCAAGCAGTCTGACCACCACCGGCGATGACCCAACCAAAAGACAAGTATAATAACCACCACCAGCGACCACCTGACCAAAAGACCAAGTATACCGGCTTTTAGACTAGCATACCAATCTGCATCAGCATTTACTTGTAGCAACCACAAGTTGGAATAAATAATCACTAGAAGAAAAAAAAAGACCTGGTCGGTCTCTCTCTCTGTTACCACACAGTTTCACAACAGGTACTTTTGATTTCTTTTGAGTTTTACAGCCCTGGATGATATCCAGAAAACCTTTGTTTTTTTTCCCTGAATAAATTCTTGCTGATGACAAAAAAGGATCGTAGTCAAAAGTTGTGATAAACACCATTCACCGAAGTCTCAAGTTAACATTTCAACAAATCAATGTGTAGAATGTTGTTGAATAATGCTAGCAAGTATGAGTCATTCAACCATTTGATCCCAAAATCAATCAATCAATCAAAAAGAACAAAAATGAATTCTGCATCTTCCTATTCCAGCTCCGGCATCTTTACGAAAGAACAAACGAAATCTTGTCTGCTTGAACTGCATATATATATATATGTTAAGCAGTTGCACCGGCACCTTTACCCTCTTCTTCTTTTGAAGCTTCTTCATGTAGAACTCATCAGCACGACCATGTTGTCCAGGCCTTGATGAGATAGCAGCTAACAGTCGTCCACTGCCCAATTGCTCCTCAATATGTGGGTCAATCTGGCGCCCCTGTTGGCGCTTCTCCAGCTTTCTTGTCACATGGTTGCTCTTTTTGAGCTCTTCAGCTGCAGCTTCAGCATCCTACCAACAAACCAGAATAAGAAACACAGACAACTCGAAATATCATATCGATCTTATGCTCTATACAAACTAAAATAAAATTATAGAATGATTCACCATTGATTTAATTAGTCACATTAGCTCAAACAGAATATGAATCATAATGGAATCATTAAGCGAGTCACTGATCATATCGACACTTTTCCAGAAAGGATGAAAAGGAGGACATTAGTGAAACATATATATCAAATACAGCTACATACCTCTCCATCCTTCCTGGCAGCAGCAGCTGAGCTCTTCTTCTTGCGACCAACTGCACAATAGCACTCTTCACAAGGGTCTGAGTTCTAACCAACTCATTGTTGGAAGCATTGTACATCACATCAAGAGTCCTCGTCTTCCTGGTAACAGCCTCACTTCACCATGAATAATTTCCAGTATCCAATTGTAATACAATTTTGGATTAAAAATATTTTTATTGTAATTGTAAACAAAAATAAAACGAAATTGAAATCAATTTAAAACGACCGTCAATGCTAGATGAATACGTGACATGCCTTCCTCGTATGATTTTTCTTCTAGATGGTATTACAATGCGACTCAAATATGGGATTGTAACATCTCGCTAATTAGTTACTTGTAGAATAACTGTAGGTTTATTTCCCAGGTTGCTTCATAAGCTGTTCTGAAGCAGCTCCTCAGGTATTTATGTTAATAAGGAGACTTCATTTAGCTCCCTTTTCAGTTCCACCGGGGTAGGGAATGATTCCGGTCCATGTTCCAAGATGACTTCCGCTAGCAATAAAGCAAACGAATCAAGAAATGATGAGTAAAGGAAAAGGTACTCGAGTATGGCAAACAGAAAACGAGTTTAACGACAGTTTTTACATGCATCTTACTACTTGCGACTCAAACAGTTCCTATGATTGTTAAAAGCCACATGAAACAAAAGTTAAATGAGGCTCAATATGTACAGATAACGAGTAAAAACTAGTCACATAGAATTCTCTTTGAAATTTGCCATATTCCCAAAGAATAATGCCCATAAAACTATTAATAGCTAATTATTGCTATGTTAGAAAAGGATGATGAATCCATCTATCTGTACCTTTTAATAATAACCAAATGAGTTGAATCTAACAATAAATTTAACACAAGTACTGAGAATTTTTTTACCTGCCGAGTCCAAAACAAGCAAATGTCCAACAAGTTACTTTGACAGTCAAAGTACACTGCTTTTCGGAACACCAGCAATTAGCCCATCACTAAACGAATCCTCAATGCTAGAGTTGGCCTTTTGCATAAGTGTATCTTTTCTAACATCATTGGATGGTGTAGGCTTCTTCACCGAGACAAAAGCAACTCTACTTTTCGAGTGTCTGTCAGTTGATTCAATGTGAGTGGACGGGTTAATCTTGCTTTCACTTAAGCTATCATTTGTGTCATTCTGCTTCTCTTTATTGAATTCGGAAAAGACCACATCAAATGTATCTTCAATATTACTGGACGTGATTTGTGACTTCATATTCTTGGAATCTGCCATATCGACCGCAGGCTCATCATCTGCACCGATCATGAGAATCTCAGGTAAGATAACAGCATTTGTGGAACAATAAGGTCTAATATATGAATCGGACTATATGAATGTGCTATACAGCATAGTGACATTACTTTGAGCTTAATGCCTTGATTGGTACTAAATAAAAGTAAAGAAAAGTAAAGAACGCACCTTCAAGAAAAGCTTCTATGCTAGAATACTTTACAGTGGAAGTAATAGGTGGCATATCTTGAGCTGTAATCTCGACCTCATGGGTCCTCTCAATTAGCACAAACTTGTTTGTTTCCCATATGCATTCAAGGGTGATCATTTCCCCGGGTTTTGGATAGTACTCTCTAAAAACTTGCATCAATTGACAATATACTAGTCTGCTTAAAATGCATCATACATGGAGCAAAGAAAAATTGGTCAGACTAACAAAGAAGTGGAGATGTTAGTTGACTGTATATAACAAATTATACCACTAAATTTACATAGTTTATTGTGTATAACTAAATATACCACTAAATTACATAACTTACATCAACTCCTTGAATTATTTTTATTGATTGTCGTTTGTTGGAAATGGAAGAAACGGCGTTGAAGACTGATACAACATCAAGCAAAATCTGCATGAAAGAACAAACTCAACTCAAATAATTGATAACGGATACCAGAAAAATAACTTGCCCATTAGTCTAAACGTAAAATGAAAAAAGAAAAGAAAAAAGAAACTAACTTGTTGAACCAAGACTCGCAAACGAGCTATTACGGCCAAAACTGTGACTGAGAAACCCATGAAGAACGATTGTGCCAGCAACGTCGAAATCTTACTTCACATAGTGAAAGGGAGAACATCAGCAGATAACACAAAGGTTATTAAGGTAGTTGTCACATAGTATTAACCTATTTCTGTTATTTGCATGATGATGAATACACGAACCACTTATCTACTAATAATGCAGCACTGTCAAGCTTCTGACTATACAGTGCCTCTACCAGCTAATAAAGAATGAGGGTTAAAGATGAACTACGCAACTAGCGTGGTTGGAGTGTAACTTAATACAAGTTGATCAATCTACCTTATAAGGAATTGCAAAAGTAATTAAATGGACTTACAAATAGAAGCAGTCTCATTATAGATGCATGTAACTCATTGAGCTTACAAGATCAATTTCTCAAGGACACTGAATCCAACCTAAGTGTCTAATCGACCACCATCAGTAAAATGAACAGTAACTAGCCGTACCTAGCAGCTTTCAACATAGGCTCGATCATCTGCAGTAAAAAATAAAGGATGTTTCCAACAATGAAACTATAAAAAAGTAATTTAACACAACTGTGAAAATAGTTCAAAGTCACACTCGCATAATTTTTCCTTTTTATAGAGAAAAAACATATCCTCACCTGCGAAAGCAATCGTGCAGCACCCAAAAGCCTCTCCATAAAGTTATACTTTCCTACGTCACGCATTGACTTCTTCTTTAAGCTGCAAAAACATTGCCGAATTGAACAATCAACACCTTCTAATCCAATACAACACCTACTCCCATTCCTATGAAAGTATGAGACGTAAAATTACAACCTAAGCTGAAAAAAGAAAATACCTTTCCAAAGCAGACACCTTCTGCTTGGGTTTCTTTCCATCAATCATGTAAAAACACTGTGTGAGAATCTCCTCAAGCCTGACTGATTGCAGCAGCCTCAAATCCCTCCTCACCTACAATCCACCAAAAAAATCCTGAATAACAAAACTAATAATTTCTTCAAACCATAAACCCTATATTCTCAAATTTAATACATAAATGGACCAAGTAACCAACCTTCATCAGATACTGAAAGTAGGATCCCCTACTATGCTGATTCTTGTTCTTGTAAACAATTCGTTCTAAAATAGCGTATTCGGATTGAAGCTGGGTCAACAAAGAATTCAACCGCTCCTCAACCCCACCGTCGCCCTCCTTCGAAGCCATAATCTCGATTCGATCCGAAGCCTCTGTTCTCGGCGCCCTGGTTATATGATTTACAAGAAACAGGAAGAGTAATCTCACCTCGATACTTATGAGAACTCCAGAAACCGATGATGTGTTAGCTATAGTTAGGATCCGGCAGGTGTGGGCGACTGGGGCTGGCTGTATGGTCGCGCTGCGGCCTGATGGGTATCGAGTGTCGCGGAGAGGGCAATGCAGGGCACGGGTTGGGGAGCTGCGGACGGGCAAAGGGAGGTGCGGAGGATGGATGCGGATCTGCGGAGGAGGGCTGCGGGGGTGCTGGAGAGCTGCGGGGGTGCTGGAGAGCTGCGGACGGGCAAAGGGAGGTGCGGAGGAGGGCTGCGGGGGTGCTGGAGAGCTGCGGAGGATGGATGCGGATCTGCGGACGGCTGCTGGAGGGTGGTTGGAAAGCTTCGGGGGAGATTAGGGAGAAAAGAAAAAGAAATCAGGCGTGGGTTCGAATTGGGGGAGATGAGCTGGCTCGTTTGCACCTTAGAACGGCAGTTCGTGTTTTGAACCGCTGGTTCCATTCGGACCGACCAACTCAGAGGGGGATGAATTTTGCCCAGACGCTCGGTTGCCTTTTGAACTCCCGATTCCATCCTCACACCGTGCCTCGAACGGTCGGCTCTATTATGAACCGACCAACTCAGGGAGTGGACGGAATTTGCCAAGACGCCCTGTTGTCTTTTGAACCCCGGTTCCATCGTCCAAACCGGCGGTGTAAGTGAAATCGCCGGTTCTGGTATGAACTGTCGGTTCAACCATGAACCGACCAACTCAGTGCCTGCATGCCTCTGAACTTGAACCGACGGTTAATTCCCCAAACCGCCAACTCCGAGCCGATCGATAAACCATGCTTTTGTTCGGTTCTGACTTTGGACGTTTGTTTGACTCTTTAAACTTTCGAATTTGATAGTGATGTAAACTAAAAAGTTGTAACCCTTCGTGTTAACTTTCCAATAATATATGACACGTTTCAATTGGATAACAATAATATGCTCGGCAAGCCTTTGATGACGAATATGTCAATCTGCCCATTCTTGGTATTTATTCGTTCGAATCTTGTGGCTTGTTGAGAATATGCACTTGAGAATTTGTCCCACATCGCCTGAGAAATGGAAGAAATACTAGTATATCTTGGGTTACATCACCATGACTCACAAGCCAAAGTTTTTGAGTCATAAAGGAAGTGTAAACCGGAATATCTAGTTATTTCCACATGGTATCAGAGTCACGGCGTGCGGTCCGGGTAAGTATGCGATTGTGGGACGCGCCTCTAAGCGCGCCAAGTGTATGCCGAGACACCCATTTGCCGGCAGCGTGGGTTGACCCATAGTGGGAGTCGCGTGTTGCGCACCTACGCTGACCGGTTATGTAGGTAAAAACCTGTGTGAAGGGCAGTCGCGATAAACACACCTACTAATTGCCGCTAAATTAGCGAGCTTTCGGGAACACGTCCAACTTCCCAAGTGAGGAGGAGTGTTGAGAATATGCACTTGAGAATTTGTCCCACGTCGCCTGAGAAATGGAAGAAATGCTAGTATATCTTGGGTTACACCACCATGTCTCATAAGTCAAGATTTTTGAGTCATAAAGGAAGTGTAAACCGGAATATCTATTTATTTCCACATGGTTTTCTTCATTTTGCTTCAAATAGACTACGAATATATTATTTGACCTGAAAGAAGAGGAGAATGATAAAAATATATTAAAAAGTACGGGAGACGAACAAAATTCGTCATGGAGAAAATGAATAATCGATAACTAAATTGACCGATCATGTAAGTTGCCTTATCTTGACGTCTTCATTCATCTTCAGTAGCTTGTTTATGCTGTAGCCAACCCATCTACTACTAGCTATATTGTTCAGGGCCATCTCTATCTGATTGACGTGACCTTTATCTTTTCATTTTCCTCTGACGTGGTGTTGGTCCTATTTAATGGGAAGTGCTCTTCCCACCCTCTGATGATAAAATCTATCAGACACATTTATCCACATGCTCTCCTCATTTCACTTAATTACACTTAATTAATATTATATCTTTAATTAAGTATTATATATTATTTAAAATTCAATTAAATCATAATTAAAATTCAATTAAATAATAATTAATATTATAAATTAATTTTACCATAGTTATTTATTATTATTAATCAGAAAATATTCTATAATAAATGATAAGACCTTCGAAATCCCCATGGTCTTGCACTGCATTCTATGTTAATAAACACAGTGAACAGGAAAGAGGTCGTCCCAGATTGGTTATTAATTATAAGCCTCTGAATGTTGCTTTGAAATGGATTCGCTATCCGATCCCGAATAAGAAGAATCTACTTGATAGATTATTTGCTGCACTCATCTTTTCTAAGTTTGATTTGAAATCTGGTTACTGGCAGATTCAAATAGATCAAAAAGATGTTTATAAAACTGCTTTTAATGTTCCATTTGGACAATATGAATGGACTGTTATGCCTTTTTGGTTGAAGAATGCCCCTTCTGAATTCCAGAAGATTATGAATGATATTTTCACGCCATACAGTGATTTTATAATTGTTTATATTGATGATATCTTAGTCTTTTCTAAGACTCTTGAATTGCATTTTAAGCATTTACGCATATTCAAACAGATTATTATCAATAATGGTTTAGTCATATCTAAACCTAAGATGGCTTTATTTCAGCCTACTGTCAGATTTTTAGGTCATAATATAGATAAAGGAAAAATTATTCCTATTGATAGGTGTATTGATTTTGCAAGTAAATTTCCAGATGTGCTAACTGATAAAACACAATTGCAAAGATTTCTTGGCAGTCTAAATTATATTTCTGCTTATTATAAGAACCTTGCAGAAGATGCTGCTCCGTTATATGATAGGCTTAAGAAGAAACCTATAGCTTGGTCTGATGTGCATACCAATGCAGTTCGAAAAATTAAGGAAAAGGTTAAATATTTACCTTGTTTAATGCTTGCTAATGCTAATTGGCTTAAAATTGTTGAAACTGATGCCTCTAATATTGGCTATGGAGGAATTCTACAACAGATAGATCCTATTACAAAACAAGAATATCTTGTTCGTTTTCATTCTGGTAAATGGAATAATGCACAGCAAAATTATGCTACTGTTAAAGAAATTCTTGCCATGGTGAAATGTATTTTGAAATTTCAGGATGATTTATATAATCAACATTTTGTGATTAAGACTGATTGCAGAGCCGCAAAATTTATGTTCGAGAAGGATTTCAAGCATGATGTTTCGAAGCAAATGTTTGCTCGTTGGCAGGCTCATTTGGCCCCTTTTGATTTTGAGATTCTTTATAAGAAGGGAGAAGATAATTGTCTTCCTGATTTTCTTACTAGAGAATTTTTACAGAACTAATATGTCTCTGTTTGATTTTGCAGAGATGTCCTGGCAGGACGTGCCGCCCTCTCATAGAGGTGGACGTTATTCTACTCCTTATAGAGGAGGTAGAGGTCGTGGTAGACAGTCAGAACATATTCTGGCTCAGCATGGCAACCAGAGGCTAATAGCCGCTGATCTCTCACATGATCGAGAGTATCAGGAATTTCTTGCTTATAAGAAGCAACAGCAACGAGGAGAATCTTCCTCTTCTTCGGTTATACCGAGTCAGGAGCAAATAAGCTCTAGCTATGCAAATATACTTGCATCTGATGAAGCTGACTCCAGCAATGCTGGATTTATTTTGAGTAATACTCAAAGACTTATTATTCTCTTGGAGGAGAAGGATTATTTATGGCTGGATGAGCCATGGAGACTTATGTCCAAATATTTGGAGGAAGAATCGTTCCCAAACCGGACTTATAAGTCCCGAAAATATTATGAAGCAATATTGACTTCAAATGGCTGTGAAATTCGCCATTTCACTACAGTCTCTCCGGAAGTTTATAACTTCAGTAAGATTGTTATTAAACGTGTTATATCCGTTCATGATTGGGGATTTTCTCCTCAGAAAATCAGGGATTATTCTTTTGGCCCTGGGAAACCCTCTATTAAATACAATTATTGGGATTATATTGATGCATTTGATAATGCATTTCTTTACGAGAATCCGACCCATAAGCACTCTTGGTTTATCAAGATTTGTGCGGATGTCTCAAGGACAGAGATACCTGTCTGGTTCGTGTATTGGTGGCAATTCTATGGTGCCAAGGAAGACATTCTTCCAAAAAATTATTCAGACCAATTTGTATTATGGGAAAAATATTCTCCCAAGGCTAAAGAGTTGGATGAGAAGGACGCAACTGCTGGATTTTGTCCCAAAGAATTATATTCTCTAAGGTTTTTCATGGAGTTCTCCATTCCCTGGATTTGGAGGTGGGAACCTGTGTTCCAATATTCGCCAGAAGGGATGCCCTGTCTGAAAAGATTTGCTTATAGCAAGTTCTGGGATAAAATGCTGAAGACGGACCCAGATACTAAGAAACCCTATGGGGATAGCACTCTGTGCCAAATGACGACGCAAATTGCAGCTTTTGAGACTAATGCCAAGGCTGAAAAAGAGAAGGCCTATAGCCGTTTTAGTTTTAAGTTTGCTGAAAAATCTTCAGAGTTATCAAAAGAAGAAATGATAGAGGCGTATCTATCTTCCCTCAAGAAGGATATCTTCCATATTGATGAGTCAAAGTCAGATGCATCCATGCCATCTGCAAAATTAGGCGAGGATAAGGAGTCACAAGCTAGTGACCAGCTGGATGATTTCTTCGACACTATTCGGCACACCATTCTGGACAAAGTCTTGGAAGAAGACATGTCAAATGCTGCTAGGACGTATATGGCCCAGAAGAAGGCAGACAAAGGAAAGGATAAGATGTAGCCAGCTTTGTGGACTTTCTGAAGCAAGTGGAGAATAACTCCTTGGACGTTTCCTGCGTTCTGGCGTACTAAAGCCAAAGGAAAATTATATTGTTCCCCGCTGTAACATAATCGAGTCTGTAAGTCGTGTGTGGGTCCTTCTTCTGTCGGTCGTTGTGCGTTGTTTTTAAGTTTGGTTTGGGTTTTGTAGTAAGGGGGTTCCGAACTCTGGAGTTCTTCACTTCTCTCTCTAGCACTCTCCCTGTAATTTCAAGCTTGGAATAAAATTTGAGTTTTCGATTTGGCCGATCAACAAAATTTCTGTAAGTTTTCTTTACTTCTGTTTGTGAATCTGTGTGTCTGTGTGGCTGGAGATGACTAGCCGTCTCGGCTAGGCGTCTCTGGTATGTGAAGGTTCTGCGCTGTGAATCGTAGTTGTCTGCTATGTTGATGGCTGTGTTGTTGTGTTCCTGTCTGGTGCTGGTAGCTGGTTCTTCATGTTTCTCTGCTGTTTCAGTTTCGGGTTGATTTGTTTTTATAAGAAATCTTGACAAGTTGCTGACTTAGACTTTGGGTTAGTTGGTTTTAGGACAGGCCTAGACATAAGATGATTTTAGGACTGGATTCTCCGCTGTATTTTGCCCGTGTGAGCCGAGGATGGCGTTTGAGGGTGTTTTCGTGCGGGTTGGTCTCAGTTCCTTTAGGATTCTTATGTTCTAGTGACAGTCTGATGAATCACAGTAATTTTGACACTTTTGTCATCCCCATAATGTTTGAGTGAGCATCTGTTTGAAGAGCTCTTTAGAGAACATTTCTGCTCTAGCCTGAATCGCTTAGGTGCTTGTCCGAGCAAGCTAATCAGTGCCTGTATTTGGTATCAGAGCCATGTGGCATCGATATGGTAGTAGATTATGGTTTACAGTGAAGACTTTCACATACCAGACATTATACATGAATTTCCTACACAGAAAACATTCTGTGAAGAATAGATTGAAGGAAGAATATGACCTTCCTCAGAACTTAGATGAATTGAATCGTTGGACAATTCCTAGAGTGGAACCTAGTCTTATATATAAACTAGGAGCATTTGAGAAAATAGGTCTCAAACAAGTAGTTAAAACTACAGAGGAAACCATTCCCATTAATGCCCAAGAGCTGACCGTTAAACTGTTAGATGAGATGGATATTCTGTCATACAGAAAAGAGTATAAATTTCTTCATATTGGATTAGTGCAGATTGCATTTAAACCCCTCACTCTTGAAGGTTTACCTGAGAGCTTTATTGCAGCCCTTAGGGATGCTAGAAACCTTAATTGGAAACAATCCTTAATAGGAATTATTCAGACAAGTTTGGCCCATGGTCCAGTATATTTTGATGTATATCCGAATTTACAATTGTCTTTGACAGATTCTAATATTTTAGATTCCCTTACGTTGAGTGTTAAGACTCATGGTTATCATTATAAACCAGGCTCTGAGGTTATGGCTATATGCTATAGGATTTATTATAAACCCTTATATACCTTAAACCTCATGTGTAAGAGAGTTGATAAACCATACGAGAGCATATAAACTAGGAAAGATGAGTGCATCAAATAATCTATCAAGTAGATTCTTCTTATTCGGGATCGGATAGCGAATCCATTTCAAAGCAACATTCAGAGGCTTATAATTAATAACCAATCTGGGACGACCTCTTTCCTGTTCACTATGTTTATTAACATAGAATGCAGTGCAAGACCATGGGGATTTCGAAGGTCGTATCAGTTTTTTATCTACCAGATCTTTTATTTCTTGTTTACATAAATCAAGATATTCTTTATTCATCTGACAAGGTCTAGCCTTGGTAGGAATTTTATCTTCAGTAAAATCATCTTCATATGGAAGAGTAACAATATGTTTTTTCCTATTCCAAAAAGCATTAGGCAAATCACTGCAAATATCAGCAATAAACTCATTTTTAAGGGTATTTATTTTATCCTGAAGTTTAGGATTTTTAAGTGTATCCTCATTAGTAAGTTCTTGAAGTTCCTGTTTCAGGAAGTTCAATTGGTTTTGTTTCGCAAGAACTGTATCATAAACCTGATGCAATGCCTTAGTAAGAGGCTCAGTTCTAAATTGTAGGAAAATATTTTTTCCTCCATATGTTCCTATGATTCCGGAACTATCAACTTTTGTCAGAGGATACAACTTCGTAAGAAAAGGGGTACCAAGAATAACCTGGTTAGAAATATTCTTGGCTAATAAAAAGATAGTTTGAATACAAACTCTATTCACACAAATTTTGGCTTTCGGTAGTTTATAGCTAATATCTAATTTATCTCCTCCTGCATGAGAGAGAGTATGAGTAGTTTTATAAAAATATTTAGTAGGTATCAAACCTTCCTGGATAACATTCAAATCAGCACCACTATTAACAAGTGCAATCAAGTCTCGGGAATAATACTCTTCTATTAAGAGTTTAACCTGGATATGCCATTTCTGAGTGATAAACATCTCCAGAGTAGAAAGAAAATTTCTGTGAGACTCCATTTTATCTAACTCCAAGAGGGGATCTGTTATAATAACCTCTTTTCCTTTCTCCATTCGAGAAATTCGTTGATCAAGCTTTTTATTCTCAATTTTCAAATCTCCAATCTCTTTCTTAAGATTGTCAATCTCAATATGTAAATCATAACTAGTAGTAGGAGTTTCTATTAACTTCCTATCTCTAATTCTTTTATAAACCTCAGACATAACATAAGGGTCATTGGTTCTCATATAAGGAGAATGCTGGGGTGGTGGTGTTGAAGATTCTCCACTCTCACCAATCTGGTCAATAATCTGAGATCTAAGAGTAGGGTCTTTAATCATTTTCAAAAGACCTAAAGCAGTATGCTGATCAAGCACATTGATTGATAGATCTTGAAATTGAGATTGAAGTCTATATAAGGCTTCTTCCTCTGAATTCCTCTTAATTTTACCATAGTTATTTATTATTATTAATCAGAAAATATTCTATAATAAATGATAGTAAAAAATTAAAATAAAAATGCAACATGTAGCAATTTTTAAAAAAATTATATTGTATTTGATTTACAAATTTTTTTTAATAGAACTCATAATTAGGAGTGAGTGAATAACTAAATAAACAAAAATTTCCATTATAGTAAAATATTTTTTAGATAAATTGTATTTATGATTTATATTTAGAAAATAATTTCATTTTATTTAGGGCGAATAATAATTTATTTCGTTTAATTAATAATATGTTATATATTCAAATTTAAATAATTGCGTTATATGTTTACTGATTATATTATATATTTAATCAATATTTCCTCCAAATTGTGCTCCTGGAGGCTCCGTGCTTGTGATTTCGCGCCATAAATCAGCATGTATCTTATATGAAGATGCCCATCCTTTAGCTTTGTACGATGAATGATCCCACCACCACATTGGTACATGTGGCACCGGATGATAAGAGTGTAAAAAAAGTTACACGAAACACAAAATAGACAACTCACTATAAAATAGATTCATACATAATTTTTAATAAAAAGTAGTAATATTAATTTATGTATTATATATATGTTGAGTATAACTTAGTTTTTGTTTAATCAATAACGTATTCATATTTAAAAAAATATGTGTTATATTTAATTTATAGTTGAATTGCTGATAATATCTCATTAAATTATATATATATATATATATTATATTAATGTTAATTTATAAATAGTTTTAAATCAATAAATAATTTTTAATTGTTATGTTTTAAAAATAAAAGAAATATTCATTATCAAAAATTAAAAGAATTATAGTGTATGGGGGTATGTACATATGAGTTAGGGTAGGTAGAACTTTAGAGGTATAATGAGAAAGACACGTGGGATCCACGGAGGGGTGTATGGCAGGTGGAGTGTGAGGAGAACGACCCTATTTAATACTTGGAATAAGGTAGATTGAAAACTACCAATGGAAGGAATCATCGGCAACCAATTAGACTTTTGTACTCTTTTGTGATTTATATTTAGAAAATAGTTTCATTTTATTTAGGGCGAATAATAATTTATTTCATTTAATTAATAATATGTTATATATTCATATTTGAAAAATTGTGTTATATGTATATTGATTATATTATATGTCTAATCAATATTTCCTTCAAATTGTGCTCCTGGAGGCTCCGTGATTGTGATTTCAAGCCATAAATCAGCATGTATCTTATCTGAAGATGTCTATCCTTTAGCTTCGTACGATGAATGATCCCACCATTACATTGGTACATGTGGCACCGGATGATAAGGGTGTAAAAAAAGTTGCACGAAATACAAAATAGACAACTCACTGTAAAATAGATTCATACTTAATTTTTAATAAAATGTAATATATACATATTAAAAGAATTATAGTGTATAGAATATTTATTTAAAAAATTAAAAGAATTATAGTGCATAGAATATATATATATATATATATTTGTTTGGAATAGGTATTTTAGTAGGGTATAATGAAAAAAAAAAATGGGATAGAGGGGTGTATGTAGCCATGTAGGTGATGTGTGCACGGTGTGAAGAGAATGACCTTTAATAATGTGTTTTATTCAATAATTGAAAATTTAAATTTGGAGAGGAATTTTCTAGTAGCTTCGAACAGGATTGATTTGTTTACCGTATGAAATTGATTATCTCAATATCTTTGATCCCCAATTTCGGATCGCACTCTCCGATTTCACTCAATTAGGGCTCTGAAATCGCAATTTGAAATCCAGACAGGGTGAATCAGCCTGTTGGAATTTCCGTTTTTGAGCCCCGGGGTTTGAATTTGAGATAGTGGTGTGAAGTGGGTGGATTTCAAATTAGGGTTTTGGTCGAGAAATGGGGAAAGGAGGTGGATGCATGCCGAGCAAGAAGAGGACGCCGACAGGCGTTACGGAGGAGTTGCCGTTGCCTGCTGAGGAGAGCGTGTACGGCGAGGAGGTTAGTTCGGTGGTGGAGCAACGTCAGCAGCTGCGTGAAGGATCAGTTGAGAAGCTGAGGATTTTCATCGTGTTCTACTCGATGTACGGACACGTGGAGGGACTGGCGCGGAGGATGAAGAAGGGAGTTGATGGGGTTGAGGGAGTGGAGGCTGTGCTGTTTAGGGTTCCGGAGACGCTGCCGAATGAGGTGTTGGAGAAGATGAAGGCTCCAGCTAAGGATGAGACCATTCCGGAGATCACTGCGGCTGAGCTGGCGGCAGCGGATGGGATATTGTTTGGGTTTCCAACGAGGTATGGTTGTATGGCGGCACAGATGAAGGCGTTTTTCGATTCGACGGGGCAGTTGTGGAAGGAGCAGAAGATGGCTGGGAAACCAGCTGGATTCTTTGTGAGTACTGGGACACAGGGAGGTGGCCAAGAGACTACATGGTAACCTTTTTTCTTCTTCTTATTCATGAGTTTCACATTCCTAAGTGGTCACTTGTAGATGCAAATGTTGCTACTCTAATTTATGGTTGAAATAATTGTCCAAGCTCCGGTCAATGCTGAACTCTTGACTGTCTCGCATATTTGCCATCAATTTAGCTAGTTAAATTTTTTTAGCTGACTTTACAATGTTTGCTTGATTTACTGGGTGTTTGTTTCAGTTTTGTGTGGCTATGCAGGCTTTAGTGAAATTGGCACTGAGTATCTAACTTATGGAGCTTGTGTGCTGGTATTTAGGCTACTTAAAGGACTTTAATTAATGGTCATCAATTCATTTTAGGATTATGGGATACTGAATCTGGTGCATTTGTCTCAGTTTGTCGTCCAAACAATCATTGAGTTTTCTTGGTAGCCAAATAAATGTGTAGTTTCTAATTACATCTGTAGCTTCTTTGTATATGTAGCTTCTCGTGGTCTGGAGATTTTGAAATTGAATACATGAATAGTGATTTATCTGAATTAATGCATTTTAATCAGTGTGTCTGTGTTACATGAGTTATGCAGATATTACGATTTACAAGAATATTTGTGTGATTTTGTGCATGAACGATGAATATTTGTTGATCATATGATGAGTTGGATCAACAGCCAGAGCTTAAGCCTTGTGATTGGCTCATCATCTAACTGAAGTCATTTCTGTTTGCTTAACCAAAGTTTTGTATGAAATTGGTGCGTTGTTTAATGTGGGATTGAGGCATATACCCTTGTTGAATGCCTCTAGATTGTATGTTGCATAAGTCCATATTTAAATGCCCTTGATTCATGTCAATCTTTTGACGATTGCTTTCGCCTGTTGCAGTTGGACCGCAATCACTCAATTAGCTCATCACGGCATGCTCTTCGTTCCCATCGGCTACACTTTTGGAGCTGGCATGTTCAAAATGGATACCATCCGCGGAGGAACTCCCTACGGTGCTGGAGTCTTTGCTGGCGATGGCACACGAGAAGCAAATGAAGCAGAACTAGCACTCGCAGAACATCAAGGAAAGTACATGGCTGCAGTCGTCCAGAGGCTTGCTCGCCCAGTTTCAACCTCATCTCCTCCATATGCCCAACCTTGACACCTTCTGGCCTCAAATGTTCCCATTTTCAACTCTTTTACTTCATTTTTTTTCCATTCTCCCACTTCACATGTTGTCCGAAATAACAGGCTACTGTTTCAGCCTAAATTTCAGGAAATCTGTTATATTCCCATTTGAGATGTTGATTTCTATTCAAATTTAAATTTGTTTTCTTACGCATTTGTGAGAGATGAGGAATTGCCTGAAAGACAAAACGACATATAGCAAAGGGTGAAACGCAGAAGGTCAAATCAAACAATAGGCAGCAAGCATTGCGTGCGATACGAAAGCAGATTTTTTTGTCACTTCATTTCCAACTCATTTGGTCTCTCTCTCTCTCTCGCTCGCTCGCTCGATTCGAATTCCAAATCATCGAAACGATCGACGAAAATGGCGGACGTGCTGGCTTCCGTCCGCTCACTCATGTCTTCCCACTCACCGCCGCTCGACGCCTTGGTTGTGCCTTCCGAAGATTATCATCAAGTACAACTTCGTCTTACTGTCTTTCTCTCTCTCTGAAAATTTTTCGTCAATAATTGATCGTATTTTGCTTCGTATCGTGCAGTTGTGTCTGATTAATTTTGGAGAATCATTGATCGGATGTCTCTCTGTAGTGTTTCTGTTCTTGTTGGTCTGGATGAGTTTTATTGATCAATTGATGATTGTGTCATCTGCGAATTGTGGAGTTATATTACTAGTTATATTCTTTTCCAGGTTATTTTTATCAGCGATCGAATGTTTTTATTTGGATGAGTGTGTCTGAACATGATTGGCAGGTTTTTATTGATTAGAGATTTATAGGTGAATTTTTGGCTTATTTTGTTAGTAGATTTGGAGTTAGGCAGCTTGGCTGGTGGTGTATTTTTGTTTATAGGCGTCTGGGTTCCATTTGAGCTATAGTTCTGATTTATTTTTTGTTTCATTATTCTTTTCCAGAGCGAGTATGTTTCAACTCGGGACAAGAGGAGGGCTTTTGTTTCTGGATTTACTGGAAGTGCTGGTTAGTTCATACTGATGAAAAACTGTATATGCTGTATATTTTATGAAGCTTCTTGGTAAGTATCACTTTCAAGTGTTAATTGGTTATTGTTTGTGTAATATGAATGGACTAATACTCATGGGCGGTACGTCTTGTTAGTTTACGCATTTGACCGGTCGATTGAGAAGACTGACTTATTTACTTGAATTCTGAAAGGGTTTGAAGTGAGATAGCCAATGCTTTGTGCCTAAGCAGTTAAATACTTATAGAAACTCAGGATCTGGTGTGTACACTATACCAATGATTCTAGATTCAGATTGTCAGGGGGAAACTCCAAATGAACATCTCGAATAACTCTAATGCTATTTGGTGATGTTTTTGGACTGTTAGTTTCGGAGAAAATAGCACCCTAGCTATATATGTGTCATTAATACTTGTAGGTTGCTGCCTAGCTTACAGTCTCCTTTCATGCAGATGCATGTACTTGTATAAAAAACAGAATATGACGTATGATTATTTCTTTTATCAGTTTCTTACAAGTTAAATTTATTTTCAGGTTTGGCTCTTATAACGATGAATGAAGCTCTGCTTTGGACCGATGGACGTTACTTTTTACAGGCGACACAACAGCTTAGCGAGCAATGGAAGCTCATGCGTATAGGAGAAGACCCAGCTGTTGATATTTGGATGGCTGACGTGAGCCTCTTTATAAATATTTCTTTTTGTTACTTGTAGTCATATATGTATCGATTTTCAAATAATATGATTCTAATATATGGATCTTTGACAAAAGGTGACCTCTTACTTCTGATAGTGATAGTGATAGGTCTCCTGGTCATTTTAATTCCTTTCATATGTTTGTCAACTGCCCATAACACAAATAATTAAGAATCTCGTTCCTCATATCTATGCTATGTATCCATTAGTTACTTCTTTGGTATATCTGACGTCACCTAATAAATGAGACATGATAGTATGTTTTCTCATTTTCTTGATTCTTTAGTTCACAAGAATTATTATCGATCGTCATGACAGACTCAATTATTGCTCAACGATCAACGATTACTAGCCGCATGTGATTACTTTACTTAACATTTTCCCTTTAACTCATAGAATCTACCGGAAGGTGCCACAATTGGAGTGGATCAATGGTGTGTGTCAGTGGACACTGCACAAGTCTGGGAACGAGCATTTTCCAGGAAAAAGCAGAAACTCATCCACACACCAAAAAACTTGGTTGATGAAATTTGGAGTGATCGTCCACCAGCTGCCACTAATCCTGTTGTCATTCATCCTATAGAGTTTGCTGGAAAGTCCGTGACAGATAAGTTAAAGGACTTGAGAGGAAGACTCACTCAGGAGAATGCTAGGGGTATAATTGTTACGACGCTCGATGAGGTTATTTAATTTCCTTTATTTTACAATTCATTGTAATGACCAATATAAGCATTTGTACGGAATATTATTTGGGTTGCATTATTCAGGTTGCTTGGCTATATAATGTGCGTGGGAGCGATGTTTCATACTGCCCTGTTGTGCATTCATTTGCTGTGGTCACAGCTAGTTCTGCCTTCTTTTATGTGGACCAACGGAAAATGTCTCCTGAGGTTAGTACCTTCTCCTATTGCTATATCTTTCTTCTTTTTTTGTGGTCTTTTTATGGTTTTAACCCAAAAGGAGCTTACAAGACTTGATCTCTTAGTCACACACAACACCAAGTCACGAGCCAAGGTACATATGATTTTACATACCAAGGAGGCTAGGGCTTAAATGTTATATGAAAAAGTGTTAGACTGACTTGTATAACTGTAAAAGAGAATATCAAATAAAAGATAAGAACAAATTTGAGTAAATTCTCATCTCTCTCTCTCTCTCTTGGCCTCTTCCCCTTTTCTCTCCCACTTTCCTATTCTCTGTAAACTCAAATCTGCTTCTCTACTCTTCAGTTTCTCATATCTGCTCAAAACTGCTGCAAACTCTCAGATTTTCAGCTTAGGATCCTACCTTGTTTTAACAAATTGACGAGTATTCGCCTATTCGGTAAGCAAGGGCATTAATTTACCAGCATATTTCATGAATTCTGAAATTCCCTTATCATAACTGAACAAGAGGCATTGCTAGTAGTAATGGATATTTGTTTTTTTAAAGGGGTGATTTCATAGATAAAAAAAATAGAAGTTGCATAACTAAAACACCCAGATACACTAAATCAGCCTGCTACGACAAGCAGCTCAAACATTGTGTCCCTCAACAGCCAGATAGCCTAATACTATTAATAAAAAAGATAAACTGGGTCCAAAGAGACTCCTGCCATTCATTTGGTAATTTTCATCCTTCCCATCCATACAATAAATATCTGTCGCCGAAGGATTCTTTTGTGACCAGCGCACTTCTTCATCATCAGGCCCCATGTTATGTTTCTAATAACCCTTTCTTCCTCTGGATGATAATGATTACTTATTTGGGTTTTTCCATCATTCTTATCTTAGCACATTTTTCCATAGTGGCGCTGAGGATGCAGAAATCCTGATAGGGTGGCATTACGGATTCTTATTTTTTATTTTTATTTTTGTAAATATAAGGTTATATATCCTTTCAGGGCCTTAAAAGGCTAGACTGAGCTTTACAAAAAAACTCTACAAGAAGAGTTACACTAATTCTGACAAAATGCGGAATTAAGAGTAAGAATTACAAAGCTTTCCCTATGGATTCTGCCAGATTCTCTGATTACAATCTTCTTTACCGTAAGCTGCTGGATGCTCACTGATTCCCTAGCTTGTTCATGTCTTTGTCGGTGTGATTTCCACATAACTAGTTGGATATGTTATTAGTGGATCACAGTTTTGTACTTACAGTAGTGTAGAATTAGTTTATGTTCATCCCATATAATTGAACACATTAAATAGCTGCTGTGCTATATATTTATAGATCATGATCATGCAGGCAAATAATTACATGAAAGAGAGCGGCATTGAAGTCAGAGAGTATGATGCAGTGAGCTCTGATGTGGTCTTGCTTTCATCTGGTAAACTTGATGGGTCATCAGCAACAACTAAAAATGTTCAAGGAATAGATCCTGAAGACATGCAAGTTGATCACACTGAGAATAGAGCAAATAACGGATCAAATAAAGTGGCTGAAAACCACAGCTCTGTATGGGTTGACCCTGGATCATGTTGCTATGCGTTGTATTCAAATTTGAATTCCGAACATGTTTTCTTTCACCAGTCACCTTTAGCCCTTCCAAAAGCCTTAAAGGTAATCAGTTAAACTTTCGACATGTACCTTTCACTTCCATCTTTGTATATCATGAACAGTGAATGACTGAGGTAACAGGCAACATTCATGCAATCTCCAGCGTCTTATCAACATCTAATTAATACGGAGAGTCAGTTACTATATCTCACATATATCAATCATTTGTATATTTTGCACTAGAACCCTGTTGAGCTGGAGGGATTAAAAAATGCCCACATCCGGGATGGGGCAGCTGTGGTACAATATCTTGCGTGGTTGGATAATCAGGTTATCCTGCCATGATTTTTGATGTGCTCATCTGAGTTTATTTTGCAGAATATACATAATTTGAATGTTACATTCAATCTTTGATGGTTATATTGTGTTGCTTCATTTCTGTGCTCATTTTTGAAATCTTAAATATTCTAGGTTGCTGGCGAAGTATGACTTTATTACTGCATTATATGTAACTAATACATCAATAACTTATCAGATTTGTGCAAGTGAACAGTCATAAATATTTCTCAAATGCTGAATAATGATCCAATACAAAGTGATCATTTTTTGTATCATTTGCAGATGCAAGACATTTATGGGGCTCCTGGTTACTTTTCTGAAAGTAAATTTAATGAGAAAAAAATCACGTAAGCTCTATCCACACATAGTAATGAACACTTGTGCAGATACACACACATTTTACTTGTACACACACTCATATCCACACATAGCCTAACACTCGTGGGGATCCTGAATATTCTAATATTCTTTTATAAAGTTTAATCATCAGTATATGAGGTGAGGACCATCGAGTTTGTGGTTATCATCCGAACATGTTTATGATGACTATGCAGGGAGGGTAATAAATTGACAGAGGTGTCTGTCAGTGATAAGCTTGAAAGCTTCCGAGCAGCTAAAGAGGTGAATAATACCTTACTGTGTATTTATTATTTACAATGAATAATCTTTGTGATGGTCTATATTGTTGAATGTTTATGAATCACTGATTATTAGATATTTTTCTAGAATTTGTCTCAGAATTAAAGTGTGCATGACAATTTTTGTAAAATGAAAAAAATACATAACAATAATACGTTTTTGGCCTTAGGACCGTGTTGTTACTTTTGTCTCTACTTCTTTCACTATTCATGTTATAATGGATGCGATACAATCGACAAATAAAGAATAAAGAATAGACATTAGAGGAATAATCAAACACTTAGATTTAACGTGGTTCACTAACAGTCTGTTGGCTACTTCCACGGGCAGGAAGAGACATATTTATTCAGCTAGCAGAGCCTATTTTTACAGCAGGATTATAAGGGTATATATATTGCTACGATTAGAACCTAATCAGAATGAGTAAGCAAAATAGGTCCAAAATATATAACCATAGTGCAAGGCATCTTAACAAATCTCGACATTGACATGAATCTCTCACTCATAATAGATGCACCAAATGCACTAAAAAAATGTAAAACGTACTCTGACTCATTCGATACATTGACTTGAATCTTTTTTCAGATAACAAATGTATCTGATGCACTAAAGAGTGCTAGAAACAAATGTGCCTTCATCCCACATGATGCCTTAAAGGGCCATCAACAATTTCTTTATAGGTGTTCAGAAACATGTAATGCATAGCCCACCGTATCCTGAAAATCATGCCTCCTTGGAGTTTCGTCATATTGATCATTTTCATATTGGTGCTGTGATCCACTTTCACCTAAAGTGACCTGCAGCTCCACCTGTTTAGCAACATTTCCAAATTTTGAGTAGCAGTGGCAAAGCCTGTCATTATAGCCCCTTGCAGACAGTACACGATACCACGCTTCACACCTTCAGTACCATCTTAGAACCCTTGCAGACATTCAATATTCCCCCTTGCCTCTAAAACTTAATCGTTTGTTGTCTAACCGACTTATCGATATCAGATTCTTCATCATCTGTGGAATGTGCTTGACTTCGTTCAAGATGCAAAATGACCCATTATGCGTCTGTATCCTGAATGATTCTGTTCTAATTATTTTACAGACATTACCGTTGGTCATAGAAGCATTGTCTCAATTTGTCTGTTTATAAGTTGAAAATCACTTCATGATTGAACAAATATGGTAAAATGCCCCAGAATCAAGAATCCACACATATTCATAATGTGACAGTTTATTGACAAATAATGTCAAATCTTCTTCAGAATTGACGTCATATTCCGCCACAGCCTTCTTGTGGCTTTTGTACATTCATTCTTCCAATGCCCTTTCTTCTTACAGTAATTGCAGACATCGTTAGCTTTAAGAAACTTGGAGTTGAACTTCTTTGTCACTTACTCCTGATAACAACTAATCCGGCAGTCTTATTTCTGTACTTGAACCATGTTTTGTGGCATACTTCCCTATTATGAAGAGTTGATCTGACTTCCTCCAGAGACAAACCATCTTCCCAACAATAAACGAGTCCACAAAATTTTATGACTGGAGCAAAGATACCAATAAAATTAAATCAACATCCTTATCATCAATCTTAACATCAGTATTACGCAGATCGAATAATATTGTATTTAACTGGTCTAGATGATTTCTAAGAGGCATACCATCTTGCATATGCCACTGAACAGGCGTTGCTTCAAAAGAAACTTATTGGTTAAAAGACATCGATGAACCACATTTAATATCTGTGTCTGATTATTCTTCTGATGTCTGTTCTTTGTTTAGCGATTATATCACATCCGTTATAACAATTCATTTTACAAGATGGATGGGTTCGTTTTTTCTTGTGTTGTTATCAGCCAGCAATTGTCGCGTTAGTTAGAACCTAACTAGCTGCTGCATTGTCCAAAGCCCAAGGCTCTAATTGTTGGTCTTTTTACATTACCGGGGACTGAAGAGAAAATAGCTGAATACTTTTTCGCCATGTTTTAGCCACTTAATAACAGAGATCAAACATTATCATGGCCTTGATCATGGCCTTGTCATGAATTTGTTAATGGATTTCGCAAAAGATGTATAATTTGATTGTCCCTGTATTTTTCAACCGGTCAGTGATGGCTTGCTATCAACTGCCCACTAAATGCAAAAGCATCTGGTCATGAAGCTGTTACTGGACTTTGGATAATATGTATTGTTTATCAACTTGAAAATATGGGCTTGTTAAATATGTTTTTTTTATGGATTTCATATTTTATATTTTATATCATGAACTGGTTTAGAAGCTGGGATTGGACATCAGAAAGAGTACCATTTTCCTGCATACTTCTCCACATGCTGTACCTAATGATCTTTGAAGATAGAAAATTACCATATCTGTCAGGTTTTGTCACTCAGTAAATAGAGCTGATGTATAAATGCCATGATTTGCCACCATCTCTGTAACTATGAACTTTATTTGTACTGTAAACTATCTTGTTTGACTTGATCAAATCTCTCTGAAACTTGCAGCACTTTAGAGGGTTGAGTTTTCCAACAATCTCATCAGTTGGTCCAAATGCTGCAATCATCCATTATTCACCAGAGCAAACATCATGTGCCGAGCTTGATCCAAACTGCATTTATTTGTGCGACTCTGGGGCACAGGTAAATTTGGGCATTCTAGCAAACAGTTGAAGCTTTGAGAACAAGTGTTCCCTTTCCTTTCGGCAGTATTATGTTTACTAACGACACTTATTATTGGTATTGTTGTATTGTGTTTGAAGTACTTGGATGGTACCACTGATATAACCAGAACAGTTCATTTCGGATCACCTACTGCTCATGAAAGAAAATGTTACACTGCGGTGAGTCATATTATGCAATCATGGGCACTGATTATATGGTTTAGAATCTCGTCTTCCATTGATCTGTCCTATGATCATAGACGTAGTTCCACTCTTTGAGACATTCAAAAACTATGGTAACTATTTGTGTGGCACGGATCTTACGTATTTAAACAGTGAAATTGATGTTCTGTATTTCTTAGTGATCATTATAGTTTTTAAATCACATAAACTGACTGTGTGTATTGTCAAGATGACTCCATCACCAAACACTTGCAAAAAAAATACTATCATTCATAAGTGGGATCCTCAATTAGTACCATTTCCGGTATTGCAGGTTCTCAAAGGTCATATCAGCATGGGTAATGCCAGATTCCCCAATGGAACTAATGGTACAAGTTATCCTGTTCTTTACAAACTTTCCCTATTATTTTGATCATTCAATAGCTAGGCGCTTTGCAGGGACTTGGTTTTAGGAGTTTTGATATTAGATGTTGGAAACATGCAAATGAAAGAAAAATGATGAGTTTCATTTTTTTGGAGAGTGTTTACTTTATATGTTTTGCTTTGATGTCATCAAAAAAATGTAAACATGCTTGTGCAGGTCATGCCCTTGATATTCTAGCAAGAGTTCCGCTGTGGCAGTATGGTCTTGATTATCGGCATGGTACTGGCCACGGTATTGGTTCTTACCTGAATGTTCATGAAGGTAACGATTCATAAGATAAGTTAATTGCTTCAACCATTGTAGTTTTTGTAGTACTGATTGTTGCTTTGGATATGGTTTGTCATACAGGACCGCATCTGATTAGCTTTAGGCCACATGCTCGTAATGTTCCCCTTCAAGCTTCAATGACCGTGACTGATGGTTAGTATTGGTATTTTAGCTGTTACTTGAATATATTGATTGGTATTGTTTCCTCATAAGTAAACATGTCACTATAAATTTCCTCCAAAAGTATCGATTTAAGTTCCAAATTAAGTTAGACGTCGGATGGACCATGTTATATCCGAGTTTGTCAACTTGCATTACATGTTTCAAGGACTGATACGTCCATATTGACTGTCTCAGAACCAGGATATTATGAGGATGGGAACTTTGGTATCAGATTGGAAAATGTTCTTGTAGTGAATGAGGCTAATACTCCTTACAATTTTGGTGACAAGGGATACCTTTCATTTGAGCACATAACTTGGGTAAGTCTGCAAATTAACTATAACCATGTCTGTGCTTTTCTCCTTGTTTGACACTCTTACTTTTCTCCTGGATTGTATCAGGCACCATATCAGAATAAGCTAATAGATGCGAACCTCCTAACACCCGAAGAGTTGAATTGGGTGAACTCATACCATGCCAGATGCAGAGAAATTCTTGCACCACATCTAAATGAGACGGACCTTGCGTGGTTGAACAAGGCCACTGAACCGCTCTCCGCGTGAGACGAGTCAACCGGACACAATTTATTTAAGGCTTGCTTCTGTTCTGCCGTCTCCTAGGTATATCCATAATGTTTCAAATTCTGTCATTATGGATCGTTTGCCGTATTTCTTGTATCAGATTGGAAAATGCCGATTAACTTATGCACGACTCCCTTATCTCAAAATCCTTTCACAAGATTTTGTGGACATTTATACAGAATTGTTTTCTGAAACATTTTCGTAAATTGATTATATATACAAAGTGAAACATAGCTTTACAATATTAAAACAATGGTGCATCAGCTATGCACGTTGAAGTGCGGATCATGAACTTGTAACAACAGAGCCCTGGAGCGCATAGCACAGCAATTTCTTAGCAGTGAGCCTTGGAAGTTCTGAGGGTGAGCTCCAAATCATCCATTCCCACATCATGAATGATCTCGCCCTCCCACGGCTTCACCCTGCAACTGCTGAACTCAAACTCGGAGCTTTTAGCCACTTTCCCATCTACGGCTCCCTGAGTTGTCCCCTGCTGTCCTAGAGGTTTCACAAGGTTAAATGTAGGTGAAGATGGGGCTGTTGTCAGGTTGGCAGCCCACCTTCCAGAATCAACTGTTGACACATCGGACTCGTCACATTCAGGAATGGTGGTAGGAGTAAAACACCGTCTCCTCGGGGGACTAGACGGAGCAGAGGCCGCAAAGGCAGTATGTCTAGTAAGAGACTCCATCCACTCAGGTTTACGCTTCTGGGATTTATTATTTGGGGAAGATACCGGAGGTGTCACTGGCGCGCTGTTTGATATGCGCAGAGGAGGCAGCGATGCAGGAACTGAAGCCAAATCCCACAGGAAAGGAAGGAGGTAGGACGAAGGGTTAACGTCAAACCGAGTAGGACTTGGGATGGCTGATGAGGCTGGACTCGCTTGGTAGGAAGGCATAGGACTCGCAAAATTCGATGATAGCGGACTATGCTGCATAGAGGAACAAGCACTGATGTTGGTTGAATTCCCATTCATATTGGAAGCTACTGGCCTGCATCCCTGCTTCATAATATTCACACAAAAATCCAGAATCACTCATTCAGCTCATTGAAATCAAAGATCCAATTGACTACAAGAATCAATATCAGTTGAAAATTGGAACCCAAAATTCAAAGATCCAAATCAGATCAGAGATTCAACAGCAAGGAGTTTGAGGTTGAGGATCAGGAAATCAAACCTTTCTGTAAGTGGTTCCATCTTCTTCAACAACCCAACCAGCTTCAGCACACAAAGCTTTCAACACCTCATTATTGTCACAGTGCTTGGGAAGCCTGTAACTCCCCTGAGCTCTCAGCCCAGCATAAATCTTCCCAGTGATGGCTCTCCTCCTCCTCTCTCGCGTCTTGTTGTTCTCTCTCTCCTTTGCGGTCGGAAGCCTCGACGCCGGCGACACCGATCCCGTCATATTAGAAAGTCAGAAGCTTTCTTACTCCTGCGGATCAAAATTCCGATCTGGAATTGAGACTCCAGTTGAAGAAGAAGAAGAAGAAGATTTGGGAGGGATTGCTTGTGTGTGGGATTGATGAGTTATAGAAGGTTTGTGTTTTTTACTCGGAGGACAACGCACGTGCGTGAGGAGAGGCGGGAAAGCGACGTGTGGGGTCCGAAGACAGGTTGGCACGTGGGGATGCATTGCACGTGCGTGGGGAAGGGAGCGGGAGTAGTAGTAGGGGTTGAGGTTGTGGGGACAAGAAAAAAACAAAAAAATTTTAAGTTGAAAATAATAATTCTAATACGTATAAACATGTGAAATATTGGAAATCCATCGATTCAAGAGTTTAACCGATTGATTAATGATTAATTTTTTAAGGGCAATAATTATGGTTAGTGTTTGATGTGCCAAATTCATTGAACCGTGTTTCCAAAGTCTCCTCGGTTTTCATATTAACATACAACAACCCAATTGACAAAAACACATATACAAATGTGCCACTTGGAATGTTTTCTATAATAATTTATTTATTTTTATTGGATAAAAATATATTTCCAAAGTTGTATTATTGACGTCACTAATTTAGTTCTACTCCTGGACCTAGCGATAATAAGCCTGTCTAAACCAGGCCCAAAATACATTCGAGAAACTTTTTCAATCGTGTCAGTTTTGGAACGGATGGATAAATTGATCACGACCGGAGTGAGAAGGATGGATGTTAGGAGTATGGAATTATCGGTAATTATATCTATTTTGATGCAGAAGTTATAATTTATCTTCTATAAATTATAATTTATTTCGTATAAGATTTTAAAGGATGATTATATTTAACTTTTGTGATAAAATAATATGTACTAATTTTGTACGAATCTCCTATTTATAATTGTCTCTTATTAAGTTATAGCAACGTCCCAAATCGCAACGCAAAAATCACGATTAAAAAAAGGAAAATTCAGCCTTGCCACGTCATCTTCGTCCTCCTCGCGATCCCTTTCTTAGTTGATCAAATCTATCGCTTCAACGCTCGAAAACGAACCACAAACATAACCCACCGTCAACGGCAACTGCAAGTATTGATTTATTCGTTTAAATTTTTGAAGAGAGAGAACGAAAGAAGGAGAGATTTCGATTACGATGGAGCGTTTTTGTTTTTGGATTTTGATATCCGTTATTGAATATTCTCGGCGGGTGTAATTACTCCTTTGACCTTTGGTCAATGTTGGGCAAGATGGGTATAAAAATAACTGCAGATTTATTATGTGAATCTCGAGTGATGTCTTTGGTCAATGTTTGCTCAAGATCCGCCATTGATTCGGAGTAGAGATATTCTTGTGTGATTGGGTATAATGGGCATCCTGCGTTTTGGCCAGTCTAAGCATCCCTTTCTGCCTCGCAACGTTGGAGCTATGAAGTGAGTTTTAAGATTTTGGGGGTTTG
This sequence comes from Umbilicus rupestris, assembly GCA_963678935.1. Taxonomy (NCBI): domain Eukaryota; kingdom Viridiplantae; phylum Streptophyta; class Magnoliopsida; order Saxifragales; family Crassulaceae; genus Umbilicus; species Umbilicus rupestris. The sequence goes on from OY787622.1 coordinate 11,195,670, forward strand.
TGTTCATTTGATGTTTGGTTATCCAGTTGATTGTGATTGTTGGGTTTGTATTTTGTTGTTGTGGAATTGATTGGATTCATAGCCTTGTTAATGAGTACTGTTTCTCATTCTGTCCTTGAGAAACTGAAAAGTTTAGAATTTTGTTGTGGTTACATAGGACTTGTTTGTGTCTACATTTGGCTGGCCTTAAGCTGGGCCTGATTATGCAATGGAAGTTTGATTCCCGGCTCTTTGCACTTCTGATTCTTATGCATTGTTATTGCCATGAATAAGTCTACATTTGCACTGTTCAATCCCAGTGATTGGTGGTCGTTTTTTGGAGCATGTTTAATCTACAGCAAATCGGGCGAGCATTAGACATAGGACTCCCTTTTTTCAGTTTTGGTTGATGATAGTTGGCTATGACCGAATAATTTAGATTTCTGCATTCAGATATTGTTTTGGTAATAGATGAAAGTTTTCAAAATTGTTTTGTGCTGAAGTCGAATTGTGATTGTTGATATTGGCTATTTAAGAATTGCCACTTACGAATAAGTGCAATGGCTCAGAGTTCTGAGAGTGTGTTTGTCACCAAAAAAAAGTGATCGAAGTAAAATCATCTTGGCCTTACGCGTGACTCCATTGTAGTATAGAAGTTCTCTATGTATAAATTTGGTTACTGTTTGTTCTTATGTCTTTACAGTTGAATCAGAGAATGGGTAACTTTGGTAATCATTTTTGCCGAAAGCTTGCAGTAAACTGACATCAATGTTTACAGATCAACAAGAATATGTGGAATATCTCTTTCTCTAATTGTCATCAACTTGGCTGCTATAATGGAGCGTGCCGACGAGAATTTACTGCCATCTGTTTACAAAGAAGTCAGTGAAGCCTTTAACGCCGGGCCCTCTGACTTGGGCTATCTGACTTTCATAAGAAATTTTGTCCAAGGTCTTTCCTCACCCTTAGCCGGTGTACTTGTCCTTAATTACGACCGCCCAACTGTTCTTGCAATCGGTACCTTGTGTTGGGCTTTATCAACTGCAGCTGTGGGTGCCAGCCAACAGTTTCTCCAAGTCGCATTTTGGAGGGCGGTAAATGGGTTTGGATTGGCGATTGTTATCCCCGCTCTCCAATCTTTTATAGCTGATAGTTACAAGGATGGTGTAAGAGGAGCAGGTTTCGGAATGCTTAGTCTTGTAGGTACCATTGGAGGAATAGGCGGCGGCGTGGTAGCCACAGTTATGGCAGGTCAACAATATTGGGGAATCCCTGGGTGGCGTTGCGCCTTTATTTTAATGGCAACGCTAAGCTCGCTTATTGGATTCCTTGTCTTCGTTTTTGTCATCGATCCTAGGAATATAACTAATACATCTCGCGAAACAGGTTCAGCTGTTGAAAGGTAACTAATGGCTTTATATTTCTTCGGAAAGAAATTGCTTCAGTTATGTAAGGTTATAATTCTACTGGTAAATTTTGTTTAAGGGATGTGCTAGTTGAGAAGACTCATGCCAGTTCAGCCTCAGTCTGGGCGGAGTCTTGGATAGCTATGAAATCTGTGATGCAAGTTCGCACTTTTCAGATCATTGTAATGCAGGGCGTGGTCGGCTCACTGCCATGGACTGCCATGGTGTTCCTCACCATGTGGTTTGAACTTATAGGCAAGTACCTGGAAAGATCTTTTATCATGCATGTTTAGCAAGATATAAAATAGATGAGATGGCTTACGATACGGTATGATGCTTTCTTGCTGCTGCTGATGAGTTTAAGTTTTGGATTGTTTGAACAGGTTTCGACCACAATGGTACGGCTGCCCTTCTGAGTCTTTTTGCCATTGGATGTGCATTGGGGTCCCTTGTTGGTGGATTAATTGCGGACAAGATTTCACAAAGATATCCTCATTCAGGCCGCATAATGTGCGCTCAGTTCAGCGCTATAATGGGCATCCCCTTCTCATATTTCCTTCTAAGAGTCATCCCACAGTCCGTCGACAGCTACACCACCTTTGCGGTCACCCTGTTCCTAATGGGCCTGACCATAAGCTGGAATGGCACGGCGGCCAACGGCCCCATGTTTGCAGAAGTAGTCCCCGAAAAGCACCGCACTATGATCTACGCTTTTGACCGTGCATTTGAAGGCTCATTCTCCTCGGTGGCAGCCCCATTGGTCGGAATATTGTCAGAACAAATATACGGGTATGACCCCAAATCCGTTACAAAATCAGGGTCGGCTAGGGAAGCTCTAGCACTCTCGAAAGGGCTGTATTCGATGATGGTGGTGCCTTTTGGCCTATGTTGCTTATTCTACACTCCCTTGTATCGATTTTTTAGGGAAGATAGAGAGAAGGCTAGGCAAGCAAACTTCAAGGATCAGGAGATGATATTAGCAGTCTCACAGTAACCTTCACAGGTCTAAAACAATTTTTCACTTTCACAAAAACAATTTTGTGATTGAAGAAAACAAAATTTCTCAGTGACAGTTTTTGTCTCAATTTCAAATCACCCAGTTGGGATTTGTGACCTTGCATAGGGCAGGAGAATGAGCTTCCTGATTGGGGGTAAAAAACATGACAAAACATCATACTTCATTTAGAAGTGTTTGTGTCAAAATTTCAACTGAGGTGAGGTGAGGTCAGTTGGTGAGCTGTAACTTCATCTTTATGTTCATGGAAGCTAATTCTGCGGCCAAGTATCTGAACACGTAGGGCATTGCCACAGTCTCCATCCCCTTGCTAGTTTTGCAGGCATGGCATGTCACCTTTTTAGGGGGTTTAGCAGGAGGCAGCTCTCTGTTGTCATGCACTTGTGGCCTCGGATGCTGAATGAAAGTCGTCGTAAGAATGCTGCCGCACTCGGAGCACACATCTGCGATGTGGTAGTCAGAACAGGTGTGCAACCTGTCGTGTAATAAGTATGACGCTCCGTGAGCAAGCATGGCATCACGCTCCATTTCTCCAAACCTGATACCTCCACCGTGCTTTCTTCCTTTTATAGGTTGTCGTGTCACCTGGTCCACTATTCCTGTCGATCGAACCTGAAAACACAGAAATAAAGCAAACTTAGTTAGAGAGGGTATGCTTGAGAGGCTGATGATGTTAGACACGCACGCACCTGAAATTTGTCAGAAACCATATGCCTCAGACGTTGATAATAAACAGGCCCTACAAAGATCTCGCAAGTTAGTTCTGTTCCATATACTCCACTGTATAACACTTCTAAGCCATGGAAGTTGAACCCTTTTGATAATAATACGGATCCAAGATCATCAACAAGGGACTTTTTATCAGATCCATCAGCCTTCTTCTCTAAGTCTGCAAATGGTGTTGCGTCCTTAAATTTTCCTTCTAAGCTGCCACCCTATAAACATGAAGCATATGATGACTTGTGTCTACTTGCACTGGAATAGCATACCTAGACAAAAAGTAGGTCTAACGCGAATAAGGCAGATACCTTCGCAGCAACTGACTCCAAAAGCATTCCGATTGTCATTCTTGATGGAAAGGCATGTGGGTTAATGATAAGATCAGGTCGCATTCCAGTGACACCTGAAAATGGCATGTCTATATCTGGCCACAGCTGAGAACAAACACCTTTCTGACCGTGTCTGCTGCTGAATTTATCACCAATTATAGGATTCCTAGTTTTTCGGAAACGGATATTAACCTGCTCAGTTTGTGCAGATTATTCACCTCATTAGCAAAGATTATACAATTGACTGCGTGGTAAAAAAGTGAAATACTTGAGCAATGCCTATACATAAATCCTGCTTTCTTCTGAATAATACGAAAGCAATTTATCTACTGTCTAGTATAAATTCAAATGTTTGCCGAGTTAAATTAGTTTTCTTCTGAAAAATACGAAAACCACTTAGCAATGCATTATAGAACATGGATGGTAAATATAAAACAACAAACATCACTGATGTGGAGTCACTTCGTTATATTGAATTCATGGTGTTACCAAAATGGGAGCCGTACTCAATATTTCAAATTTTAAGAGAGACTACTTCAACGGACACAATCAACATCTAACTGAAAAAGATTCGTTCACACTACCAAGATGTAAAATGTAGGTGAATTACCTTCTGAAATGGTTTCTTGCCATCAACTGCGACGTAGTCGACAAAAGCCGGCTCAGAACCCTTTAACTTAAGTACTTTGGTTGAGTTCGTTACACCATCATAAATACTACAGTATGGTTCATCAGGATTAATAGTCTGCAGGAATACAGAATGACACTTTAAACTCAGATCTCAAAAGAGCCCAAAAAGTCAATATGTAGTGTAAAACAAACCTGCCCAACGTATGGAAGTCCATCTTTATCAATCAAAGAATCCACGGGTCTTCCAGTGTATTTGTGGTTGTCTAACTTGCTCCTCCTAAATATCTTTTTTGATTGCTCTCTTCTATTGCCTCCTTGTTCAGTTAAATCGATAGTTTCAGTCTGAGAACACCACAATCTTAAGTTTAACAGTGAAATGTGAGTCCAAGTATAGACATGCATTCTCAGAATCATATTCCGTGTTGTAGGACAAAGAACCACATTTGCCTTTATGGAGCACATTAAATTATAACTATTGTTCCTTCTTACGAGACGCATGTTGTATGCGTAAGTAACTGGTATTACTGGAGTAAGCTACTCAATAAAGTCAAGTCAGAAACTGAACCTGATAAATTTGTCCATGGAACATCCCGCGATCCACAGCAGACTTGTTTAAAATCATGGCATCCTCCATATCATAACTGGATGATTAATATAAAAAACTTAGAATACAGTACATGAAATAATCTGTAGACATGTTCAATAGAGTGCATGTGCAACCTTGTTTTTCTGTATTCACTCACCCAGTGTAAGAGAGAACTGCGACGATTGCATTTGTCCCTAATGGATATTCATCTATGCCATATTTCTCGTATGCACTTGTACGGATGATAGGGCTTTGAGGGGTCTGCAAAGTAGTTGCCATTAAAATATTATGAAGATTGCTATTAACAGTTTCAATATAAATGAGATGTCGTGGAATTAAATGACTATCGCTTTTAAAGCAAAAGGTTTCAGAGGAACTCCATGAAGAAGAGACATCAACTATACAAGGCTCATAAAGGATTAAATTATTGAATGAATATGTCATACAAATGCTCAAAGTCTATTATAGTTAGCTTCATTGTTTTTCGTAGTTTAGCATCCATTACCATTCATCCCAATCTCGGTCTAAAACCTATGGTTAAATGGTTGCACATGCAATTCAATGAACCATTTGTACAGCAGGGCAATCATTTCTCAAAGCTCAAATGATTTAACAAACGAAAGAGCATTTGATAATGTAAATGCGAAGCGCATGTCATTAAAATGATTATATTAGGAAGCTTTATAAGTTGACGGGGAAAATTGGGGGCATATGACACCAATTTAAAGATTAAATATTTTTTTCTTTGCAGCATAAGACTAGTAATGAAACGAGATAAAATAATGATTAGAGATTGAACCAAATATATGTGTCACACATCAAACCTACAAAAACACCAATAACATGTAACCTGAAGATGGTACAGCTTTTGATCTGCACGAAAGCGGAGCGCTTGTGAAGAGAACCCCATTGTTTGCTTGCCCATCTAAACATCAATGACCATTGTGGTATAAAGAACTGATACTTGGAAGAATATGGGAAACACAGTCAGTAAACTTTAACAAAGAAAATGATACCTGACACTGGTACATATTACGAGGGCTTTGATTATGATCAGACCAAGGTGTAAGATTAGCAACTACACTAAGTATCCATGTAGGGTGGATTTCTTCATGTGTGGCAGGGACAGTAATTTTCCTTCCACCGTCACCACCATCAGGACATCGTATCTCCATATGAGCCTAGCAATATAAATAACTACAGTAAAAGGCATGCAGTTTTGTACTAACTATATGAGCTCAATATAAAGCTGATGGAGGAGTCGAACTATTCAACTAATGAAAAGAGTATGTAAAACTGAAATAACTGTCGAGCAGATGCAGTGGTCTGATATGAATCTATGTAGCCCAATAAACATTCAGAGCAATGATGGCCCTTCCAAAAGCATTACAGAAAACTTGCAATGGAACCAATAAGGTACAGGTTAAGGTGGTTACCTGTTCAAAGGGCCCTATAAATTCAATGCCATTGCCATTCTCCGAAGATAGGGAAAGATTTTTCACCGGTCTAACAAATCTACTAGGGGATGTGAACAAATACAATCCAGGATATGTTCCACCCAGAGTCAATGGAACATATCCAACTTCCAGATGACATGGTATCTGCAGCAGACATCAGCAAGAGTATATTTGAAAGTACTTCAAACTAAGGAAAGACAATCTCAGTGGAAATAAGAAACAGACCGTGGGGACATCGGCGACTTTTATTCTTCGGAGATTAGCAACTGCTTTTTCGACTAAAGCTGCAGGAATTGATCCCACAACACAACCATCTAAAAGAACAGAAAGAACTTCTGGAGGACCAGCTCGGACAAGCTTGGGTAATGAAGGTATCATTCCATATCCGATGAGAAGACTGATGACAGACTTCTGGACACTAAGAAAATCTCTTACATTCCCTTGTGCATCGAAAAAAGATGTAATGCCTAGCGCATAAAAAATCAATTAGATGGTTGTAACAAAACCCACTGGTTTCTGCAGAAGAGCAATCTTGCTAGACAAGTGATATTTAAAACTTACGACAATTACATGCCATGTGGTTCAGCAGCCCACATGGCGACCCGTCAGGTGTATGCACAGGGCAGAGAAAACCCCAAGACCTGAATATTGATATATAAGGTTAGCAAATTAACTACATCAAGAGTAATAAATGTAAAAACTAGCCAATACATACTCAGGTAGTAGTTTCCGCACACTAGTGGTACGAAGACCTGCAAATGCAGCCCCTCGATGAACAGCTCGGAAGTGTGAAAGAAAACGAAGATAGTTCAGCCTCTCAGCTTGAACTGTAAAACCAGCCCTCTGTGCAAAAGGATAAATTCCAATCAACCATGCCATGAGAAGCTTATCTATATAAATAATACCATGGGATAGGTATACAGTGACATAAGCTACGGGTCTGCTTTCATCACTCAAGAACCTTATGCGTATTCACACTAAAAGTAAAAAAAGGCTTCAACCCTATTCCATAGCCATGTACAACTACATATTGATTCATATAGATGTATCATGCAATTTCCGAACTTATCTGTGTAAATAATAGACTTGCCAAAGAAAAACGAAATAGACTACTCAAAAATACACAGACCGGCAGTAGTGTGTGCTGATTCATTATAAGTATTACATCCTGTAATATACTTCCACCAGTCGATCACAAAACAATGATAAGTTATTATCAGAATTGTAAATTTGATGTTTCTCGCTCTCCTTCAACAACAAAATGATACACAACAGAAATTATAAAATGACCCTAGGGAAATCAGCTAGCATGAAGAACCATGTTCTCACCTGCTGCAAATCCAACCCTGACTGTGAAGCTATATTTCCAGTCTTCAACAGGGTTTCAATTGCTGCACCAACATTGCTAAGGGGATTTCTCTCCATGATTTTCTTTACATCTCCCACTGTATAAGCTCAGCACAAACATATTAATGAACAGGTACATCAGGTGCCTTTCATACTATCATTTACAAGACAAGGCAACGTTAGAAATAGCTGATACCGTTAACTAAAGGAAAAATGAATCTTGTCTGGCAATATTGAAGAGACAGTCAAAAAGAGAAAAACGGAATATGTTATACAGGCAAGTGTAACGTACAGCTGCCAAGATTAAAACTATTCTTTTTAATCAATTCCTCCTGAAGAACTCCTTTTGCTTTGCTCAGCCATTCTTGTAGTTTCTCCTGCCAAGCATAGAATCCACATAATCATCAACACTAAACAACTCCTACCGCTAGCGTCAAATGCTACAACAAGTGGATCCCCTGACCAGACTACAAATCAATTATAAATTTCAAAAATAGGTCAGGTCCTAAGATTTTGCTGACAGAGGATCTAAGTGGAGCAATGAGGCTCGGTAAGTAAACAACAGAAATCCCCAACTTCTATTGCACCCATAATAAGTCATATTTTTCTAATTGTGAGCACTGTAGACAAATAAATGAACTGCCAATAATCTTACTTTCAGATAGATGGTTATCAAGTGTCCAGGAACCAAGACTTCTTGATTTTGCAGTGAATCAGTATTGTCTGGCAGGGAAGTTTGGTCGACCAGTGAGAAAAGCTTCTGTAACATAAAACTAAAAATACATAAAAGTAACTTTAGTCTGAAAGCCTACAGGTATGAAATTTTAAAAGGGAAGGATAAAAGTCTCACATGAGCAGATTAAACTTGTCGTAATTGTACTTAAGGTGAACGAAGATGTATCTCTTCAAAATTGTTTCTCCAGCCTAAAATGAATTTCGGATTAGCAAAAATCATAATACCTAAGCAAATTTCACACAACCTTTTATGAAACATATTTATCTCACCACTAAGTAATCTTCAGATTCCATTCCCTGTATAACAGGCTGAAAGTGTTCACCTGAACCAAGTGTGCTAGTTTAAATTCCAGTAAAATTTATAACAGGTTATCTGCATGATTGAACAAAAGTAATCAAAGGCAATGTAGCATACCAATATGCTGTAGGCACTGAGTACGGGTCAAAAGGCCCATATACTGAACTTCATCAAGAATAATTTTTGCTCTTTCACCTAAGAGTTGAGTGCCAACAGCACCTTTTTCTCCTTCATACTTTTCATCATAGCAACATGTCAAACATCCATATATTTCATGATCTGTGGTATCACCGAGGGCCTATCACACAAGCAGAACACTTACAAATCAGCTTAAAATTACAAACCATACGATGAGCATTGGATAACAAATAAAATACATGCGTCGACACATGTCATCCACTCTAACCAATATGTGTATATATTTAAAGGACAATACGATACGCCAGGCAGCACTAGGATCAAATATCAGCATGTCCAGTTGTTCTCTAATGTATAATCCAACATAGGACCAAATAAAGAGTTAGTTAGTCCTAATTAACATGGACCTTACATACCAGAAGAAGGAGACTGTCGAGAAAAACTGCCTCATAGTATTACCTTAAGAACAACACCCACAGGAAGCAAGTATTCCCTACCTCCAATCCTGCACATTTAGCACGACAAGATATGTTATTAAACATTCTTTACACTAAATTCAGAAGTTGAATTCATTTCGCTGCAGCCAGAAATTCTCACTGCTCACCAAAATCCAATCCTTGCAGTTCCACTACGAAGATAATACAATTTCACAGTAACTGCAGACTGATCATCTCTTACACATCTGGAACAATAAAGAGGGAGACCATTATTATCAATTGTTAACATTGAATAAATAGAGTAAAGTACAATAGAGCGCCTTCTGAAACTGCCAGTATCGCAAAATACTCAACTAAACGAAGTCTAAAAACCAAACTATTAATAAAATGGAGCATAGGAAAAAAGTTCCCTGTCGAAACAAAGTTTTGAAACGATTCCTCTGCATAAAAGCTAAAGACTACTTCTTCCTAAACCGTTATTTTAAGGGAGAAGGCAGATATAAAAGGTTTAACTGGGCTTTGATCACGAAGCAAAAGATCGAATCAACCTAAAAAGAAACTGTCACCTAAGACATCAAAAAGCTCTCTCATGAGCAGCCCTGAAAGGAAAAAGGCAACAGCAGCACTCTACATATACATATGTTAGTCAAGTAGGTCAATTTCCAAGTTAGCAGGTGGCCTTAAAGAAGGAGATATCATAACATACACATAGAAGGTATGGGAAATAAAATTTAGGATGAAACAACATCCAATAACAGCAGACTATGAATGCTAAAATATAAAATCATACCTTATAACAACTGCTTGATCACTGTATCCTTCACTTCGTTCGCGAAATGAATTCCTCACACTACTAACAGGCTGGACCACAATGTCAACAGTAAGCTAAATTAGGTACTAAAACTTTAAAAATAAAGACATTCCCCCAGTTAGGTCAGTTTATTTAGTTTCCTTTCATCGACAGTATAATGATAATGAAGATTTACTTATACCCACACGTCCAACAGAGCACTAAAAAGTTAACAGCAAGTGCCAGGCACGCAATGGCCAACAAGAGAAACAAGCAGACAATTTTTTACTCCGAGGTCATAAAAATGCTATAAAAGGTTGGTTATACACATCGATCTGTGATTTTAAATATGTCAAGAAGGTCTAACAATTAAAATAAATTCAATGTAAGCTTGTTATGAGGATAAAAAGTTGAAAGTGATCACGGTTCTTTAAAAGTAATTGTTTATTAATTGTTTTGTGAAACTTGTATTATTATCTACATAGTAAATGTATATTCAAAAAATTGATACCCTTAATGCCATTTATACAGTATATATTGAAGAAAGAAAACGTACATAATTTCTTTTTGGCAGAATAAGAAGCCGGACAACCCTCTCGTACCCATTGAGGATGAAGTAACTGCATATGATGGAACTGTTAGTTACACAATTCTTTCATAGATATAGAGAAGGTTGCAGTTCCATTACAGATAATCTTCAGAATAAAACAACTTTATAACAGCCAGTGGTTTAGCGATACATACCCACCCATTTCAGATGCCTCTTCTTTGTAATGTATCAGCTTTTGCGGATCAGCATTTCTAAGATGGCATAGTTTGGACTGCGGATGATGCATAACGTTTGTATACGAAAAAATGTTAGTTATAGCCATGCAATGATAAGTGTAGGAACGTAGAGGAGCACTCAAAGGAGACCCCTTCACCCTTTAAGCTAAATAAATAAAAACCCATCAAATTCAATGCACTTTAAACAAAACAAATCAAAATCCATTTCTCAAATATAAAAACCAACGAAACTAATAAAAAGACAAAACTAAGTCTAAAAGTCCAATATACCTTTCAACTCACTACAAGACAAAAAAACTCTTAACTCTTACCTACCGCTACATGGAAACTTGTGAGCCATTTGATCATGGCTCACAAAGGACCTTAAGGATCTACTTTATTGTGGGGGGGCCTCAACCGAGCACCCCCAATGAACGTATATGTCAGCCTATTTACCAAAGCAAGAAAAGATACCCTCAAATAAAAGCGAACAGAACTAACCATGAGCATAATCGGTAACTGTCCCGCTTTGAACCTTTCTCTAATTGGAGGCCCATTATCATACTGAAATAACACTTCCAAATGCAACTGACCGGAGTATGAAACTTTGGCTTGTCTGCACTGTTTCCAATGCAGCAGTAGAATAAGAGTCCTAATAAACAATTGCATCATGCAATTAACCAACTGCAAAATTGTATCATGGGCTTACTTCATATGGGTAAAGAGGCTGTCGCGTTGTTCTTGAAGATCGATCCTTTAGGGGTTCTTCCAAATCTGCTTTTCCGAATGAAAGTGCTTTGCAGTCAAGCCAAACATCATCTATCAACAGCAGAAAATTACAACCCAAAAATTGTGTCATTCTGTAGCACTCGTATCTACAGCTCTAACTCAGTATTTCCTAACACAATACACAAGTAAAAAAATGCGAAGATTTTGCGAACCAAATTATGCTGAATACAAAATGAATACAAAAAAGGATATTTCTCAGCTTTTGGCCGGCCGACGGGTCATGGACGATTACGGGTTCGATGTTGCGTAGCATAATATCCAATCCTTCATCAATAAAGTAATCAAAAGACTCGATATGAGGCTTGAAAAGCTCTCTTAGCGGCTGTAAATCCTTCGAATCCGACCGTTGCGATTCTTTCGGCAAATAGTCCATCTGCTCCTCTTTGATATCCATCATCTCTTCCTTGACTTCAATCATCCTGTTATCTGTTCCCGACACTGAAATCGAACCAGTGGGTAATAGCCACCTAGGCGCGAGACAAGTAACTCAGCAAAATAGCCCCTAACTCGGCAGTCCGGGGGGACTTATTGCTCCACGAAGTCGTAAGACGGCGGCTGAGGCCTGCCAAGTACCGGAAGGAGGAGCAAAAGGGGACGGAGGCACGAGGGTTTGTAGCGAAGGCGCCAATAGGGAGGGGTCGGAAGAGAGAGAAAGAGAAGTAAAAGAGCAGAGTTTGAGATATGGACGGTTCAGATGCGTTTGAGGTCGGAAGATTGGACGGTGGAGATTGAGACGTGTAGGCTTCCTAGTTTAAAGGCTCGAAGATGGTCTTTCGAAGGTCTAAGCTTCACGTGAGATGCACGTGCACGCGGAATGCTTATGCCCTTGTTTACAAATTTAAACGCTGGAATTTGACGTTATTTTCATCCGAATTCAATTTCATGCAGAATGAATCACTTTTAAATTTTCAAATTTATCATGTTGGCTTGATTTATATCCGAGGATGACATCATACGATATTGTCGGAGGACATCATACAATATTGTTGGCAAGGACGGAGTTAGCCGGTGGGATGGTCCGACTGCAGCCCGCGTAACATTTGCATTTCATCCCACCTTCCAAACACTTCCTCCTCAATTTCCGACACTCCTCTTCCTCTACTTCCTCCTCCTATTGGCAGCGACACTTCCTCTATTATCCTCCGGCGACTCGTCATCGTCAATCGTCATATGGAAGAGATACCTTTTAATCGAAGTGAACAGATGGTAGACACACAGATAAATAAGACAACACAGTCAGTTAGGCTTTAGAGGAAGAAAGCTGCAATCAATAGGACTGTCCTAATCCTCCCCTCCCGAAAAGAAGAACTTGAAATTCTTCATCTTCGGCCGCGGATTGGAGCATTGCTAGTGAGAAAGTATAAAGAAGTAGAGAGAGATGCGGTGAAGAAGTGCTCTGTTGAGATTTGCAACTTTAGTTTCATTTTGTTTATTTTGATCGGATTGGGGACTAGGACGTGAAATTGAATTTGAGCTTATCGGAGATTTAGATGGTGATGTTTTTGGAAGTCTGATTTCAGGTGATTGATTTGCTTATTTTGATTTTTTGAGTGCTTATTTATTTATTTTACCAGCTTTGAGCTGGGAGGCTGCCTCCAATGAATAAGAGGCATAGTCCTACTTGTGTGGTTTTTTATTTTAATTTTAAATCAGTTATTTAAGTATTTAATTTAATTTAATTTTAATAATTTTAATTTAACTTATTTAAGTACTTAAATTATTATTCATCACCACAACTCACCACCACCGTCACAACAACAACTCATCGCCATCACCATCACAACCTATCATCGCCGCCATCATCACCACCACCACAATAACTCACCACAACCCACCACTACCGCCACCATCCACCACAACCTCTTAGTGAATAGTGGCAGTGGTGATGAATAATGGCGGGGATGAATAGTGATGATGGTTATGAATAGTGATGGTGATGGTGAATACTGGTTGTGATAAATAGTTGCGGTGGTGAATAGTGGTGATGGTGAATAGTGGTGGTTGTGATGAATAGTGGCGGTGATGAGTAGTGGTGGTGGTGGTAACGAAAGATGTTATGTACACATGTAGGAATGTATTTAAAGATAGTACTTAACTTAATTTAATTTAAATATACTTAACTTAACTTAAATACTTAACATTTAATTATAAAAGAACAGGGTCTTAATTGTTTTAAAAAATAGTTAAACTATGAATGGATAGATCCATTAATTTGCAAAACGGTAAATTTTAGTTCATCTGATTTCATAGTAAATTCTATTGATTATATGTTTGTGTTGTTGTTGATAATATTTGTTATTAGTTGGGGCATCACTATTTGCTGTCTTATTTTAACTATTTCAGTATATACAACAACAATATAAATAGTATTTTTATCCATGAATATTATTAAGAATAAATTTAGAAATAAGTTAAATAATGAGTTTTTTTGGTAATCTCATAGTTTTTTATGTTGAAAGAAAATTTGTAAATTGTATCAGTAATGATGATGTAATTACTGAGCTTGAGATGAATGAATCTCGTAGGATATAATTTAATTAGTTATATTTTATATAATTTTACATGATTCTAATTTATCTACTTATAAATATGGTGAGAACAAAACAAACCTACATGATTTTAAATCCCACCTCCGCACCTAATTGTCGGAGACCTGTCCCAGTGTTCTGCCAGCATGTCACCATGATTTAGACTATCTATAATCTTTTTTTTTTTCAACATCCAATTTTTCCATTTCCAACACTCCACATCATTTTTTCTTTCATCCACGTAATAATTCAACACACATTCAACTTTACAGTCTACAATGATTTTGTTTAATAAAATTTAACACCCTACCCACATCACTTTGTTGGATACGCGTAGTGTTATCATAAGCGCAAACCCATTTGCCCAGTATTTTGTTGATATAATTATAAAGGTTTCTGCACGCAACTGCATCACGCGGAGGATCAAATGAGCAATGCTCATTACAGTAATCAGCAATGCTACTCCAATATGTTTCACTTTTTGGATTTCCGACAACAGTGTTTGTTCCACTAAGTAGCATCAGATTTTGATCAATAGTTCATTTGGGGCCTTTCTTCTGAAGAGGAGTTGAATCCTTTGCATTTGGAGTGACTTTAGCACCTACCATCTCACTTGGAGACATTTGAGTTGAAAATTCGGGAAATTCCGCTGCTCCAACATTCGGAATACTTTCATTTCTCATTGGCACATAAACATTCATATAAGGGGGTGCTTGCGATGGATATGACATCATAGATCCATAATACGAATGAAAATTTGGAAATGAAATTTGATGGATTTTGGTAAATGAAGATGTAATTAATAGAGTTTTTGGCGTTGAAATGATTGTTATTAAGATCCATTTCACTAAAATGATGCTCAAAACTCACAAAAAGGAGTTTATAGATAGATGATAGAATAACGATGTTGGAAAAAAATATGTTTTTTCTATGTCAAAATCAAATGAAACAAGTCTCTCTTTATAGTAAAAACAAATGATAAATTTTGGTAAAAAATATTTTTTTGCAAAAATATTTATAATGTAATAATTGACATCAAATAATTGGATAAAAAAATCTAGAAAATTGGAGTAATCTAAATAAGATATATGACATCATGATGCCTATCATATTCAACACAAATTAAACACAAATTAATGTACATGTATTAAATACTCATTTTTAACATTTTCATTGCGCCCATTCAAACCTGAATGATGCAAACACCTTCATTTAATTAATTATATTTATATAATTTTACATAATTCTAATGTTTATCTACTTATAAATAAATATGATGAGGACGAAACAAACCTACATGATTTTAAATCCCACCTCCGCAACTAATTGTTGTCAGCATGATTTAATTCTTGTTCTATTAGATGGTGTGATTAGTGATAATCTTTATGGACATGTGTCGTCACCCGAGTTTCGATAAGCATCTATCCTGAATGATTTTCGTATAAAATACAGGCACAGAAAGTGGACTGATGAGAGACAGTTTTTCAGCCACTCACCAGATTCATCATCCATCAAGCCCACTTTCATTTCTTCATAAAGATCCAACCTTTTCGATCTTAATCCGCTGAAAACTCAGATGGGTTCCGTCAATTTGAGCTCATGCGTCCAGACAAGCTCCATTCTCCACCATGGCGGATGGAGCCGGTCCATGGCCGTGATTCTCACCCAGTCACTCTCTATCTGCAATGGAACCAAGCTCTGCTCGATTCGGACTCGGAAGAGGAAGACGGCGGCCGCAGCGTCGATTTCGGCTGTGCTGACGACAAAGCAGGAGGCAGGCGGAGAGGTTGGGGCTGGGGTTGAATCTGCAAACCCTAATTTCAGTTTTAAAGCTTTTATGGTTGAGAAGGCGGCGAAGGTGAATCAGGCTTTGGACGACGCGGTTGCGCTCCGGGAGCCGATCAAAATCCACGAGTCTATGCGCTACTCGCTCCTCGCTGGCGGCAAGCGCGTCAGGCCTGTTCTCTGTCTCGCCGCGTGCGAGCTTGTCGGGGGCGAGGAGGTTATGGCTATGCCTGCTGCTTGCGCGGTGGAGATGATCCACACCATGTCTTTGATCCATGATGATTTGCCTTGTATGGATAATGATGATCTCCGGCGAGGGAAGCCGACCAACCACAAGGTGTTTGGCGAGGACGTGGCGGTGCTGGCTGGAGATGCGCTGCTATCATTTTCTTTCGAGCATATTTGCGTCTCCACCGTTGGGGTTTCGAAAGGTAGAGTTTTGAGAGCAGTAGGGGAACTGGCCAAGGCGATAGGCTCCGAAGGGCTGGTGGCCGGACAGGTTGTGGATATATGTTCTGAAGGCTTGTCGGATGTTGGATTGGAGCAGCTCGAGTATATACACGTGCATAAGACAGCTGCATTGTTGGAGGCTTCGGTCGTGTTGGGGGCGATCATGGGAGGTGGGAGTGATGAGGAGGTTGAGAAGCTGAGAAAATTCGCTAGGTACATTGGACTGTTGTTTCAGGTGGTGGATGATATATTAGATGTGACCAAGTCGTCCCAGGAGCTGGGGAAGACAGCTGGGAAGGACTTGGTGGCGGATAAGACAACATATCCCAAGTTATTAGGGATTGAGAAATCGAGGGAGTTTGCTGCTACGTTGAATGCTGATGCGCAGGCGCAGCTTGTTGGGTTTGATCAGGAGAAGGCTGCACCTTTATTTGCATTGGCAAATTACATCGCTTACAGGCAGAACTGAAGTTGGTCAATGCGATTTTACACTGTGTTGATTTGCTCAATGATTATGGTTTGGGGTTATATAGAGAATATTCGAATGATGATGATGATGTAGGTTGTATGTGAACTTATGGATCAAGGTGAAAGGTCTTGCATCTTTCGCCTTGTTGTACTAACAATGCTCGTTATGTTGTTCAACAGTCGCGATGAAATCAAAGACTCGCATTTCAGATTCCTTCTTTCAGTTGATCGGTTCTCTGAAGTTTATGCACTTTCCGGATCTTTTCAATCAGAATCTGGCAACCCTTTCTGATGGGGCTAAAGGTGTAATTTGTGCTGATATTTGTTTTTCTGAGAGGGTCAAGTTTCTCTTGTTCAACATCTTACGGCCAGGCTTTCGTGTAAATCCTCTTGTGGCTCGGTACGAAGGAGTAGGTCAGGCTCACAGTGAGGTAAGTTGATATATACATTAATGTCGAAGCTAGTAAGACTGACATGGTTGTTTGGCTGGCAGATGAGATCCTTAATTCCACACTCAGAGCCCACTCTCAGTATTGTCAGCTCACTTAAAGACCGAAATAGGTAAACTTACTGTCATGAGTTCCACATATTGTGTGTTAAAGATGCGCAACAACATAGATATCTCCCAACTAAAATCATTACTTCACAGCATGTGTTTTCTATTAAACTCAACTTCTTGACTGGAACTTTATTATTGGTATGACTTATGAGTAGCCTACTATATACTGTGCATGGATGATATGCAATATGTACTGAATATTCTATACAGGATCATGTATATCTTACACAACATTCTTCTAACAAAAGCTTTTCTTGTTATCACTCACCCAGTCCAGCGGGAGCTGCTGGCGAAGGAGAGGCAGGTGCATATCCGTGGTTGGCTGTGGGCGGATGTCCGGCTGGTTCAGCGGCTCAGGGCAACGATTCGGAGTGCGGTGGTGGCATCGAGTGAGAATTGGTCAAATCGGTTAAAGAAAATTGAAATAAACGATTGAAAAAAAGAGGGGCTGCAAATTCTAAAGAAGCGCATGGATCAAGTAGGCGACATGATAATGTAGCGAAAATCTTTATAGATGAAGATGATGATATTTGAATGTAATTTATAATATTCATATATGTAATATTACAACTTCCATGTTGTAGTTATATGTTTAATAATGTTCTGTAAAAATTATATTAAAATTAATAGTTAATATTTGAATTTTAAGTAACTGAATACGGCTTAACTAAAGAAGTGAAAATTTAATTTAAAAGAACAAGCCTAACTTATAATGGATTATTGAATTTTAATCTGTTTTATTTCATATCTCCATCAAAGCTACAATTCTGATTTCATAAAGATTCGAACACTAACATGTTTATTGTTCAAATATTTGACATCCTTTTATTATTATATTACGTGGCGAAGGTCAGTAATAAAACGATCTAAATAACTCCGCATATTCTATGACAACTTAAATGTCTCACACGAGCGAGGAGGCTAGTTGGGCCAGATGAAGTTGCATGTGAATGAAGGTTTGGTGAGCTGGATCCTAACGTGATGGGAGAGTCGTAAGGCCGCACGTACAAGGTTGCCACGAGTCAAATAACAAGTATTGATCGGAGGGAGTATGTATGATCAGATAAATTATCGAATTGTACGTTTGAAGAAATTATATTGATTTGTAAAGAAAGGGAACTATCTTATTCTAAATTATAAAAATTTAATATTTTGAATCAAAATAAAACTATAATTGAATTAGACTAACAAAATTCCAGCCATAAAATATATTATTAATGATCCAATAAGTAGGCGTTCAATATTAAGTTACTACTACTCAACCATACCTCTTGGACCATAAGATTACAAATAAGGTTGCTTCTAGTAAAGTCTCTCATTCGACCAATTAAATTAAAACACCAGTGTTTGGTTGTTTGACCATGACTATGTCAAACTTTGACTCTCTACTACTTCCATTAGGATCCTCTCACATAACATTCTCAAATCTCACAACCACATCTCCACAAAATTAAGACAAAAGCTATGATAATGAGATTCATGCAAGTTAAAAGGAGGATGATGCCCATTAAACTTATAAAATAATTTTGGATTTTCATTTCCTTCTCCTTCCGTTCCTGGAAGATGCTGCATTTGAGAGAGACCGGTCCATGTTGACTTTTGTACGAAGACCCATCGCAACGCGCCGTTTCCTTACTCTCTCACCTTCTCAGCAACTACACTGCAGCCACATTCTTTGGTCTTCTTTCTATCTCCTCTCCCGTGCTCCACAGGTCAGTCCGCATCCTCAGATTCACTTCAATCTCTCTATACCCAGTTTCCTGCTTTGATCGTTTAGGTCAAAGTTGAAATCTTTCGGTCTTGATCGGCTGACCCTTTTTGGCTGAGCTGCTCAATTTGCGTAATTGAGCTTCAGCTGCTGTTAGATTTCTGGGCCTTGTTGTTGTAGATTTTGGTTTCTGATTCTGGAAGATCTTATCTCAGATTTGTTGTTTGTATTCACTTATCATCTGTACTTGTTTTTATACCCATCTTTCAGGAGCAGTTTCCAATTTTTGTTTGGGAGTGTCTCAGATTCAAGTTTGAGCTGTGGAATTTTTGATTTGGATCTTGATTCTGTTCAAGGTCTGGAGAGTTGAGGATCGCCTATCAGATTATGCCATCCATTTATGGTCAACACCTCAGCTGAAGACTTGAATCCCTCAGCAAGCAGTAGGAGTCAGCTAAGTGTTGAGCTGAAAGAAATCATATTAACTTGTTGGTATCTGGTCAGAAATCAAATCCCAATCGGAGGGAGTTGTAGACAGTTGTCAAGCTGTGAAAAGTTGTTAGTGTAAATTCAGTCCAAAAGTTGGACTTGAAGAATTTTGGGAGTCATTGGAATCAGCCTATTGAAACTAGTCAGTGAAGATTTGAACTTGTTGTATAATTGGAGGGCCGGATGGGTTCTCAGTGTACCAAAAATGCAGTTGAAGTGTCCCCTCCTGGCCAATCAAGCAAAGACTCCAACCCCCGATACTCAGCTGATCTCAACTCCTATGCAGCTGCTTGTCGAAAAGATCCGGCGTTACAGAACTTTGATTCAGCTGTCAGGGAGAGTACTACGCGAGCAGTCAACAGTGTTGCGCTAGAAGTTGAGTTTCATTCAGTGTCGCTTGACTCGCTAAGCGAGGTCACTGGTTCTTTGCTCGGCATGAATCATGAGGTCGTTAAGGTGATACTGGAATGTAAGAAAGACATATGGAAGAATTCTGAACTGTCATCTTTAGTGGACGAGTACTTTGAGAATAGCCTGCAGATTCTGGATTTCTGTAATGCCCTTGAGAAATGTCTGAAGCGTGCGCGAGATAGCCAGTTGATAATTGACGTGGCGCTGCAGCAATATGAAAATGAAACGACGCAACAAGGTTTTGATGAGAAAAGGTATAAAAAGACATTGCAAGAGTTAAAGAACTTCACGGATCTTGGTAATCCGTTCAGTGATGAGTTTTTCTTGAAATTTCAAGAGACTTACGAGAAGCAAGTAGCAATGTTGAAGAAAATGCAGTTGCGGCGGATGAAGCTTGACAAGAAAGCAAGATCATTGAAGTCGTGGAGAACAGTGTCAAACGTTATCTTTGTTTCGACATTGGCTGCAGTCTTGATTTTCTCTGTTGTCGCCGCTGCCATTGCTGCACCGCAGGTCGTTGCAGCATTGGTTGGTGCGCTGGCTGTTCCAATAGGCTCAATGGGTAATTGGATCAACTCGCTCTGGACAAGTTACGAGACTGAATTACAAGGTGAATTAAAAGTGGTGGACTCGATGCATATTGGCACCTACATTGCAGTCCAAGACCTGGACAATATTCGCATCCACGTCAACAGATTGGAAATTGAAATCGAATCCCTTCTACAAAATGCTGGTTTGGCATTAAGAGAAGAAGATGCGGTCAAGCTTGTAATTGACGAGATAAAAAAGAAGCTGTCTGCATTTACAGAATGCCTAGACAATTTAACCGAGCAGACTTCAAGGTGCCACAGGGATATCATGAAAGCTAGGACTGTGATACTGCAGCGGATCATAAAGCATCCTAGCAATAGCCTCTGATTTAAGCAGCTGGTATGTTTTAACCATTAATTCTCGTCGTTACCAAAACTTCTATATGTTAATTCGCTGCTTAAAAACAGAATGTACTTAGATTCCTTCACTTGTAGTGTGACCTTTCCTTTATTTGAGACTAAGGTTGAGATAATGACGAACATACGTAATACATTTTTTTTTTATCATCTCTAAAGATCGTAGAATCACTTTCTTGACTCGTACAGTTTCCTATTTCCTGCTCAGATGATATGCTACCTGTACCAGAGATTGATATTGTGCTAATGGCCGAGGAGGAGCACTGTACTTTTTTACCTGGAATGCTGGAGCACTGTATTTTTCTCTCAACTGTAGGAATGCAACAACAGTGCAGAATTGTTAACTGAAGCGGGATATCACTGCATTCCTCTGTATGTCATCACTACGATATGATGTATCCAGATGGGATGTGCCACCCTTGTCGCGGCTTATAGGCTTCGCAAATGGCTGAATTAAAGAGGCTTTCTGGCGAATACCATGGATTTGCTCAGCCCGAGGCGGCCAATGAGAAGCAGATGAAAATTTTCAAGGGAAGGAATTGTCTCTTTTGTAGCTTACTTTGTAGAATTGCCTATTTGACAGATATTATTATGTCAAATAAAGAAATGAGACTCATGTCCAGTTGTTAGTACTTGTCAACTAAATTTTAAAAAAAAATTGACATTTTGATAAGGAAATTGAGAAGCCAGGTTGGAGAGTCTGTTTTTTGAACTCACTGTTCGATTCAGTTCAGTTAGTTTCAGTTATTGTCGATTCGTTTCATTTCAGTTCAGTTAATTTCATTTAAACTTGGATACCTTAAACAACACGAAAGGCCTGACAAGCTACACACATGTAAACAAATATGAATCAGAAGTAATGCAATTGGCAATGCACACCCAAACGGACTACTAAACCCTAAAAACAGCAAAGTACCCAAAGAGAGCTCAGCTGAACCCCAACTGTGGCATTGCCTACATTTGATCTCTTTTCTTGAAACCGGAGCTAGCTAGGAGCCTCTGCCTAGTGCGGTTAATGTAAGCACTTGCTTTCTTATTGACACTCTCCAACCGTGTCATCCGACCAGCCCCAACATCGGAACTTGTCTGGGTGATTGTCAGTTTAGCGCGGTTGATGTATTCAGAGAATCTCTCATTGATGCTGTTATCCGATTCTGAGTTCTTTCCTAGAATCTGATCTCCGCTATGCCCGTAACTCGGCCTCCGCTTATATGCCTTGGCCTTGCCTTCAACTGCAACATGGCTGGTGTTATTCATCTTTCCGTATTCCACAAAAACGACAGAGTGGCCGTGGTCGTATTCTATGGGAACCGCACCGCTCCCTTGCGTGTTTTGGACCACATGGGCGGTGCAGCGGTCGTCACGGCGGCTACGCATCCAGCGAAATGAGTACATGGGCGGGGCTATGATTAAACAACATCTGATCTTGTGACATTTATAGGCAGGAGAGAAAGACGTGAGGTTAATTGTTCAGTCAATTCGTTTATGTCATCGTCAAATATTTATGAGGTTTCAGAATGCGAGCCAACAAACTGATCAGGACTATGATGACGAGGTGGGTTGAAGTTAAGGGTATGGAGCAATCGATTTAAGGTAAAAATTATCTTTTGTCCCTGCTTTGAATGAATTTTTATTTAGAAACAACTATATTTAACTCATGTCGCAAATCAAGATGATCCGACTAATCAATCATTTCTTCTTTTATTTAGAATCTCATTTATAATTGTCTCATATTAAACTATAAGAATGAATTGATAGGATGGATGTTCTTTGTCAAAAATCTTATAATACCCTCAAATGGGAATTTCCATCGCCCTCTACTGTAAAAATAAAAGTCAAATATGTCAGCTTACTTGTGGCTTAATTTTCAAAGGTTGTTGCCAGTGTGAAAACGTTTTAATTTGGTGCAGTGAGAATAATAATAACAAACCCTAAAAAGTGAATGTTGAGAGGAGCCAGGCTAGGGTTTGTTGCTTGAAAGACTAGTGAAGAAAGTTTGGTTGTGAGAATCATATTCTCTCAACAGCTTTTTGAGTGCTTCATTTCTCATAACCCCAATTTACAATGGAGCATCATCATCACTTTCAAGCTTTTCTAGGCTACATTCATTTTCTCCCAATTTTCAAAATGTTGCCCAATTCCACTAGTCATAAATTAATGTAGGATTTATAGTCTCTATACTTTTGACATTTGTACACATAAAACTGTGCTAATCTTATCCAATTTAGCTGAAATTTTGTCAGTTGATACTTTAGAACTTATTCAAAAAGCATAAAAAGTTTCATGATATTAGGACTACTGATCTGAAAAATTATGATTTAATCAATCTGGCTATTTTGCTAGTCTATGTTCTGTATGTTGTAAAACTTAAGTTGCAGGTTTTGGCACCAGGGTAGGAGGCTTAACAGCTTTTGTTAAGTATGAAACGGTGTCGTAATTGGAATGAGACGCTGCGTTTTGCAAGACTCATTTAAAGGAAAGAAGAGCGCGGGATCTGGACAGATAAGAAGATCCAATTTTTGACTTTTGGTGGACTTCTTGGTCAAAAGGTTTGACCAAGAATTCCAGCCGATTCAACGCAAGTGATCGAAGAATGAAGTTCGAGTCGATCATTGAGGGAGCACTGGGCGCATCGAAGGTCATCTGGATAAGCGTTGCGCTCGTTGTAGCCGTTGAAGCACCGGTGCAGGCTGCAGAACTCCGAAGTCGATGCCTAATCTTGACTCGCTTACATAGGGGAAGTTCTTCTTCTTTCGATTGAGTCTCTATTGATTCTTCTTATGTGTATTTCGTGCGACCCATTGAATTGTTGAGTAAATTACTAGTTGAGTTTCTGGTTGGATTTTAGTGGATCGATTGAAGATAACGTTTAGTATACAGACATATAAGATTGTAAATAAGTCGTGGAGAACAGTGTCAAACATTATCTTTGTTTTTGGTCAGTTGTACAGTTATTTACAATCTTATATGTCTCATTAGCATAAATTTCGAACACTGAATTCTTCCGATCATAATTAAATAATAGATGAATTTCGATAACTTAATTGGATTATACGAAATATGTCAAGATTACCGTTGCTTAGCCGGCTATCCTTGCATGGTCATATGGCATTATACATACATGAACGTTGATAAATATGATGAGCAATAGTGTCATTTTTTGTGGAATGAGGCGGCAGAAAATGTGGCACTGTTCCTGATCCTCAGCCTAGCACGGTCGATGTAAGCGGTGGCCCGCATATTGACGGTGTCCGACCGGGCCATCCCACCGACGTCGGAGCGGGCCATCCAACCGACGTCGGAGCTAGTCCCGGTGATCTTCTTCTTAGCGTCACGTATGTAATCTGAGAACTCGTCATTCATTTTAGTGTCAGTCTCGATGTTGTGACCGGGAAATGATTGTAGCTGGCCATGGCCTCCGCGCTTGGGAATTCCTTGAGCCACATCGATACGGTGGCTATTCTTTCCTTTTGCAAAAGCTGAACGCTCAAATTCAATGGGAACGACACCGTTTTCATGCACATAATTCTTGGAGGCTGGCAGGACAGAAACTCCATTGAGCTGCTTGGCAGGGCTTGCTGCTAGGGACCTCCTGATCTTTTCACATATCCCTTTCGAGCCGCCGCCTCCCGTCTCATGACTCCTACCCATCACAACAACAAGATGCTGCACAATTCGAGATTTGGAGAAGCCAAAATGCACCACATTTATAGGGTTATGTCCTCCAGTTGCAAACTGACAATAACCTCAGGTTGCTTCTTCTTCTTCTTCTTTCTGAGAATCAGATTCTCAGCAGCTTTTCCATTCCAGTCCTAATTTTTTGAAGCTGTTCTACATGACATGACAGAAACCCTTTTGCCCAAAATGTCAAAAGCTTTTAGATTTGTTGGATGTATGAGAATGTCGAGAATCAAAAAAGGGTTCATTCATTCAATGGTGGCAACCGGCAAGGAAAGCTTTGTTAAATTTCACTTAAGCCGATGCCATCATACCCACTAGAAACAATTCAATCATATTATAATTATATATTATTTCTTAGAACTCAATACATTATAAATGGAAGATCGCCAAAAAACTTTTACATATTTACTCTGCCGTAGAAGCTAAATGTAATACTCTCTAATTAGGAATCCGTCCGCTAGAACAATTTTTGCCTCATGATAGAGAGAGCTGCCGGTGGCTCCATACCTCTGGCCTCAGCCTCTCGCCGCCACGGTCATAATCAGCTGATCTGCTCACGCACCAAGCCTCATAATGATTCCACGATAAAAGGAACGAACAAAAGCCCATTGACCGAACAACCTCCACCGTACTTAAAGGATCTTCCTCTCCTCTTTCCTCCTAGCTGCCTTTCCAGAATCTAGCCATACCTCTCCACCCACAAAGGGAGAGACAATTGACATATTCACACAAAGATCATCTCCATCCCAAGCCGGCATCAAAATGTCTGCTGGCTTCTCCCCTATCCATAAGATCTGGTACCTCCAGCCTAGAACCTAAATTTGCTTCCCTAAAAAAAGTGAACAAAGCCTCTCTCACCGCGTTATGCCTTCGAATCCTCCTCTCTCCCACCGGACAATGGGAGTCGTGATCACCGACCGCATCAGAAGTGTGCAAACCTCTACAGACTGCACAAGCGCGAGAAACGGTGAACACAGTATGACCAGTACGGTACTTGAGGACTAAATAATACGCCGTCAGATTCATACGAAGCCCAGAAAAAAACGTAAATATCGTTGTGGTTCAAATTCCGCGATCGAACAAATAAACCACATTCATCAAAATCTTTAGTGGGACCCCTCCCCGCCTTATAATTAGGTTGTGAGTAATGGTTTAAATGATGACGTTGGTGGATTTGGATGTGAAAATTAAATACATTTGGTTTCATTTTAGACAAACTGTCAATGTCAGTTACGTGTTTCATTTGATTTTACTGAGTAACAATTTGAAATCAAACGGAGACTGTCTTGAGATACTAACTTTTGATAATATTATTGGGCCTATCAGAAGCCCATTTCTGTATTTAGAGAGTAAACATTTTTTAATATTTATTTTAATATCATAATATTTAATTTTATTAATATTTTATTATTCGACAATTTACTTAATTAATTGAGTTCAGCTTATTCATAATTCCAATACATGAATTTGGATAATGTGCAGTTGAGGGCAACCAAGGCGTAAATTGTTCTTTTGAATTTAAAATTTTAGTTGTTCTCTTAAAATTGATTCAGTTCAATTACTTTAAATTAATATTTATTTCAAAAAAAATGTACATTTAATCCGTATGTACAAAATAGCTTAGAAGACACCTTGTAACATTCTTATTATGACCGATTTGAACCTGAAATGTAAAAGTTACGCAGTATAATTAAGAATGTTCCTAGAAGGCGGATCTAGCTAGTAAATTCTTGATGCTCTAAGGTTGTGGCCACAATTCAACAAGCATCTTTTCCCAAGCTACTAGGATTGATTTGCGCCTAGCGTGCTAGTTAGGCTCTACGTTTTTGCTTGCACGTCACGCCACGTGATACCTTAACAAACACAAATTTGGGCACCTTCATTATCTTGAAAAAATGTTGAAAGTCCCCACAATTTGAATTTTTAGTTTATAAAAAGTCATGTGTTTTCAAATTTTATTTAGAATATGTCATATTCACTTTTGGTCGCTTTCCAAAAATTTTAATTTTTTGGATCAAGTTAGCATCACGCACGTTTACATAGATCTAACAAAATATACCGTTACAACAAAATATATTTGAAACTTTTCAAACATAGACTCAACCCATGAACATTACTTAAAAATTTATGAATACTAAAATCATTTTTCCCAAGAGTGACTTTCAGTTGAAATGTCACTTAAGCGCTAACGTGTGCTGACTGGATATAAATAATTAATAAATTTGGAAAGCGCCTTTAACGATAGTAATTTTTCAAAAAGATGTCATATTATATATAAAATTTCTTCCCATGACTTTCTCTAAACTGAAAATTTGCACTTCAACATTTTTTTCTTTATCGTGTCATCGATTTGTTTATGATGTGATTCTTTGGTTAAAAATCAAATGTGATTTGTTTGAGACGGAATAACTCACTACTAGAAAAATATATATTATGATACTGTTAACGCAATAATTGAGTAGATTTTAAATGAAGTAGTAAAATATAAAATAGGAATCGAGGTGGACAAATATAAAAAATTATCATCACAAATTGCGATTCACGCTTGTATCACTTTCTTGAGCTGTTTTTCTTCAATAATATATAAGAAAAAACGGGTTGGTGGATGGTGGTTGATAGTTATTTGATTTAAGATACATGTTTCAACAAGTTATAGTTTTCAAGGTGTACTCCGACTAATCTTGAATATCATGATTGTAAGATATGCAAAATCCTAAGGCCCAAAACTAAAATAGGTAAGTATCTCAAAACGTTTTTCATATGCCTTGAGAGATGAATTATTGCACAATGATTGCAAGGGAAGTTGCTCCATTTTTTCCTTAATATATCCAATCATTAATTATCAAGAATTTATGTTATGGGAGCACGGACGGAGTCAGAATTTGATATTATGTAGGGCTATTTTTAGCTTGGAATCAAATGAGGGGCTTATCCTCATGTTATTTAAGGATCATACAAGACGTCAATTTCGTTATAAACGTGACGTAATGTTATTATACGACTGTGTTTATAAATCGATGTCTTAAATATTGCCTTTAAACAATATTTAAATAAAAAATTCAATATTTAATTTAAAGAAGAGGTGATGTTTTCTCAAAAAAGTGTCGTAAAGATGAATAACAAGACGACGTTTTTTACGAAGTAACATTTATATTTTGAATATAATGACATTTCAAGGAAAAAAATACTTGTTTTATATTCGATAATAAAAGACAATTTTCAAAACGAGGCTTGCCTTGAACTTAAAATTAGGCCGCACTTTCATAAAAAGGATTTTATTGTATGTCAAAACACTAATGTGTAAGCACGGTCTAATGTTGCTACATACCACAATAAAGAATATGATAGTATTTTAAGTACGATCTATTATTATATTTTCCAATAGCTAATGTGTTTTCTGTATTACATTATTATTGCAAATATTATTTCATCTAATCAAAATATTTAATCATGTTCAACATATTCTTGTTGATTATTTTACAGACTCTTGAATTTTAATAAATAAGTTAAATTAAATTATGTTGATTAAAATTAAATATATTTAAATTAATTTCAGTAGAACATGCTGCCTTCTGCCACTTTGTGCTTGCAACCGGATTTCTATTGGAGGTGGTGGCGGGCAGTGGATGTCCGACATGTGGCCGGTCGGTGGTGGCGGTCGCCACGTGGCATCAGTTTATGCAAGTATTGTTAAGTAAGTTTCAGAGGAGTTAAGTATTTTAATTCAACACTTTCATCATCATTTTAACGTTATCACACCTTTTAAGTACTGCGAAAATAAAATAATTAATTTAATTTTTATTAAAAATTTGAAGTACTAAATTACATACCCTTACTATTTTTATTGAAAAAATAATTATTACTATTTTTATTGAAAAAATAATTATAATTGTTTTTATAAATATGGGAGTTTTTACATAATCAAAATGCAAAAGTTGTTACGCGCATTTATTTAAATAAATTAAAAAATATAATTTGGGCCAAACTGGGCCCACGAATGCACATCCAGGGAAGGCCATATCTAAATTTCAGTCCCACACACCACGTGGCGATACCATACGATACGATACCAAGAGACTTTTCATTGCGTGGTTCTCGCGAGATATTTTCGGATGTGGCGACACGTTTTCGTGAATGATGATAACGTCCAGCAACTCGGGAAACTAAATGACAGCTCATTAACCAATCACAGAAAGTTATCACACTTAATTATTCATAATGTCCACGTTCATTATTTCCCACTTGGCTCTTCATTGAGGCCTCTTCTTTGGACATTAAATTTTTATCATTTAAATTAAATTAATTTAAATTAAATTACGAAATTAAATTAAATTAAGGTAAACTAAATTAAATTAAGATAAATATTGAAAAAGTAAATCCAGCACTAAATCACCACCCTAACCATCACCACCACCCACCCACCACCCATCACCCCAACCTAAATCACCCATCACCCCAACCTAAATCACCATCTCAACCCACCACTACCCTAACCACATCACACCCCAACCACACCCCACCGCCACCACCACCACCCCAACACCACCACCACACCATCACCATCCCAACACACCACCACAACCCCCACCACCACCAACACCCCACCGCCACAACTCTAACCTACCACCACCAACCTAACCACACCACCACAACCCCAATTGCACCACCACCCCCACCACCAAAACCCTAACCCACCACCTCAACCACACCACCACCACCCCACCCCAACCACACCACCACCACCACCACCATCATCCCCCACCACCACAATCCTAACCCACCACCCTAACCACAACACCACCAACACTCAACCCACCACCACTCTCAAATGTTTGTAAAAGTACTTAAGTTAAGTTAATTTCAGTTAAGTTAAAGTAAGTTAAATTAAATTAAATTAAATTAAATTAAATTAAGTTAAGTATAAATTCAGCTCTAAAGAACAATCCTAAAAGTCACATTCCTCTTATATATATATATATTATTTTTTATAATTAAATATAAGATAATTATAAATAAAAATCGTTAAAAAATTAATATATATTTATTATGCGGCAAGCTAAATGTATATTTCTTTGATAAAAATTCGTCCGGCAGAACCTTCTGCGAGATAAACCTTTTCCTCTCTTTATTTTTCTTTCAAAAATTAAAAGTTAAATAAAGTACAAAATTTTAAAATAATTTAGTTTTTATTTTGAAATTTTTATCTTAAATTTAATTTATTAAATAGAAAAATAATATAATTTAGTTTTGTCATTAATTGTTTCTTTTTGCTTCGCACGCCACGTTCCTAAAAAACAGATGTGCGCAGCTGTATATTTAAATAGAATTACTCAATAAATTATTGCCACGTCACACATACATGCACGTTCCAATCCACACCATACCTCGTCAAGTTTGAACCAGATCTAAACAATCAGTCAAACAAGTTGCTACTACTGATCAAACGGCTCAAAAGAGTCTACGTGTCAAACGATGTCAGCAGGGCGGTGCCACCAACCACCCGCAGCCGGCCACGTGTGTGCTGCAGAACTATTGTGTAAATAAACAATACTTCGAGTGCTTCACTGCATATAAGGAAAATAGATTTCGACGTGTTTGTTTCAAAATCACGCGATAAATTCAGCTTCTCGATATATCGTTGTTTGTCCTTATCTTCCTCTTCTTCGGTGCGTACTATAAATGAGAGCGAGAACGAGTTTTGGAAATCCATCGAAACTCGTCGTTCGTGTTTGAATCTATGCGTTGATCGTAATCAATCGTTCGTGGGTTTGGTTTTGAAGCGATGAGCTGATTTTGAGTAATCGAAATCGCTCCACAATTGATTTGTTATTAGGGTTTTTTCTTCCTTAAAGTTCCGATTTGTTTCCTTAAAATTTCCGAAATGGCGTTAAAGAAATCTCTGGTTCAGAGATTGTTAAACGTTCCCAAATCGGCCGTATGGTCGGTGAAGAACTGCAGAATCTCGTCGTCATCCCCCTCCGCGCGTTCCTGGGTATCGACCGATTTGGGGGACAAGGGATTCCTGCGTCGCTTGCTCCACAAGCGGGCCGGGTACCAGCCGGAGGTTCGGGCGTTTCCGGTCGTAGATGGGTTGATGGAGAAGCTGAGAATGATGGATGCGGGGAGGGAAAGGATCCGTCTTGATGGGTTGATAAAGCCACCTGTGGTGGATGAGAGGAGAGATCCGCTAGAGGGGCTGAGGGTTGAGGATGCGAGAAAGTTGTTAAGATTGGCGCAGTTGGAGGCTGTGAAGATGAAATTGGGCGGGATTAAGGAGAGCTGGATCACGCATAGAAGATTTGTGGAGATCTGCAGTGAGGATTGTGGTAAAGAGGGTTTGGGGGTTGCCAAGATTCTGGATCAATCTGGAGCTGTGATTGTTCTTGGAGACATGGTGTTTCTGCATCCTCAACAGGTAAAAATTTGATCTTTGATCTCTCATTTTGTGATCCAGTTTCATATGATGTTGATTTCAATCTTTAATTGTTGTTGTGTTTCAATGTTGTGGATCATCAGATTGAGAGTTGGGAATAGAAGGTGTTTTTTGAGTTTCAGAATTATTTTGTTATTATCTATGATCTGGAAGACTGCTGGAATCTGATGTTTTTATTATGTTTTCTTTTTTGCCATGTTTTTTGCTTTCAACAGGGAAACCGAATTCAAGATTAGATAGAGAGAATGGTGGCTTTAGGTTTTTGTGTATTCTATATCAAGACCTAAGTCACCCACCCCTGTTGATAAAAGCTCCTCTTCTGGATACATCCCTCAGGGGGATAATTGGCGAAATGTGTGGTTTGAGGTGAACTAGTAACTTGTAGTAAGTAATCTATTGGCTTGGGTGGGTAGTGTTTGAGATTTAGCCGGACTTAATGGGATTTGGTAAATCGAGGTATCTTTCGGCGTTGGTTTTGATCGGAGCGAATTCGTGAACTTTGTGGTTTTGTTTGAGGGTCATCTTAGAAATGAATTTGAAGAGGTTTTCGACACGGGTAGATTACTGAAATTTGTTATTGTGTTTTAGAGAAGTTGGAGAGGGAGGAGAGTTGTGAATTTTATTTGGTGTTAGATAGATGCTTGTAGAGATATAACTGGTGAGTTATAAATCAGAACCTTGTTAAATGAACTCATCTTACAGGTAGTAAAATCCATACAAGGTCTTATTCATGTCCCAGATGACACCTTGAGGAAGGAGCTTGAAGAATTGGAGAAAGAAAAGGCAGTGATTGACACAAAGGCGGAGGAGCTCGTACGTCGTGAGCTGTGGTGCGGGCTTGCCTTCATGGTTGTCCAAACTGCCGGTTTCATGCGTCTCACTTTCTGGGAACTGACGTGGGATGTGATGGAGCCAATCTGCTTCTATGTCACCTCCATGTACTTCATGGCTAGCTACGCATTCTTCCTCAGGACATCCAAAGAACCTACATTCCAAGGGTTCTTCCAGAGCCGGCTGAACTCCAAGCAGCAGAAGCTTATGAAGCTAAACAAGTTCAATATTGGCAGGTACAATGAGCTGAAGAAGGCTTGTTCTACTCGTGATTTGTTGTCATTTGACCCGTTGCATCTCAAGTCTGGAAGCAACCATGGCTATGCATAGCAATAATCGATTTTTCTTCGCCAGTTTTTCTCTTACCCCTCAAAACACAGCACATTTATATATGAGAGAGTGAGAGTGCATAAAATGCAGCGGCTTATAGTGATTGTAATGTTCTCCTCCTGTCCACTAATTTGAATGACATTTTGATGACTAGAATGTTTTAACTGCATGATTACAGAACAGACCAAGCTAAATTCCACGCTTGAAAAGATCCTATTATCTTGCATCTCTCATTGATTAATCCTCATCTTTGAAAGCTGCAGCCTTGGGTGGCTCTCCACGGTTATCTATCCATTTCTGTCTCACCAAACGACCAAAAGCATTAGATTAAAACATAACTATTTGTATCGCACATGCATAAGTTGGAATAAAAATAGATTTTACAAAATATTTTCTTTTGTTAATTTATCTGAAGCTATATAATGTTTGAATTTTCAAAATTATCCAGTGAAACTCGTGTTTTATGATTCCATATGATCATAGTCGTCACATCGTACGCGAATTCTTTGTCATCTCCGCAAGAATTACAATTGAGATTTTTTACCGATTGTCGATTTTTAGGTCAATGGTTACCTCAGCAGGCAAGTCATGTTTGCAATTAGCGCCAAGATGAACATGAGAAAAGTTGTTTAGTTTAATGAATGTGAATATTATTTTAAGACCAAAATGACTCTTTCTGATAATATCTCAGGCAGCCATGAGGAGAGCTCAATGAGCTTCATCTCTAATGAGGCTGCCTGTGGAAGGTTGATACCCATTAAATTCAATACCACCTACTGTTATTATTTTGGACAATATTGATGTAAATAATGCACATGTTTCCCCGAGTAATGCTTATGCCTCGTGTGATATGGCTGATTATCAACTTGTTAGAGATAGGGAACCTAGGACTAGAATTCACAATAAGAAATTTAGTGCTAATGATGTAGAACTGAATAGAAACATTATTGATTTTGCTATGTATTCTACTGAAAATGTTAACTATGTAAGTATGTTACATATGGTCAAGTTGTGAATAGTATGCAAGCAAATAATCCAAATTGGCAATGGGTGAGGAAATGCAGTCAATGTTAGTTAATAAAACTTGGACCCTAATTCAAACATAATCAATGCATCCTGTTTATGTTTGTTTGCTGACAAAATCAATTTATCCTATGCAATAGAATAAGAAATTTGACTCATATATGATAAGATTGAGATTTACTAGACACTTGTCCATTTACGAAACCCGATACGGTTTTACCGGCCGGTTCAATAGAAGAATGAGTTGTTCTCCGTTGCTTTTTCCATTGACGAAAGTAATCATAGTAACACTAATGCCACAGTTCTTGCCGTATAGACCTGAAAAAATTGCTGCGATCCATCGAGCTGTTCTTTTCAGATGCTAGGATGTATAGGATCTAAAGAGTACAGAAAGGAAAGGGGATGAGAAGACTTACAGTTGCTGCCTCCAGAGTAGAGCCAATAAGATTAAAGATGTGAATGCATTCAGCCAAAAAAACATAGCATAAACCAAGCTAATGATGTCAAACCCAAATGGTATTTTTTTTTCATCCCTCAGATTGCATAAACAGTACTTGAAGCAAAAACCTAGAGCCACCGCTCACACCCTGAATCTTTGAGAGCTACCTCTTGTGCAACTGTTGTAAACAAGGAAAAGAAGACAAATTTAAACTTGATTAATCAAATGGTAAATTACAAGCTCTTATTGTATCAAACAAAAACATGTTATCAAGAAAGCTCATGATATGCAGTGCTTTCTGAATTTCGGCAAAAATGCTCTTCTCATGCTAGAGACTACTGGCTAACTGAGAATCAAAAGGGAATTATCCTATTGTATCAAATCTTCTGTACTCGCTCTAGAATGGATACGAGGATGACAAACTCCATTATCCTTAAAGGATCGATTTTTTTCTTCACACCAGTCCTTAAATCACGAAGAAAAGGACAATATGTCATGCAAATGTTGTCATCTGCAAATGAATTAGTTATAATGAATATGTTCAAGGAACCAAACCACGACAGCAATGAGACTAGTTACTCAACTGAGTGAGAGTGATATGCAATGAGTTACGAGCTTCCTCATTCCTCACATCACTTGCATTGTAACATCTACAAGTAATTAATCATGCTGAAATTGAACATATAATCACATCGAGACACGATGATGAGCATAGATGACAAAACACTATCGAGCCTCAATTCACCCAATAAACGTCACTTTTAGGTCTGCTAAGGTAGCATGTCCGCCTACTGTTACTCGCAAAATCTCATACCATGTTTCATTACTCTTTTAGGCCATGAAAACACTCACAAAGGACCACCAAAATGATAAATGGAAGCTTTTTACCTGCAAAAATGTTTCCCAAAGCATCCAAAAGAAACCTTCGATTATTTAAACAAATCCTCATCCAGCTCTCTGGTGGATCATTCATCAAACAGGTGGTGGGCACTGTCAATTCTACACTACTATCCCGCCTCGTTCCGACTTAAAATAGCCAGTGACGTATCATCAAGCCAAAACCCAGTGAGTGACTGTTATACCATGATGTAACTTTAAATAAAATTGGGGTGAAGTGAGAAGTTACAGAATAATTTTTAGATTTGTCTCGTTCCAAAACTTAAGTTTCCAAAATATCTTCGTTTTCAAAATCCTTTCTCAAATGCTCCGTTTCATTTTGAATTCGGGCTTATTGAGACCGAAATCCCCAAAAATACTTGATTTCGGGTTTTGTAAAACCGAAATCATCTGAATTCTAACGAAATTCAATAGTTTCAATGATTTCGGTTTTATTAAACCCGAAATCAATCGAATTCCAACGAATCATCCGAATTCCAACGAATTAGTTGCGAGCGGGATTTGAATTTATAATGATTTCCGGCTTTAGGAAACCGAATTCATTTAAATTGCACGAGTTCGGTCTTACAGAGCCCGAACTCGTGCAAAATATATGCAGCGCCCTGTTCTTCTTTTTCCCTCCTGCTCAGCTGCCCTAAAACCTCCCAAGCCCGTTTTCTCCTCCCAAATCTTCCTGTTTTCTGCAATTCCGGGCGTGTACGAGATGGACGCACATGGTGAAGGAGATTTCGAGATAAGATTTAGAAGTAAAGGATGAGTTATTTGATGAATTGATGTGGTGTGGGTTTTTCAATTCCGGGTGTGTAAGCTAGGGTTCCGAATTGATGAGGGATCGGATGAATTGATGTGTTAGGTTTGAAGTTGGAGGCAATGGATGTATGTTGATATGTTGTTTTGTAGGTATTTAGTTGAAATTATATGTTACGGTTTATGCAAGGTTTTGAAGTAATTGATATGTTGTTTTCTGTTGCTTTGAAGTAATTGATACTTATGTTTTCTCCTCCGAATTGATTCCAAATTGATGTTTTCTCCTCTCTCATATGTTGTTTTGAAGTAATTGATATGGGCCCTGATATGTTGTGGTGAAGTAATTGATATGTTGTTTTGTTAGGGTTAGGGGTAGTTGAATTGTTTAGGAATTTGTAGGGTTTATGCAAGGTTTTATAATTTTCGGAATTAGTTAAATAATAGGAATTAGTTAAATTGTTTGGGGATTTGTAGGTTAGAATTAGGGTTATGTAAATAGTGTAGGGTTTATGGAAGGTTTTATCAATTTCTGAATTAGTTAAATTATAGGAATTAGTTAAATTGTTTAGGAAGTAGGTTAGAATTAGGGTTATGTAAATATTGTAAGGTTTATGCAAGGTTTTATCAATTTCGGAATTAGTTAAACAATAAGAATTAGTTAAAATGTTATCAATTTAAATTAGTTAAATTGTAATCAATTTGTAAATTATAGTATTTTTGGAAGTTTACAAAATTGTCGAAATTTGGGTTTATGAAAGGTTTTATCCAATGTTTTTTTTTTTAATTTCGTATTCTATAA
This sequence comes from Umbilicus rupestris, assembly GCA_963678935.1. NCBI lineage: Eukaryota > Viridiplantae > Streptophyta > Magnoliopsida > Saxifragales > Crassulaceae > Umbilicus > Umbilicus rupestris. The sequence continues at coordinate 11,231,616 of OY787622.1, forward strand.
CATTTATAAATTGATGTCGTTAACATGAAATGTAATTGATACAGATTGATGTAGATGACATTGTGGAGCCTGGACCAATTAACAGATCAATTCTTACGCAACAACATATGCACCGTTCGGAGGAAGTTTGGTTAGACCCTGTAAGTAAAATATGTTGCTCATACGTAACAATGATTTTAATTACTATATTTTCTAAGTAAATTACCATACAATTTAAATTTGTTTATGTATTGCAGGTGGGAAAAAAATATAAAAATGGTTCATAGGAGGATGTGGGAAATGGATCCGAGGATGGTACCTTATGTTGCAAGAGCGGGTTTTTTTATATGGACGCAACTCCAAAATGTTGAAGCTGATTGGGACCTTCTTATTGCCCTGGTAGAGCGTTGGAGGCAGGAGACCCACACCTTTCACATGCCCACGGGAGAGTGCATTATCACTCTTCAGAACATGGATCTTCTTACCGTATTGCCGATAGAGGGCGAGGCTGTGTCAGGCAAAGAGAACCATGATTGGGAAGCTGTATGCATACAGCTGCTTGGGGCGCATCCGGATAGTCCGAGATCCCCAACCTTGGCCAAACGCAAATGGTTTTTGAACCACATGAGAGATATTCCAGAAGACGCGACGGAAGAAGTCCTCCAGCGGTATGCTAGGGCGTACATTCTTTGTATGCTAGGATCCTCATTGATGCCCGATTTGACCGGAGATAGGGTATCTCTACATTATCTTCCATTGTTGGCTAACCTGGAAGGTGTCAGGATGTATAGTTGGGGAAGCGCAGTCTTGGGATTCTTATACAGGCAATTGTGTAACGCGGCTCGAGGGGGGGGGGGGGGCATAAACAAATGGGGGGATGTATTATATTACTTCAACTTTGGAGTTGGTAGAAAATTACAATTGGGCACCCCAGAGGTTTTAGTAGGACTCTCGAGCCGGTTGATGACCTAATTAATCCGGACCTGAGAGGAGCGCGGTCCTACACGTAAGTGACATTCATATTTAAAATGTTTAAATTCTTATGTTTACTATTACAATTTACGTGTTGTGCAGAAAATGGTATGGACCCAAGTCCTACATTGAAATACCCCATGGTTCCGTGTTGTTCTACAGAGATCAATTAGATCGCATGGGTATGCGGATTTTATGTGGAGGCCCTACAAGGAAGGTATATTCCCGCTATTGAACCCGGCCTGCCTGGAAGGGCAAATGAGTTGGTTAGCTGAAGTACCACTTATTTACTTCAACGTCATCGAATGGTGTCATCCCGGGCGAGTCCTGCGTCAGTTCGGGTGCAAACAAAGGATTCCGTCGGCACCACGTGGTTCCTCTGACCCTAAACATGGACTTCAGCGGAAGAAACGAGTTGATTGGACAGTGGAGTTGCGTGAGTATATCAATATGTGGATAGGACGCGCTGACCGTAGGGTTGAGGCTGAGTTAGAGGACGATGTTGTCTTGCCGACGCCAGAGTATCGCATGTGGTATAACAATACCACACGACGCTTCATCCAGCCCAGATTTGATGAGTCTCAACCTTATCGCCCCACAGCACCGGAGCACCATAGTGTTGTGAGTTTATTTAGATCATCAATTAACTCATTATAATATGCGATTACTGACCACAATGTTTGCACAGGTGCGCACCCTCGTGCATTGTGCCCAACAGGCCGCAGACATCTTCTTAAACACCGACGATTATGCTATCCGGGTCGGTGTGCACAATATATTTCATCCAGCTGCAGAGGAGTCGCGACGGCTTGGAGTTATAAATGCTTTGGGTGTAGACCTTTCACTGATTCAATTTGACGTTGGTAAGCATACATCTCAATACATTAGTTGCTTTAGTTGTTTATTTTTCCAATCGAAATTCAATAATTTCACTATCAATGCAGGCGGGAACGACGATGATGGAGATGATGATGGAGACGCTGGTGGAGACGAGGAGGAGATATATGTCACACATACAGTCTCAGGTAGATGCCACACCCAACGATGCAGGCTGAAATTTCAAGTGTCTCTACTTATGCAGATTTGTGAACTAGCAGTTGCTGCAGCACACTCTTGTTCACTTAAATGTATGCACAACAGACAATGAATAGGACACAGATTTGTTCACCCAGTTCGGCCAATCTGCCTACGTCTGGGGAGGACTATTCTCCAGTCCTCAATCCACTCAACCAAAGGTTCAGATCACACTAGGTTACAACGCACGCAACCTATGCTACTTTAACCCCGTGTGGACTACTCAACACAATCAGAACAAGCTCTGATTTGTGCCAGCACACCCTCTACAATATGTCAGTCTAGAATAGCTACAATCCTCTTCAAGAACTCAGCCTATTCTAGCCTACACTACTCAGCAGGGTTGCTGCAGCAACAGCTGTAACACCAGCTGAAGCACTCTGTCCGCGTCACTCCAAGGCCTCCTGCCGAGCCGATCGAACCACTCCAAGAGCGCTGCACACTCTGAGTAACTCCCCCTCACTCAGTGACCACCTGCCACTAGTGAGTTCTTCCGCACGAACCTCGACCGAGCCTTCCACCCGTCAGCTCTCCCGCGGCTGCCTTTGATCAACCAACAAGCTCCACAGCTCTAAATTGGCTTCCAGATCAAAGCACGAATCAGTCTCTGCAAGACCTGACTCTCTTCTGCAATACGCACCACAGCTCTGCGCTCAACGCTCTGCCCGTGTGTGTTGATCGAAGAACAACTTCCGTAGCACACCCAGAAAGTCCTCTCTCTGAATTTCGTGTCTACCCTCGTGTATCACTCAGCTTCGATCAACCTCTTCAGCCCTCAAACCTTCTGCTTAAATACCCTCACCACTTTAAGCAATTTCCAGGTTTAGGCCATTGACCCACAAGATCAATTATCTCCTAAAATCTAGGAGATTAGATTTGATTAATATCTTGAAGCATATCTCCTTCTCTGACTGATAATCCTTGCTGAAATATGCTCAGCAGCATTTTAGAAATTCTTCAAAGCACTTTCACAAAGCTGCCAAACCTTCAAAACGCACCCAGCACAAAACTGTTATTCGGACAGTTGAACTAGCTCTTGAACCAGCACCTGCTGCAGCATCCCCTGCTGCATCTGTTGCTGGTTTACTTCTGCTGGCCTCCTTGATTGAGCTGCAGCAGCTCCTTGTTCACTCATGCTGGTTTTGTCAAACACTGCCATACTTGCATTATCAATCTCCCCCTTGGCATTTTGACAAAACCTTAAGGCCAATGCACTCTTCCGAAAACCAGAAACGAAATACTCTAAATAAAATTAATAGAGAGTAAGTAGATGAGGCCACACTCGGCCATAGCATACTGACCACGCAGGGTCAAAAAAAATGTGTTTCAATATTCAGCAGTGTCAATATTCAGCAGCATATAAATCTTCTCTCCCCCTTTTTGTCATAGATGCTCAAGGGGCCTGCTCCTCATCCTCCAGGAACTCCAAGTCTCTGATGAGGCTCCTGATCTGTCCACGCCTGGCATCTCTCCTCTTGGCTTCAGCATCAAGAATAGCCAGCTCAGACCGGAGGTGACACACAATCCTGGCACGAAGAGCAGACTGGATTGTGGCAGCAGGGGGAAGAGATTCCTCCAAGGGAGCTGGAGCTGAAGAACCACCCATGAGAAGATCCTCATAGGCAACATCCACTGCATGTTTTCCCTTGAATAATTTGTGATCAACAGTAAAGACCTGCAGCTCCTCAGATAAGCCTTCAGTAATCGCTCCGAACTCTGGGTGCTGAGATACCATGATCCCATGGATGAGGGAGGGCAGCACAATAGGCTTGCTGGAGGAGGCACTCCCGGCATGTGTAGCAAGCTGAGGAAACATCACACTTCCCAGGCTGATCTTCCTCCTCTTTCCAATAGAATAAAGAAGGTTAGCAAAGTCTTTGTTGACCTTCCCTCTGTGAGAACTAGGAATCCAGTTCCTTGCACCAAGATGATACAGCAGAGCATACTTGGAGGTTAGCTCAGCTGCACTGAGATTCGGGCCGCCCCAAGACAGGCACACTCCCGCTGTAAGGGTCTTCGCCAATAATTCAGGCTTCACATCAGTGGGAGCCCTTGCATTCTCAGAAATCCCAAGAAATGCATCAATAATTTCCGGAGTAATAACCACTTGTTTACCCCTTACCCAGCTTCTCCCATACTCATCAGCTCCTTCGTCTCCAAATTTTTCTCCCATATTCACTATAAATTCTCTAACCAGAATAATATTGAAATGGTGAGGAAAGGTTAGGGACTTGAGCAGTTTTACCTCAGTCAGGAGCTCAATCATAGCAGCTGATCTATACTTGTCTTGCACCAGACGCTTCTCATGCACAATGTGTTTCCTCTCAACAGCACTCCAGGATTGAGAGACGCTTTTGTTCCTGAACCATGTGCCTCCGATAGTGAGAGCAGAGAAATCATCAGCTGCAGGACCTTTCTCAGAGGGTCCACCAAGAGATCCTGCTTCCACTTCTTCACTGGATGAGCTTTCACTACTGGAGCCTGGGATCAGGATAGGAGCTTTGCCCTTGTCTGAAGAAGGGGGATGTGCTGCAGCAGGTTCTAGTTCAGGGGACTCAGCAGCTGTTTCAACCCCTTCACCAATAATACCTGGAGACATGACCAGTGATCGGCACTCTTCTCCTGCAGGAACTGCTGCAGCAGTCTCTGCTGCTTGTTCGTCCTCTGAAGCAGCTTCAGTCATATCCGCTTCTGGCAGCACAGCAGAACCGGAGACAGGTTCTCCATCACGTACCAGCCGCCTCCTCTTCTGCGAAGCTTCTTCAGAGGGAGAGGGCTCACTGTGCGACACAGGGAGAGGGTTTGGTTCCCACACAACCACCTCCAGCGGCTGAGCAGGGTCTTCGTTGCGTGCCTTGGTCCTTCTCTCAGACCTGCTTTGCCTGTCAGCTGCCAGATTCTTCTTCAGTCCGCGTGTCTTCACCATTGCTGCAGAGATGTGGAAGGAAGGAGGAGCGCACAGAGGATGATCGGCAGAGATTTCTGAGACGCCCTTTGCTCTTGATCTGTGCCCTAGAAAATATTTACCCGTTATTTTCTTTTCCTTTGAAGTGTAAGACACGTGCCTCTCATGTGCAAATATTTTCCTTTCCATCTTTAGCAACCAACACATGTGAACAAGCTAATTCGGACCAGGTTGCTGCAGCACATGTGAGCTTGTTCACCTATTCACTTCAGGCTGCAATTTTTGCTCAGAGGATCCTTGAGAGATTCTGGTGGAGCCTTCTTCACCCATACTTGGAATACACCAGAGCTTTTCTTCTTCTGATCTTCCAGCCTCCTAACCCTTTGTTTGGGTTTCCATATTTGTACCATCTTTGATTTACCCTTGTTTTTAGTAATCCAGTGCCCTTGTGCAGCAACATGAAATGGAGTCTTTGTGCAACATGTGCTGATTCTGGACTTTGCTCCCCCTTTTTCAGCTGAGCAAGTTCTGTGTTGCTTCTTCAGATTGAAGTTGATCTTCTGCTTCCCAACACTTGTACCAGTACTCCACTTGTCCTGAGACTTTTGTTTTGTTTGAGAAAAATGTTGTCCATGATGCTGCAGCATCCTCTTGTACACATGTCTAGATCCAATTTTCTCTGCCTTTTTTGAGAAGGCATCTGAATTCTTCTTCTCGTCTGTCTCACCATCTGAGGCTTTAATGAACACTGTCCCTTTAGAGCTTTCTTCACCAGTATATCCAAGCCCTGTTTTCCCTTTTCCAAGTCTTTGGTAAGATAATATTTCGTCCAGAATATTGCTCTGCGGGTCAGCTGTCTTGGCTGCTGCTGGAGTGGATTCAACAGAGGTCTGTCTTTCTGAATCTTCTCTTTTCAGAATAGTAACTTGATTATCAACTGAGGGTAGACATCTCCTTCGTTCTTCTTCCAAGAGATTTATTCTGTCAGTCAAGGTCTGATTGGTCTGAAGAACTGCCTCACATTGTTTGAGTATCTTCCTCAGAAGATCAGCAAAACTGTCAGATGAGTCATCGTCATCTTCACTCTCAGAGACTTCAATCCCATAGTGAATTTCTACCTTCTTTAGCTCATTGAGGTGGACATCTGAAACACTTGTCAGCACAACACAGTTTTCTTCATCACTCTCATCCGAATCACTCCATTTTGCTGTCAAGGATTTGCTGTTCTTTTTCTCAGAATTCTTGAAGGGTTTGCTTGGACAATCAGCCTCAATGTGTCCGTACCCTTCACAGTTCCAGCATTGAACTCCCTTTTTCATCTCTTTCTTGTCATCATCGTCCAGTGCTGGTTCTTTCCCTTTCTTCTTTCTTTCACTGCCCCGTCTGAATTGTCTTCGCGAGGAAGAGCTTCTCTCAGTTCTGGATTCCATGTTTTTCAGAAACTTTCCTAGATTTTTAACCAGCATGCTCAACTGATCGTCTGGAACTGTCTGCTTGATTTCTGCTTCAGCCTTCAAACCAACATTCTTGTCCTTGGAAGTGGTGTCTTCTTTGACCAGTTTCATCTCAAATTGTTTGAGAGACCCCATCAGCTCTTCCAACCTCATGAATCTGACATTCTGAGCTTCTTCAATGGCTGTCACCTTCATGTCAAATTTTGTGGGCAGCGATCTGAGAACCTTTCTGATAAGCTTTTCTTCTGGAATGGGCTCACCAAGGGCATGAGCATCATTTGCAAGATCACAGAGTTTAGCATTAAACTCAGTGATGGTTTCTTCATCAAGCATCCTCAGATTCTCAAATTGTGTGGCAATAATCTGGAGTCTTGACAGCTTTACTCTATCAGTTCCCTCATGGGCAGTTTGCAGAATCTCCCATGCTTGCTTGGCCATGGCACAGTTTGAGATCAACCTGAAGTTATTAGCATCAACTGCAGCAAAAATTGCATTCAGAGCCTTTGAATTACCAGTTGCTGCAGCACCTTCTTCAGCAGTCCATTCCTCTTCAGGTTTAATTCTTGTCACTCCTTGCTGATCCATGGTGATTGGGGGAGACCACTGAAGCACAACAGCTCTCCATGTCTTCTCATCAATAGCTTTGAGAAAAGCTTTCATTCTAGCTTTCCAATAACCATAGTTGCTCTCTTCCAGGAGTGGAGGTCTACTCGTGCTCTGTCCTTCCTTCATTGTCTTAGCAACTTCGGAGACACTGTAGGACCTTTTAAACTCTGTGTGTCGAGTTCCCGCTCTGATACCAATTGAAATTTCAAGTGTCTCTACTTATGCAGATTTGTGAACTAGCAGTTGCTGCAGCACACTCTTGTTCACTTAAATGTATGCACAGCAGACAATGAATAGGACACAGATTTGTTCACCCAGTTCGGCCAATCTGCCTACGTCTGGGGAGGACTATTCTCCAGTCCTCAATCCACTCAACCAAAGGTTCAGATCACACTAGGTTACAACGCACGCAACCTATGCTACTTTAACCCCGTGTGGACTACTCAACACAATCAGAACAAGCTCTGATTTGTGCCAGCACACCCTCTACAATATGTCAGTCTAGAATAGCTACAATCCTCTTCAAGAACTCAGCCTATTCTAGCCTACACTACTCAGCAGGGTTGCTGCAGCAACAGCTGTAACACCAGCTGAAGCACTCTGTCCGCGTCACTCCAAGGCCTCCTGCCGAGCCGATCGAACCACTCCAAGAGCGCTGCACACTCTGAGTAACTCCCCCTCACTCAGTGACCACCTGCCACTAGTGAGTTCTTCCGCACGAACCTCGACCGAGCCTTCCACCCGTCAGCTCTCCCGCGGCTGCCTTTGATCAACCAACAAGCTCCACAGCTCTAAATTGGCTTCCAGATCAAAGCACGAATCAGTCTCTGCAAGACCTGACTCTCTTCTGCAATACGCACCACAGCTCTGCGCTCAACGCTCTGCCCGTGTGTGTTGATCGAAGAACAACTTCCGTAGCACACCCAGAAAGTCCTCTCTCTGAATTTCGTGTCTACCCTCGTGTATCACTCAGCTTCGATCAACCTCTTCAGCCCTCAAACCTTCTGCTTAAATACCCTCACCACTTTAAGCAATTTCCAGGTTTAGGCCATTGACCCACAAGATCAATTATCTCCTAAAATCTAGGAGATTAGATTTGATTAATATCTTGAAGCATATCTCCTTCTCTGACTGATAATCCTTGCTGAAATATGCTCAGCAGCATTTTAGAAATTCTTCAAAGCACTTTCACAAAGCTGCCAAACCTTCAAAACGCACCCAACACAAAACTGTTATTCGGACAGTTGAACTAGCTCTTGAACCAGCACCTGCTGCAGCATCCCCTGCTGCATCTGTTGCTGGTTTACTTCTGCTGGCCTCCTTGATTGAGCTGCAGCAGCTCCTTGTTCACTCATGCTGGTTTTGTCAAACACTGCCATACTTGCATTATCACAGGCCCTTCACAACCATACGAAAGGAGGCCACAACATGCGAAGAAAGCTCCAAAACGATTTTCATTTCCCTCAAACCATCAACGTTGAACAAACATGTTACATGCAGAATGCATGCAGACGGTTCCTGCCATTCTGGTTCCTGCATTGCATGCAGAATGCCGACATGCCTGTCTGATATAATGCATAACCCTTCTCGATCCGTCACTTCCTCACGGATACACCTCATGAACCACTTCCAACTGGAATTGTTCTCGCTTTCCACCAAGGCAAATGCGACGGGGAGTAGGTGGTTATTGGCATCAAGGGCAACTGCAACTAGTAACTTCCCATCATATTTTCCATATAGGTGGGTACCATCAATGCATAAGACTGGACGGCAGTGTGTGAATGCTCCTATACATGGACCGAATGATCAAAATACACTGTTAAATATCATACGATCATTCTCTATGTCACTGCTTCGATGCCACTTCGCTATAGTTCCGAGATTAGACTCCTGCAATGCCTACATATAGTGTGATAGTTTTCTAAATGATTCGTCACAGTCTCCAAATATATTTAACAAGGCTTGTTGTCTCGCTTGCCATGCCATCAGGTAACGGATTTCATACCCATAGTCCTTGAAGATTCTGGCCCTTATCTTATGAGGGGATAATCTTAATCTCTCGCTGATTACATCTCCTATGTCCATTGCGATAAAGTGCCTCGTCAAGTGTACATTATTCCGAGCGACGAATTCGTTGTTGCATATATGATCGCCTCGATATTTTGTCACCTCCCAGTATGCCGAGTGTTTTTTCTTCATGATGCGAACACGCCATGGACATGTAGCCTCCCCTTCCCGACATTGGAGAATCAATAATTGCGAGTCAGATTCCTTCGTCCTATATTCAACCCGATGCAAAAGTGAGTATTTTGTACTGCGTTTATTGCATCGGTTTTTCGATAGAATGTCGATCCAACATTGATAGCCCCGCACTGTCCAAAGTTTCTACCCAAGAACTCGTCAACAGGTTCATTATCTTCCCATGCCGAGAGATCACGAAACGCTGGAACATCAAGTACATGTTCGGGATCAGGGACTACAAACACACTCTCTGTCTCGAGTTCTTCAAGATGTTCCATCTCATCTCGGCCGAACTCATCCAAAACGGGCAAATCGAGAGTCTCAAACGTGGACATAACCATGGGGTCCGAATCTTCGTTTTCCATATCTGTTTAACATGCACTACACAATAAACAATATACAATTCAACGACATTAAGCTAAATCAAACATTTATAATCAATAAAATTACATATTATCAACATATAAAATAACCTGCTCAAGAAGTACAGTCTGCAACTTTGGGACAATAATTTGCTGGATGGAAACTTGCTGGATGGGGCAATTTATGAAGAATGAGAAGGAAGGAAGGATGATGGTGCTGCACGATGAGAAAGAAGGAAGATTTCGGCAGGAAATATATAGCCAATATGAGTTCGGTCTCATAAAGCCCGAACATCTATAATTTTGTATGATTTCGGTCTTTGAAAACCCGAACTATGCACGATTTCGGTCTTTACAACCCCGAATTCAGACTGATTCAATACTGTAACGCACATGGCGTTCTTTTGCTTTCTGCAACAAGTCAGAATAATAATTCGAATGATTTCGGGTTCTGAAAACCCGAAATCATTGAAAATATTAAATTTCGTTAGAATTCAAATGATTTCGGATTTTGTAAGACCGAAATCATTCGAATTATTGGAAATCGAATGATTTCAGGTTCTGAAAACCCGAAATCATCAAAAATATTAAATTTCGTTACAATTCGAATGATTTCAGGTTTTGTAAACCCGAAATCAGACATTTTTTAGAATTTTGCTCTCAATAAGCCCGAATTCAAAATGAAACGGGGCATTTGAGAAAGGATTTTGAAAACGAGGGTATTTTGAAAACTTATGTTTTGGAACGAGGCAAATCTAAAAATTATTTGAAATTAGACTAGGGCACAACTTCTCAAAACAAAACCTGCTTGCATCGAGTGAAGCTTCAATGTCAAGGTGAAGCGTGAACGAGATCGACTGTGCAAAGACTTCGAGGTGGGTGTTTGCTTATTCAGTTTTGGTGTGCAGTGAGTTTCTTCCTGGCAGATTTGGGGTTGTGGATAGGCTATGGTTTAGATGGATGTTGTTGCTAGGCAGATGTCCATAACCCTTCTCCATTCATTCTTGCCTTAGGTTGTAGTCACTCGAATCTCTCAAGACACATCTTCTCCAATTTGATTTCTCTGCTATTGTTTAACCCATCTCCCATTTCTTTTGCACAACTCAGGGATTTGAAGGGTTGTTGTTCATTTTGGGTGTTCTGAAGAACAATTTTTAGATTTGCCTCGTTTGGAAACTTAAGTTTCCCAAATATGTTCGTTTTAAAAATCCTTTCTCAAATTCCCCGTTTCATATTGAATTCGGGCTTACTGAGACCGAAATCCTAAAAAATACTTGATTTCGGGGTTTTGTAAAACCGAAATCATCCGAACTCTAACGAACTTCAATAGTTTCAATGGTTTCGGGCTTACAAAACCCAAAGTCATTCGAATTCCAAAAATCAGTTCCGAATGGGATTTGAATTTGTAATCAATTTGTAAATTAAGCATTGATTACAATGCTTAACCCGAAATCCTATTGATTACACATTGATTACAATTCAAATTAAGCATTCGGGCTTATTGAATTTGAAAGCATTGATTACAATGCTTAACCTAAAATCCCATTGAATACACATTGATTACAATTCAAATTCGGGCAAATCCTATTGATTACAATTCAAATTAAACATTCGGGCTTATTGAATTTGAAAACATTGATTACAATGCTTAACCCGAAATCCCATTGATTACAATTCAAATTAAGCATTCGGGCTTATTTGAATTTTTGGGATTTCGGTGTTAGTAAGCCCGAATTCAATATAAAACGGGGCATTTGAGAAAGGATTTTTAAATCGAACGTATTTGGGAAACTTAAGTTTCCAAACGAAGCAAATCTAAAAATTATTCCGTTCTGAATTGAGGTTGCTTTTCCGATCTTATATGGTCAAAGGTTTGATCCTTGTGTTAAGATTTGGTTAATTCATCTTACGTCATTTTGTCTACTGTTGGAAACCTTTGCTATCACTGGGTTGAGGTTTTGGTTGATTTAGGGTTTGTTTGAAAGATTTATCGCTGGAATTGATTACAATTTTGGATATGGTTGGAGGTCAGGAGATGACTAATTTATTGAATTGTTAGGAGGTTAAAGATTGTGTTAGTGGTAGCTGGGATTTGGAGACTAGCAGACAATTAATTGGGTTAAAGACTGTGTTAGCTAATTGGGATTTCTTCTTTTGATAGTTTGTGATTTACTAAAGGTTAGATGGTAATTTATTTACTTAGCAGGGATATAAATCTATTTAATTTGATTGAGTCTTATGTTTTGGCAGTGAGTTTTAGCAGCGAGTCTTAGTGAGTATTGAATATTTACTTATTAAGATTTGGCAACGAATTTTGTAGAGGTTTTAGCAGAATTAGAAAGACATATTTTAGAAAGCAAAATCTATCACATAGTCTGATGAATTTGGGAGTATAGTTTTGAGTAGTGTGAATATTTATTTTAATGGAAGGACCATGATACGCGAATGAGTACTTAATCAGATAATGTGTTGTTCAATGAATAAATTTAACGTGTATATATGCATGCAGTTAGATGATAATTACTATGACTAGTGGTCATTAGCAATATAAACATTAGTAATCTGTTTAAATGTAAATTTCATGAGATTGTGACATTCTTGGAGTTGTTAAGGGCTGATTGTAACCATCAACGAGTATTTGATGCAAAGATGATTTAATTTGCTTAATATGGATTATAAGTCATCAGATCAGAATTTCGCACAGTGGTGATTGATCATTCCTCCCCATCAAAGTTTACTGTGAGTAAATAATATGCTTTTATTTATTTTGTATCGTTCATATTATATGCGATTAATATTACGCATAGTACCAGTTATCTAGGAAATAGAGAAATAGTTTTACCCCCTCGCATTTATATGTATAGAAAAATATATGAAGACAATTTGACATTTATGTATCATTGCATACACGTCATGCATAAACATTGATATGATATATGATGAGTGAGGCATGACCCGTTCTTTGATACGATATGGCGAGGCTCAGCCCGCACATTGATCTGATGGTCCGGACCGGAAGTGACGACTGCCCACAGACACCGTTTGCATTCATCGAGATGTGCATTATCATACTTACACGCATACATGTATACATTATTTACTATGTCACATATTATATATTAATGTGACCACCGATATATGAATGCATGCAAAAAAGTCTCATTAAAGTACGTTATTTACTTACTGAGTCATTTTGACTCACTTTGTTATTTTCCTAACCCGTTTCAGATCAGTGAGCTGCTAGATCGAGAGCTGTCGTCTATCGTCGTATAGGAATTCATTGCTTTACGTAGGGTGCCATCCAGCTATTTATATTTCTGAAGTCTCTTTAGTTATTTCTTTGATTCAGTTAGGTTGTTGCTCCGTTGTACTTGAGTAGGATTCTGGTAACTGAGATGGTTGAATTCACTTTTTACGTTGATATCATTATTTTATCTATGGATAAATTGTTGACATAGAGGTTTGCTTGAATTTGGTCAAGCGCCGGTCTCGACCTAGGTTTGGGTCGTGACAGTGAGAAGACAAAATTGTTTCAAGCACCGACAGAACCAGAAGCGCCCGCTCAAAATCAAGTACTAAACGACACGACAACACTCGACTGAAGCCACTAAAGGAACGATTGTTCCCATCCTCACTCACTCATGGATTGTTCCCATTTCCCAACCTCAACTAGTTGTAACCACGCATTTGTAGAAATTGGCTACATATTGTGGTATACACCTATATGACTCAACCCGTTTCATCATGCACTTCATCACGTATAGAAATTGACTAGATATTTCGATTTATATCTTATATAATCAAAAGTCTTCCTCATCAATCATATGATTATATAATCCATAATAAATTTTCTAAGTACATATATTTAAGACACAAAACACTGCAAAAAAGGGTATGAAATTGAACCCAAAAAAAAACAAGATAGAGTGGAAAACACTCGAAATGAATTGAGCAAGCCCTTGGAAACCCATTGTTCCAGCGTTCAAAATGGCGTTTATTTATCATTTAATATTAATAATAAATGTTAAATTTAAGCTAATGTGTTATAATGGACGTGCCGTGACGGTCAATACGATCATGTCAAATTAAATATTACAAAACATTAGACTTAATAACTTTATAGCACTAAAAAGTTTGCCAACCAAAACCTTATGACTTCTCAACCAAAGATTTGTTCACCAAGCTAATTTTGACATTTTTCTCAGTTAGATAACCTTCATAAGAAACTTACTATGCTAGAATGACAAGTTAAGCTACACATATTCTAAGATGAATTTCTCGGAAATAGCTATGAAAAAACCCTAAATCCATAAACCCTAATCAAGTGAAGGGCTCAAATATCAAATCCAGGTTGGAACAATGCATCATTCATGTCCGTACCGAAGAAGACACAAAAGCAGTCCCATATTGTGTACCAACAAACTCATGGAACATGCCAACATACAAATGTGTGGATCATACATAAACCAACCTTGTAACCTTCTAATCTAACTCTAACAATCATATGACTTAAGGGTCAGTCAGAATATGTTCAAGGCCACTGACAAGGATCAAATTGATTAAAAGATGACCTTATAGAGGGAGGGGACCCAAGAGGAAGCTGCCATGCAATTTCCATCCACTTGAAAAAAGAAGAAAGAAGTGTTGTACACCATCATCCCAACATCTTCTCCTCTTCTTCCTAGCACCTTCCCTCATGCTATTCCCATACCCTTTTATCATCTCAATGTCTCTGACTTATTGCTGTTGTTGATGATGATTTGATGACAGTTTTGGTTGTGTCCATCATGGACCACGATGCCCTACCCTACAAGTTGCGTCTTCTCTTTTTCAAATTCCTTCCTATATAACTCATTAAGTTCTTCAATCTCACCAAGCCATAACCATCAATTGTATCATAGATCAGCAAACCCTAAACCCAACAATGGCACTTGATAGGGTTTTATCGAGATCCTCGAGCTGGCTTTCGAGTGTCGGTCTCAATATCGTGACCCTAGGAGGGAGGTATAAGTCCACCCCGAGCTCATCTAGGACACCAAGCCCTCCCAGCACCCCTAAAGGAGGACAGAGTGCAGCCACTTTTGACAAGTTGAGAGATGTTTTTCGATACTTTGATCGAGATGGGGATGGGAAGGTCTCGGCGGAGGAGCTGAGGGACTACTTCGGGTCCGTTGGAGAGTACATGTCCCACAAGGAGGCTACGGAGGTCATAGAGGAGTTGGATACGGATGGGGATGGGATGCTTGACTTTCAAGATTTTGTAAACGTGATGAAAAAGGATGAGGATGGGGATAATAATGAGCTGAGGATGGCTTTTGAGATGTTTGAGCATGAGAAAGGGAGCGGTTGCATCACTCCTAAAGGGCTGCAGAGGATGTTGGGACAGATCGGTGATTCAAGAACTTACACCGAGTGTGCGGCCATGATCAGTGTTTTTGATGCCAACCGGGATGGAGTTCTTGATTTTCAGGAGTTCCGCCAAATGATGATGGTTTAGGGTATTCGTATGGTTCATATAAATCTGTATATGTTATTACATCCATCCCAAGACGAGGGATATGTCACTTTAAAACGAGTCCTACAAAATGCATGATTGAAGCAATGAATAATTTGTATAGGGACAACATAACACAACACATGGATCCTCACCTTCTACGAACTCGCGATCCACGTCATCTCCCGACACATATTCGTACTGCTCGTACTTATACGGGCGATACGAGATTCTTGAACCAATTACGGTCGTACTGGTTATAATGAATCGATCATAAACTCTAGGTTTATTTTATTTATACGGCTTGTTGCCGTCACCATATGCATCGAAAAGAAAAAGTGAGTGCGTGAGGAAGTTCTGAGGGTATAACGATCTTTCTAATTGGGAAACTATAATGGATTAAAGCCGGCAAGCGGCAAATGACGTACCTTTCACCTTGAGGAGCGAACCACTATAAATCATGTGTCAATTTGGGAGCGAACCACTATAAATCATGTGTCGATTTTTTATTATTTTTCATCTATATCGTTCTGTTCTGATTCGTGACGTTAGATCGATTTCCTAACTTATATGACCCGTACAGGCACCTATGTCGGAGGTTTGATGGGTAATGAGATGTTTTGTATAGACTAGTTTGTGTTGTGAAAAAAGTGATGCACGGTAATAACATCCAATGGGGCGACACAATACATCGCAATCTCAATATCCTATATGGGAAAACTTCCGGTCATCAGCATGTGGTCCAGTGTAGGTTTCAGGCCGTATTTCAGAACAGCCTCATTCCCCACTCTGAACCCATCTCCATAGGCTGGTGAAGCATCTGTCTCGATTTGGTGTTTGAAGAAATCCCCCAGTTTCTTCTCGCATTGTGACCTCAGGCCCTTTTTTGAGTGCGCAGGAGGCGGCGCAGAGGAAGAAGATGACGACGACGATGCAGCAGCATTGCTGCCACTCCCTGCCCCTGCGTATATCTCGGATTCCAACCACATGTGCGCAAGGACTTGGCATATGCCTTCCTCCACATCCGGACTCATGGTCGGATAACCTGTTATAAAGGAGGAATTTTGAGAGGAAACAATCTAAAAAACATGGACACTACCAGGTATGAGCGACCAACAAAACAGAAAATGTCATGAAAATTTATTTATTTGCAGTTTTGTGAGGTCCCAGGTAGAATTGATAGTATCGAGAAATATGTACCCTTGAGCCTCAGCCATGCGTGCATCATTTCGTGGGCTAGTATTGTCCCAGTCAACAACCTGAAACAGTCGAATAAACCTGAAATACTTGTCCAATACATTCCTAGGTGACTGAGAAATAAAATGGAGTTTTACCTAGGAAGACCGTATAAGATTAGTATGGCTGTCACCTCACATCGACGAATTAACTTGTAAGGCTCTGTGAACATGTTTGTGATCCGGTAACCTTCCCCTATGCGAGGACGCTTTGATATCTGTTGCACACATATTGTAAGCGTATATAGATACAAGACAATAGTTATTAACCTTGTGTTCCTTACAGTGCTAATAATGTGTTCTTCAGATAGACATAATCCTCTAGTCTCCGGCATGTGATGATTCTGCATAGCAAAAGTATAATATCAAGTGAAAAAAGGTTTATGGATCTGACTAATAACTTTAACCATATTGAGGAAATAATGAGCTCGTTACATGTTTTTCTCCCTCCATGGCCTCATTCAGTGCCTGCTTTTCGACTAAGAGTAATGGGACTTGCTGCTCGACTTTCATGTTCAAACCTTCATAGAATTCCTGAATCTCGAGGTAAAGCGGCTGGCACTCGTGAGTGTCCATGACCGCAGAGTCCAAACACTCGAGGCATAGCTTGCGACCATCACCTAGCGAGAAATATTGAGTTTCTCTGGCCTGCCAAATCCAAATTGCCAAATCAATTCATTCAAATGCACACATCAAACTCATTGGTCCAAAGGAAAGCTTTAAATTCTCATCACGTAATGAAATCACCTCCATTCTTTCGCAACTGCAACACCGAGGGGTTTCATCGCGTTCATGAGAGGGGCAATATTTCTGCATCCAAAATGGATGTGCTCTGTACTCGATGAGCCCGGCCATGTTTGTTGGGATCTGTAATACACACGGAAATACATAATTGTTTATCATCAACTCTGATTTTATATCCAATTTAAATAAGGATCAACAGCTAAGCATCTTCTTGAACTCATGCTTATTGAACTGAATAACTGAAACTTACGAAATGCTTGCAAACATCGCATTTTGGGTGGTTTTGCTCTTTGTAGCAGGCTTTATGATATGGACGGTTAGCCGACACAGAATACTATCACAAAAGAGAAAATAAAGTATAAGATTGGCAGTGGCAGTGGCAGTGGCACTTAACAAATCAGTTTTAACAAAATTTTACAAGTTATGTTTTCACCTCATAATCTGAAATAGGCAGGTTGCAAGCATGGCATCTGAAACAATCGGGATGCCAGAAGGCGTTCATGCAACTTAAATACCGGCCATGACCAATCTCAGAGTTACAGCCAGCACAGATTCTGCGAGGGTAGTCAACAAACAATGTCTACTTTATTATACAACAGAGATCCATGCCAAACAGAAGGGAAAAAAAATCGTTTCTTACATATGAAATCGATTAAATTCAATGTTTGAAATCGTTTGACCAAAGTTTGAGCAATATATAGTTCTTCCAGATATGCACCGTCATGCATGACCATCCACCCTTATGGGAACGCCAAATACACATATGAGATGCTACTATTTATGTTCAGGTGTTTCATCGACATAAAATTCAGTTACAACTCACTCTAACTTCTGCATTATGGTATGAACTCTAACTCTAATTTAAAATCAGTGAAACTTGAAAAATATGCAAACAGGTGATGAACAGTTTAACAGATTTATGACCAGAATAAAAATGCTTTGCATTCCATTATTTCATCTATATAAAAAACAGTTATGTGACTGACATACTCATACAACAAACTACAGAATATGTGTATTTGCTAAAGATACAAGTAGTAATGCTTGAAGTTGTGGAGGTTAGGCTAGCGAAGTACCTGTATCCTGTCGGGAATATGAAAGGGAAAGGTGGGAAGATGCTTCCACTCTCATGCCGAGGAGGAGACTCCACATTCAGACTTTCCTGAAGAGCTTTGGCGAGCTGCTCGTCTTCTTCAAGATATGAATCATTATCTGATACAAATGCAGAAATAACAATAAGACATGGGTGGCGGGGGAACTCATTGGTGCTTGAAGTCGGTCAGTCAAGATAAAATACCAATAACTTTTTTCCCTTTATGGTTTTCATCTGAGTGTGTGTGTATAGGGAGGGCTATTTGATCGTCATCAGAGTTTTCATGTGCCAAAGAGCTCTTTTCTTCCTCTTCTGCTAATGAGAGTGCTATAGCACGGTCAATCTCTTCACGCTCAATATCTGACCAAGCATCCTTCATCAGAAAGCATACAAGATTCAATACTATTAACAAATGAACATACATTTCAAAAACGGAAACACTTCTGTACTTCACAAACCAAATAGCCATCAATCAACCATGTTTTACCGTTGAAGTTGTTGCCTCCTCCCCTGCTCTGTCATGGTCGTATCGCCCATGACGGCATTGACCTTCAGAAATTCTATGACTATGGCTAGAGCCTTTTAGTAGCTTGGTCAGCCAACCCATTGTTTAATAAACTTAACACACTCCCGATTTCAAATTTCTAGCCTGTAACCAAGAACAAACAGAACATTTTGATATTACAAAATGAACAATATAACGAGGAATCAAGCCTTACACATATATTATTGTGATACGCACTACACCAAGATATCCCTCCCTCCAATTTAATCGACAGATCAATGGTTCGTTACTGTCAGATGACAGTAAATACAATACAGCATGAACAACATTCCTTTCCTGGATGGTTATGAAGAGCTAGCGCAAAACGCTCGATTAGCCACACCATTCTTAAAATCAATTTGGCAATCGGTAACCAACTGTTCACCGAGATTAACCAGAATTTGCAAATATAGCAACTGCAGAAAGCAGCAAGACCAGCCATGGCAACACACAATCCGAACAGTAGAGGAATAGAAATCATTAGAGGCAACAGCTTCAACTACACAAACCTGAACATCATCTGATCTGTTCTCAATGGAAATTTGACAGTTGTTTCATTTTTTTCATCAAAATCAAAACAACAATAAAAACCCCAAATCATAAACACAAACTATCCCTAAAATGGAAGTGTATGAGTTAGGGCAAGTTCAAATTTGTTCCTCAATTTGCACCAGCACCTTACCTCTTACACAAACACATCTTCAAAACCACAAATCAAGCAGTAAATACTTCCCAAAACAGATGCCCTTTTTTATTAGTCTTCTAACCTAAAAAGCGAAATCCTTTCACACACCAAAATCCAACCAAGGCCTGAAAAACTCACCAGAATCCGATCAATGACTCACCACCACCAGCCACCAGCGCAGGATGTAAATCAGACGCAAACCCAGATGAGACTCAAAGTCTCTCAACGGGCTCGCAGCATAGAAACCTTCACAGACCCGATCAAGAGGAGATTATCAGATGAAGCCCCAATTCAGATATACCCAGTAATCAACAACCGCAGATACGGATTTTTCAATAGACTTGAAAACTAAGCAAGTCAAAATGACCCCCCTTGTTGTGAAAAGATGAAATCTTTGATTTTACATTACTGTTTTTAGGGTATCTGTTGATCGATTTTTCTACAAAGTGCTGACAAAATATTGTAAGGTGAAATTTGGTGAGGGATAGAATGGCCACCAGAGTCCACCAAACGCCAAATGAGAGGAAAGATGAAGAAGCTTTTGGAGGAGTTAGACGGAGACATGTGTCTGTCGTGCCATGCTGGGCTGCAGCTTGTGAATTTTCGAGCTGCAATTTTCAGCTTCTTCGGAGAAATTGATGAGGGAATGGCGTGGAAATTCTCTGCTAAAAATGAAAATGCTTAAAAGTGATATAACTGAATTGAAATTTAATTAGTTAAATTCATTGAAAAATTAAGTGATTTAAGATTAACAAAAATGATGAAAGTCAAAATATTAGATAACATATGTTGAATTAATTAATCTTTAATCATTTAGGTAGGTGTCTTTTTAGACCAAAATTCTCAACACAAGGATTGCAAGCAATGTGTAGCAAGATAAAAATATCATGCACCAAGCCACATTGAAACAACGTCGTTTCATCAAAAAATAATTTTTAAAAAATTAAAATTACACCATATTGTTAAATAAAAATATAAAATTATGTAGTTTGATTATCGAGTGTTTTTTGCTTGGTGTACGACATTCGATTCCAACAAACAAATCTTAGGATTTATAATCTGGTTGGTCTAACTTATTTTGGAGCTTTTACCTTGTCATAAGAAACTATTGTGAAATTCGGATTTATTTCAGCTTAATGATCTGTACAAAAATCATTTTTAAATTATGTATTTAAAAATATATCATTTCTAAATATTAAAGCTTTTAAATGTGTCGTGTGATTTGGGAAACTAATAGTTTTGTGAATGTAATTATTAAAATGATATAATTTTTTTACTTGATCTGATTGAGTTCCGTAAAATTTAATAACTCAGTATGAATTCGGTCAGTGCATCAACCTATATATCTTTATATTTTTAACATAAAATTTACGCGTTTGGTGTTGAATTCGAGCTACAATACATGAAGTTTGATTCCACACACGCAATTTTGACTTTTCTTTTGTTAAATAAAGTTTTGATGAGTCCATTTTACTATATGTTACAACTTATGTATTTCAATATTTTACGATAATAAGAAAGTATTGTTAGAAAAATGGTGTAAATGTGTGAAGCGGAATTTTTGTATCGCCGGAATACACCTTTTTCCTTCCTCTTGTGTGAAAGTTATGGTCTGTTCGACTCGGGCTGTTCAAGATCGCTTGTTAACTGTTTCAGAAAGTTTTAGCAGATTTCGTTTGGGTGATAGTTAGTTCGAGATAGAAACAGTATGCAGAACAATAAACGACACATGATATGTTTATCCTGTTCGGCTCACCAAACTTACTCAGGGGGGGCTGCTCTTGAACCCCAAGTGAGAATCACTTCACAAATATAAGATCAGTTACAATAGTTCTTTAAGTAACTAATCCCCGACCGTTACCACTATGCAACTGTCTTGATGTGAGTGCATCTGACTCCCTCAGACGGAGATCCACCTCTTCTCACCTCGATTTGCCTTCCGTAAACCGGTAATTCTCTTTCCGAGAATATCAGACCTGTAACAGAGTCTGTTCAACACAGTTCTTCAGCGCACGACGAAGTTGCTTTAGCTCAGGCGATATTCCGACTGTCTTTGATGATGATCGTCGGTTAGAAAGCTTCGCTCTCCACGTGATTTGATGATCTCAGTTTTGTGTATGTCGGGATGATCCTCTGCAATTTCCGATCTCGTACAAATATATTTTGAGCGTGCTTTCCATCTTTGGAAATGAGATGATATTCGATAATATCTTCCAGATCGGATCCAATCTTTGGGATGCAAATATGATCTTCTAGGCGCAGAATCTGCTGGAGAATATCCTCGGAATATTTGCAAAATATATCCTTGATGACGCACTTCATTTGCAGATCTTGATTGATATTATTGCAGCGCCTGTCTGAACAGCTACTGTCTCACCTTCTGTTCCAGCCGAGGTCTTTACCTTGTTTGTCAAAAACTATGCCATTCATGATCCATGAACTACTTGGATCAACATTCTCCCCATTGGCATTTTTTTTTTTATAAAACTAGCTCCCGAATGAATTCGCTCGCAATAATACTCCTCCTTTTTGAAAACAAAAGATGACAAGGCAGGGGTGTCTTCGTATCATCAGATTCAGATCCTCAATGGCCTTGACAACCACAGGAACTTCAGTGGATTCTGTTGAACAACTCTCGTCTCTTGAACAATCTTCCACTTCTTGTCAACCTCACTGTTGCAGAATAATGTTTCTGATACTGTGACAGCCTTTGTCAAAGGGTCTCCACTTAGATTTCTGATAGAGTGGACACTTCTCGGACTTCCTTGCACCAATTTTGCTCTTCTTCATGACACAGCTCCCCCTATCTCAGTGGCTGCACTCTACTTTTTCTTTGTTCTACTGTCCTTCTTTGCTTAGACAGTCGTGCTGAACAGAGGACTCAGTCATTGCCTCATTCTGATTATCTGTCTCATCAACTGATCATCTGCCTCTTTGACTGCTCCACCAGAGACTGTCTCAGCAACAAGTCTTTACTCTCCTTGACAGCGCATCCTTTGAATCCTTCTTCAACCCAAATTTTGCTTCCTTTATCTTCTCATTAGCTTTCTGAGCAGCAGCTTAGCTAGTCTTTTTCCAACATACTTCAAACAGTTCCTTCTTTGAAACAAGTCTGTTCCACACTTGTCTGCCAGAGACATTTTGACCGACTTCGCCTTCTGTAGCTAATCGTCTCAGTCCTCTCGGCAGGCAACTCCCTCTGACGTCAGAACCTTTTAAATAGGCTCTGTTCAACTGCTGCAGATTTCTGAACAGAAGCTGGCACCTGGATGCTCTGCGAATATATATAAAAGGCAAATTAGGAATTCAAAGCAAAAATATCAAAGAACTAGAAACCTTAATCAGAATCTCGGATCTTGCTGATTTCTTCTTTCCAAATCAACTCTTCCTTTAGATATCCATGTTTCAATGTACTTTCGTCTGGCAAGACACTGTCTCACCCATCCAACTAGATAAGCACCAGAACTTCTCCCCCTGAATTCTGTAACCATTTTAACAAATTCTTGTACAGTGATTAGGAACTGGTCCAGCTTTTCTGGATCTGACTTAAGTGTTGACAACACATAGACTCAAGGCAAGTCTAAGTGTTTCAAACTGAGCATTGTTCAACGCCTTAGTGAAGATATCTGCTAGCTGTCCATCAGTGGATACATGTTTCAGAGTTATCTCCCCCTGTTTCAGACCATACTCTTCCTGCATCTGTTTCATCCAAATCATATGGGCGCAACAACTTCCTGTAGCTATATATTCCTCCTGAGCAGAAAAGGGTCTGTTCCTGAGATAGAGTAAACTTCTGATCATGCTCCTGTACAGGGTCTGTTCCACGCTGACTCTAGAATAAGTGTGCTTATGACTTGCATTTTCCAACCCGAACTTCTTCACCAAGTTCCTGGCATTCTTGTGAACGTGCTTCACCCATAGAGTCTTGTCTTCTCCTCCTCGCACATAGCCATGCTGAACGAGAAACACTGTGAGACGTTCATACCATGCTTTGGGAGCTTGTTTTAATCTGTACAAGGCCTTTTGGAGATGGTACATATGATCCCTTCTAATGGCAGTAAGATTTATGTCTTTCTCACGTTGCAGTCTCAGAATCAAGTGAATCACAGCTCGAACAGTGTCTGATTTTTGTCTTGTCTGTTTTTCTATCTTGCATTCACCACACAAAGCATCAGTTTTTCCTGTTAGTTCAGGTATTCCTCGCACCAGTCCAAGTTTAGGTATCTGCCTCATGGCCATGAGATTCAAGTATCCCAGCCTCTTGTGCCACAGAATCAGTTCATCATGCTGAGACAGAAAACAGCGAGCTGTGACAGGCTCTGTGTCAGAATTCAACAGATAATAGTTATTTGATGAATGAATTCCTCTCAAAACACACTTCCCTTCTCTGTTGACGACCTGGCACGAATCTTTGGTGAATTGCACATTTAGCTTTCCATCACACAGCTGACTTATACTTAGTAAGTTGGCTTGAAGGCCTTTCACAAGGAGCACTTTGTCAATTGTGAGCATCCCTTAAACAGATAAAGTACCTTGACCAATAACCTTTCCTTTTGTCCCATCACCAAATGTAACAAATCTCCCATCCAGGTTCTGTACATCGGTCAGATAGCTGGCTTCTCCTGTCATGTGGGCTGAACAGCCACTGTCAAAGTACCACCGGTCATTCTCAAGGTGAGAAGATGAGTTGTATGCGACGTAGCAATGGTTGTCATGAGTTTTTGGGACAGGCACGGATCTTCTCAAGCGATATTTTGCAAGAAATGTGGGGCACTTTCTCTAGATGTGGCCTTGAGCTTTACAAAAGTAGCAGACACGCTTATCCTCTGTCCAACGCTTATTAAATTTGTGACTGAGATGAATAACGTTAGCATAATTAAAATTATTTGCTTGTACAAACACTGTCTTACCACTTGTCTTTTGATACTCGTAACCCAGACCAGGACTTCCTCTATTTGTACGCTGAGCACCCAGAATGGAGTCAAGTTTCTTAGTCCCATTATTCAACATGCTGACATACTTTCTTATTCTTGATAGTTCAGCCATTGTTTCTGAGTGTTCCAGTTTCTCCTTGTCAAGTGTTGTTTGCAATCTCGTAGTTGTTTCAGACAACTCATACTTTTCAGTTTTTAAGCCCATCACGTCCTTGCTGAGTTTGGAATTAACTTTCACAGCCTTCTCCCATTGTTCATATAACAACTGGTATTTTTCAGCAAAGGTTTCCTTGGTGATTTCTGAGTCACTATCACTGTCATCACAATTGTCTGACTCAGGTTTTTTCAGAATCAGTGCTGGCGTGTTCTGTTACGGTTGTAAGAGCCAGATAGTTGGATTCTTCCTCCTCTGTTCCAGACTCCTCTGTCTCAGTACCATCCCATCCAGCTAGAACAACCTTTTTCTATTTCTTAAGAGTATTGGCGCATTCTGGTTGGATGCGTCCAAAGCCTTCACATTCTCGACATTGAATTCCTTTATCTTTTTCTCCTTTTTGAGTTTCAGTGGTTCTTACTTTTTCGAACTTCCCATCTGGTGGATTTCTGAAGTCTGTTCCAGATTTATTGAACTGTCGCTGGTTCAGCTTTCTCATGAATCTGCCAAAGTTTTTTGCAAGTAATTCCATTTGTTCTGACATCTCTCCCTCATCTTCAATCGATTCTGAAGCTTCACTTTTGAGAGTAATTCCACGAGATTTCTTTTCTGGTGCTTCAGATATCAGCTTCATCTCGAATGTCCGAAGAGATCCCATTAGGATGTCCAGCCTCATTCCTTTTACGTTCTGAGCTTCCTCAATAGCCGTAACCTTCATAGCATACTTTGGCGGTAATGACCTCAAAACTTTTCTGACAAGCTTCTCATTGCTGATCATGCATATGCCTCATTAGCAATGTCCATTAACTTTGCATTAAACTCCGTTATAGATTCTTCCTCCTTCATTTTCAGGTTCTCAAACCTGGTGGTTATCATTTGTAGCCGAGTCTGTTTTACTTTGTCCGTTCCTTCGAATGCTGACTCAAGGATATCCCAGGCCTCCTTAGCTATTTCACAGGTGAAAATTAACCTGAAAATGTCTGGTTCAACTGCGTTGAAGATTGCATTAAGAGTTTTGGCATTTGTTGCAGCAGCTTTATCCTCATCTGCTGTCCACTGACTTTCCGGCTTTGGATGGGTTATTCCAGCTATGTGTGCAACTATACGCGTTTCATACCTGAAAGATCACATATTTCCATGCTCGATCATCTATTGATTTGATAAAGGCCCTCATGCGCGTCTTTCAGTATGGGTAGTTCGAACCATCAAGGAGTGGAGGCCGAGTAATGTTCTGTCCTTCTTGCGTACTCATCTTGAACAGCTCTGTTTCAGTCCCGAATCACACTCTGTGCAGCGAGTGTCCCGCTCTGATACCAATTGAAAGTTATGCGTCAGTTCGACTCAAACTGTTCACGATCGCTTGTTTACTGTTTCAGAAAGCTTTAGCAGATTTCGTATCGGTGATAGTTAGTTCGAGACAGAAACAGTATGCAGAACAATAAACGACACATGATATGTTTATCCTGTTCGGCTCACCAAGCCTACTCAGGGGGGGGGGGGGGGGGGGGAGGTTGCTCTTGAACCCCAAGTGAGAATCACTTCACAAATATAAGAGCAATTACAATAGTTCTTTTAAGTAACTAATCCCCGACCTCTACCACTATGCAACTGTCTTGATGTGAGTGCGTCTAACTCCCTCAGATGGAGATCCACCTCTTCTCACCTGGATTTGCCTCCCGCAAATTGGTAATTCTCTTTCCGAGAATATCAAACCTGTAACAGAGTCCGTTCAACACAGTTCTTTAGCGCACGACGAAGTTGCTTTAGGTCAGGCAATATTCCGACTGTCTTTGATGATGATCGCCGGTTAGAAAACTTCGCTCTCCACGTGATTTGATGATCTCAGTTTTGTGTATGTCGGGATGACCCTCTGCAATTTCCGATCTCGTATAAATAGATTTTGAGCGTGCTTTCCATCTTTGGAAAGGAGATGATATTCGATAATATCTTCTAGATCGGATCCAAGCTTTGGGATGCAAATCTGATCTTTTAGGCGCAGAATCAGCTGGAGAATATCCTCAGAATATCTGCAAAATATATCCTTGATGACGCACTTCATTTGCAGATCTTAATTGATATTATTGCAGCGCCTGTCTGAACAGCTACTGTCTCACCTTCTGTTCCAGCCGAGGTCTTTACCTTGTTTGTCAAAAACTATGCCATTCATGATCGATGAACTACTTGAATCAACATTGTGTAATAAAATAGGCCAAACAAACAGACTCTCTGTTATACTGAAAATATAACAGGATTACAAAACATCTCTCAGTAAGAGAGGATTTATGTTCTTCTCTGTAAACAACTTTTGTTGTTCTTTTCTGAATGAATTTGAACGATTTTACAAATGAAGACACGTTATCCTTTTTTATTACTATGTTTGCCAAATATAGCTTTTGTGGTAAATGGATCTTCTCCATCCATGCTTCCTTAAAGTCTCCATGTCTTTCTTTTTTTTGGTGTCTTCTGGTGGAATGAGTCTCCTCCATCCAAATATGGAAGGCTCTCAACAAATCTCCCCCGCCCGACTTATTTTGAGGGAATCACTCCTGCAGATTTTCTGCAGAATCCAAAACTTACCTTTTGGTAATGGAAAATGAGGGTACGATCCCATTTTGTGAATCAAAATGTTGAGGTGGAGTATGCCTCTAACTGATCCAAATATTGAAGGAGTACACCTCAAAATATAGAGATGAAGTAAATCTCATCATGAATCAAATAATTATGGATAGGTACTTTGAAATGAGAGATATTTGATCAATGATTATTCTTAAGCCAAGGTTTAAGCGACGTTTTAACTAAGAGTTGACGCTTAGAGGTTGGGGCATCGCTGGGATTGAAACTATAGTGGGGTGATGCCTGAGAAGTCTTTAAGGACATTTAAGGTCTTTTAAGGACCTAGGCGTCGCCTGTAACCAAGTTGGGCCAACCTCTAGGTTGGGACCGCCACCTTGACCCACTTGGGGTAATGCCTAGGTTTTAGAGCGCCGCCCGACTCACAAGTGTGCAACGCCTAAGTGTGTTAAATAAATTAAAAGAGCTTTGACGAGTACTCAGGCGACGCCTGACCACAAACGAGGTGATAACTGAGTGTGTTAAATGACTTTTAAGAATTGTCGCCTGTGCTCAATGTGAGGCGACGCCTGGAACGTTATTGCTCGGTTGCTTATAAAAAAAAAAGACACATTTCTCTTCATTTGAACATATCAAAAAGAACCAACACACTACACTCTTTATAAAGCTGTCAAGCAATCCTCTTTTGAAGGTTTGAAGTCGGCTTCAATTGTATTTTTAGTTGCAACTCTTCATTAGAGTTTTTCGATCATAGTGGAAAGAGCACAAAGTTCGTTAGCTAGTTCTTGGTGCATGAAGGGTAACTCCAGAGTTTTTGTATCTTAGGAAGCGGTTGACTGATAAATTCCGCATCGAAGGGAGACCAATCGTCGAACGAGCCTCAACTCTTTCCTTACTCTGGTTTTGTATCTATACTCTAATAAAACTTTATTCCTTTATTTATCTTTTTATTTAAAAAATATTTTTGATATTCGCACGCACATATTGTTGAAATCACCACCCATAAATATTTTGTCAATTTGTACCGAATTACTCATATGTTTATTAGTGTCGGATTTAAATTTCTTTTTTTACATTTACTTATTAAAATGATGAACCTTTGTGAGAAGATTGATTTTAATACTTTTATTATTAGATGCATCAGAAATGTGAAGGACAGAATTTGAAAGTGAATATTGGTTCTACAATCCAATATAAGCTGACAGCTCATTAATTCATTAGGTGATACGGGACACTTTATCTAAGTGACTCATACTCAACATTGGAATCGAAAGAAGATAAAACTGGAGCATACCTTGTATTATATAATTGTACGAGGATTGCAACACAATGTGCAATCAAATGAAGTATCTGATCTTATCAGTTTAAATATCTTATATAGCTTAATGAGTTACACGACATTAAACTAATTTTTATAGAGGTGAAGTCCATCACAATAACTTGATATTGAGGTGTCTATGCATCATCTTCGTGTTACACCACAACCAGAACCTGGCGCACCCAAATCGGAAAAAAAAGAAGAAAAAGATTGCAGCACAAATGCATCGAGATATCAATGAGGAGCTTCATTTTTCAAGCAATTTTCTTATAAAGTTACTTGTATTCTTTTTATTTAATAACTTATTATTTACTGAAATTGAATTATCTAACCAATAAATAAGGATTGTACACGCATACATTATGCATAAAATTACATGAAGTTTAATTTCATGGCCATTCCACACAAAAGTATCTTCAAAATAAAATTCCCAAGTTACCCATTACAAACATTTGTAATGAAACAAAATTAAACATTATATATAGAAATCGAATTCCGACCAACATTAAAAAATAAATGAAAATTATATAATTCAATAACTTTAATATTTAAAATATGTAATCTGAAATTTCTATTTAAGAAGTGATTCTATAAAAAAGTTGGTACCTTCCATATCCTCTTAGGAAATCTACGCAGCAGAAAGCTTTAAATACCTCATCAAAATTGTGAAGAGCTGCATTGACAATGGCCGATGTGGGCGCCAGTGGCTTTTCCTGAAGCTCCTGCAATGAGAAAGCTGAACCAGTGGCCTGAAGGCCAAGCGGAGCCTGAGTTTCTAAAAGGGCTGGTTAGCAAGGAAGAGCAGCTCCGATTCCGGAGCAGGCAGATATTTCTGAGAAGCTACAAGCTCACTTTGGAGGAAGGCCCAAGAGGATGAAAGCGAAGATGAAGAAGGTTATGATTATAAAGAAACTTAGGCATGTCGTGGCGGCCAAGGTGAAGATTGTAATGCGTTAAGGTTGTTTTGTCCACTTGGTAGTCTCAAGTTTCTTTGATATTGACAAGGTGGTTGAAAGACTTATAATTTTTTTTTTGGGAGGTATGCAGTGATGATTAGGTGATGATTGATATTCCTTGTATAAAATATTATAGCGATAAAATATTTGAGCGGTTCGTGAATGTAATCGGTTAAAAATTTGCTCGAATAAATGAGTCAAGCTCAAACATAGTTTTATACTTGTTAAATAAACGAGGCTAGTACGAGGAATTGAGAGCTCAATTCAGTTAAGTTAACGACCCGCTCTTATCTGGTTTGTGAGATGGATGACTGTATTTTTCATATGTATTTTATTAGTTTTAGTTAAAAACAAAATTAAGTTAAATAAGTAGTAATCTCAAGCTCGTTCAAGCACGAAAAGCTGTCGTTCAAAGTTTGTTATTTGAAAATTTTCACAGCTCGAGTGAAATTCATAAATAAGTCAAATTTAAAAATATATTTTTTAACCTCCTGAATACTGACTCAACACCCTAATATTCGGTTCGTTTGCAGTAAAGAAAGACCGAGATGCTGGGGCCCGATCACGCTTTTTTTGGGCCGTGGATTTAATGGGCCAAAAGCCCACTTCTTTTAGGCTCGTGTAGCCTTAGTCCAGATCAGTGGGCTCGAGCCAGTCAATCATTTTAGGTAAGTTTCGTTGCTATGAGCCTTGATATTTTTGGATATTCCATTATCATAAAATTACTTCTACTTGGCTTGTATGAAACTCTTAATTATGAGCCGGTTAACTTATAAAGAATAATAGAATTTATAATTTAATTTAGACACTTAATTTTTAAGTTAGACATTTAACTTAAAGTACTTAGATGAAGTGCTAAATTAAATGAACAGAACTGAACCGTTGAAATTTCTCTTTTTATCGTGAAAAATAAGTACGAATTATATGATGAAAACATATGTAATTCACAAGTGGAAATGGAATGAAGGGGTAGAAAACGAGGAAACAAAATGCTCCAACTCACTATCAAGTCTTCTACTAAGAGGTTTCATATGCTCTCAAGATTCACAGCCTGTCGCCTATCTTCAATTGGCACCTGTAAGTTGATGATTAAATGGACCACTTCATCCCCTCGTGGCCTCGGCCACCCCTTGCCGGCCATGCCACGTGGACCACCATATTTATACATGAATACATACACGATTTTTATTGAGTCTTTATATTATTATTATTATTATCAATTAGGACCACATTTTTGTAGATACTATATGTTTGGACAAAAGCTTCACGGATCTTTTTCCATCACTAGTTATCTCTACCACCACCATCATCCATCCATCCATCAATTCCTCAGTTTCTGTTCCACAGTTATCTTTTTCGATGGCGTTTTTGTAATAATAAAGTGTCAAAAATGAATGACAGCGAGAACATATCGGAGAGCGAGCGATCATGGTACACATATCATATGAGTTTTAGTATATTTTTGAAAGAACATATCTGGTGTGTGAACCATTTTTTGTGTTTGAAAACCTTATCATTATTCTTGACTTTATTGAAATTGGTCACTACTTTATGGTGTAAAAATAGAGATAAGGGGGGGTTAAAGCAATTGGATGGATGGCTTTTGAATAAATCAAGAATGGGAATAGAACAAAGTTATATAAGTTAATGCATAAATGAATGTATGTGATTGTGGAGCCACTAAAACGATGAGAATGTTTGGTCCTTTTGGCAATGTTAGTCTCATCATTTAGGAGAGGCAAGAAGACAGGGTGTAAGTAGATATAAATGTAAATGTTGGTATGCTTAAATCATCACAGCAGCTCGGATCATTGAATAGTGCACTGAAAGCACATGTTGCCCCAGCAGGTGTGGTGATAATTTCTTAATAAATGTGAGAAATATGATCCAAATTTATTTAGCCTAGGAAGTCAAAAACTACATAATTTGAACATTAAATTTATGGCCAATCAAAATTTACTCATTTACAATAGGATACTTTTTATTTGAATTAAATGAAATTGACATTGTATAAGATTAAATGATCAAATGAGGCGCTCAACTGAGGTCATCGTAAGGTGGTACATCCCTGATGTATTTTGTGAGTCATTTGATCATTATATTATCAAGTGACATTAAATAAAGGGATCAAATGAGCATTTTTTTTACATCAAAGGGTAGTATAGTCAATTTGCACTTTAATTTTCTCTCTTCAGCCAAATGTCATCTAACTTTCACTGTAGCGAAACTCATTTTAATATTGCGAAACCCATTTCACTAAATTGGATTGAGTTTATATTATGATTGTAAAGCACTTAAATATTAGATTTTTTTGAAAGTGTATAGTTAATATTCATTCTTAAAGTGCATTGCTATATACATATATAAACTAGCCAAATACAAATAGTAGTAAAGTGCATTGCTATATACATATATAAACTAGCCAAATACAAATAGTAATAAAGTGCATTGCTACATATTCTGTGAAATCCTCCTCATACATAAAGTACATTGTTACATGTATGCTTCAATAAATTAGCAAATTGCGACATACATTAGCAAAAGTGTATTGCCCAAATCCTCTATAATCTACATATTAAGTGTGTTTCCTAAATTTCATTAAGTACATTGTCCAAATACTATGCACAAATCTTCTAAAATCCTAAAGTGCATTGAATGTAGTGTTATAAATAATTGGATTGTGCTAAAATGAATTGAAATATAATTGAAATAATACTGTGAATAGGGAGAAACATAATGAACGAGCGCAATTAAAAAAATAAAGCGTATTGACATTATTCATTAAAATTCGCATATGAAAGTGCATTGTCCTCTCAAATGCTTTAAAAACATAATGTGCACTGCTACATGTAAGTTTAAAAACTTTAAAAGCTTTAGTGCATTGCTATATGTATGTCCAAATGTTCAAAAAATCTAAAGTGCATTGATACATCTATGACTTTTTGTTTTTGTATATTTAAGTGCATTGTGGATTAAGTTAAAAAAATTGGAGAGAGAAAAGTTTATGAATAGTGTGACACATGACACATATGAGTTAAATGAAAATAATGAGAGAAAAAGAGAAATATAGATGATTGGAGAGACAAATAGATAATAGAAGGATTACACAGAAACACATTTATGAGTAAAAGTCAAATTTACCCTTTTAATTAATTTGTTATTTCAAAAGTAATGTTTAATGAGTGACATGTGACTTATTGTGAGTCATTTGATCCAATGTTTAAATAATTTACAAAGTATCTTAAAGATATACCTTATTGAGGGGGTCTCATTTGTACGCTCATATATATGTATATGGAAGGAGACGATAGACTAGATTTTTAAAATACCGAAACTTTTAGAAGTATCAATGTGACCAACTCAAACAAGCCACTGATTGGAGCAACTTATTCAGTTTGTTTAAATAACTATCGCCAAATCCTTTTCAATAAAAAAATAAATTATTCTCCAAAAATTTTAAATTCCCTACATATTTTATAACACTGCGAATAGGTAGTATAAATAGTTCTATACATTTCAGCATTTGTTTAATAACTTTATCTATTCATTTGATCACATATACCAATCTGATTAGGTCAGATCTTTATGAACGTAACCCTAAATTTCAATTTGTGATTCATCTACGCAACTTCAGTTTGTTAATTTGAAATTTCATGGAGTCAACTTTTTCGATTAGAAAATCCTGCTATTAAAATGGACATAGGTTTTCATGTATTTAATAAATAGCTTTGAAAATGACTAGGTTTGGATTTTCTAAACCAAAAGATTGGGAAACTCAATCTTAAAATATTAGGGTTTGGTGGGAGTAAGCGTCATTCTGGAGGCTTGAGTTCTGAGTTAAATATGAATGGAAGTTTTCATTGATTGCTAGCTTGACATCATTGATTTGCTTGTAAATATTTACCAAAAATAATATCAATTTATAAAAGATTGGTAGTTAGGGTTTTACATCATCGGCTGGTGAAAGGTTTTTGTTTACAAACTACATAATAAATGTGGTAAAAAGGACGTTAAACATCCAACATCTTTTAGAATTCGATTCCTGATGGGGGACTCTGGTGGAGTTAAGATGTAGAATACGTAAAAAAAAAAATTCAATTTTTTTTAGAAATTAGCAATAACAAGTCGTATGAGTTTTTTTTTATATTAATTATTCATTCTTCTTATTATGGTGCTACGCAAATAAAAATAGTAAAATTAAGATATAATATTAAGTCTCACTTAAGATAAATGAGGCAGATACAAAAAAGTACGTAATTTAATATTTAAATGACGTAATTTTTACTTGTTCTTATTTAATTCAGACAAGATTTATCCGATTTAAATGACAAGATCTTCCAAATGGTGGTATGCTAGTAAACTCGAGCAACAAAACAATCATCAAAAAGTGCCATTTATGTATATGGACAAGGATAAGTACACAAGACAACCATCACAGATCAAAGACATGAAAATATATTTTTCATTATAATAAAATCCTCTCTCATTTTTCTAAGTAAATAAATAAAATTATCACATGAAATTTTATCACAACCCCTCTACTATCATTCTCTTCATTATAGCCAGATGATATGGTTCAATTTTGGAATTACTAATAAATCCCAATCACCATGGAACCATTGATAGATTCACTCAAATCTTTCCCTATCTCAAGCGGTCCAAAATGTTCACTTTATTTGATTTTGACATCTCAATTTATTAAATAAATAATTTACACTACTTAAGGAGTAGTATTTAATTACACATTGTTGGCCCTCTTTGATTTTCTTTTGTTTCTTGATGATAAACTATTCTTGAAAAAAATATCACAAATATGAAAGGAATTGGGAGTGTTTGAATAAGTGGTCATGGCATTAAAACCCAACTTTCAATCTTTGCAATAAATTTCAAAAGTAAATAATTATATTCTTGATATTAAAAGAGTTTTGAGTGAAACAAAAGGAGTACTTGATAGTATTATTTTGGTCCAATAATTCATTTTACTTATCAAAACCAAGAAAAATAAGTGAATAAAATTTATAATTACCCTTTAAATAGTAGAGGATACTTATATTTTAGTAAACTATCTCATTTTCTATGAGGCACTTTAATTACATAAATAATTGTATATTAGTCGCAGTAGTTCTACTGATTGAGCTTTTGGCCTACAACCAATGTTGTTTTCGCCTTTGTGCGAGTATGTCGTGTCGCCCTTACGTGAGCTAACAAAAATCTGTCCTACATGGAATGTTGATTCCCTCCGTTGTGCAAGTTGGTAAGGTGTCGTGCGTGTCATATGCTTGAAATGTGTCATATGTACCTTAATTATCACTATTTGTATGAAAAATATAACCTATTTCATCAAAAAAAATAACTATTGTTTAATAAATTTCATATATATACTAAAAAAGTTGACTAATAAATGAATAAAAAAACTGTATTAGGATGCTTATTTTGTGATCAAATTAACTCAAGAAAATGTGCACATTTTTTATTTATTGAACAAAAAGGGAAAAAAAAAGTAAAAGAGAGTTAGGTGTGGTCTTTATAAATAGTAGGGAAGCAATTAACATGGCCACAACTGTAGGGGACCAATTTGGGAGCCATTTGTTAAAATATATACTTTTGAAAATATGTAATTTTAAGACAGTTAAAATCCCAACTATAAAAAATTATAAATATTACCAATACGTGACGATATCTTAACCTGAAAATAACATACCCTAAATACAGGTATATGATTGACAAATAAAGTAATTTCTATTTTACTTTGTTTCTGTCAAATTTTCTACGGTCAAATTTTCTACGATCCAAACGGAATGTTATAAATGATTACAACATTTAATGGGCGTATTCTTTTTAAAAAAATTGAGAGAGCATCACATTGAACTTTGAGAATCGGCGTTTGGGGCAATCAACTTGTATATTACTGCTAAATATGTTAGGAAATAGATCTAATGCCACGAATCAGAATAAATGATATAGATGAAAAAAAATAAAAAATTGACACATGAATTATAGTGGTTCGCTCACAAAATGTGAGGTACGTCCATTTGCCGCTTGCAGGTTTTAATCCACTATAGTCTCCTAATCGAGAAGATCGTTACACTGTCAAAAACTTGTGTCTTGCACTCTCTCTTTCTTGCATATGGTGACGGCAACAAACCATATATATAAGAGAAATCTAGGATTTAGGGTCGACTCATTGCGATCAGGACGACCCATACGACCCACACGACTCATATGATCGCAGTTGGTCTGCATCGGATCTCAGTAGCACTTGTGTGTAGATTAAACTTCACACTCAACAAAATATATCAGGTTAAAAAAGTATGTTTGGCTTTTCGAACACTTGTGAAAATAGGTTTATTAAAACATGCTCGACTGTGGATTTGATACCCTAAGGATGTTCAGGTTCTATCCAAGCATTCTAATCAATCATGCATCATTTATGATAAGTACATTTATTGAATGAAAGAAATATGAAATTTAGTTGTTTTGTTACTTCTCATTACTGACGTCATGTGATTGGGAATTAACAGTGTTCCCTCGCGCATAGGCAAACATAGGACACTTAATAGGCCGTTGTCTAAACAATGAACCGAACGTAGTGTTTTTCAAAACCCTAGCTGGTTAAAGGCAGGCTATGTGAGATCAAACACCATAGACATAAATTTATAACAAAAGTGGGTTGGACATGATTCACATCAACATGTTCATACATTTAAAGAGCCAAAGTTCATAGTTGTGATTTACACCTTTACATGCAGAGACTATTCATGTGAACACATATATAATCTAACCGTGCATGCAAAAATCATAATATTACTTTATCATCGATTCGACTGTATTTGATTTGACTGTATGCGATATAAATCGATCTGAAGTGCATGTGCGGAGAGAGATGTCACGTGAGGGAGTAACATTATTAGATTTCAAAAGATGATAATTTGTGTCAATGGTGGTCCTTTCATACAAACGTGTGAGGTTCACGTGAGTAGACAAACAATAAAACCCAAAAAGGAGATGGAGGAGGAGAAGGTTGGGGATGTCTCAATTATTGTTCTTGTTTATACAATACAATGCAAGCATGTGTTTCACAGTTGGAAAGTTACATATATTCGGCCATTGATTTCTGTAGCCACTTAGTTCATGTTTATCTCTCTAGTACTTACCTAGCTCCTCCTAGGACAGTCGAGGCATAAAGGGCAAGCACATCGGACTCTACTAGGTTTGGGTGTCCTAGGATCTTCATGTTGGAATGACACTATTAAGGTTAAAAACACAGTCCAAGTGTTAGGATTTGGTCCAACTGAAAGTCCTATTCTGATTCAAAAGTCCGGACTCGTAAGTCCTAATACTAGAATTCAATATAAATTTTCATCATTTTTCCATTCTCGACGATGTAAGACAATCCAAATGAATATTTTTCAACTAGAAGAAGAATAATGATGGAGTTAGACTTATTGTGCCCAAATTGGCGCACGTCTAGTGTGATGAAGCTCTCTCTCTCCATTTTGACCTAAATTTTCTTGGTTTTGGAGATGGTTATGTGTGGCTTTCATACCATAATCCGCCTTCCGGCCACACTCATTAAACCTGAAAAATAATAGGCCACACCTTCATGATATTACCCACTCATGCGAAACTCTCTATGCGTTTTGCGTGTAGCCTTCTCTACCTCTCAACCTGACCCCAACTTGATAACATCCCTTGCCGCGGCTGCCATCGCGTAGTTCGTCTCTTGAACGAGTGAGTTATCGCCCATCATCATGTTCATTACTAGAGTTTGATTTCTGATGAGACTGTAGTTAGGGTTCAGGTGGGTTTATCGGTGCAATAAAAAAACGAACTGAGTTTCTAATTATAGCATTCTTACTCGTCTAAACTATTTGAAAACAAGTAAATAGGTTTTTTTATTTTAGTTGAAAGTGAATTTCACAAATAAAAAATAACATTATACATGAGAAACTAAATTAGATTTGAATTAACTTGAAACTGAATTATGACTAGTAATTTTTTTTTTTTTTTGAATTTGCTTCAAACCCTAGCCCTAACCTAGATAACAACAAATTAACAAATTTTCTGAATGCATGATCGTGTGCTCTCTTCATGGATTTAGACCACCTGATTTAATCCACACAAATCTCCAAAAATTAAACCATGTAATCACAGCAAATTAAATAATCTAAAGGACTCTTAAAATGTAACAATAATTCTAATTTTCATTACTTATTATTAGGGGAAGAGGCATCCTACTAACCGTGTAAAAAAATCTTAAGGGTCTAGAATAGGCCAAAGATCCAAAAATAGGATTCTAAAATAATTTTCAATCAAAACTGCATTCTATATTGTCCAAAGCTCAAAAATGTGTAAAATCTATGAGCATATAAATGTTGCATCATAAATTAAAAAAAGTGACGTCACTAACTAACTTGCAGTACCAGCCAGCAGTCAGCAATATGTTCATAATCCCCACTTCAATATTTACCCTACCAATAATGCAATTATGAATGGTCTGAAATTTATGTTACAGTTTAACAATCATAAAATAAATAAATAAAAAGTTAGCATGATCATATGAAGTAAAAGTGACCTCTTCCTTCTTCCTCATCTTCTCTCTCTCTCTTTCCTTTTCTTCATCTGCAGCTGCTCCTGCTCCTGCTGGCTGCAGTTTCTTCCCACCACCACCACCATAATAATTATAAAGCCTCCATTTTCACAACTACACAGCAGCAGCCGTCAGTCAGAGAGCTCTTCTCTCCCATCACCTTTGGTTATAATTTTCTTTCATCAAAAAAATTCAAAGTGTTTTCCATCTCTTTCTCTCATCTCATCATCTCCTTTTCAATACCCAACACAACAAAACAAAAGCTAAGGCATCACCATAACCTGAAACTGAGTGTCTTCATCTTCGTCCTCTGAATCAAATCCAGAACCGGCCTGAAGCTGCTTATCAGGTTATCCATCATTCACAGAGCTTCTTCGTTACTAGGTATATATATCTCAAATCAGTATCACCAAAACCCATATCTCAAAACCCTCTCCTTGTTTTCTGATTTGCAGATTTTAATCACCGGTAGGGGTTTTCTTGCTTGATTTTCCGGCAGGTGAAGCCGATGACGGTGGAGGTGGAGTTACTGAGTTTGTGATTGTTTTTTTGGGACTGGGAACATTGTACATATGTCTCAAGACTATCATCATGAAGATAATATTTATAGTTTCTCTTCCAATGGATTTGAGAGATCGGAGCAGCAGCAGATCTTGAGAGACAAGCTTGGCGGAGGGTTCCCAGTGCCGGATGAGAATTCCGGCGCGGGAATCTCTACGGTTTACGAGACGGCTGGGATGCTATCGGAGATGTTCAGTTATCCAGCTGGGGTGTCGTCAGCCACCCAGCTTCTGCACCAGATGGGTCCGCCGGGATTTCAGGATTCCAGGCAACCACAGCCGCCGGGAATGATTCAAGAATGGTACGCCGACAGAAAGGACCCAAATATACTCGAATTCCGAGACGTCTCCACATCAGACTCAGTTCACCACCACCACCACCAACAACAACAACATCAGATGTCAGCAATTAGTGCGGCGGATTCAGCGGCCGCAGCCATGCAGCTTTTCCTCATGAACCCTCAGTCAAGAACATCGTCTTCTCCGGGGCCGGCGTCCGTCCCATCCCACAACAACACCCTTCATATGCTCCTCCCCAACAACCCGAATTCCGGCCAATTCGACACATGGGGAGCCGCCGGAGCCGGTGGCGGAAGCGGCCGTGGCGAAGTTCAAGGTCTGTCATTATCACTAGCTTCCTCACTCGAGGCTGCCAAAGCCGAGCAATTCTTCTTCACCCAACATCACCATCACCAGCAACTTCAACAGCAGCAGCAGACTCTCCATTTCAATCACCAAATGAATAGCAATGGGATATTTGTTGCGCCGTCGACATCATCCTCTTCATCCTTAGCAGCCATGAACATGTTACGCAACTCCAAGTATGCGAAACCGACGCAAGAACTGCTCGAGGAGTTTTGCAGCGTGGGTAGAGGACATTTCAAGAAAAACAAGTTTAGAAACAACACAAACCCTAATACTCCCGCCAAGAACCAGACAACAGCTGCCGGCAGCGGCGGTGGCGGCGGAGCATCCTCATCCTCAACTAAGGATGGCTCTTCTACGGCTCCTTCTGTATCAACTGCTGAGAGAGCCGAGCATCAGAGAAAGAAGGTCAAATTGCTAGCCATGCTCGATGAGGCATGTCATCTCTTCCTCTCTTCCATATTTTTAAACTGAATTCTTCATTCCTAAACATTTCTTGATTGATTAAAATTAAGGGCTTCTTGTGCATTTTTAAGTGTCACTAGTTTCTGATGATCTGGATTTTAGGGTTGGTGTGAACACATATAGAAACAAGATCCATTTTTTGATTTGGGAAGGTGGCCAAGTAAAGCATCAAATATATTTGTTAGCTACCCAATCACCATCATCATCATCTCAACCATACTAGGTCATACATATAATAGTGTCATGTTTCATATGAATATTTCCAGAACATGTCTGATATTGTATGCTAATATAATCGGTTGACTTGGGCAGCTGTTACATTTTTGTTTTTATTAGCATGGAACATAACAGTGAACATTCTAGTACCCTTTTTGTGTGGACATTATTGAAAAAGGATGAGGGGCTTGAAATGTGTATATTAATATATTTTGTTCTCAACAATCATATCAATGTCCACTGTAGCAATACTGTTCTTGGACCTGAACTCCATGCATTTACTATTCTTGTTGTTGATTTCTTGCGCATACTTCTAGACATGATTATATTTAGCGTCTGCGTCAAAATAGATTTGTAATAATTTTTTGTCGGTCTTCATTGATGACAACCGATCTCAGGGTTTACTATTAGATTACGCAGTCATGTTTTAGCGTTTTTTACACATTAAGAGATGAGTAGGGTATGGTCTAAAACCCTAAACCTAAATGACCGTAAGTGTGCATTAATTTGATTTTGAAAGTTCTGATGGGTGCAAACTGTATGTAGGTGGACAGAAGATACAACCATTACTGCGAGCAAATGCAGTTGGTGGTGAATTCATTTGACCTAGTGATGGGATTTGGGTCGGCCGTGCCCTACACGGCCCTAGCGCAGAAGGCCATGTCCCGCCACTTTAGGTGTCTGAAGGACGCCATTGTGACTCAGCTGAAGCATAGTTGTGAGCTGCTAGGGGAAAAGGATGCGGCGGGTGGCGGTGGCGTGACGAAGGGGGAGACGCCGCGGTTGAGGATCTTGGAGCAGAGCTTGAGGCAGCAGAGGGCTTTCCATCAAATGGGGATGATGGAAACAGAGGCTTGGAGGCCCCAAAGGGGCTTGCCTGAAAGATCAGTAAACATCTTGAGGGCTTGGCTTTTTGAACATTTTCTGCACCCGTAAGCTATCTAAACCCTAAATTACTTATATCTAACCTCCTCTTTTTGCTTCCTTTCTTTTTCTCATAGATTGCTTAGATAGATTCTACTGCGTGATATAATCGGTAATCAGATCCTAGTCGCATAATTATTCTTACAATAGAATCTATCTAAGGAATGGTGATTATATTTCTCTTATGTCCATATGATTCTAGTGCAGCAAACAATCATTATTATACATTAGAGACACTTTTAAAGCTTTAAAGGTTGATTGATATTTGATCAGACTACTAATCTAAACCTTTCTTCTCAAAGTGTGGTTTATGAACTTTTAGGGTTCTAAGATGCAAATGATACTTTATTAAGAATGCAAAGATGCATTGAATACAAAAAGCTGGTTATTGTTTCAGCTTTAGGGTTTTGTTTGTATGTTAAAAGGAGCTTGAAAGCATCTACAGGCATGTTTTCTCTCTTTGTGTAGTTGTCTTGTTTAGAAAAGGTGTTTAGACCTTTTTCAGCTTGTTAAGGAACCAAGCAATCTTATCATTAAACATCATCCACACAATTTGTACAAAATCATAACTACATTTTGGTACTGTCATAATCATGTCATATTGATTTCAAGCATTGGTGTTTTAGGTACCCTTAGAACTTATAGTGTATAGTCTAACCTTTCACATGCAGCATTTAGAGCATCTGCACCGGGCCTTCAGCAGCTACTAAAGCAATCAGTTGCTGAAGATCCGGTACAGATGATCTTAACATCAAACATACACAGGACAATATGTGCATGAGTGTACTTCATCATCTTTGTGAGGCGCATATGTAGATGATGACCTAGGGATTATGATGGTAAAAACAGTGACACAACAACATAGATTTGTGTGTCTTCTTTTGAACACAGCCTGCAATTAGGTTATGAATGTATGATAAGGTGTAGCTGATAGATTGTCATGGTCTATTTTGGTTTCTCAGGTATCCAAGTGACGCAGACAAGCATCTGCTGGCTAGACAGACTGGCCTCTCCAGGAATCAGGTCTCACTTTTCTCTCTCTTTCTTTTTCCTTTCTGCATACTCATCTTCCATTAATAGCTTCCTGATCAGTTAGTGTCTATCCATAAAAATTTGCACACAAGATGTAGCTACAAGCCACTCGAGCTGTTAATGTTCATATGAACTAAACTTAAAATTACAAAATTATGTTGTTAAACATGAACATAAATCTGCATTTGGTTGTCCGCGTTGCGTATAAGCATTTGAGAATTTGTCTCACATTGACTGATAAATAGAAGAGATACTAGCATACATTGGGTTACACCACCCTGACTCATGAGCTAAGATATCTATCCATTTCAATAGTCTGGGATCTCATTTCATTTGGCTCATGATAAGAATGGCTTGCTTTAGGGTTTTAGTTGATTACCCTACTTAACTTGAGATGGTGATTTTGTTGACATGTATGTTTGTTGAAACTTGAAACACATAGATGTGTACTTGACCCATTAATCTGCATAAGGAGTCAGCAAACAGGAAACAAAAAAACAAGTCACTGAACCCTATGTTTGTACAGAAACATTAACATGGACACATGCATTAAATCCTAGGAGGTGTGGGGATCAACAGTTGTAAATAAAGTGAGAGCAACCACTGTTTTGTACCTTGTTGTAGATGTTGCTGTTGTGCCTTGTTTTTCTCTTCTCTCATTTCAACAACTCGTGTGTGTGTGTGGAGCCTTGCAAAATTTTGGTTTCAGGGCTTCACTTTCAATGTTCATCTAGGGTTTTCTTATGGGGGCGTCTCTGGTTTCTAGCGTGTGTTATGAATCTTTCATGAGAAACAAAAATGAAGTCCGTTAGGTCAAATTTAGTTTTATGAGTTCACGCCTTCATTTCATAACAGTAGTATGGTATGATGCTCACTTGATTAGTACATATCTATTTTCATAATGTGGTGTTTTGACTTTGGCCAAATAGAATTTTACAAGGTGGACTGAATTCAAAAATATCAACTCAAACGGAAATATACTTATTTTAAGTCAACGAAACTAAAGTGAAAACTAATGATTCAGGGTGAATGTCAGAAACATAAATCTAAATGATACTGTTAAATTATGGAGAGGAATTCCAAATTAGATCGGTATGAAACACTAGGTATT
Organism: Umbilicus rupestris; assembly: GCA_963678935.1. Taxonomy (NCBI): domain Eukaryota; kingdom Viridiplantae; phylum Streptophyta; class Magnoliopsida; order Saxifragales; family Crassulaceae; genus Umbilicus; species Umbilicus rupestris. Next base: position 11,274,480 of record OY787622.1, read on the forward strand.
ATGCATCTAAGTGTGACATATCTATTTGCTCCTAGAGGTCACTTGTAGTTGTAAGAAAAATGAGTGTGTTTATCAAATTAGTTTGGAAATTTTATTTGGATTTTGTAAACCCTAATTCAATTGGGTGTTACCCTAGAGTATTCTTAAATTTTGTGTTACATTACATGCATTGATGACACTGAAATTGGAACTAAAAACATCAATTAATGATGTTGATGCAGGTATCAAACTGGTTCATAAATGCTAGGGTTAGGTTGTGGAAACCCATGGTTGAAGAAATGTATCAACAAGAAGCCAAAGAAGAAGAAACATCAGAAAACCCAGACAACAAAAGCAGCAACAATGACATGAATGATCAGGATGATCTCCTCGACCCATCACCCCGACAACAGCCGGATCCTCCGCACCATTACACCACCTCTGATCAGGGCCATGTAGGAGGAGGAGCATCGTCCTCTCGTTATCCCAGGCCACAAGCTCCCAACATGGTCATGTCTGCTGCTCCTCCCCAGAATTATTACCAGCGGTTCAACGTTGAAATGATGGCAGCCGGTGACCCTCGCCGCGGGGATACCGGCAGTTCTGCTGGGACGTCCACACCAAGTGGTGGTGGAGGCCCAGGTTTAATTAGGTTTGGGACCGCATTAGCTGGTGATGTGTCCCTTACGTTGGGACTACGTCAGCACACCGGTAACTTGCCGGAGAAGAATCCATTTTCCGTTAGGGATTTTGGAGGTTGTTAAATACTAAAGATTTGTTATATAAGGATGGATACAGAAAGGTCACCAAAATGGTAAAGTTTTATATAAATGTTACATTCTTGTAATTTGAAATAGTTACTTGATGGAATAGTAATTAAATGATAATACAGCTTGTTTTTTTTATTTTGCTTAGAAGTGTTTAGGGTTTACAAAAAATGAACCCAAGGAGCAAATAATTGATGAGATGATTGGATCAGCAGTGACATCCACAAAGGAACAAAAACCCTAAACAAAACATAGTCCTTCCAAGCCCTTAACGTCTGCAGAAAATCTAGCTACAGCACCTAAAACAACAGAAAAAACAAACAGATTCATAGAAAAAGCTGTTTGGATCCTTTTCCATCTGTATCAAAAGGATCCTGCTGCTACAAAAATACAGACAGACAGACAGGCCTGTTTGATCAAGCGTACACATGACATATATAATGCACACTGTTAAAAAAACCAGTATGGCATTTATGTCTCTCAATTCTGCAACTGATCCTGCTGCATGTGTATTTATCATCAGATTTTGGTTTTGGCACTTTGTGCAGTGATTGAATTAATGTTGTGTCATCGAGTCCTTTTTTTTTCATTCTTCTTTTTTTATTATTAAAAAACCAATCTTTCTCTTCTTTCATTCATTATTATTTTGATTACCATCATTGTATAAAGTCAGTGGGTTGGCTAGTAGCCTCTGCCGGGTCGGGTCGGCAGTGGACCAATGTTTTAGGGCACTAGCCTAACATGAAGTAATTATATACCCACTTGCATTTCATGAACCATCCCGATGTGGGCTGGGGTGCTTATCTTCCTAATGGCATCCGCACCCGTGAGAAGTTGAAGGAGATTGTAGAAGTTCCTCAACAGTAGAATTAAATTGCGGGACGATCCGGAGGAGATGTTGTTGACGAGCTCGCCCAGCAGCTGCAGCAATCGAGGAGGAGCTGCAGCCAGAGAAGTTCCTCGAGAGCTGAGAGAGGAGCTGCTCGAGCTAGGGTTTTGTGGGGGGAGAGAGGAGAAGCCCGGGCCAAATAATGGAACAACTATATTTTTCAACGGATAATTAATCTGGTCCGTACGATCAGATCTACATCTGATCCTACGGACCAGATTAATTTCCAACGGAAATTTTTTAAAAAAATCTTAAAAAATATTTTTGAACTTCTATAATTTTTTGCTATAAATAGACCTTTCATTTCACCTTCAATGTATCCCAATCTTCATTTGTTCTCTCTTAATATATTAGCAACATTTCCATATCATTTCCATATCATTTTTTGTTCAAAAAATGACTTCCACTACAAATTGGTCCATGTCAGAAAATATACAATTAGTGTATATCTTATTGTCGTCAATCAGTCGATCCCATATCCGGCAACAAGCAAAAGATTGATAGGTTGTGGGAAAAAATCCATGCTGATTTTTGAGCAAATTGGGTGATGAGCGCCGATGAAATAATTGTAACGGAGGCTAGGTCCCAAATTGCGCTTTCATCTCGGTTTGGAAAGCTAAAGAAAAATTTGGTTTTGTGGGGGGCTTGTATTGCCTACGCAAGGAGGAATCCGGAATCGGGTGTTAATATACAAGATGAGGTATATAATTGTATTAAATTATTTCATATTGTGTATTTATATTTATTCATTTGAAAATGATTTGTTTTAATTATTAATTTATAGATGCGCAAAGCTCAAACCATGTATGTTGCGCAACGAAAAAAGACTTTCATACATTTTGAATGTTGGGAACAAGTCCAGACACATCAAACATTTGCACCCGTTGCACCCCCCACCCCCCAGCTAACACATACGAGCATAGTCCCGCTAGTGAGGAAGTGCACGCAAGTAACGTCCCTATTAATTTCTCATTTGAGGATGGGGCATTTTGCACACCCGAAAGTTATCGGAAGGTTCATCTAGTCCGGTAAGACCTCTAGGAGTAAAGGCGGCAAAAGAAGCAAGGAGAAAAGGTAAGAATGTGGCCACTTCATCTAACATAGCCCGAGATGAAGCTTTACAATCAATAGCGGAAATTCAAAAAAATCAATGGGCTTTCCAAAAAAGCAACTCGCACTAGCTAGGGAGCAAATGGAGCACAATCATAAAATGCAAGAACACGCCATGAATGTAAAGAAATTAGAGGAGGAAGCAAAAGTTATGCAATGAATATCGATATAATGACACCAAAGTCTAAGAGGTACTTCTCAAAAAGAAAAGCTGTTATTTTGCGTCGATATGAGGAAGAATAAGGTAATAATGATGGTGGGAACAATTCAGAGGACTATTCAGATTATTACCGTCCATCTCACTACGATGGGTAATCTCTTTAGTATATTTATTTTTATTTGTCGTTATTTAACCTTTATGTAATTTCAATTTTAAGTAATTCGTGTTGTTCAATTATTTCACATATTATGTGTATTTAAATTGTTCATACTCTCGAATTTGATTTAAAATATAAAACTTAATTATTCTCGTAAAAATAAATTTCAAATCAAACTAAAATTCATATGAAAAAAAACTCACAAAGGAATTACAACGCACAACTTAAAAAATACATACAAGTTGGCAGCAATAATTCATAAACATCTTCACATGTCATATGCAAGTTGGCAGCAATAATTCATAAATAACTTCACGTGTCATATTCAAGTTGGCAGTAATAATTCATAAATATCTTCAAAAAAATCTTTACAAAATATTATGTTTTTTAATCGTGAATAGTAATAAGAGCTTCTCTTGGAGGTTGCATTGGTGCAGAAAATGTTCAAAATGTTATTATTGTTTGGCGAATAATAATAGGAGCTGCTGATTGAGGAGCTGCTCAGCGAGATTGAGAAGCTCCGTCGGATGCGGATGCCCTAACAGAGGTATAGTGGCTTGCATTGTGAGGGGCTGCAAATTCTTCATGACTCTCTGACAAGACAATGTTAGAGATGATTACTTGAAGAATTATCTCACATTGGATAATTTACTATGATATATTGAATTATAAAAATCATGACTCTTGAACTTAACTTTTTGAGCACATGAAAATTTGATCCGATATATCTAACAAATTCACTTATAATGTAATGACAGGAAGAAAAAAAAGCCTGACAATTTCCATGACATTCTGTAATTCAACAAACAAAAACAACACAAGCTTTGTACGACGAGAAGAACCTGTTCAATGTCAGTGGCGAGTGCCATCGAATGGCCCGGAAGGGACCGAGACATTAAGCTGATCAACCTGTGGCGGTTCGGCGTAAGGCCTGATAAAAGTCCTTCGCCACCACACCTCAAATGCTTTCTGAAGATTAGGACAGTTGTTGTCGCCGGCCTTGAGAAAACTTCCAAGCCATGAGAGCATAATTCTTTGCTGATCTTCTAAAGGCAGTGTCAGAATGGTTCTACCAATACCTTCCTCCACCACTTTCCGATCAAATGACCTACACCCATGTTGCAGCCAGCTGTAGTCGAGGATCAGCGGCTCTAACCAGGTGTGTAGGAGTAATTGACGTGTCTCCTTCGACGGTAACACCTGCCCTCTTCCTATCCCGATGAATAATCTCGCGGTGATGCAGCTTGCACGGTGACGAGTTGTGATCGGAAGCTTAGAGTGGAGAGTCACCATTTCTTGCTGGCTAGCCCACATGTCTGCAAACTCCTCCGCGTCTTGCTTGTCAGCTAAAATGTCAAGCAGCCACGAAAGATTGTCAGCTTCAAGGGTTATCCGCTTAATTATGTGGTCTTTGTCACTGCCAGTTTTGTCACCAAATTCTGGCTCGGCCGCTATCCTGAACAGAGTAAGTAGAGAATCCAAGCAACTTCTGCACGAGGAATAAATCGTGTCGTTGTATAAGCCAGCATTGTTTTCATGACCCGGCAAACTATTGTTTTCTCTAAGGAGCTTCAGAACGACAGATTTCATCTCGCGTCGCCCCCTTTCCTCATTTCCATGAAGAACGAGTTCCATAATGTGAGTCAGAGTGTCATTGGGAGGATCGACGGTGCCAGAAGTAACTCTTTTTAGGACTGGGGTGACTTTAATTCCCTCATCCTGGAGGCGCAATACGGATGCCACCACTTTATCTTCCTCTTCCCCAACCCATGGTACAGCTTCTAAGTACGCCAAACATGACTGAATGCACGCATTGAAGCCAAATTGCTGCGCAACCTGGTCAGCAGCACGAACAGAATAAGCTCAGACCATCCAGCATGAAAATCAGACGAAGAAACAAAATAAAAACTCACTAAACCAATCAAAATGCTAAAATTCAAATTGACGCGAAAGTTAAAGTGAAGGCCACATAATGAGAACTCTGTGATAGTGAATACAACTAAACCTGAATCCTATCTAACTAGTGGGACAATAAGCGTACAATAAGCGAACTCTCGCATCCGATTTTTTATCTTAAGGACCCCTTATTTATGTAGTGTCCAGATCAATAGTACTGGATACATTTTATTTTCATAGCTACCATGTCGAAACAAATATCTATTCCTACTTCGCAATAAATGCCATGAATTATTGTCTAAAGAACATCTAATAGTTTCGAAATATTGGGGCATTCAATATTGCATAACTGACTCGCCACAAAAGTATGAAGATAATAGCTTTTGAATTTCAAGTCTCAGTTTATTCGTGGCCTACAAGTTTGGTTTTGTAAAATTTAGGGAAAAAAGTAATGAACGAAAAATGATTCTCGTTTTGTTACCTTGAGAATTCGCAATACGCGAGGGACGCTCTGTTTAATCAACCGCTGCTTCATTTCTTTACAGTACATCAATCCCACAGTTTCAACATAAATTTCCACATCCTCGCAATCTTCAAGTTCAAGATGTGGAGAGCCAGACATCGGTTCAGAAAGTTTGCTCGCGAAAAAGCTACTACTTTCCATTAGCACATTTCTGTGAACATTCAACTTCACAAAAAATCCCTGCTTTCCAAGCAAAACAACCTTCGCATCACTTGTACCAGGCTCGCCGAACTCAATCGCTACTTTCTTCGGCACATTCTCTACCTTGGGTTTAGGAGGCACTCTCTCGCTAACGGCCGCCGTGGTATTGACTATTCCAGTCATCTCCTGAATGGTACGTGAATCTTCTGCAACAACTTGGGGTCTAGACGGCTCAAGTGATGATTTTTTTTCTGTCACTGGATGCTGCTTCTTCTTATTCTGCATAGTGGTTTTTGATGGGTTGGGTCTGTTAACAGAATTCTGAGCTTTTAAAGTCTTCTGAAACGCAACAGGAGTCGGACAGCACCAGAACCCTTCGGGAGTGACCGCAATAGGCACATTTCGGATCTTAGTTTGACCTTGTTGCCGAATCTCTTCCATATCTACCAACCAAATGAACCAAGGAATCTAGCAAAGCTGTTAAAACATCTACCACAAATACAGCTCTTCGGAAAACCTGCAAGTCATTGAATAGCCTAATTCAGCAGATATTCAATAACTACTAAACTGAACAATGACACAACAAACCCTAAAAATCTCCAACACTGCCAATTCGAAGTCGACGCTGAAATCCACGCCAATTCATAACAAGGGATGGAAACATGAAGCCCAGAACATCAATCGGCTCTAATTCGAACCTCTAATAGATAACAACACTAAGCACAAATCATCTGTAGTGAAGATTTCAAAACGCTCCATTGAACAAACCTGGGGACAAGCGAGCTCCCATTAACAAATACTGTTGAGTGAGTTCGCCGGAATGATTGAATCTCTACTTTGGTGTCACGCATAAAGGGAACCAGCAAAGCCAGGAGGAGAGGTTCACGGGGGGAGAGAGAGAGAGAATGATATCGATGAGATGAGGATGGACCCTTGAGTTTCGGTGCACACCCACAAAAACCCAAAAGCAGCAATCGAAGAAAGATAAAGTTTTGCGTTGTGGGTCGCGCTGGTCTCGTCCGTTTGATGGTGATGATGACCGATGCAGATGCTTTAACAGAGTGTTGTGGTTTTTATGTTTTATTCTCTCTCTCTACAACAGGCTGTGTTACATTTATGTTTCTCTCCATGCTACAATGTTTTCTAGGTAAATTCCAATGTGCTGAATCAGTAGCTCACTTATGAAGTTGTCTGCTGCTGGCAGCTTAACAACCCTGGAATGGAGTTAACTATGAACTGATATTTTCCTTCCTGATTAGATGGGTTCCTCAGCATTGAGTTTAGGGGAGTGATTTGTTAAAATATAATATTATATTAATTATGTATGATTTAGATGGAAAAAAATAGTTTGTATTCGGGTAAGATTATGCATAATGATTATGTATATTTAAAAATCAAATTTTAATGGCTATAATTTAATAATTTATCTCTTCATCCATACACTCTCATATCTTCATCCCAACGCTCTCCTCCCTTCAATAGCAGAACTCGCTCTCGGTCTCGTTCTCTCTCATCCCAACACGCGTTCTCGGTACTTGTCCCGAATTTACTCGTCGTCATCGGCTCGGGTCCGTTTCCGATCTCGCTCGTCGTCGTCGGCTCGGGCACGTTTTCAATCCTGGTTGTCCTTGTCTCAGTCGCGGTCTGACATGGCTTCTGTCGAACGACTTCCGACCTCTGAATTGTGGATTTGCGAAAAAAGAGAAACACGAGGAACGGGATAGCGATCGGAACTTCAATAGCAGATTTTGTAATCGAGAATTGATTCTCTAAAATTATAGAGAATTTGAGATGTGCGTTAGAGAAGAAAAAATCTATATTTTTTAAGTAAATTAAACTATTATACCTAATGAATCCGTTTCCATGACTCTGTTAGAGTTGCTTTTAGTAGGTAACATATGGTTCTTTTAGTCGATTTGGTAGAACTAATCGGCTTGGAAGCTTATTTGATCCATTCCCAAAAATTCAAATGTACACATTATTTAACGGGTTGAGTTTTTTTTTCTTCTTCTCGAGTTGTGTAAATATGTCGATTACCGAATTTATTTCCCACGTCTCCAAGCTCCAAAACTGCATATTTCCCCCCTCCAAAGTCTTTTTCAAGTTTTAAACAGCAAGAGGGAGCTCCAAAGAATGAAAGGTGGAATTCTCTTTTGACTTGCTTTGGCAATCTTTATTGCAATATGCTTAGATTAGTTAAGAGTTAACGCTCTAATCATTCAAAGCCATGTAGCATCAGAAGTTTATATATTGGTCTGAATTCTCACACAGGATTGGCTCAAGTCCTGCCAGATCAGTCTGACACCGTAGAGTTTAGCAGATGAATATTTCTTTAACAAATCCCAGCTCACATATGTCTAGTCTGTTGCTTTGAATACAAGCCGCGCAGAATTGATTAAGATGGATTTATTTAATCCAAGTGTTGGAACTGGGAAGTCAAAGACATAAACCAACCCAGCTACTTGGCTTCAAGGGCACTCCACCTTATAATAATATGCCATGTTTTCAAGGGACCCCTGCACTTTTTTTTTCCCTACCCTTTTCATTCAAGGCACAGAAAGTGAAGTCATATGAATTTGGTACAAGGAAAATTGTTGAATGGCTAAAATTGGCCACCTGCAATTGCCTGAAAACCTATTACATAAGCTGCTAAGAAATGTGAGACAAGTGATGTGCCAAAGTCATTTTTGATGCTTGCGCCGATGAGTATCCATAGATATGTACCACGGCAATGAGCATCGTTTCAGCAACGTGTATCGTGCCAACCACTGCTAAAGGGTCATAAGCCTTGGCTAATCTTGCCACCCTTGGAAGTCACCATATCAGTGATTTGCCGAATGAAAGGCGTTAGTAAATACAGGTGGATTAGTGAATACATTGTCGTCCCTTACACATAGATGGTTTACAACTGCAGCGCTCTCCCAGTAGACTTCCATTCTGAAAATTGTACGTCAGTTCTTCCCCCATCCGTATCTGCTCAGTAAAAAAAATAGACAAATTTAAATACGTGAAGCAATGAAGACAAATATCATAAGGCCATTTTGGCTGGTTTTATTTACTTGTAAATTCAGCAAGTCTATGTTTCAAGGTCTAAAAACAGAATAAGAGTCCTTACATCTCGACTTGCATAGAAACCAATATGGGCAAGCTGACAGTCCATGTTCTCCACAAGAACTTGGTGATTCATCAGGTTGGGTGAGGAGCTACAGAGATTAATAGATGCTTAAAATCAATTGCACAAATCCAGCCATCACCGAAAGTAAACTAAAACAAGTTCTTAATTGTGGAATCATTTTTTATCTCTTATGAATCATGATACGAGTAAAACAAGAAAGGGACAAGTAAAAAATACCCCAAGGGTCGTTTATTGGTTCATATAATTAACACGATTTACAAGAAAATTACCATCACCTGTGATTGACAAAGCGTGAGACATTTCCATATTTGGTGGAGTCAATTACAAATGATTCCTGACCTCCGCTTATTCTACCTATGTCATTAGCCTGAGGATCAATCTTGTACATAAGGCTGCAGCCTTCTGCGCCGTCGCTGAGTAGCACAGCATTGCAAACATTTAATAAAAAAACTGCATATTTCAATAACATCAAGGAAAAGATTGTGCTAACATCATAAAAAGAACCTGCAGAGTCTCTTGATAGCTTCTTGTTCTTTTAAAACCTCCCCTACATATTCGCAAATAAATGTACCTCGTCGTATTGGTTGGCCAGTTCGAACCGCCCATCCCTGTTAAACATGAATGTAAACTCTCAACAGAGTGAACTTCCAAACTTTCGGCAACCTCCATTGAGTGAATTTCTACATTAGAGATCACGGGCATAAAATTACCTTTTCCTTCATTTTGAAGACTTCCAATCTGACTTGCACCCCATTCTGCAAAACTCTATTTGGACATGTTTTGCCGCAACCACACATGTGATTACACTCGTACACAAGGTAACCCTCCTAAACATACAATGAAATAGATTAAAAAAATGAGTCACCCTACACAATTACTTAAAGAGGATCATCAGCCTAACAACAATCATACGACACTGCCAAGCAAAAATTTCCTTTCAGTTCTCGTGTTCTTTCGACTCATTGATTTCTACACAAACAACTATTTCATGATTACAATTACAACAAATGTTACCTCCAACACGATACATCTTTGATCATCATACGCGAACCTCCCCTGCATAGTTTTCCCATGTATGTCTCTTGCATCCTCATAATCAGAATTAAAGAGGTACACTTGATCACATGTGCTGGAAGAGCAAATCAATAGTCGCTCATCACATCTCAACTGAGAACCCTGGATCAAAGAAGCAAGAAAATAAGTAGTGGTAACGCTCAGAATCCATTCAGAACTCGGTAAATATGAACAAATAAAAGCTTCTCTGCAAATGTCCTGGGTTATATAAGATAAGATACCTTTGGATCATGGTCAACGGATTGGTCAACAAGTGGTTTCGTAACATAAGTAAAATTCTCCCAGGGCATCGGGCCACCAGCTTTTTGGCTATATGAACCATTTGGGAGAATGCAGAATAAATCCATAACATCCCTATCCACTACACATGCAACTGGAACTGATTCCTGCCCAAAGCTTATATCACAGCATATAACTCTTTTCAAAGGCCTCTGAATAAAATAAGATGGACCAATGACATAATGGCACTCATCGATCTCACAGTCTTGACCCTCAGACACTATCTGTTGCTGTGTAGCACTGGTCACCACAAGCTCATTTGATTTAGGCATTATAGAAGACATCATCACTGTTGGTTCCTCGGCTGGCTTACACCCATTGGGACAAACAAACCCCTCTCGGTGCCATTTTATTTCAATATTATGCTCACTGCATAGTTTTGCTGCCTTTAAATACAAACGCTTAGGTAACACTCCATATCTGGCTTCTAGGAAAGATTGAAGATTTGCCTTGCAACACGTTGAGCGGGCAACAGATAAAATTTCCTGGTTGCTTGGAAGTGGTTTGGACTTCTGAACCTCAGAGAACAATAACTTTGCAACTTCTGAGCATTGGGGTTCTCCTAGTCGTTCAAAATGTGCTACCTGTTGAATATCAAACTGTAGATCTGTTTGCCCGCTGCTAGTAAGTTTCGTTTGAATTCTGTGTTTCATCTTTGTAGTAGCCCGATTCCTTATCTGGTATGAACTCAAACTTTTCTTAAATCTGGGGTGCTTGAGTCGGCCTGCTTTCAGTTTAAGAGCATAATAGTGAAGTCCAGCCTTAGAAGGGTGCGGATTAGCTACATTTTGGCCCATATGAGCGGCCTGATGATGGCGACCAAGATCAGGTAGCAAGTTAAATTTCAAGCCACAAAACCTACAAATAAATTTACGGGCGCTGCCTTGATTCTCAGAGCTTTTCTTTCCAAAAGATGAAGTACCCAAGTCAGGCTGCTTAGGCGGTTCCGTTTCTTCTGGCACAACATCCAGTTGAGTAACCTCAGAGAGCTTCAGATGAGCAGGATGACATGAGAGGACATGCACCCACAACTCCTTTGAATAGCCAAAATGGCTGTCACAAAGAATGCATTGAAGAAGCATATATTGTTCTACAGAATGCATTTGGTGCTTTTCCTGGATATGAGATTCCAGTATTTTCTTGTTTGTGAAAGAATCCAGGCAGATCGCACATCCATAACCTCTGAATAGCCATTGTGATTCCTTTCTGTGGCTTTCCATCCAGTGAGCACCTAGAGCTTGATCACTTAAAAACTCCGCAGAACAAATTTTGCACTTAATTATCTCTTGAGTGGCATGGTAACCTCTAGCAGCCGATGGCATTGCTGACTGCCTTTCAGCTGGTGGTCTTCCACCCAACAGAGAAGTTTGTGAATTTTGGCCTGCAGAAAATCCCCAGTGTCTTGGGAGCCTCTCCTTTTCGCTACTAATCAGCTTCATTAAAAATCCCCTCACATTACTATCGTTTGAAGCTTCAGAGAGAGCCCACTGAAGCTGAACTTCCTTCGGAACTGGATTTCGTACAGATAAGATACTCTTGAAAAACCTGTAGAAAAGTTCACAGGCTCTATGCAATTGTTTTTTCTGCTCCAGTGATGAACAAGTCCTCAGAATTTCTACATACACATCTTTGGAAATTATTCTACTCTTCCCGTTTCTAGCACGTTTTAGCCAGTTTGGAAGGTGCATATCACAGTACAGTGAATGGCGCTTGGGGGCTTCTGCACACTGATCATTTTCATCCTGCGAGCAAGAGCCTACACAGTGCAACAGTTGAGACCTTGGATTAGTGTTGGAATGCTCAGCTCCACTCGGGCTTTGCAGTCCATTGGATGCATTGACATCTCTTACTGAAACTGGCTGGGCATCAGGAGGCCTTCCATCTTTCCCCGCCAAAACCATGTCAATGCAGGAGTTAGTAACTGCACTGGAAATATTGTCCTCGCGCTTTCTCTTGAGATAATTATCCGGTGTAGTCAAGATTGTACTTGTATCGCTATGTGGCCCATGTTTTTTGCAGAATGCGGAACCATTCAAAGACCTATGCTTACATCTAGATCCGAGAGTGGTGGTACCCCCGCACATAGGATTATCAACAGAACGGGCTGGCTTTGATTTCACTGTGTTACCAACAAAGCGAGAAGGCAAATGTATGCAACAGTAAATATCACCCTCATTTGCGAATCTCACACACTGCCTACCTTTAGCTTCGATAAATGCTGCACATTGGCGATTCTTAATTCTCGAAGTCGGAACTTTTCCACCTACCACTTGATTTATCGGTGTCAATACATCATCCTTTGTACGAGTAAGTTCAAAGTCGTTAGCCTGAACAACAATATCAACCCACTTGTTTGCAGTCCCCGGCAAGTCTTGTGACTCATCTTCCTCCTTTAGTGATTCTTCCTGAACAGATTCAGATGCTAAGGTGACAGAGTTTACATTGTCCTGGACTCTTGCAAAATCAGAATCATGAACCAATATGGCATCAGGAGCATTTTGGGTTCTGGGATTGGACGAAGTCAACTCTCCCCGACGAATTTCAAGCTTAGGCCTCTTCCTATTAACTTGGACATTCAGATTCCAGGGTTCATCAAAGCACTCTTGTCCATGGTCCTCGGAATCAATTACAGGAGTATACACTGAGAACAACTTCAAAACTTCCTGCTTCCAGTCGGAAGAAACATGGGATTTCAGCATTTCATTAGATGTAGATTTGACCTCTTTCCACAAAATGGAGTTAGATAGTTCCTGTGCAAGAAAAACAAATCCAAAGCCAGATATCAAATGCACACATTTTGAACTAACCTAAAAAGGGCTACAGATTCTCTCAGAGGTATGGTTCAATCAATAACAAAATATACGATGAAATGTATTGTTTTTCCATTGAAAAAGCTAATCATTCTCCTCAGAGTTGTTTATTAGACAAAATTCAGGGCTCTACAAGATACTAAAATTTCCAAAACCTGAGTTTTCATATCTCACAGTTTTTTGTATACCTTGAGTAATTGTACTCACTACTACTTCCAATGAGTTTTTTTTCTACTTAATTTCATAGACAGCCCAATCACGTTTCTACTTAATTTCATAGCACCGCCGCAGATGGTTGGTAGGCAACAACCACGTGTAAATTACTACGATTAATCATTCAATATTCTTTCCTCGTCCCCATGTTCCTTAATGGACAAACTGAACATTCCTCTACAGATGTTTACATGGCTAATCATTACAATCTTGGACTAATGCTTTGTCATGGGAAAAATTGTACACACAACAAACATTCCATTTGTCAACAAATATAGAATGATTTGGTATTAAATGAATGTGGAATCCGCAAGTTTTATGAAGAGCGCCCAAAAAAAAAAACTTGTCATTATGAAACAGTTACACATACCTCAGTTAATAATTCCACAGATTCAGCGCTATCTGCTGTCTGACACAGTTTCCTCCAAGAATGAGAAGAATTCTTTAGCCAGTTAGAACTCATAAAGCTCTGCAACATCACCTGCATCGGTAGGCACATATAAGCATGGCTACAATGGGAAAAACGAAGGTACAAAATAATGATGCTTGAACATAACCCTCAAATGTTACACCCTAAAAATGCACATAATTTAAATTTTATTAATTCACAATCTACCTACTTCATTTACCAAGTAAGACCTGATGCTTTCCTATATTCAGGGACAAGGAAATATCAAATCTCAAGAATAGTACTGTTTCAATGTGAAGCGCCATCGTAAATAATTAAGAGCCTACTTCAACTTAATTAGAGTTTTTTTTTTTTTCATTTGCTGGACATCTCAAGTAGTTCTAGAAACAATCTCTAGGAACACAAAAATAGTTAGTGGGTATCGATGGCCCAAGAGCAAAATATAGATACTGGACGAGAATCTATACATTGAGAAGCTTCACAAGCATTGCCCCAAGATGTGGAAAGTCACTACAGCGTAAAGCTTCTATAGCAAATTCCTTCAAGGCAATCACATCACGGGCAGTATCTATAAGAGCCTGTACAAGTAAAACTATATGTAAGGATCAAGATGAGAAAGAAGTCCAGGCGATTCAACTAAAAAAAAAAAAAAAAAGAACCATCAGATCAAACACCTTTGGATGCAATTGGTCAATGATATTAAACATGTCGATAGCTAGCTTCTGCATGATAAAGAGATGTGAAATTGTTACATCTTTAACTTCTTCTCTTCCAGTATCATGTGTCCTGTGAACAATAGGCTGCGGAAGCTCATCAATAGGACGAATCAATGAGACATCTGCCCACAAATAATGCTTTGTATGTGGGAAGAAGATAACAAAATGTTTCTTCTTTTTATGAATCGGCCTTGTTTTCAAAAATGATAAGGGGCAGTCAGCCTTTGCACATCGTAGTCCTGCTTGCCACTTCTCTTCACACTACACTTGTGAAAAAACATTTCAATCACTAAATGTTTCATATTACAATGTTAGCATATTGTTAGATTAAATAAGGAAGAAGAAGTTAGCAACACCTTGACCCAAACAGCTAAAGGAGCATCTTGATCTAGCCACTCAGAATCGAAAAACAAGTCTTCGTCATTGTTGTTTCTTGGGGATTCACCATCATCTGAATTTGGAGTTTCCCCAAAGATTATGGGTGATACATCACATACTGTGTGAGTCACCTTAACTAGATCTCCATTCCGCATGTCACGGAAGCCACTGGAGAAATTTTGAACTTCCAACTGGCTGTCAAACAGTGAAGCTCTAATGGGGCTTCCTAGTGTAGAGTCGTCAATTAGCCTATGAGTCTTCGTTTGTTCTTTGCTTTGCGGTCCTTGAGGCTCGACCATGATCTCATCCTCTCTATGATTATGCAGTTGGGCGTCTCTCTCATGTTCAATACGGTTTGTTTTTTCTTTGTACATAAATTCTGTTCCTGGACTTTGCTGAGAACAATCAGATTCCCCAACATACTGCTTGAGACAAGGATGCACTTCCATATTCAATGCTTAATTTACGTATCCAGTCATCACCAACTGCACTACACCTTCATCCCTATTAACCAGAAATCCTACGCAAAAAGAGTCAAGTAACCGGATTATTCACACACATAATTGTGCTGATTATATAAGAGTTTTATAAAGTAAAAAATATAAACTCCAGTGAAACTGTACTGATTAATGATTATAAGTACCCGGTAAAACAATAATTTTACTAAAAAGTCTTTATTGGAAATTGGCATATTCTGTTAACGAAGAAACAAAAATCATTCTAAATACAAGTAATGAAAATCACTATCTAAACAATAAAGGGTGAGAATATTTTGCAATCGGGTGGTCATTTCGCTTCGGGAATTCTGACTTCCGCGACGACAGGACATGATCCATATTTTCTTCTAATTTCTTCTCTAAAACCTCTAAATCAACCAATATATTGTTTCTTTGAAATCTCTGCTTTTCACTTTGTTTTTGACACTGTGTGTGGAGTGTTACAGTCAAATGCGCAATTCCTTTGTAATTTATCATGTAAACCTAGGGATTAAGTTTCAAAAGAAGACTATTAGCATATTGGCTTACTTCTCTTTGTGTAAGCAGTGGCTTTAATGCTGTTGTTTATGACTCGTTTGATTTACTGTTTTGGGTTGGTCCGGCCCATTTAATATGACTTTTGCTTGTTTTTTTGTTTGTTTCAGATATAGCTCGGCTTTGTACTCGAAAATGTTGTCCAGGTTTAATAGGTCTCTTCAGCATTTCTCCAGGGCTTGCCCACTTAGGACCATTGCAGCCCCTCTCGTCTATGATTTGGGTAGTTCATGTCAAGCCAGCATCCCAAGTCCCCTTTGGTTTGTATGCCGCAGATATTCGGATGTCGCTGCTGTTGCTTCTGAAGACCATGATAAAAACACCAAACTGACGGTATGCCATATTCAGGGAGCTATCTTTGTTGATTCCCTTTACTTATTCATTCAGCTTTTGGATTTGGTTCCTAATAATATCATATAAGGACCCCACAGTGGAAGTAAGTGTAATAATGTTGGACCATATTGGGTGTTCGATCCAGCAGCTCATAACCATTGAAACAACTTTACAGTGTGATCAAGTTCAAGCAACATTGTTGTACACACAAATACAGGAACAAATTATAAGCATGTTACTTTGTCTTTTCAAAGTTCAAACTTGTTACAAATCCTATCTTTAGAAGCCAGGCATGACTAAAATTATCCAGGATAAAAATGAGAGACAGCATTCACCACCTAGGATTATTTTGATTCAGTAGTAATGTTCAGTTCTACTATGTTCTCTTTATTATGGTTATTTATTGTGAAAACATAGAGGTTCAAAAAAGACTTCAATAGGCCAATTAAGGGAGTTTTTTTGTTGTTGATAAATTTGATTAACGTAAACATAAAGTTCACATGAGGCAGGGAATCAATATTTCTTGCCTCCTACACCTATTACATCATTTAGGATTTGACCTAAGCAATCCACCACTAATTTTGATCCCTCTTTGAAGTTCTTTACATGGACTTCTATCATATGTTTTTTCTGCACTATTTTGGCACGTCATATGTTTTTTAAGGGAGTTAAGACACGACACATGTTTTTATGCACCATTTTGGCTTTCCGTTCACATAGATATTTGATTTTCATCTGTTTGCTACTATATGACTGTTATCTTTCATCAGGTTAAATTGAATAAAATGTTTTGGTCCAAGCCCTGTTCATTAGCTCTTCCTCCGGATTCCCAGCTAAGAATTGAAGAGCCAATGTATGAAGGCTTGAAACACATCATCTTCAAGATGTTGCTTTTTTATAGTAAGCAAAGCAAGTCCATAAGGGGGGCCAATGTGGTGTACATAAGGGTGGCTTCACAAGTTGATAAACCTGCTATATATGACGGTTAGTATTTTTTTCTTATTGTAAATACTTATAGATGTATGACTTCACCTACGAGTCCAAATTACACTTTTCCGTTAATAATGAAGATCATCTATATTCTGTGCATGCCATTATGGTGAAACAAGTGTGCTTATGCATATGATCAACTTTCTTTGCCTGATGTGATCTACCAGTCTATAGTGTGTCGCCATCAAGAATTATTTGTTTGAGATAGCTAATCTCCATTTGGTGTTTGTCCATTTAAAGCATTCTCTTTCCTAATTTTCAAAGTTTGTGTGATGATGAAATCTTAACCTTGATATTCAATATGCAGTCTTCAATTTGGAGAGAACATTGAAAACAACATTCAAAGTTCAAAGTTGAGCACTTGTTCAAAGTTCAAACAAGATTTAAGAAGAAATACCGTTGAATACTTGAAGAGCTTCGAGGAATTGGTCAATTGGAGAGGAGAACCTTAGTGAGTACCTGAGTCACCTGACCTAACCGAGGACGAGGAACGACAATCGACGAGCCGAGGAGGCAGCTGGTGGGCGACAGCCGACAGGGCGAGGACGAGGAGGCGAGGACACACCGCAGGAGGGTTGGGGAAGAGTGAAGAACTAGGGAGATCGAAAGAGGAGGGGCAGAGGGGGATGAGCGATGAGCCGATTTGGGGAAGATGGCAAATAACATTTTTCTGAAATATTTTATTTTTAATTAATTTTTTTCTCAAAATTCCTCTATCATAAACAACACCATTAAAGCTACTGCTTACACAAAGACAAGTAGTCAACTAATGGTCATATTTTGAAACTTAATCCCTAGATTTACACGATAAATTATAAAGGAATTGCGCGTTTGACTGTAACACTCCACACACAGTGTCAAAAACAAAGTGAAGAGCAGAGATTTCAAAGAAACAATATATTAGTTGATTTAGAGGAAATTAAAAGGAAATATGGATCATGTCCGATGGTCGTGGAAGTCAGAATTCCCGAGGCGAAATGACCATCGGATAAAAATTCATGAGCTTCGCTCGTGATGGATGTTATTTTTCGGCCATTCGGCATCGTTTCTGAGGCGAAATCGTATTTTCCCTGTTCTCAGTAGATTTACTAAAAAAGAAAATATAAGAATTTTTATAAAGTAAAAAATATGAACTCCGGTGAAACTGTACTGATTAATGATTATAAGTACCCAGGTAAAACAATAATTTTACTAAAAAGTCTTTATATGAAACTGGTTGAAATTAAAAAGAAAAACCATCAGTAACAACACTAAGCATATTCTGTTAAGGAAGAAACAAAGAACATCCTAAATACAAGTAATGAAAATCATTATCTAAACAATAAAAGGTGAAAAATTATTTTGCGAAGAACACAATCATAATAGATGGCTTTATTTACTTAAAAGTTTTAAACCTCCGTATGTACATTACCTACAAATCAATCGCTCATCATTAAAAGAACTCTGAATCTATTAACAAATTCCCAACGATAGCATGACATTCTTGGCATCTACGGTGTAAATTACAAGACAGCACAAACACAAACCTTGTAGGGGGATTGAACGTGTCTTACAGGGATGGATGATACCAGGCAGATATAGCCATAGCTTTTATTTTTGGTTGAATGAAAAAGAAGAAACAATAGAAATCTAACATCAGATATCATGTCATTAAGCCTCAAGAATCACACTCAAGAGTATGTTAAACCCATCTGAAACACAAAAAGGACGTCAAACATTTCAAGCGACTAAGGTTCGATTCTAATAGGAAAAATAAAATTTAAAATAAAACATTGGGGAACCACATCTTGTTGCCCTTTTCTTCCCTCCAGTTTTCTTTTCTCCAACCTTAGTTCAGCTTTCCTGTAAACACTCAAATAGACTCTAGCACAAAAATGATACAAGTCTTAACAGTTTATGTCTCAAAATTGAACTAATGCAAAGGAGCCTCTAAAGAGACCGGACTCCAAGACTACTTGCACAAACTTAAACATGACACATTTGTATCAAAACCTAACAATCGAGATGCCCATCGGATGGTAATTGATATCCAATATATCTTATAACTGCAGTGACTGTCAATCATGGAGATGAGGAGGACTCGAGTGGTTATTGTAAATGCAACAAAATTTCAATACAAAAAGCAATGAATTTCATGGTAGGGCGTCATTCATTTTATTTGGTAGAGCAGTGGGGTGGTGCTAAAATTTGTTTTGGTTTTGCCAACGATTATATGGATGCTGGCAAACCCTTCTCCTGAACTTTTGTTGAGCAAAATCCCCGCCCGCTATGCTTTGCAAATTAGCTTTTAATAGATTGACAACCCAAAATAGTAGCTTTCGGTTGCAACAATGGAGACATCACAGGCATTTTCACCAGTTCTACGCTTTTGTCGAGTCAGGGCATGCGTTTTCCAGTGAGGTGAATAAGAAGTTACCAGAAAATATGGCATCTTTTTCTGCCAGAAGAAAAATCCGGTTCATGTGATTATAAATAAAGACAATAGAGAACGCAAAGTACATAAAATTTAACATAAGAAACCTGTTAAAGACATGCAAATAGACTCCCGCCGAACATATCTTGACATTGCCTGCAAATAATAGCAAACTCGTTATGCTCCACCAGTTTATCAATTGAATGCACTCACATCCTACTTTCCATTAGTATGAAAGTTTGCCAAGCACACTTCTCACTGCTAGCAGCATGTATATTTACAAATGTTGACAACAAAGCACTCAGCCGCACAGCTCATCTAGTCAGCATACAAACACTCTATTTGGAGTCATGGAAGCTCCCATTGGGTCAGAATAAGAGTGTTTCAACGCATGAATACTATAACTCATTACGTACTCATGGTTATGAGTTCTGGTTTCAAAGTTGGCTCTAGCAACAGCAAGTCACTATATAAATCAGAGCATCCTGAGTAGCACCTATTACTTAAACGACGATGATACCTGTACAAAATGCAATGCTTCCTCAGTTGGTTTGGATGCTCCTTCATCTGAGAAAATGTTCCTAAATACAACCAAATGATGCCATAAGCATTTAAAATAAGATTGGAAATAGTTGATGATGGTCCTATGAAGGACAAAAACACAGTGCTTACTAATTATCTGACACAATCTTTCAAGAGCACTTCAAAAAATTATTTTAACTTAGAAAATAAGCAACATTTATGGCTAGAAGTACAAGGTATGCCCAGTAACTACCGAAGTAACAGTATAATAATCCCTCAATCAAATGACAAAATTACAAAATCATTCCTGGTAGGTCAAATACTCGAGCATTCCATCTATATTTAACATTTTCATAGATCAACCTTGATCAAAGTCCTTTCAATACCATATACGTACAAAATGCTTTGATCACACGGCAGTAGACAAGGAAACCTTTAAATCACTGAAAAGTATCGACTACTGAGCCTTATTATTGGGATGCCAAAGAATGACATATGGCATGCAAATATAAATATTAGGGACCTCACTATCATCCTCGAATAAACACAAGACAATTAGCTATGATTAACATAATGATGATGCGCTATGTGGCATGTGAGGAACGGAACAAGAGTGTATGCCACAAGTAGAAATATCATCGTGGAAATCATGGCATAATTAGCTTCCAAGGGAATTGACTGTGACTGGACATATCTATTTTGTAGAAAACATAAATAAATCAGAAAAACATGTTGCTCAGTTTATTGGCACACAAAAACAGAAGAATATATTAAATGTCTTGCCGAAAAGTCAGCCCTTGAAAAGTGTTAGAAGTTTGTAAATTCCAAACTAGAATGAAACTCCAACAACTTTTCCGGAAAGCTTCAAACAGTAAAACATCACAATCAGTTCTAATTCAGCATTGCGCTCAATCATACATAAGTACTCTTCTTCTAATTTGATACATGATGTGTGCATGGTAGAACTCCACAAAAAAGGTAAGCAGAAATATATATTTGAACACTCTTGCAACCAATGCCCTTCCAGTATCGAAAATAATACTCATTATTTGTTCAAAGCTAAAGCAAGAGTAACGATTTACCTCCATATTACATTTGAAAGCTCATCCTGCTTAGCTTCAGGTAGCAGGGCTTTATCATAGGCCACTATATTACCATAAAATATCTTCTCCAAGTCTTTCATCCACCTAGTTAGCATCAAGTTAACCTACATTGTGAGAGAGGGTCAATTACTTAGAAGAAAAAAAGGCAATCACTCAATATGGCCATACTTGAGTACAACTGATTAATTTTGGAGCAAAAAAAAAATGACGACCACATTCTACAATAAAATTAAATCATATAGCTTAAGATCCTAGTTCCTCAAACTGTTATCGGTTAATCTAGCTTTGGGATCTATCATAAAGATTTGGCTCACTATGTTTGTCTATGTGAAAATAAGTTTTTTTATTTTAAACTCGTCAAAACAAAGAAGCTATGTACAAAAACTAATTTCAGTTCATTCATAAAAACACAAAGGAAGCTTGACCCAGCATATAGAATTCAAAGGTTTTATTTCATGAAACAGTGGCAAATGCAACCAACCCCAGCTCTGGAAACTCTCATCTCGACATCATGATTGTATATCTCATACAAGTACTGCCCAAATTCAACGCCTTCTTTTCCCTCTTCTTTCAATCGCCTCAAAACAAGCCACATGTGAAGTACAAGCAAGGAGAATGTTGTTTTGAATGTTCTCTCCAAATTGAAGACTGCATATTGACTATCAAGGTTAGATTTCATCATCACACAAACTTTGAAAATTAAGAAAGAGAATGCTTTAAATGGACAAACACCAAATGGAGATTAGCTATCTCAAACAAATAATTCTTGATGGCGACACACTATAGACTGGTAGATCACATCAGGCAAAGAAAGTTGATCATATGCATAAGCACACTTGTTCCACCATAATGGCATGCCCAGAATATAGATGATCTTCATTATTAACAGAAAAGCGTAATTTGGACTCGTGGGTGAAGTCATACATCTATAAGTATTTACAATAAGAAAAAAAATACTAACCATCATATATAGCAGGTTTATCAACTTGTGAAGCCACCCTTATGTACACCACATTGGCCCCCCTTATGGACTTGCTTTGCTTACTATAAAAAAGCAACATCTTGAAGATGATGTGTTTCAAGCCTTCATACTTTGGCTCTTCAATTCTTAGCTGGGAATCCGGAGGAAGAGCTAATGAACAGGGCTTGGACCAAAACATTTTATTCAAGTTAACCTGATGAAAGATAACAGTCATATAGTAGCAAACAGATGAAAATCAAATATCTATGTGAATGGAAAGCCAAAATGGTGCATAAAAAACATGTGTCGTGTCTTAACTCCCTTAAAAAACATATGATGTGCCAAAATAGTGCAGAAAAAACATATGACAGAAGTCCCTATAAAGAACTTCAAATAGGGATCAAAATCAGTGGTGGATTGCTTAGGTCAAATCCTAAATGATGTAAAGGCAAAAAATATCGATTCCCTGTCTTTTGTGAACTTAATGTTTACGTTAATCAATTTTATCAACAACAAAAAAACTCCCTTAATTGGCCTATTGAAGTCTTTTTTGAACCTCTATGTTTTCACAATAAATAACCATAATAAAGAGAACATAGTAGAGCTGAACATTACTACTGAATCAAAATAATCCTAGGTGGTGAATGCTGTCTCTCATTTTTATCCTGGATAATTTTAGTCATGCCTGGCTTCTAAAGATAGGATTTGTAACAAGTTTGAACTTTGAAAAGACAAAGTAACATGCTTATAATTTGTTCCTGTATTTGTGTGTACAACAATGTTGCTTGAACTTGATCACACTGTAAAGTTGTTTCAATGGTTATGAGCTGCTGGATCGAACACCCAATATGGTTCAACATTATTACACTTACTTCTGCTGTGGGGTCCTTATATGATATTATTAGGAACCAAATCCAAAAGCTGAATGACTAAGTAAAGGGAATCAACAAAGATAGCTCCCTGAATATGGCATACCGTCAGTTTGGTGTTTTTATCATGGTCTTCAGAAGCAACAGCAGCGACATCCGAATATCTGCGGCATACAAACCAAAGGGGACTTGGGATGCTGGCTTGACATGAACTACCCAAATCATAGACGAGAGGGGCTGCAATGGTCCTGAGTAGGCAAGCCCTGGAGAAATGCTGAAGAGACCTATTAAACCTGGGCAACATTTTCGAGTACAAAGCCGACCTATAGCTGAAACAAACAAAAAGACAAGCAAAAGTCATATAAAATGGGCCGGACCAACCCAAAACAGTAAATCAAACGATTCAGAAACAGGGGTGGAGCCGGGAATTCAAATCTTGTAGGGCTAGAAAAAAAAATTTTGCTATACGAATAAATGGGCGACTCATCTCCACGTATGTTTGATTAATGTAAAATACAAAATGGTTTACAAAGGGATAAAAATCAGAGTCATCTACAATTATAGAAAATACATAACTAGCTAAATTTTACTATACGAGGTCCGCTCATTTCAAACGTTTGGGATTCCTATTTTCAGCCATTGTATTTATTATAGCTGAAATATTATCAGTAGCTGTAGAAAATAAATATGTAATCAAATATCAACAACTACAAAAACAAACAAGTAATCAATAGAGTTTACGATTGACTCAAATCAAATTACTGAAAGGTAGTTCACGACTTCAAGTATTTACAAAAGTAAAGAGTATTTTATCTAACAAATGAAGGAACAGAGACAATAATTAGGAGAACAACTAGTAAAGCTAATTTCAAATGTTAAGGAAATGTCAAGATCCTAATTTTGAAAGCTAGTTGGATCCCAGTGGGTGAAGAAGAAAATACGGTGTTATCAACAAACAGTTTAGTAATGGGACTAGATTATAATCCAAAATAAAACAGATTTTTTGAATGCAATTCCTAAATAAATTGTCCAGAAAAATGCAACAAAAGGTACTGAATAACTTCCAGCTTCAGCTCAAAACTGGTTTGAATCAATTAAAGACTGCATCAGTGCAATGTAAATCCAGCCACAATCTTCTAAATGCATTACACAAGCCATTTAAGCAAATGTAAAAAGTGAATGCAGGTGTGCTCTAATGGCCACAAAAGGCCTGCTACCTGTTCCAACAAACCCAAAAATGCCACTGGTAGCCACTAGAAATTTATACTGTAATTCAGTGAAATGCAAATCCAGCCACAATCTTCTAATTTCTAAACACAAGCCATTTAAGAAAATGTAAAAGTGAAAAGGTATATGCATCTGATGAATAGACAATAGCAATCCAAAGTTGAGCACTTGTTCAAAGTTCAAACAAGATTTAAGAAGAAATACAGTTGAAGACTTGAAAGGCTTCGAGGAATTGGTCAATTGGAGAAGTGGAGAGGAGAACCTTAGTGAGTACCTGAGTCACCTGACCTAACCGAGGACGAGGAACGACAATCGACAAGCCGAGGAGGCAGCTGGTGGGCGACAGCCGACAGGGCGAGGACGAGGCAGGCGAGGACACACCGCAGGAGGGTTGGGGAAGAGTGAAGAACTAGGGAGATCGAAAGAGGAGGGGCAGAGGGGATGAGCGTTGAGGGGATTTGGGAAGAAGGCTAATAACATTTTTCTGAAATGATAGAAATATTTTATTTTTAATTAATTTTTTTCTCAAAATTCCTGTATCATAAACAACACCATTAAAGCTACTGCTTACACAAAGACAAGTAAGCCAATATGCTAATGGTCTTCTTTTGAAACTTAATCCCTAGGTTTACATGATAAATTACAAACGAATTGCGCATTTGACTCCACACACGGTGTCAAAAACAAAGTGAAAAGCAGAGATTTCAAAGAAACAATATATTAGTTGATTTAGAGGAAATTAGAAGGAAATATGGATCATGTCCGCTCGTCGCAGAAGTCAGAATTCCCGAAGCGAAATGACCACCCGATAAAAATTGACGAGCTTCACTCGTGATGGATGTTATTTTTCGGCCATTCGGCATCGTTTCTGAGGCGAAATCATATTTTTCCTGTTCTCAAGATATTTATTAAAAAAATAAATAAGAATTTTTATAAAGTAAAAATCCGGTGAAACTGTACTGATTAACGATTATAAGTACTCGGGTAAAACAATAATTTTACTAAAAAGTCTTTATTTGAAACTCGTTGAAATGAAAAAAAAAAAAACCTTCAGTAATAACACTAAGCATATTCTGTTAACGAAGAAACAAAGAACATCCTAAATACAAGTAATGAAAATCATTATCTAAACAATAAACGGTGAAAAATTATTTTGCGAAGAACACAATCATAGTAGATGGCTTTATTTACTTAAGTTTATGAATCGTTTGATTTACTGTTTTGGTTTCCCATTTAATATGACATTTGCTTGATTTTTTGTTTGTTTCAGCTATAGCTTGGCTTTGTACTCGAAAATGTTGCCCAGGTTTAATAGGTCTCTTCAGTATTTCTCCAGGGCTTGCCTACTCAGGACCATTGATGCTCCTCTCGTCAATGATTTGGGTAGTTCATGTCAAGCCAGCATCCCTAGTCCCTTTTGGTTTGTATACCGCAGATATTCGGATGTCGCTGCTGTTGCTTCTGAAGACCATGATAAAAACACCAAACAGACGGTATGCCATTTTCAGGGAGCTATCTTTGTTGATTCCCTTTACTTTTTCATTCAGCTTTTGGAGTTGGTTCCTCATAATATCATATAAGGACCCCACGATGGAAGTAAGTGTCAAAATAATGTTGGACCATATTGGGTGTTCGATCCAGCAGCTCAATAACCATTGAAACAACTTAACAGTGAGATCAAGTTCAAGCAAAATTATTGCACACACAAATACAGGAACAAATTATAATCATGTTACTTTCTCTTTTCAAAGTTCAAACTTGTTACAAATCCTATCCTTAGAAGCCAGGCTCGCCTAAAATTATCCAGGATAAAAATGAGAGACAGCATTCACCATCTAGGATTATTGTGATTCAGTAGTAATGTCCAGTTCTACAATGTTCTCTTTATTATGGTCATTTATTGTGAAAACATAGAGGTTCAAAAATGACTTCAATGGGCCAGTTAAGGGAGTTTTTTTGTTATTGATAAAATTGATTAATGTAAACATTTAGTTCACAAAAGACAGGGAATCGATATTTTTTACCTCCTACACCTATTACATCATTTAGGATTTGACCTAAGCAATCCACCACTGATTTTGATCCCTATCTGAAGTTCTTTACAGGGACTTCTGTCATATGTTTTTTCTGCACTATTTTGGCACATCATATGTTTTTTAAGGGAGTTAAGACACGACACATTGTTTTTTATGCACCATTTTGGCTTTCCATTCACATAGATATTTGATTTTCATCTGTTTGCTACTATATGACTGTTATCTTTCATCAGGTTAACTTGAATGAAATGTTTTGGTCCAAGCCCTGTTCATTAGCTCTTCCTCCGGATTCCCAGCTAAGAATTGAAGAGCCAAAGTATGAAGGCTTGAAACACATCATCTTCAAGATGTTGCTTTTTTATGGTAAGCAAAGCAAGTCCATAAGGGGGGCCAATGTGGTGTACATAAGAGTGGCTTCACAAGTTGATAAACCTGCTATATATGATGGTTAGTATTTTTTCTTATTGTAAACACTTATAGATGTATGACTTCACCCGTGAGTCAAAATTACGCTTTTTTGTTAATAATGAAGATCATCTATATTCTGGGCATGCCATTATGGTGGAACAAGTGTGCTTATGCATATGATCAACTTTCTTTGCCTGATGTGATCTACCAGTCTATAGTGTGTCGCCATCAAGAATTATTTGTTTCAGATAGCTAATCTCCATTTGGTGTTTGTCCATTTAAAGCATTCTCTTTCTTAATTTTCAAAGTTTGTGTGATGATGAAATCTTAACCTTGGTAGTCAATATGCAATCTTCAATTTGGAGAGAACATTCAAAACAACATTCTCCTTGCTTGTACTTCACATGTGGCTTGTTTTGAGGCGATTGAAAGAAGACGGAAAAGAAGGCATTGAATTTGGGCAGTACTTGTATGAGATATACAATCATGATGTCGAGATGAGAGTTTCCAGAGCTGGGGTTGGTTGCATTTGCCTCTGTTTCATGAAATAAAACCTTTGAATTCTATATGCTGGGTCAAGATTCCTTTATGTTTTTATGAATGAACTGAAATTAGTTTTTGTACATAGCTTCTTTGTTTGACGAGTTTAAAATAAATAAAAATTATTTCACATAGACAAACATAGTAAAGTCAAATCTTTATGATAGATCCCAAAGCTAGATTAACCGATAAAAGTTTGAGGAACTAGGATCTTAAGCTATATGATTTAATTTTATTGTAGAATGTGGTCGTCATTTTGTTTTTGCTCCAAAAGTAATCAATTGTACTCAAGTATGGCCATATTGAGTGATTGCCTTTTTTTTCTTCTAAGTAATTGACCCTGTCTCACAATGTAGGTTAACTTGATGCTAACTAGGTGGATGAAAGACTTGGAGAAGATATTTTATGGTAATATAGTGGCCTATGATAAAGCCCTGCTACCTGAAGCTAAGCAGGATGAGCTTTCAAATGTAATATGGAGGTAAATCGTTACTCTTGCTTTAGCTTTGAACAAATAATGAGTATTATTTTCGATACTGGAAGGGCATTGGTTGCAAGAGTGTTCAAATATATATTTCTGCTTACCTTTTTTGTGGAGTTCTACCATGCACACATCATGTATCAAATTAGAAGAAGAGTACTTATGTATGATTGAGCGCAATGCTGAATTAGAACTGATTGTGATGTTTTACTATTGAAGCTTTCAGGAAAAGTTGTTGGAGTTTCATTCTAGTTTGGAATTTACAAACTTCTAACACTTTTCAAGGGCTGGCTTTTCGGCAAGACATTTGATATATTCTTCTGTTTTTGTGTGCCAACAAACTGAGCAACATGTTTTTCTGATTTAAATACGTTTTCTACAAAATAGATATGTCCCTTGGAAGCTAATTATGCCATGATTTTCCACGATGATATTTCTACTTGTGGCATACACTCTTGTTCCGTTCCTCACATGCCACATTTGTAAATATACATGCTGCTAGCAGTGAGAAGTGTGCTTGGCAAACTTTCATACTAATGGAAAGTAGGATGTGAGTGCATTCAATTGATAAACTGGTGGAGCATAACGAGTTTGCTATTATTTGCAGGCAATGTCAAGATATGTTCGGCGGGAGTCTATTTGCATGTCTTTAACAGGTAAGGTACCTTATGTTAAATTTTAGCGTTCTCTATGGTGGCTTTATTTATACTCACACGAACCGTTTTTTTTTCTGGCAGAAAAAGATGCCATACTTTCGGGTAACTTCTTATTCATCTCACTGGAAAACACATGCCCTGACTCTACAAAAGCGTAGAAGTGGAGAAAATGCCTGTGATGCCTCCATTGTTGCAACCGAGAGCTACTATTTTGGGTTGTCAATCTATTAGAAGCTAATTTGCAAAGCGTATAGCGGGCGGGGATTTTGCTCAACAAAAGTTCAGGAGAAGGGTTTGCCAGAATCCATATAATCCTTGGCAAAACCTATACAAATATTTCCTAGAAGAGCACCACCCAGCTGCTCTACCAAATAAAAGGAATGACGCCCTACCATGAAATTCATTGCTTTTTGTATTGAAATTTTGTTGCATTTACAATAACCACTTGAGTCCTTATCTCCATGATTGACACTCACTGCACTTATAGTAGGTCGATATTGGATATCAATTACCACCTGATGGGCTTAGGTTTTGATACAAATATGTTATGTTCCAGTTTGTGCAAGTAGTCAGGTCTCTCCTTTGGATTGGTTCAATTTTGAGATATAAACTGTTAGGTTAGACATGTGTCTCTTTTGTGCAAGATTCTATTTGGGTTTCAACCACCACTTTTTCTATTTTCAACACTCCATATCATTTTCTTTTTCTTTCATCTAATAATAAAACACACATTCAACTTTATCCTCTCCAATGATTTTGTTTAATAAAATTCAACACCCTACTTCATTACTTTTTATTTCATATTCTTATTTATATTTATATTTTGTTTTTATAATTACATAAAATAACAAACAGAAATTATAATTAAATTAAAATAGTAAAACGCTTAAGTAACTTATCTTTTCGTATTTTTAAAATAAAATTTATGTAACTAATAGATTTTTATTTTCTTATCTTATATTATTAGTAACTCTAAATTAAATAAACATTATAAATAAAGATTTTCATTTATTAAAACAAGCTGAAGTTACAAATAACTTAAAATCATCTTTACCACGAAACGTTCTGTTTTTATTCTTGAATCGCGCAATTCGAATCTAGCACGCACATAATTTACAAATGCGAGTAGCACCTCAGTCGAGTATGGTTGTTTTGTACTAGACTCACTTGCCTCAGATTGATCAAAATCGGTCCAATTTTGTGTTCAAATGAAATGAAACAAGTCTATATTTATATACAAAAAAATCATAAATTTTGGTACAAAAATAAACTTTTTACAAAATTATTTACAATGCAATAATTGACCTCAAATAATTAGATGAGAAAAAATCTAAAAAATTGCAGCCACCAATCAAAATCAGACTACTTACATTTGAGGTTGGATAAAAATCAAGTTCAATGCCATGATATGTAAATATGGAGGATCTCTAATATTTAGGTTTTTTTATAGTGCAAGTTATATATAGAGATCCACAATTTGCAAACTCCGAGCACCTCCAATGCTGCACTAGTCGGCTCATAAAACTTATATTATTCGTTGTAGAAACCAGTTGCCTGCTTTTGCAGCATCATCGGATTAACTCAAGCACACAAAGGTCTTCTCTAACACAAAGGAGGTTTTAAGACTTTATATGCAAGTAAATTTGGTTTCTCTTGAGTTAAAATTTTTTTAGAACTTCCCTATCTCCCAATATGAATTTCAGATTTGTCATATTCAAGAAAAATCATATTTTTTCACAGTCTGTTATGTCTTTCAATCAGACCGATCTTGTTAGTCTGTTATTCCAATCAGACCGGTCTGATTGCGGCGGTGATTTGGCTGAATCGATGCACGTCGATTGTTTTCTAATAAGGCCGATCTTACTAAGATCGGCATGATTGGAAAACATAGCAGACCGGTTATAACAGGACCGATCTGAGTGTAGCGTAGTCTTACAAAATGGTTTTATAAAAAATAGGATAAAATTAAAATGTTTTTCCTAAATATGGTAAATCTGAAACACATATTGGGAGCTAGAACAGTTCTAAAAATAATTTGAGTTTAAGACATGTTGAGACCAAAGACGAGTAGATGTGTAGACACAGCAAAAGAAAGAAAGAAAAAGTGGAAAGGATGGAGAACGAAAAAGGAGGTAGCATTGTATTGCATTGCATGAAGAGAAAGGTATTGATAGTTAAGATGGGTTTTGGTTATTATGATTGGCATCAACCTTTTTGTCCTCATCTGTTTGTAAAAGTCCTCAACCTTTCCTCTCACTACATTTGCATATGACTTCATAAACTCATCGACCCTTTTCCAGATCTGACCCCCCAGCCCAACCCCATCCCAAACCAATCTTCACTTTTTGTTTGCATGTGTTGGGTAGGGTAAAGCTTTAGCCTTTTTTTAAGTAGCAAAGTTTTGCATGTCGTCACAATATATATTTGGGAATTTGACACATCGTCTGAGAAATGAAAGAGATGCTAATATATATTGGGTTATTCAATCATGATTCATGAGCTAAGGCTTTTGAGTGTGAGAGTGTAAATTGAAATATCTAGCCATTTCCATATGGTATCAGAGCTACGGCATGCAGTCCGGGCCAGTGCATTGTGGGGCGCGCCTCTGAGCGCGCCAAGTGCATGACGAAATGCCCATTTGACGGAAGCGTGGGTTGACCCATAGTGGTGTCGCGTGTTGCGCACCTACGCTGACCGGTTGTGTAGGTAAAGACCCTGTGAAGGGCAGTCGCGATGAGCGCACCTACTAATTGCCGCTAAATTAGCGAGCTTTTGAAAAACACGTCCAACTTCCCAAGTGAGGGGGAGTGTTGAGATTATACACTTGAGAATTTGTCCCACAGAAATGAAAGAGATGCTAGTATATCTTGAATTACACAATCATGACTCATGAGCCAAGACTTTTAAATCATATGAAAGTGTAAATCGGAATATCTAGCCATTTTCATAGGGTAGACTTGTTGGCAACATATACACAACACAATTCAATTTTAAACCCTAAACCCAATCCAATCATGCAACAACATGATGAGCATTGAATCAAAATGTAATGCGACTCTGTTGACTCTCTCTCTCTATCTCTCATGACCTACAAGTCGTACCTCTTACATCAGGTTTTCATTATGCAGACAAAACATCATCCGATGTTTTCGATAACTACAAAACTTTGTTACTCAGTGGAAAGGACTTTCATTAACACATGAAATGAAACTTCTCAGTCACACAGCTGTGTAAAAGTTTGACATCATGGTTAGGACTACCATCATCATTGTCACTCGAGAAACTCAATAAATCCTCTCACATGACACAGGTTTAGATTATCAAGATTCACGAGTAGAAGCCAAGCAAGCAAACACGTTTTCAGTTTGGACAATTTAGTCATCACTTGTCTTCTTCTCATCATTAACTTTTCCTTGTTCATTTAGCCACCTAGTAATTTGTGAAATGTGCCAAAACATATCGAGACAGGAGGCATCTGTGATCTAGTCTAGGGCTTACAAATACGTCCGCTGCATTGGTCTTGGAGCTCCCTGTATCTCGTTTAAGTCAGATTGTGCATGGACAAGATCACATTCTCTATAAGGAATAAGCATATCTGTATATGCTTACACATTTTCTAACCATATATTCTAAGACGGAATCCCATGCATGAGTCCATCACTAGCTACATAATTAAGATTCCATTTACATGAACATGTCTCACTTTGAATTACTCCTTGAAGAATGTTCTTATCAAACATCATTAAATCCATATCATTTCTTTCTTTTGTCTGGAAAATTAACAATCCATAGGCTTCATCTGATGTACTTCTGTTGGACTAACTTGTCATCCAATTTCTAAACCCTCAACCTTAAACCTTAAATAATTATTACCAATTTGATTCGGTTTTGATTGTTTTCTAATGTCATTTGTTTACATGTGACATTGAAACTGAGCATCATGTCTTCTAACTAGCTTCTGACTCATTCACATGGTTTAGCTAATAAGATAAAATGGAAGCTAATCTCATGCTCAATGTTTAACTTATTTTCCTTCCATTCAGACTTGCTTAGTATTGGACAGCATCGAATTACTAAGAGTTTTTTTTTTGTGTACCTATTTTATCACTGACCCCATCAGAGTCCCAACTCTGCTCTATCAAGAATCGATTTAGTCGTTGAAAATTTCAAGTTTCTTTTGCTACTAAACTATGCGCTGATGGATTATGAGTCCCAACTCTGCTCTATCAAGAATCGATCTAATCGATGAAAGTTTTGAGTTTCTTTTGCTACTAGACCATGCGCTGATGGATTGTGAATCCAAACTCTGCTCTATCAAGAATCGATCTAGTCGTTGAAAGTTGTGAGTTTCTTTTGCTACTAGACCATGCGTTGATGGATTATTAGTCCCAACTCTGCTCTATCAAGAATCGATTTAGTCGTTGAAATTTTTGACTTTCTTTTACTACCAGACCATGCGCTGATGAATTATTAGAAAGCTTGAGTTAAAAGGTAATTTTGTACAAAAAAAATGTCACTTCCCATCATTTTTTATTGTGACATTACTCTTAAAAAATGTCCGCACAATGACAGGGAAACAACTTGGCCACAAAATGGGGAAAAAGTGAGGTCTCTGAAGACAAGTGAGCTAAAAATGTTGACTAGGTAGGTATTTCTTGATCAGCCCTATGGTAAGGAATATGGACACTCCAGAGCTCACCATGGATGCAACTTGAATAACTAAGCAACAATAATTGAATGAATCAAACTGTTAAACTTAAACCTACTCATCTCATTAGGTGATGTTGCTGCTGTCCATGCAGGATTTGTACCTACACGCTTTGTTCCCACATGTTTACAAGCAACTCTTTAATGGTTTCTGCAAATGTATTCTCCAAAACACAAACACTTAAAAGTGTTATGTCATTGAACAAAGAATTGGAGGAGCACAAAGAAGCTTTTTGCAAATTCTAAGGTCAATGTAACGACAAAGGGAAGAGGGAGACAGACCTTAGGTTGGGTCTCCTCTCTCACCTAGGAAAGACTACTTCCACTCATTTTCAATGGCACCCATTTAAAAAGTGAAGACCTTTTTAAAAACCCCATTTCAATGCCATCCCAAAAAGTTTCAATCTTCGTTTTCAGTGGATTTGTTGTGTTTCTGCAAAAGGGTTTGCTTCATTTTCATGAACTGGATTGATTTTGGTTCAATATTCTGAGATCTAAAGATGATTGTGACTTGAAAATCTACCAATTCCATTTCCATGTCATGAAATCTTTGTCATTCACAATAAAGATTGAGAAAACAAGAAAGAAAATATTGATATAATGTCAAAGATTGAAACTTTAGCAACCAAATGTTGCATATATCCTTTTGATGCGAGTGACATACTTTTCTCCTAATTGACATTAACGTTTTCTGACCACCATGTAATTCATGGATTGACTTGGTTGGATTAGTTTTGTTCTCCCCAGGGGTGTTTTGGGGACTTCAAAGCTCCATACCCATTGCAGCCAGCGGCAGCAGCAGCAGCAGCAGCTTGCCAGAGAGCTATATGACACTGGGTGGAGGGGTCCGGAAGGTCACCAACTCCAACAAGAGAGAAAAAAGAAGTTTTTATCCTCAGTTTCTCATTTAATTCGTTTTGATTTTCATGGCACATGATTTGTGTACAGTGACAACCATTATTAATCCTCCTCCTCATCATCATCAGCTTCCTCCATTTTCTTCCTTGGTTTGAAGTTTGGTACAACCCTCTTCTTCTTCCGGTCCACTAAACACTTTGTCTAATCTTGGGACCATTTTCTTGGTGGAGTGGGTATGTCACTGTATCACTAGATTGAGACCTTGTTCTTCAATCTCAGCTGCGAAAGATGGGTTTTTGATCACTGACGAAGCGACCCTTTTGGTGGTATTAAGCTCTCACATACATAGATTTTGATTGGGAGACTTCAAGGCCGTGATGGTATGTTGATTTGTTACTGCTGCTGTGTTTTTAGGTCTTATGTTGGCTCTTGTTTCATTTTGGGTCTATTTTGTCTGACTATATTCAGAGATATATTCTACTGAGATTTTGTGATATGGGTTTTTCAGATATGGGGTTTGAAGGGGTTGGAAGTATTAGCGTGGCTGAACTGATTGAAGCTCCCAGACTCAACCGCTCTAAGAGGTGTGCTGGATCACTTGATGAATCTCCATTTCACTGTGTCACTTTGAGCTACTTGTTGCCATTTATAAAGTCTTTGGAATGTGATTTTAGAGGTTTTTTAGTGAAGAGATTCAATGGCGCTTACTTTGTGATTTTTAGTCAGATCCTGTCTTATACTTGGTGGTTAAATCTCCAAGATTCCAAATTTATTGTAGTCATGTTTATCTTGCGGAAAGCGATCAGTGGTTGAGTTAATCTGAATCTAAGCTTGAACCTATAATATCTGATGTTCAGTGTGAAGTTAATTCTTATGATTTTGCTGATGCAAGTGGACCCGATTTGTCGGGCCAAGGGCATTGATACCTCGCTTGTACATCCTTCGTCGAGGCATTTGTGGAGTACATTGTTAAAAGATAGTAGCAAGGAAATAAAATCGTGTTTATGGTTTTTATCTGA
Source organism: Umbilicus rupestris (assembly GCA_963678935.1). NCBI lineage: Eukaryota > Viridiplantae > Streptophyta > Magnoliopsida > Saxifragales > Crassulaceae > Umbilicus > Umbilicus rupestris. The sequence goes on from OY787622.1 coordinate 11,309,271, forward strand.
TAAAACTCAACCCGTGCGAGAAGGGAATTGGAGAGGTTACTTCCTTTTCATGTCGCTCTAGACTGTTCGTAAGAGAGCTGTAAGCTCGGTTGGTCTTGTTCATTTATGTGAAAAGTGGTCCAGTAATGCAATGGAGGATATGACTCTGTCTTTGATGCTATACGCTATTGTTGAGTTAATGACCTTTGCGATTGTTCAATGGCAGCTGTCCTGACAGCAAAAGGTTTCGGGAAGATAAGTTCGGCAGTTTGCCTGAAGAATCTCGTCGTCCGAAACTGGTATGCATCTTTGTACTTGAAATTAGCATTTTTTTTTCTGGTGTCAAAAAGATATGTTCTTTACGGAAAGTAAAGTAGTGTAGCTTGTCTTTCAGAACATTCTTAAATAAGCTGAACAGGTTTTGTTATGCGGCCTGGTAGTTAATGTTTAACTGGCTTACTCGATGGAATTTGTCACAGGACATGGGACAGATGGAGGATCCTGTTACGAGCACCATATGCGAATCTCAGAGCAGTAAAGTTCATGAATCTCTCACGCAAGAGGTATGCTGACTAAAGTTTTGTATTAGCCTGTTGTATGAGCGATTTAAGACAGCCAAAATAATCCGTCATATGAGTCCTCGCTTGATTATACACTTGCTGCAATTATGTGAAGAAAAGCTTATTGAATTGTCAGCTATATTTGCAGATTATGCTTCTTGAGAAACGATTACAAAATCAATTTGAAGTACGACATGCTCTGGAATCAGCATTGGGCTACGCCTCATATGACGATAGGGATACAACCTCAATGCCCAAGGTATACACGATTATATTTGAATTTGACTGCTCATCTCTTTTTATTTGATTGTGAAGTTCTCGTATTAAAGAGCATTCTTTCGTATAATCCAGACTGCAACCCAACTTATTCGAGACATTGCGGTGCTGGAATTTGAAGTTGGTCACTTGGAGCAGTACCTGCTGTCTCTTTACCGGAAGGCATTTGATAAAAAAATTCCCTCCTCTCCTCCTGCAATGGATGAAAAAGTAATAACTCCACCACCTTCATCCAAATACCGCATTGTGGAATGTAGCAGACCTGCAGTATCATCTCAAAAAGACGATCATAAATCAAAAGAGCGTTTCAATTTCAATCCAATTAAAGATCCCTGCGGCCTTGAAGGAGCAGGTTCCTATGTGGATTCTATGGCACGGTGTCAGTCGGCCATCTCCCAACACTCGGTTTTTGTGTCCAGATCTGCTTCTAATGATGCGACTGCTGATGAGGTTTCAGCCAAAACTGTACGTGCCTGTCATTCACAGCCGCTGTCCATGACAGAGGTAACTAACTGAGTTAGGTTGGTGCTGTAGTTCGGCATGTTGAGTATATTAATCAAACCTTTTGTTACTGTATTTTTGCAGTATGCGCAGAATACTTCAGCAAATCTAGTCAGTTTGGCTGAGCATCTGGGCACACGCATTTCGGATCATCTACCAGAGACGCCAAATAGACTTTCAGAGGATATGATCAAGTGCATGTCAGCCATATACTGCAAGCTCTCATATCCACCTCTTACACACCAAGGCCTCTCGTCACCCAATTCCACCCCTTCATCAACGAGTCAATTTTCACCTCAAGATCATGGTTATTTGTGGAGCCCTGGATTGAGAAAAGACTCGTCATCATTCGATGTTAGGCTAGATAACCCTTTCCATGTGGATGGCCTTAAAGAGTTCAGTGGGCCTTACAGCACAATGGTTGAAGTGCCCTGGATTTATCGAGACAATCAGAAACTAGGAGATGTTGAGTATCTGCTGCAAAACTTCCGGTAACTTGTCTCTCTCTTTTTTCCCCTAACAGGCTTGTCCCACAGAAGCGACTAACATTGACTTAGCATGACAGCTATAAATTATATAAATGCTGATTTGGTCGTCTGCTGATCGTAGGTCCATCATTTCTCAACTACAAGAAGTGGATCCAAGGAAGTTGACGCGGGAGGAGAAGATCGCATTCTGGATCAACATCCACAACTCACTAGTGATGCATGTAGTTCTCCAAACGAGATATTATTTCCATCAAATTTTCGTTCTCTCTTGTACATTCTTCAGCTAACAGCCTAAATTTGTTTCTTATAGGCTTTTTTAGCTTTTGGGATCCCGCAAAATAATGTGAAGCGAGTATTGCTACTCTTAAAGGTAAATCAAATGCAGCACGGATGACAGTCTTTGGGAGAAGTTTTACAAAGATTTCTTATGTGGAAGAGCTTGATTGCAGGCTGCGTATAATATTGGAGGTCATACTATAAATGCAGACACAATACAAAGCTCCATTCTTGGATGTCGAATGTCTCGTCCTGGCCAGGTAAGATCTGCTGATTTAATTTCTATCGCAAAACGCATTCTCAAGTTATCTCAAATTGATCCACTATTTTATCGTGACGATGGATTTTGTTGGTTTCATTTTCTCCTCCAGTGGATAAGGAAGTTAGTCCCTTCGAGGCCTAAGTTTAAGACTGGACACGAGCGTCAAGCATACGCCATTGATAAATCAGAACCTCTACTTTATTTTGCTCTGTCGTCTGGAAGCCACTCCGATCCAGCGGTATATATTGATATCATCATTATCGACCCAATTTTTTTTTCTTTGTCATCTTGAGATTGATTCGCTATTTTTACATTACATTCCTGCGTCGTCTCAGGTGCGTGCTTACACTCCCAAGAGAATATTTCAAGAGCTGGAAACTGCCAAAGAGGAATACATCCGAGCCACCTTTGGCATCACAAAGGACCGAAAACTCATCCTTCCAAAACTATTGGAGTCATTTTCCAAGGACTCCAGCCTCTCCCACGACGACGTGCTGAAAACCGTCCAACAGTCGCTCCCCGAATCTCTCCATAAAAGCCTTAAGAAAACTCATGCCAGCAACAGATCTCCCAAGGCTGTTATTGACTGGGTTCCTCACAATTTCTCCTTCCGGTACCTCATTTCCAAAGAGCTGGCTGGTTAAATATTAACAAGCCAAAGTTAAGCTCTCTCTAGCAGAAGTCTGTCTCTTCTCCATGATGTCATTATATTCATCACTTCCATCTTTATGTTCACTGATTTGACATCATTTTTGCTTCTGCCAACATAGTTTGTATTTAATCTAATTCAGGTCAGGTACAAATTAAATCCTGTTTTTTCTATTTAAATGTCGTCGCTCCGGTGGAATTGTTCTGACAATAATTGGGTCATGGCATTTGGATTGTTGAGGGATATTCACTTGAATTATTTGATATCGTCGAGAATGAAAAAAAATGAAAGTTTATATTAAATTTTAGTATAAACATGTACTTTCATTTTAGGGGTGACATAATATTAATGAATATGACAATTTCATTTCACCATGTACTTTGGGCATTTTACTGACATGATGAGAAAATGTATTTTATGACGTCATAAAATAAAAATAATAATTAAACAACATGTATAAATTAAGTGAACCTCTTTTGTACTGTTTTTAAAGGTAACGCCCACACGCACATGTTTAAAACATGAAAAATATACATTTAAAATTATTTAATAAACATGAAAATAGAGCTGGATTCCATGATGGAGACATGTCACTGCTCACCTTGTTTGTTACATAAGAAAAAGACAACAAATGAATGGTTAAGATGAAACATATCAACAAATCAACGGTTGAGATCACTCTACACCATCTCTGCACTTGTTTTTACTGCCTTTCAAATTTTGACATGTGACTCAAATGATAAAGAATGTTGTTTAGGGTGTCGAGAAGATGATGCTGCTGCAATTTTAGCAGTGACAGAGTCACATTTTAACTTGTATTTTCCACATAGTTATTAAAATAATTGTGAAAAATAAAAATATAACCCAGATATTTTACAAAAAAAAATTATTTACCGAAACAGCCCATCATAATTCTTGTTCAGGATCCGAATCCAACTCTAATTGTTAAAATATTTGACGTTAATTCCTCAATTAAGATTTAAATAAAATCTAATTCCTCTGTAACCCTAACTGCCAAACTGACCCTAAACATCCATTTATTTACGAACGAGCCGCCCGCTTCCAAATCTCATTCCGGTATCGCACTTAACACCGCCGCCGTGTTCCGCCGCCGCGTCCGGCCCGAGGTCTGACTTAGGTTCTTTGTATTCTTCCTTATCCCGCCGCCGCTGCCGATTTCCCGGCAGGTTTTCATTTCATTAAAATCACTCTCCACCGCCGTCAAACCCGCCGGCGACCCTTTTGCACGACGCCCGTTCGTTTCGCATCCGCTCCCGGCCAACGCCAGATTCGCCTTCACCGCCAGCGCCGCCATTTCTGGCGCTGACAACGGCCGATGGAGCCGGTTCAATGGCAGGATGAAGTAAAGCTGACCTGGCTGTAAAAACTCGTCGGCGCCAACAGGCGAAACCACGTCGTCGAAATCCATGTCATCCGAATTGCATAAAAAGCTCCCCGGATTCTTCTGCAACAGGTGTGATACCTTCACCGGGCCGGAAAATTCCAGCAACTGACCGTTCTGTAGAATCAGCTTCGCGGTGGAGAATCCGGAGCGCGAATCGCATGAACTGCAACCACCCATTACAGGATTCGTCGAAAAGTTTCAAGCTTTAAGATCCGAATCGGAAACCATTCGATGCTGGAGGTGGGAATAACCAACGGAGGAGAAGGAATGAATGGTTGAATGAGAGCTGCTGAAGCTGCGGAACTGTTTTTATAGAGAGAGAGATTGAGTGGGGAAGAAGGAATGAGATGAAGGGTATTTTGGTAAATAAGTATAAATGACACGTTGGATTTCCGATTGGATTGGACTAATTTGAGGAATATATTTGGAGTTAATTTTGACAAGGGCCAGGTTGGAAACAGTTGCCGAAAGGTTGTGGTTTAACTGACAAGTGCATATTTTGGTAGAAAATTTTGAATGGTCGTATAATTTAATATAAAATAATTATAAATAAAGATTTTAACAAAAAAAATGACATATTAGTCGTACCATCTCAATTTGCGACAGAAGCTAATTATAGTCGTTTCTTAATAAAAAATCGTCCATCAAATCCTTATGCGAGACAAAAGACAATTGATTTCCATTCCATTAACTTTTTGAATTTCAATAACTCTATTAGATTTCCATTTAATATGCACCGGTTGTAATGGACGAATTTCTGACTGAGGGATTTCCGAGGCGTGGATGTGGTGGTGTGTAGTCATCGAGACAGACGTTCATCAAAAAAATTGCACCTCGCGCGCATCTAATTTTTTCAAAAAACCAACTCCAAAATTTGAACCAAATAATCCAAAAAAAACTTAACGGGCTAAAATTCAAAAACAATTCCTAAAAATTCACAAACTACACAGATAGGATACCTTATTCGATAAATAATAATAGAAAATTTTCATTCATGATTTTCTGAAGAAGTAGAACATCCCTTAGCACTAAAGAGTTAAGGGGCAGTTTTGAACTACACCTTAAAATAGAAGCGTTGTATGGAACCACATTGTATATTAGTGGTTATGTTACTAGCTCTAGAAAATATTTTGTAACATGTAGTATGAATCCACACTTCTAGCTTAAACATGCCATTCTAGATTTTACCTTGCCATGTCGGTGATACGTAAGTCCTATCGGAACTAAAAGAACGTCTGAAACCATATAATTAGTGAAAAAAATACCAATTAGTATGAAAAAAAATGGTGTTGATATTCTATTTTGCGAACAAAATGTCAGTGTGTTGAACATCTTAAAGTGAACAGTCTTACTCGGATTTAAATATCTTAGAATATGAAGTATAAAACGGATTATTTATATACCAAATTCTAAGCTAATACAAGTGAGATAATAATGCTCAAATAAGACTTAATGCTTACTTAAGTGGTCCTAAAGTATGAGGTAGAAGGGGTTGAATGTTCGTTCATCTGAACTCCTTTAAGCTCCCGTTAAGTGGGAAATTTTATGATTTGAATGACATTCATTTGTTCTCTTTTAACTTACATCTTATGGGGGAAGTAGGAAGAGCTGATATTCAATTTGGTCATGAGTAGTGGCCAACTTAAAGGGCATTAAACTAGTTTTAAGTGGGAAAGTTGAAAGCTTAGTATGCAATTCTTAAGTGATAAGATGAAAATTTACTTTTTTGTTACACTTATCTGGAAGTTGAAAACTTAATTTTAAATTACACTTAAGTGGAAGATGGACTGACCATTTACTATATGTCATAAAGAGGTGGAATTGGATGTTACCGAACGCAATATCTTCCACTTGTTTCAATCCAAACAAACATAACAACAATCCTCTTTTTAAGTTTGAGAAGCCGTTTTTATTTCCTCTCAATTTCTTTTATTTTTGCTCTTATTTTAAATAAATGTTAATACAAGTTCGGTGATAATCAAGGACGGTCTTCAGTTTGTCAGAACAAATTTTTTGGTTCAAAAATAGTTGTTCATACAATTTTTGTATCCTGAGAAGTAATTGTTCAAAAGTCCCGCTATCTAAAGGAGACAAATAACGCTTTAAGAAAATTGTCAAAAGAACCTATACTTTTCATAATTCAGTTCTGCTTGTAGTACTGATCTCTTTCATATTATTCAAATTTATTATTTCGAATAATATTGTAATAAAGAAAAATCATTAACCGTTTGATATATCATATGTATGCTAATCTTAATTACTTGGTAAGTAATTTACTTAATCAATCATTGCTCTAGATATTTATTTTTGTAAAATAGAAGGTTTTCTTTTCTCCTATTAAAATGATGGTAAAAAACATTAAAAGATTCTAATAATAATATTTCTTTGTAACTTTTTGAAAGTACAAAAGCCATAAACAATCAAACACAAAAATACCACCTCTCAAGCAATTTTCTATTGATATGTATAAACCATCTTTTGAGAAAAATAATTTTACATTAAACAGCTTAAATAATTGTGCATGGGCGACCTACTTGATGTTTGCCCTTTCACGGAATACAAACCACTGACTAGAAAAATTATTATTTTTAATTGTTTATAATTTTATTTGTATTAAAAATAAAATTTAGGTGAAAAATTATGCATGTTGTGAAATGAATACGTGTGGACAATGACAATGAACATGAAAAAAATAATTTGGCATGACAGGCAATGTATGAAATTTCAATGTTTGTGTTGACTAGAAATACCACGTGGTTATAGTAGAAGTATTGGACAAGCAATTACGACATGAAATTATATTTAAAATTATATATGAATTTATATGGTTAGAGTTGATGACTGATATCTTTCGCGTTTCAAATCTGAAACACATATTAATATTCATCGACAAGTTACGTACTATTGTATTTGTCCGCCATACACTTTGATCGAATCTCATGCTAAACGATATTTCATGCAATATTGTCTGGTCAATGCCGGATGAATTCTTCATTTGTGAGGGGCACAATGATTTACATCATTCGAGGTCAACAACAAGGTCATTTGGTATCAATTATAACATTCTAAAATCGTGATGGCAACAGGATTCCTGAAGTAGAATCCCCTTCAGCCAATACAACTCTCCTAGTGATCAAGTCACATACTATGGAAGATCGACTCTGATACCATGAGTGGAAAATTGACACAATGATTGAATTTAAAAATCGTTCTCAAATCGAATACCATTACAAAATGTCATACTATATTGGTGACAAAATAACTCGTAGATTACTTTATCAAACTTTAAAGCACATAATTTCCTAGCGATGCCGGACAAGACAAATAGAATTGGAACTTAATACGTATGCTTATAATGTCTTGTCAACAAATTGATATGGTTTTTCGTAGTGAACTTTAAATTGTAATGACTTAGAGTATAATGATGACAAGTGATATTTAAGACATTCTAGTTAGAACGGTTCGATCCAGTTTTCGACTCCACTCGTTAAACTAGAGCCGACACTTCATGGTAAGTGACCGAAGTCACATAATAAAGGGGATGGTCCTGTGTTCTGTCCTACTTAGTTCTAACAAGCACGTTATAAATAATTTAAGTGGAAGAATATGTAACACCACTAATTTTGTTTATCTTGTCCCGCATCGCCTGTAATTTTGAATTATATGCGTGGAAGATTAAATAAATAAGCCTATCAAATATCTTATTACCTACTTATCATAATATCGTGTGGTGAACTGAATGTTGTCTAATGATGGTGTGACATGTGACAATTAGAATAAACTAGACTTATAAAGATTCGGAAATATCGGATTGAAGCGTTACCGTGTATACATCCTTGAGATCTAAAGTTGTAACTTCATCTCTGAATAACTAGATGAGTTGAGCTAAGGCTGATCTTCAGGAGTAAAGCACACCAGGGTCACAATCATGCCAATACAATGGCCACAGTGTGAGGACAGAGAGCTCCAGCTAATTACAGGTATGCTATGAAGCTGGCCCTGACCCCAGCCTGAAAAATTCTCCTCAAAAATTTATTGACAACTTTTCAATGACGATTTAATTAGCAGAGGATGAGTACACTCTGTGGCACAGATAGATGCAAACCTACAAAAACACAAATGTCTAACTAAGAAGACAGCTGAATCAGAGCAAAAAGAGCACAACCTGGTGGCTAATTCTTTTCATGGATATATGCAGTCATCCTATCTGGGATTTCCAGGCATACTCATCAGCTCCAGAAAAGTAGAGCTTTCACATAGGAATACAGTGTCTTATTCTCAGAAAGGTAGCAACCTGCACACAGTAAAACAATCAACCAAATGACCCATAAAGGTCTAGACGGTTCAATCAAACACAAAAAATATGAACATTACCTCAGACAACAGAAACAGGAATATATGGCTTCAACCAAGTTATAGTTGTTGACAGCATCAACTGAACAATTTTATTATGAGAAAATAACTACGGTTCACAAAACTATGCTGGATAAAATAATTCAACTTCGAAATACCAAGCAAATGCATTTGCTATATTTGTCCCTGCATTTGCTTTATTGATAGGGCATGAAAAGCCACACAGCTACATCACATTCTAAAACTGTGGTTAATAAATTCGCAGACACGGGCTGTGTGAGACGATTCTGACTTCCTCTAATCCTTGGTGAGAAAAAGGAGAACAGGCCCCAATCATCCATCTCCGTTTCCCCTGGTCTACAAAAATAATACAAATTGTTTTGACCCAACGTCCGTACCCCCAATCTTCAATCTGATATTCTGATCTCTACTCCTAGGACATCCTTAACCATCTCGTATGTCACAAATGCAATGGCGATAGATGGCACAACCTGAAAATGTTGAATCTGTTCAATCAGCTTGTTTCTCAAATCATACACTGTCAACTGTCAAGCACTACATAATTTTTATTGAAACTACTCCATTTGGACATGTTAAATCACTCAAGACTATTTCAATCCTCTTCACGGCAATGTCATGATACTATTCTTGGGAGGAAATCATGGTTTTTAAAAAGGTCCTATAAATTTTAACATGAAAAAAGATGTTTCTTAGATACTTTTAAAGGAATCATCGAAGCGTCAACACATTCATCACCAATCACGGGCTTCAGCAGTACTTAGTTTAAGTAAGCCTTAATTATGCACGATAAAACAACAATGAATGCTTTAAAGTCAAGAGAGACAAACCTTGACTGAATTGGGGACCACACCCTTGAACAGTGCCCCAAATCCTTCATGCCTAACAGTCTTCCTAAATGCATCAACCATACCATTGTATTGAACAGCTGAATTGTGTCTGCTATCACCAGTGACAAAAGAAGCAGCACCTTTCCATCCTACCATTTGCATTCTTCTTCGGATAACATCGAAAGGATAAGCAACGGTCTGGCCAAAGGTACCCGCAACAGCACCACAAGCAAGCCTTGTTGTCACACTCAAGTCAGTGTCTTCCACCAAACCAAATGGTCTTGTCTTGATTAACCAAGCCTTAAGGGACTCATACATACCAAAGTTCAGACCGGCATATGGAATCTGAAAGAAAACTATAACAGATTAACTCCTTGTCCAACTTAAGGTTGAAAGAAACTTCAAACTTGAAGCATGTTAGCGTAAAATGTCAGTAACACACTGTTACCTCAGACCCTAACTGGGAGTTGCTGAACAGAAAAAACTCGAGAGCACATATACATTTCCTTTAATCTCAAGTTCAAAGACGTTTCCCATTTAACTACAAAATGCTAATGCAAATCTAATGATGCTGGTTGAAGGAAAAATAAAAATTCAGACTTACAACTCCCATAACAGATGGAAGCCAGCCCTTGTATAAAGCTCGCGGGCCTTCTTGCCGCAGAACTGTTGACAATGCATGAAACATTCCCCTGTACTGATTGGGAGAATTCTCTGTCTACATTTTGAAACATAGTGCACACTGTTAACCTGGAAACAATTGACGAATTTAGATGAGTGACCAATCAGCTTGTGATAATACCTGAACAGTCAGCCTGCCTCGTGCCAAATCCATAGGGTAAGTTGCAGACATTCCAATGATCCCAGCAATAGCTCCAGCTCCTAAACGTAAAAGGGGAGTGAGCTCCGCATCTTCTGCAAGCATCAAAAATCATAATAAATGGTGAATCGGTGTACATATGGAATGATAACAGTTCATGCTTATAAGCACATCCTTTGAGTTTTCATTCGAGTCTCAAAACCACTAGAAACTAGGCTCATTGTTCTTTGACATTCTATGAGACGACAGTAATTGTTAGCCAACAGCCAGATGACTGAAAGTAGCAGACATGTTTGGCTAATGGACCATAAACAAAACCTTTCAGAGTTGGTGAAAAACAAGAGATTCCTTCAGCATGAAGACCAAGGTATCACAAAACAAAATTTTGATCAACAGAAAATGAAAAACACCATATATGACCTCTGATAATGTTCTTTTACTCTGCAAGAAAATCAAAATAGGGGCCTAATTTCGAAGTATACGCATTTACCTGTCGGAAATTTTCTAAGCATAAGCATTTCTAAGCATCATTCATGACTTGATTTAAAATATGCATGTACAGCCATCAAAGTAGATAAGTCAACACTGAGATTCTTGTGTGCTGTCAACATAGTGAGGTTGATAATATGTTCAAAGGTCCAATTGACACGGAAAACTTGTTAGTTTAAGAAAAGCTTGCTGTTTGAAACTTACCATTGCCAGTTTGTTGCTGGTACAAATGCAACAGTCCCCTGCGTAGGATTGGGAAGATAGTCAGGCAAAAAAAAAGAGAACTGCAGCATAGGCAGTGGTCAAAAGCTGAGTTATAACTCACAAGCAAGAGAAAATTGATAACATGCAGCTTTTGAATGTATGAACACTATACCATCAAATGTTATGGCAAGCTGTTTGTCAATAAAAAGAAATCTGCACAATAATTGAACCGGAGGGCTCAGTATGATAAAGAAAATTACTTGGAAGCTTGCTCATAGCTGAGGAACTTCACGGCTGAGTTAGGGATTATACGAGCACAGTTAGCACCATTTCCTTTGAAAAGTCCTCGGAAGCCCTCATTTCTCCAAACATACTTTAAGCCCTGGACTGTTCCACTATACCTTACATTATGAGAATTCTGGACCTGCATAAACAAAAAGAACATAATGTCAAAATAGTCACAAATAAGGAGTAGTTTCAGCAGAAAAAAGAGTGACCCAGGTTCAGGGAAAGATAATGCAATCACCTGAAGCAGTATTTTCATTCGCTCCAGAGGCGCTACAGCAGTCCGCGACCTGAAGCAAGCACCATAATTGTAAAATTCTGTTCATAATGTTAGAGTGGCTAACCAAACTTTAAACAACAAAATCTTCTTAGAACAGCAGTTTCAAGTCAGGTAACCACAAGTATCAAGTATTAAAGCCATATAACAAGTTCATAATAAACACCTAAGCTCTTCAATTAGAAGCATACAACTTTCATCACTCCGGCTTAAAAACCAGAACTTCCCACTGACAAACCCACAAAAGCCCCAACCCAGCCTTCCTTGAAATAGCCAGTGTCGCTATCACGTCAGAGGAGGACTAACCAAAAAGGTAAAAACATCAGCAACAATCCTAAATTTGTGAAAGCGGACACTTGCCCTAACTTTCAGTTATATGATTCCCAAATCCAAATCCCTAATCCAAAAACTCCCAAATTCAACAATCCCAATTATTTCCAGTCAAACAGATATATAAAATAACCGAACTCACACTCCACCAGCAACGCCTCCAGCGATGAGCGACTTGCAGATGCTGAGTATCGCAGGGGTAGGATCCTTAACGCCCTCTCTGGCTTCCTCAGCGAAATTAGCGATCGTCTTCACCGCAGTCTCGCCCGATTTGCGAATCACATCTTCGGAAGCCATCTCAGGGGCGAATCGGAGATCTGAGCGGGCGCAAGCGCTCGAGTGCAACGGCGAAGAGGATCGATCGATGGATCGGATTTTCTGAGTCAAACCCCTCCGACGACGATCCGAGTCAAAACCCTAAAATAATATCGCCAAAAGATGATAAAATGAAACTCGCTGCTATCACCAAGCGCCAGATAATTAAATATTATTAAATTTATTTAAATATGTTCATATTTTTTATTAATTAAATTATGCCCCAATCCATTTTAGTTTAGCTTATTTAAAATTAACACTCTAAAATTGATACAAATAAGGAATTTTGATTCCACAAAGTAAAATTATATCATGTAAGTTTTTATTTTATTTATTTATACCGAATTAGATTCAAACATTTTTGTACCAAACAGTCATCTCATTAATCATGAATGAGATTTGATGCGATTAACGAAGACTTTGATTCATGGTCCACGCAGTCCATTTTGGTCGATTTATAGGTTTGTATGAATGCGGCATTTGGTGTTTGGATATCGATTACAATATTTCGTTCGATTTAATTTTGAATCGATTAAACCGGTTTTGAGCATAAATCGGAAAGAAAGAAAAAGAGAGCAAGAAGTTGTACAAGGGTCTGGTTTGAGAAGAATGCAAGAAACAAGTGGCCTTTGGGGATTCATAGAGACCAAATTCCATTTAAATGCTGACCTTTGACAATCTGTTGGAGGACCAAAGAAATCTAAAGTTAAGTTGAGCATGCAGAAGCATCTATTAATGTAGGGTTACAAAAGTGCACATGTGCCTTTCAACAAAACAGTAGGACTACCGAAGTGCCCTAATAATTCATAGTGTTCCAAATCCATTGATCTATAAATAGATGTTGACATCTGGGAAGCAATATGAATGACCCAAATTCCTTCATTGATCTACTTCAAGATATACATTTAAAGGGGCTCGAGATAAGGATGACAGAAGATAACATGATGTGCACTTCATTCCACAAGTACATCATTAGAAATTTTGGACCAGGGTACAGAACACCTATAAAAGAAGGGTTTCCTCTGGGACAAAAATAGTTAATAATTTTGATAACCAGACCTAATGTTTGAGGAGCAGAACCACAAGTCAGTCTGATCAAAGAAAATTACTGGCTTAAGTGGACTACACAGCTTATTGATGACCCTGAAAAAGTTCAAAGCTTACAACTCTACATGGTACATTGCCCGAGCTTCAAATTCCAATCTGGCAACCCATGCAGGTTCACCAATTTATGTACTTGAAGACACCCAGTTGAGGAGCTCAGGAATAATACCTAAACAAAATACTAGCAACAACAACTTAGTTACAGAGCTCGAGCATTTGTTTACAAGTTTGAGAATAAAATCATATGAGATATACTGAGTACCAATCTGTCTATCAATTTCAAAATGGATCCTCTCTATCACCTGCTATATAACCAGTTGTATACCAATGCATCTACAAGAACTCATCAGTCAACACAAGGTTCTTAATAAAAATCCAAGCTATTCTTTAGTAACCCTATTACTGGAAGAACCAACAAAAGAGATTATAAAAATCCTCAAAATGGGATGAATGATTGAAGAGTGGCTCAAAAGTGCTTGAAAAATAATCACTGAAATTTCTCATTGCTTTATAGAGTTTATCATAATCATCATCGCCACATCTGCTAATCCATCCCAGACAAACAAACATGAACGCAACCATCTGCATCTGGAAAAATTAGATAGCTGAAAACAACTTACCTACTGAACATAAATTCAAAGAATTTAAGACAATATGAAATTACATAAACCTAAGGCAATTTGCAATGTAATTCTCTCAGACAAATGCCTCGAATTGTCCCCATGATTAAATGAATGGATTTCGTCGGACTCGTCATCTGTGTTGATCATCACTGAGAATTAATCCCTAATCACGACTTCATGAAAAACAAAACAAACCCTAAAGAATCAAATACCAGATTTTGACATGTCAAAAAGAAATCAAACTGAATCAAGAGATGCAATTTTGAAAGCAGGCATTCAGAATGAGTAGGAGGTTTCGATTCAATCACATTAAATCAGACACATAAAACAGTTCATCATCATTATGCCTGATAGACTCGAACAAGAAATTCCAGAACAAAAAACTTCACATAACTGAATCTGAGATTTTCAGAAACGAGTAAACAAATGGGGCTTTGTGGTGATTTCCCTCAGACAAATGCCTCGAATTGTCCCCATGAATTAAATGAATGGATTTCGTCGGACTCGTCATCTGTGTTGATCATCACCGAGAAACCAACCAACCAACCCTAAAACAATACACACAAAATTCGCAAGACAGCGTCATATTCAATCAAAACAACGATAAACCCTAATTTGTAAGGGGAAATCTGAGCAAAGGAGGCTGGGCGAAACCCTCTAGAGATTGGATGATTATATATAGATCGGGATTATTAGGGTTTATAGATTTGGGGGTTTCCGGATGAAGATGTAAATGGGCCTGGGCCGGCCCACCGAATGAGAATGTATTAGAAAATTATTAATTTTGTTAAATAAAAAGTGAAATTTAGATTTATTTGTGATGATTTAAAAAGAGCGCGTATTTATTGAAGCGTGACAATCAATCGATAATAATTGAATTCGTGTAAGGAAAGAAAAAGTCAACATTGACCACGAAAGAAACAAGATTCATCAACAGCTTCCTATCTTCTATGGCCGCTGCTGTGTCTTCTTCGTCTCTTCTTCCTCCCATCTGCTTCAACCCTTCCTTTTTCCTACAAGGTCCTCTTCTTCTTATTCATTCTCATTCATCAGTCAAACCTTCTCAACACACTCCAAATCTATACCCAATCAACCCCAGAAATTGGCCAACACGTGATCATTTGAAATGGGGCTGTGCTTCTCCGCCACCAAAATCAGCGGCTCATCCAGCAACAACAAAAATAAAAGCCATCGGACGGCCACCCAGCAGCAGCCATCGACATCGAAGGCGCCGGCGAGGAACGACAAGCGGCAAGGGGGTGCGGAGGGGCGAGGGGGGAATAGGGAGGTAGGTAGGCGACAGAGCGGAATGATGCCATGTGGGAAGAGGACGGATTTTGGGTATTTGAAGGATTTTGATCAGAGGTATAAGATTGGGAAATTGCTAGGGCATGGTCAGTTTGGGTATACGTATGTCGGCATTGATAAGAGTAATGGGGAACGAGTCGCTGTTAAGAGGATTGATAAGAGCAAGGTATGCACATGGATTTCATTGAATTGATTGATTGATTGATTTGAGTTGGTGGGTTCATCCCAAAATGTCATCTTGTTCCAGTTTCTGTAGCCTTTTGTGTGGCTGCATTTGCAGGTTCTGATTCTGATTGGAATTTTGTTTGATTCTGAAAGTAACCATCAGACTTTCAGTTTCTGGACATGGTCGGCAATCTAGGTTGTTTTGTAGTAGTGAATTGACCCTAATTTTCTACAGTAAGTAACAGATTGACATTGTTCAATCTATTCTGAAATTAGCTAGTGGTTGTTCATGGTAAATGTCAGTTGATGAGAAAATCTCCTCTGATGGGGATGCTTAGTTTTCGTCTTTTCTAGTTCATGGGACATTGGGAAATTATGCATGGAAGTGCTGGTAGAACTGTCCATAAACAACTTCACCGTTCTCCATATGCATTGGGGTATCGATTAAGCACATGAGCAGGGTCACAGGAGACGAGACACCGTTTTACATTGCTTATTTAGTATTTTAGTAGACTAATTTGATAAAAGATATTTTGTACAGATGATTCTTCCGATCGCTGTAGAGGATGTTAAACGAGAGGTTAAGATATTGCAAGCGTTAACTGGACACGAGAATGTAGTTCAATTTTATAATGCCTTTGAGGATGAGAACTATGTCTACATAGCAATGGAGTAAGTTCTGTGACTTGAAGCCCACATTATAGAACTTTATGTCCGTTTCTGCATTTTTTCCTTTATCCCCTCATGTTCATTTTTTATTCATTAATTTCTCGATTATCGCACTATTTTCTTCTTTTTCGTCTCCATTCCCGTCCAGATAAGCACGTAATCTCGACTGCATGTTGCCTTCAATGCTTCTTACTTTATCAATTGCATCTTCAGGTTGTGTGAGGGAGGTGAATTATTGGATAGAATATTGGCCAAGTAAGACTTATCAACCTCTGTCAATTAGTTTACATGTACAAGTGTTCTAATAATGTTTTCATAAATTTTTACTAACTAATTCTTAGCATGAGTCTCATTTGTCTTCATCCTTGAACAGAAAAGACAGTCGGTACACAGAGAAGGATGCTGCAGTAATTGTAAGGCAGATGCTTAAAGTTGCAGCGCAGTGTCATTTACATGGTCTCGTGCATCGCGACATGAAACCAGAGGTACTATCATGTTTGAGTTGTATGCAAATGTTCTTTGGAGTGCCACCTGATATCATGTTTGTGTTGCAGAATTTTCTCTTTAAATCGACGAAAGAAGATTCGCCACTTAAAGCCACTGATTTTGGCTTGTCAGATTTTATAAGACCTGGTTTGCGGCGAACTCTCTTTTATTAATTTTGCTTCTATTTGAATATATTATCATGACAAACATAATGTATATAGTTGAACAAAGGTATATAATTATTAGGATCAATAATGAACCTTTAAGATGGTTTAAATAGTAGAAAATGTAGTGTATGTGCTTCCGTTCCATGTTAGATTGATGCTACCGAATTTATCAGACACTTAAAAGGACCAACAGAGAAACCTGACAAGCCTTGAAGTAGTAGCAAACGACAATAGAAGTTAAGGCCTAAGGTTAATTTTACACTTTTTAAAAAACTCTCTCAAATTTTGGAAGTTCTCTAGAGCAATGTCAATGACCTACATAATTACGTGAGAAATTTTATTCAGTCGACCATACATAAAATGGCCTTTGCTTACACAGTCCTGTTGATATTTTGCCAACCAAACACTACTGCTAATAGAAAATTTAACTCTCTGCTGCTGATAGTGCTTTGTTCTGAAAAAACTTCAGGAAAAAAGTTTCATGATATTGTTGGGAGTGCCTACTACGTTGCACCTGAGGTATTAAAACGGAAATCTGGTCCTGAATCTGATGTTTGGAGCATTGGTGTCATAACTTATATATTGTTGTGTGGGAGACGCCCATTTTGGGACAAGACAGAGGACGGCATATTTAAGGAGGTATAATGCTTGTACAAAAAGCTGGAAAAATATGCATTAATATGCACAACAAGTTTTCACAGTGGCACCACTGAGAATTGCATTGCTTTTTGTTATTATGTTTTGCCTCAATCATCTTGTATACTTTTTGTTTAGTTTTTTTTAAATGCTTATTCGAAGTCATTGTAACTATCTTGAGTGTGAGGCTTAAAGTATTTCTACGGCTTAGTATGGTTAGTTTATAACGTGCAAATTTGAATTTTCTTGCTCTGTTGCAACATATGTACATGAGAGAAGCTAACTTAACAACTTGTATAGGTCCTCAGAAACAAGCCTGATTTCCGTCGCAAACCATGGGCAAACATAAGCCACAGTGCCAAGGATTTTGTAAAAAAATTGCTCGTGAAAGATCCTCGAGCAAGACTTACAGCTGCTCAAGCCCTCTGTATGTTTTATAGAACTTTAATTCCTCGTTGGTGATTCACAAAGTTATCCTCGCTTCATTACGAAAATCTCAATAATTAGATTTTACCTTTAGCTTTGCAATCTATTTTGATTATGAACTTAAATCTCAGTAATTTGAGTTTAGCTCTGCAATCTAATTTGATTATGAACCTTTTATCTTCGCTAATAAATGTATGTGGTGTATTTTGGTTTTGAAACTGTAGCACATTCATGGGTTCGAGAAGGAGGGAGTGCTTCTGAAATTCCTGTTGATATATCTGTTTTAAACAATATGCGCCAATTTGTAATGTACAGTCGCATAAAACAAATTGCATTACGGGTATGAATGTTGTTTCGGTTGAGAATAATCTTGAAAATTTGTTTCAAAAGAAGTATGCTTATTTATGCAATTTGGATGTTTTGTGCAGGCACTGGCAAGCACCCTTAATGAGGAGGAGATATCTGATCTTCGAGATCAATTTGATGCCATTGATGTTGATAGAAACGGTTCTATTAGTCTCGAGGAAATGAGACAAGTATGCTTCTTCTTAACTTATTTTTCTTATTTTTTTTGCTTTGAATCATTTATTAAGACGCATTGTTTTGTGTAGGCACTCGCCAAAGATCTTCCTTGGAAATTGAAAGAATCCCGTGTATTAGAAATTCTTCAAGCGGTATAAATGTTCCATCTATCAAGAAATTGGTTCTTTGCGCATGATTCAAAAACCTTGTGCATTCACTTGCTGCTTTAGTTTCCTAGTGACTGCATAATGCTTGGAAATGTTTCCTAAAAAGTTGCAGAAGTAGTAGTTATCATGATATATGTTTTTCTAAAGAAAGTTTATTTGTATGTTTTGAGGCAGATTGACAGCAACACGGACGGACTGGTAGATTTCACAGAGTTCGTCGCAGCCACTCTACATGTGCATCAATTGGAAGAGCTTAATTCTGATTTATGGCAGCAACGCTCCCAGGCTGCTTTTGAGAAATTTGATGTAGACAGGGACGGGTTCATTACACCAGAGGAACTGAAACTGGTAAGCTGTGGCAGGCATATATCGTCTTTATTAACTAACACCAGCAGCGTACCCGACCTTATTGATTATTTGAACGCTTTACAGCACACTGGCTTGAAAGGGTCCATTGACCCACTTCTCGAGGAGGCCGATATTGACAAAGATGGGAAAATCAGCTTACAAGAATTTCGTCGATTATTAAGGACAGCTAGTATCAGCTCGCGGGCCATCACTAGTCCACCTCGCAACATGTGATGTGCATTTATCTTCTTCATTACGATTGATGTACAGAAGCAAGAGAAGTTTGTCTTCCTTTTCTGCTAAACTTTACTTGGGAGGTAGCCATGAGTGTGTTGCAAAGTAGGTCAAGCCACAGTGTACATATCCTCCATGTTTGTAGTTTTTTGTATTATTACCGCCTTTTTATGTGATGAGTTCCACATAATGTAATGCAGTTTTTCAGCATCTGTAAACCTTGACAGACAATCTTCTTCTTACTTTATAATGAAAAATTCAAGGTAGAAAGATGAGATCAATGCAGTCCGCCAGATTTAGGATTTATAAAAACTCATGCCTCCAACATATGCCACATACCTTGGCAATGATCCCTTGTCTTAACTTGCCTCTGGCCTAGGTGCACTTCTAACAACTATAGTTGGGGTTGAAAAAATCTCAGACGACAAAAGCACAAATTGCACAAATTATCACCGTAAGTTGCCTTCGCGCAAGACGTCAATCATATTGTAGATACGCTTGTTGTCCTTTGCTTGAATCTGCAGGTGTCACGAGTTAATGTCACTAAATAGAAAATAGTCAAGGCAAGAAGGAATGAAAAATTACGGATAGAGCACAGTATATCAACTATGGTTTTCGTAACTTGCTAATGTCAGTGGAGTGCGTTGGCTGAAGTAATTCTACAAGTTTTGCATGGCCGACAACCCTCTTAATAGAATGGGATGATCTTACTCGTAATACACTCTGTGAAATATACCTTTTTTGCAAGGAAAAGGACTGCATCTACAGTTCCTTCTGCGTATATGGATCTACCACAGACATTATGTTGAAACTCAAATGAAACTCTGCAGAGTAGACAATAATGGTATTTAAGATCCAAGCTGAGCAGCATTTGAGAATTTGGCAAGGACAAGTAAGAATGAAGTTATTACGTTTCGTCTGGTGAAGTGATATGATACATATGAAATGCATGACCACCCAAATGTTCCTCTGGAACGCCAACCATCTCCAACTGTTGCTTGGGATCCCGAATTAGCTGCACCTGATGGTTGTACAAAGATATCAAAACCGATGGAACAGGATTGGAAACTATGCAAAGTTCATTGAGTTCCAGGCTTTATCAACAATAGAATAAAGCAAGAGGAAAAAAACTGATCCAACATTCATATTTGCTAGACATTCATATAGTCATCATTGGGACGAGAAGCTTTACTTTTTCAAAAATTTATTCAGATAACACACATCCACTAAATCAGGAAAATAATATCACATTTAAATAAACATAAGCCGAAAGTCAAGCAAAGCAGCAAGATGCTGCATTAACACATCTCATTAAAATGGCCAATTAGGATTGGAAATGAGGAATAAAAGCGAAAAACAGACATATTAAGGGGAACTTGTTATGTTATAAAGGGGAAACTTTCAGTATACGCGATATAAGCTCATTCCCTTTATATAAAATATACAACATTGACTAAACAACTACAGAATTTTCAAACTTAAATTTAAACTATGATTCGAAGAAAATATAGTCAAGATGATGTTATATACCTCATCCATATCAAAAGAAACTCCCAGTTTCTGGAAGCATGATATGAAGGCCTTAGCAGTTCCTGATGTATCCAATTTGCTAGACTGATGGGATTCTAGTACCTGGGCACAGAACCACAGTAATGAGAAATTGGATGTCCAATTTGATGTCTAAAAATGGTTGTACTATAAGAAGGCAACTTTTTCTCGAGATATAGAATGGACTAGCAAGCTTTAATTGCTTACAATTAGTACATCAAAGTATATTAAAAAGCCAACATAGTGGAAACAAATAGTACTCGAGAGAAAGAAAACTGCTTAAGATTAGTGGTAAAACTAAGATCACAATGAGGTACCTCCATAGAGTACCCAGACAAAGCTCCAGGGAACTGCTCAGCCATTATTTCCATGGCTGCCAGAAATGCTACTACCTAAAAATACAGGGAGTCCTACGAAAATTAAACACGTAACTGAAATGCAAAAATAACGCACACATGACGACTTTACAACCTGTTTTCCCATCTGTGGAGAAATGACTGCATAAATATTTGAATCTTGTACGGTTTTCATGAGTTTCTGCCTGTCCCCTCCTGTGGTTCCCAGCACAAAAGGCACTCCCACTTTTGAATATAACTCGGCATTATCTGGGTAATAAACAAAGTGTGCAAGGAAACAAACAGATGAACATTACTATATATCTGATATCGAACAATCTTCACAAAAGTGAGAAGTCAGATCAATCATATTTAGGGTTCAACAAGTCTACCATTTACGGCATCAGGTACTGTATAATCCACAACAATCAAATCAGGATGATCATCAAGGACAGACTTAAGAACATCTTCTCTACCCGAAGTACCATGCACCTGGATATCCTTGCCAGCAATGTGCACGACCTTGCCTGCGTCGGCCTGGCAACCAAAGGAAACAGGAACTAGACAGAGTCCTGCCGAAACAGCTGCCTCAATAACTGACTTGCCCATTTTACCAGTGCAACTATTAACCTACAGAAACCATCACATAATGTAAATAATTCAAAATAAGAGATCCAACAAACATAACCGGAAAGATCTTAAAAAGTGCAGTTAAAACAAAATAAGTCTAAAAGAATCACCAATCGGAATAAGTAACTCAGTTAATTCATTTAATACCAAGACTGTAGGCATTAACGCATTTGAAGATGATATATCATCGCTTCGGACTGGTGCGACTGACATGGAAGAATATATTGGACGTACGGACTTTCTCTTAGCGAAAGCAGCAACACTGCTCCTCCTGCTATTGGCAAAAAATCCTAGACTCTCGGCAGAAACCTGCGTCTGCACTCTAAGAAGATGCACCATTTTCTGCATAACAATAAAACCATCCAATCCCAAAGTCAACAATCCCGTATATGAAAACAACAACGCCAACCTAATTGAAACAACACATGAATAGAACAACACTAAACCTAATTGACATTTGTTTCAATGACAGGATTTCGTCGGACTCGTCATCCGAGTTAATCATTCTGAGAAACAAACAAACCCTAAAAAATCACATAAGACAATAAGGTGGAAAGGAAACAGTTACACTACCGGAATCTGACGTTTGACGAATGCGTGAGCGACGGAGCTCGACAGAGCAGAGGAGGTTAGTTATCCGATGAGGGTTTCAGGGGTTTGGAAGGTGTCGGGCTATGCCCATGGGCCGCCCCGTTCATCAAATGGATACTGGAAGAAAGAGAATTAATAGTCTTCTGAACGTCACCGTTTTACTCTTTCTTTATCCAAGATTGAAATATAGGACTAAATTGAAATTTATTTAATTCAACGAACAATTGAATTTATATCTTTTATTAATGGATTTAGTCCAAAATTTTCAGTTTACACAATGTTCAATTATGTTAATTTTCGCCTTGTGCAAATTTTTAGTGTGGTTCGTGCATGAGCTAATAAAGATATGTCCTCATGCAAAGATATTGATAATATGGTCTCAAAGTTAAACATATACTTTTTTTTATTTGTGTTAGCCGATTGCATGTTGTTACAGATGTAATGTAATCGACAAATAAAAATAATAATTGGTTACTTCTATAAATAAAGAAATAAATTTATTGAGTGAGACGAACATCCCAAAATATGTGACATGATCATGGAAATTTGACACCTCACAGTAGAGGGTGTTTGTATTTTGAGGTTGTTATTTTGGGTTAGAAGCCAGAAAAAGAAGAGAGGTAGATGGTCATCCAAATTTGACACCTCTGGTAAATTTATCATTCCTCGAGCACCGCGTAAATTTATCCTCGTCCTCGTCGGAAAGATGAAGAGCCCCAGAGCCCACCGCATCTTCACCAGCGAAAGCGACCAGCGCTTTGGCCGGTTGAAGAGCAGCTTCGATTTAGATGATGACTACGACCATTCCATCAACCCCACGGCGGAAAGCTTCCATCACTCGCCATGGTCGATCCACGCCGCCTCCTCGTCCCCGACACATTCGGAAACCGGTCCGAGGAACCATCACCAGAACAGACTCATGGGTTCTTTAGTCCGAGAAGATGGACACATCTACTCGATGGCCACTGCCAACGGGCTGCTGTACACCGGGTCGGAGAGCAAGAACATCAGAATCTGGAAAAAGCAGATGGAGTTTTCAGGCTTCAAATCGAATAGCGGGTTGGTGAAGGCGATTTTGATAGCTGAGGATAACATCTTCACCGGCCATCAGGACGGTAAAATCCGTGTCTGGAAGATTTCCGACAAGAATCCTAAGGTACATAAAAGGGTGGGCACCTTGCCGACCATAAAATCTTGCATCAAAAACTCCATCAAAGCCAGCCAGAACAGCAAGCACAGCGACGCGATTTCATCGCTGTGCTTCAACGAGGATCACACATTCCTCTACTCGGTTTCATGGGACAGGACGATCAAAGTCTGGAAAATCTCAGACTTCAAATGCGTGGAAACCATCAAAGCCCACGACGACGTGGTCAACGCGGTCGTCGCAGGAGTCAACGGCCTGGTCTTCACCGGATCAGCAGACGGGGCGATCAAGGTATGGAGACGTGAGATGCAAGGCAAAGGAACAAAGCATTTCTACTCACAAACCCTTCTCCACCAGGACTGCGCCGTCACGGCCCTGACACTAAACTCGCCGGAATCGAGCATCATCTACGGCGGGTCTTCGGACGGGCTGGTGAATTTCTGGGAGATCAACCAGCATTTGCGTCACGGAGGGACGCTCCGCGGACACAAGCTGGCTGTGCTCTGCTTAGCGGCAGCTGGGAGCTTATTGTTCAGTGGATCAGCGGACATGGGGATATGCGTGTGGCGGAGATTGGGCAATGATCATCTCTGGCTGTCCGTATTGTCAGGGCATTCAGGGCCTGTTAAGTGCCTGGCAGCTGAGGTGGATACAACCTCGTCCGAGGATGATACGAGGTGGATATTGTACAGTGGGAGCTTGGACAAGTCGGTGAAAATGTGGAGCATATCGGAGCAGTCTCCGCCCGAGGCGGTGATGATTGAGAGAGGCGAGAGTATCAGATCCTCCACTGCCGGCAATGGGCAAAGGGCATCTTTTAGTGCCAGTGCCAGCTTCTCCTTTTGCTGAAAGTTTGTGCCTTTCAAATTTTTTGAGCTTCTTCTCTCCTTACAAATATATGAATTTCAATCCAATTTCATTCTGAACTTGTCTTTTTAACATCAAAACTATACCTGAATTTCTAACAAAATTGGAAGTTCCAAAGTCTATAAGAAATTCTAAGTCAAACAACATTGATCAATGGCGTCATGAGTTCAAGAAGCATCATCCTATTCTTGCTATTTCGAGCTTCATCATCCAACCCTCCTAGCAACCAATTTGTACCAGAAAGACGAGGAAGATGTCGACCTCGTCAATGTCCGAATCCGTTTATGGAAGTCTGAGAACTCGGGCGCTGCCCAGTTTGGGGAATCAGGGAGTATCAATTTTTTTTTTCCTCACCGGCCCATCAGTCGAATCTTAGTCGCTGACATGTTTGACGTCTCCTTACCAACGGACCACGTCGTGATGGGAGGAGTCGAAGCGAAGGTGGCGGGAGCTGAAGTTGGGCTGATCTCGGAGCTGACTGCTCATCTTTCAGAGCTCGGCTTGGCGGAAGCTGGGAGTATCGGGTTTGTGTGGGCGAGGAGGTGACTAGAGAAGAAGGGCCGATCTGGGATTTAGTAACTTTTCTTAGGGCGCATCGCGTTCCTCACGCTAGGTTGATCGCGCTGCTGATGCGCAGGTTCTGGAGAATGAGATCTTCCCTGTGACGCTGGTGATAAACATTGTTGAGCAGTCCTCGGAGGGTGATGTTGCTGATCCGGAGCAGGACGATGATACGGAGGAGGCGGTGGCGCAGTCGATGGAGGATGCGCAAGGCGAGACTCTCTACTGCGTGATTTGCATGGGAGAAGAAGATGAAGAACTAGGGTTCTCCCGCATGCATGCAAGCACGTGTTTCATACCGTGTGTGTCGAGACCTGGCCTAGAATTAGCTCATCTTGTCCTTCACACTCCGACCTGCTCCACGGCCACCCCAACATTTCCTGTTTCCAGCAATTTCCGTCCTTAACTTTGGAGCCTGCACTTCCTCAGCACTCCTCAAACTGCCTCACCAGCAGTGGCGGAATACGGTGTAGAAAGAGCTTGATTAGATGAACAAGTTGGTAAAGTGAGAGCTGGGCTGGTTGTGCTTGCTTACCATTTCGCTTGAGAAATCACCAATCATGACCTTGAAGAAGAACTTCCTTTTCTGGGTCATGCTTAGATTTACTTGCACAAGTTCAAAGACAGATTAGATTACACCATTGACAAAAGTTGAGCTACTGAGTGGTGAATATGTTCAGCTCATTAACTGGCAACTGTTGAGATTCCAAAATGTTCATCTTCTTGAGCCTTTCACCAGCAATGATACTCTACCCAGCATGCACTTACTGATTGCTGAATTACCAAAGTTGCAACCTTAATAAAATTTGGTGCAGAAACAAGATCTCACCATAACAAGTTTTCCTGACATTTTTTTATAGGAGTCTTCTCAGAATCTGAACTTGTCTTGTAACCTTGCAAGCCTGTTAGTCTACATTATCAGCTTAGTTTGTCAAAGAAGAAAAAGACACAAAGTTAGTCTCCCTCCCTCCCTTTGAGAACAA
This sequence comes from Umbilicus rupestris, assembly GCA_963678935.1. NCBI lineage: Eukaryota > Viridiplantae > Streptophyta > Magnoliopsida > Saxifragales > Crassulaceae > Umbilicus > Umbilicus rupestris. Next base: position 11,335,105 of record OY787622.1, read on the forward strand.
AATTTCACCCACAAACATTGACAACAAAATGTCAAAGACATAGGTCTAAAGACAACAAAACCAACTACTTGTGTCTTAATCTGGACCTTTGTTCTCCAATCACCAACATAAAACCAACCCGGCAAAGTGAGACTGGTTAGTGGTATGTCAGTGCCTCAGCAACAACTCCTCCTCTTATCAATGGAGATGGACCCATGTTTTTGTCAACATGTATTCTAATATCCCATGTTGAAAACTTGAGGAGAATGTTTGAATGTTGAGACAAAAAAAAAAGCTTTAAAATTCAATGCCCAAACCTAATCATTTTCATTGATTAATCACAATCCACCTCCCACCAATCCTTCAGAAAATTGAAGATTTCAAAGCATCTTACTTATATCTAAACAGAAGCAGCTCAACATCATCAAGGCTTGAAATTTCATTCATGAAGCTGGAAAACACCAATACAGAGATTTTACCATGTTTCAGCTCCAAGGATGGAATATAAAACAAAAAGGCAACACAAAACATGAATAAAATAATTCAACAGCCAAGCAAGGCAGAAGGTACCTAGATGTAGAGAATTACCCAGCAGTGATGTCGTCCACAATGGATAAGACTGCTCTTGGATCTGCAAGTGATGCAGCGATTCTTTGCCGAGTGAGAACGAGCACAAAAGGTTGAACTTGACTATTTACGTTTCTGAACCTTCATCAACTGTTGGAAGACTACCGCCCTCCTTTATGAACGAAGGATTTAGAAATTTAGCAATAAAAGCCCATAACTTGTAGACATCGGAAAAATTAGTGAGGAAGCCAAGAGAGGCAGTGACCACTTCAACTCGAACGAACCCATTTTTGCCACTGTGCCTGCCATTTTCCATTGGTCTACATAATGTTGTGTCTTCGAGATTCAAAGATATTCTTTGCTGCCTCGAGTTATCAAATATTCGAATATGACTAAGGATTCCAATGCCAAGGTTGATGCTTTCTCTCTCAGCAAGCTTTTGAACGGCCTCTGGATTGATTAAGCCTCTATCTCGGTTTCTCAAATTGAATGCCACTGCTGCACCCCTTTCATATTTGATCTTCGGACCATAAATCTGAACAAGATGTACGCTGCTATCTCCATTTGCAGGTAATCTTAATTGCAGTAATGATGTCACTAGCCAGTTAATTAAAAAGCGCAACCTGGAGGTAGTTTTGTTGAGACCCAGCAAGTTAATATGATCTAGATGCCGGCATGAGATCTCAGGCTCTCTCCTATCCCAATCTTGGCCATCCGCATAATCTTCATCACTGTAATACTCTTCGTCATCCAGACTTGGTACAGACAGTTCCCCTGCCTCCACGGCACCGCTCAGTTGGTCTCTATGATTTTCCTCGGTGCTAAATGACACTCTCCTACCCATACTTGAATGGTCATTCTCTTCCAAGCCGAAAAACCTACTACCACCAATCTTCTTACCTTCTCTGCTTCCCAACAATCTGAATTCCCCTTCTGTCTCTCTTCTGATGGCACTTTCTTTGGTCTCTGAGAAAATTTCAGATGTCGATCCATTTTCAGTGCTATGGTGTGAAACAATGTTTGGATCGCTGATATAGGATCCATTAGCAGTAGGAACATGGGCAGGGTTGGTGGTTTCTGGCTCCTCTTCAATCTCATGAATATGATTCGACTCGACATATGGTTCTTCTTCAGGAATATCTCTGTTGTGATCCAACTCTTGAGAAACGTTACGAAGAGCAGCATCGAAAGATAGAACATGCCCGTTGTCATGTGACCCTGGAAATTTATCCATGTAGATTGGACTGCTGGAGACCTTGGACATTGGTTTAGGGGAAATTTTGTTCTTTCCGCTAGTGAACCAGTGCGGTGGTGTTGGAGACGTAAGTTTCAAATTACTATTCTGACCGGTGTCAGATCCCAATGGACTTTGACCCAAATCAATCCACAAAGAATTATCCGATGACTCATCTTCACTGAATACTGGACTCCTCATAACTTCGCCAACTGAGACACTTTCAGTCTCCTCAAAAATGGTGCTAGTCCCATCTCTATCGGAACTATTATCTTGATCCAGCTCAGTCTCAAACACATTCCTCACCTGATCAGAAGTATAAGCACCAGAAAAGGCAGGCATTTGGGATGCTTTGACACTCTCAAAAGTTACGTCGCCATTTTCTCCAAACTCATCATCATCAATTCCAGCCAAATTATCAGCGGAATCACCAAGATAAGTCGGGTAGACAGGGGTTATTTTCACAATTCCAGACCCAGCTCCCCCGGGTTGATTGTGAAGACTGGCCATAACAGATTTCTTGATAAGAAGACATCCAAATCCAGTCGGGTCACTCCCAAACACCCTGTAAAACGAAGTAATAATGAAATCCGGGCGAAACAATGACAGCCCCAGTGAGTCCATATCCTTAGGACCCAATGATCCCGCATCAAGCAGTACATGCCAATTATTCTGCTGAGCCAACGCCATCCATTGGTACGAGTATTTAGCCCCAGTAACTCTGGATTGAACAGGAAACACGAACAAGCCAGTGGCCGAGTTCTTCCTCCGTTTCTTGTTCGAAATTTGCTTTCTGAGATCAGTTGAGCAAAGCTTGAGGGTTGGCCACTTAAACCAGGCACTGTTGACTTTCGCCCCCTTTTGTTTAGCACATTGAGACATCATATTCACTGACTCGCTCTCATGATCAAACATGGTCAGCAGCTTCTTATTCGTATGAAAAGGATATGATTCAGCCAACAATTTAAATGCAGACCCTCTACTCACAGTAAAAACCAAACCATACTCGTTCTCAGGAATGTTCAAGTAATCCATTATCCTAGTCTTTATATCATGCTCGACCGTCCCTTTATCAGCTCCTCCATACAAAGCATGATTGCTCAAATTTGCAGTTATTTCACTCAAGCTAAATGTACATGAATCCCAGTAATGAATTGTCTGAAGATACGAAAATAGCCCATATCCACAATAATCAAGGCATACCTTGGGCGACAAGTGGGAATACTCCTCAGCCCTCAGATGATCAATCTTCTCAGAAGCCTGATACTTTGGATACATATTCAAGAACTTAGTGAATGCCTCGTTGAGGCTAGGAATGGACTCCTCAGACTCAAATATCCGCTCAGCAGCCATAGCAGTGGCTCGAAGGAAATCCCGCTGGACATTGAGCCTAGCCAGTGACCTTGATCTCCCCAGCCCATCATCCTGATTTACAACAACCTCACTGTCTTCATCTTGAGATATAACAAGCAACCCATCCTCAGATGCTTCCTCTAGTGCTTCCCTAAGCTTATTCTCCTGCAATTTCCTCTGCACAGATGAGCTCCTTTTGGAGTCATCACCAGCATCAGATCCATCCCTCCTCCTCCCCTTTTTGTCTAAGATCAGTGCAGCACAGTGACATAAAGGTTTCCACAGTGAGATATGCATTAAAGCTGCCTCTTTTCTTCCAGATCAAAAAGTTAACTAAAAAGGACAGAATTCTCAGGTAGATCCTCCAACAATCTTTTACAAATCCAACAACAAAGAGCTACATACAACAACAGATCAACAATAAAAACCCTAGCTTCCCCCAAATCAACACCAGACCCGCTCACATCACAACCCACCAAAATCAACCCCAAATCGAACCCACATCAACCGAGACAAGCACCCCACTACCCTCCTCAAACACATCCAGTAACAAAAAGTCACCAAATCTAACCTCCAACACCAACAATCCAAGAGTCAAACCCAAACCTTAGAAATCCCAGCAAATCACACAACCAACAAACCCCAAACAGAACCCTACAGCTCTAGAAATGCAGCGTGGGGTGAAATCAGAGATCTGAAAACGACAATAAATGGAACAATCGACGACAGATCCACGACAAAGGGCGGACAGCGAGAGAGAGTTCGTGCCAAGAAACGATCTTTCTCAGCGATTCGCGGTGGGGCTGAGATGAGTAAGGTCAGACTGTAAGAGGGTCGGAGTCGGCGAGAGAAAACTCAGTCGATTGAGCTTCGGCTTCGCTGTTGCTGTTTGGTGTGTCTCACTCTCTCTTCGTTCCTCGTTTCTGAGATATAGAAACTCTGGAAATGGAGAAAGGCCATTGACTTTCTCCCAATACAATTTCTGATATTTTTATTAAATATTTAAATCTAATTGTTTGATTACACTCGGCTTAGTGTGTTTAATTTTAGTTTTATATTATAATGATGGGATTAGAGTGGATGGGTCCCATCACATTTATTTGTCAACATTGAATAAATAATTATTCTGACTGAATTACCCTCCATATCAATTTACTTCACTCAACCCGGAAGATAATTTAGAACCTTTTCATCGCGTGCATATGTCGTATTTTTAAGAGATCGGTCTTTAAAAAATAGTATGCAGACGAAATATCAAATTCATTCTAAATTTTTTCCTCAACCCATGGTGGTGCAAGTGAGTTAATACATTTAGGAGTGCTCGTATTAAGCTCGATCTAAAACTCGTTCGATAAAAAATTAATCAAATTTAAGGATGCTTTTTAAGCTTAAAAAATAGCCGAAACAGGTACAAGCAATGAAGAGCTCGATTATTTATGTTAGCAAATAACTCATTCATGAGCTTATTGATAATTCGATTAAAAGTCGTTATAGCTCCTGTTAACTCGTTTGCGAGCTCGATTAGAATATTTTTCATATAAATTTTAAATAGTTTAGTTAACAATATAATTTAGATAGTTTCTTTAAAATTGTTGAGAATGGGTCTTATGCATAATTGGAGTATGTGGTACTGTACTATCCGTATTCCAGCACATATTACTTTTCAGTTTTGAAAGTGAAGTATGGATGTACTATTCGTACTATGTTCAGATTTGAAAACTATAAATAAGCATATTTTACTCTGTAAATCACAACTCACAAAGAATCAATATAAATGATATACAACTGCTATGTAGTCGCAGAGGTAGACATATTTGGCCGAACTGTGTAAACAAATGATAAATGTCATTGTCTTGTTTAGTTCTCTTTTTCTACGTCATTCTTCTATTTTCTGATTGCTGCTAAAATAATTGGTATCCGATGGAGATTAATTCTGGTGCGAAATTCGAAGTTACAAGGTTCTGGATCAACAGATTTACAAAAGGCGCACGAAACCGGCAGACATGGAGGCAACCAATTGGGCAAAGATGAAGGAGAAAGTTGCAAGGTTGATACACATGTGCATTTTGGACGAGGTGATGTATCACATCTCGACTTGAAGACTCAGAAGGAGATTTGGGATAAGATGTAGAGTAACTATATGTTCAAGACGCTTACGAACAAGTTGTTCACAAAGCAAAGACTATCTAGCCTAAAGATGCAAGAAGGATCTGATTTGAAGCAACACACCAACACCTTCAACAACATTATCACCGATTTGGTGAGGCTTGGGGTGAAGATTGGTGAGGAGGTAATTTTGGATTTATTTTATTTGGGTAATGACAAATCATTTGCTATCCTAGGACTGAAATAAGTCAATATTGGAAAGGGATGATTGTAGCGTGCATATATTATGATGTCGGACATGTACCAGATTTAAGGGAGAACTTCATTTCTCTTGGCACTCTTCATGCAAATGGTTTGGAATCCAAGTTTGATGGAGATAGAAATATTATGAAGGTGTTCAAGGCTACATTGACGGTGATGAAGGCAAGGAGGACTGCAGCAAGATCTAAATGTTATTGCAAAGTACGATTATAGGTTGCATCAATTTAGTCTGATACTGATGCAACAAGACTCTTGCACATGCGTTTACGTCATCTTAGTGAGCGTGGGATGATAAAGCTTCAAATGAGAAATTTATTGAAGGATGTGCGAAGCTACAAGATGAATTGTGCAAGTATTGAATAGTGTAGAGTGCATTTTAAGACCCCAAAGCTCAAAACATGAGGAATCCTCAATTACATACATTTTGATGTATGAGGGCCTACAAGGGATGCATATATAGAAGGTTTCGGATATTTTTTGACATTTTATGATTTTTCTCGTAACATTTGGGTGTTTTCTTGAAGCAAAATCCGAAGTCTTTACCAAATTTAAGTTGTGGAAAGCAGAAGCGGAGAACAAAATAAAGAGAAATATCACGTACATGCGGCCAGCTAATGGAACAGAGTACACGAATTCGAACTTCCAGAATTTCTATGCAGAACATGGTATTCAACGATACCCATATTGTGAATTGAAGAGGTCATTGTACGGCTTGAAGCAGTCATCGAGGGAGTGGTACAAGAGTTTTGATTCCAACAAGCTACAAATTGGGTGCAAAAGGTGCGAGTATGACTGTTGTTTTTATACTAAGAGCCTTAATGATGGTTTATATATTTTTCTGTTATTTTATGTGGTCGACATGATGATTGTTGCTAATCATTTACATGATGTACATAAAGACCAGGCACTGAAAGAAGATTATTGGGATGGAGATTCATATTGATATGAGTACACAAAAGTTGTGGCTCTCTCAGAAAGGCTATGTTGACAAGGTGTTAGACAAATTTGACATAAGCAGTTCGAAGGTTGTGAGTACTTCATTGGCGAATCATTTTAAGCTTTCTTTAGAACAATGTCCAAAGATCCCTTATGTCAGTGTTGTTGATTGTTTAATGTATGATATGGTCTACACTAGACTATATTTGGGGGAAGCAGCCAAGTGGATTTTCATATATTTAAAAGGTTTATTGAGACATGGTATTATGTTTAGCAGTGGATGAGATGACCCTTCAGTTGTTGGATATGTTGACAATAGGATACTTCTTTACTCTTTCTGGTTGACCTATTTGCTGAAAATCATTACTCCAATCTATAGTGTCTATATCTACAACTGAAGCTGAGTGCGTGACAGTGGCTGAAGTAGCTAAGGAGGCTTTATGGTTATTGGGTTTAGTGAAGAAGTTGGGTGTTAAACAAGGCGGAGTTTGGCTGCATTGTGATAGTCAGAGTATATTTACTTAGGAAAGAACCAAGCGTATCACGCCAATGCAAAGTATATTGATGTGGGATATCATAAGATCAATGAGTGACTTGCGTCTGGACATATATTACTGGAGAAAGTTCATACAGAGAATGCGCTTGATATGTTGACCAAGTCAGTTCAGTGATAAGTTCATGCACTACTTACACATGTTACATGTTTTTCACCGTTGAGCGGGGGTGTCCCCCAATTGACCAAATGTGAGCATCGTACATTGAATTTTACGATGCTGGATATATGCCAAGATGGAGATTATTGAAAATGATTCATATGCATAACTCGGGTAGATGGTACTACATGTAATATTCGTACTGCAGTGCTTAATACTTTTCAGTTTTGGAAGGTGAAGTGTGGATGTCCTACCCGTACTACTTGTACTACCCCTAGATCTGAAAATTATAAATAAGCATCTTGTACTTTATAAATCACAATTCACAAAGAATCAATACAAAAGAACTACAACTCCTTTGTAGTCGCAAACGTATGCATACTTGTCCGAACTGTGTAAACGAACAATTGGTGTCATTGTCTAATTTCGTTCTCTTTTTCTACTTCATTCTTCTGTTTCTTATTGCTGCTACAACAAAAATAAATTTATTTGACTAGTAAGAAATGTTGTTTGACAAAAAATGAGGCAATAAAATTAAATATTTTAAATAATTAGGATATTGTGTTAATTTAATTTATTATATTAATTTTCATATAATCAATTTTCTGACCAATTCATCTTGAGGGGTTGACATAAATAATCAAATCCAAAAAATCAACTAGAAAACAAAATGCTTTTGTTTAACATTTTATTGACTTCAATTTTTTAAATTGCAACCTCGGGCAGGGTTATATGCTTAATCTTTGTCTCCCATTGTCATCTTCTAAAAAAAGTATTTTTTATTAACAAAAAAGGATATCCATTTTAAAATTATGATGCATTCTTTTGAAATAAAATTGAACTAAATTGAATTTATTTAACCTAAAACTAACTGAAATAAAAGTTTAATTTAGAAATTCAATTTATATTTGCATTTAAAATAACTTTTCACAAATAAGTATTAATAGTTGAAGTATTTGCAATTTATTTTAAGTTTGTTAAAGATTAGTTAAAATTTATTTAAACATCAAATCAATAAAAATTATATAAATTTTAATTTGAATCTAATATTGAATCACTAATAATTTTAACATTCAAAGTAAATATTTTATCTTATCTAATTAAACTTAAATGAATTTAGATGTGTCAGGAGTGTACTAATTTATAGAAGTGAGCAATTAGTGATTTGGACCAAGCAAGTTTTTTGTAGTATGTGAAAAATTCAACTGGTGGTTTGACCATCATCAACTTCAAGGAATAGCAAAATATAATATAAATTTTTTGTAGGTTCAAAAATCAATGTTGGTGTTTCAAAGATCAAAAATGTTGCTGTTGACCTATAATTTGGATGTATAGAACCCATAAATACCAAAAAGAAGCAAAAATGTTCTTGAAATGATTCATAAGCAATAAGAAATTTTTGATTAAAGTCATCCAAAATCTAATATTCAATAAGAATTGGTGCTAAAATTAAATGGGAAAGGAAGGTGTAGGAAAAAGGCAATCTTTAGTATAAATTTGATCTCATTATTGTCAACTTCTTTCCAAAAAAAGTGCTTAGGACAAGTCCTAGTTGTACACTGTTGTTGTTGGTCCATATTGTCTCAAAGGTTGACTAGCTTTCATTTATTGCAACATTTTCTCTATTCATTCACTCTAAATCATGCAATGATCACACTTCATTTTGCTAGTTCCAGTTATAGATAGATAGATATGATTACTTGGCCTGAGAATCTATGGTTAGGACCATGGTCAACTCCTGGAATGGAATGATCAGTGAGATGGGTGGAACAAAAGGGTTCTAGATTGTGAAGGCTGTGTTTAGCTGAGCAAGATTTTAATCTTGATGCATCATTTTTTGACTGGGAGTTGAGATGGTTGGACTAGAACAGTGCACCAAATTTGAATTTTAGGGTTCATCCTCAAAATGGTGCAGTTGGAGAGCTAACATAAGAAACTGTCTATGTTCGATTTTCAAACTGAATAGAATCTCAAAAATCATCCATAGCATGGCTTTAGGGTTTTCGAAAGTTGAAAAGTCTGAGCATCAAAAAGATGACTGTGGGAGAAGGTATGCTGGTTCACTTTTCATAAAAAGCTAATAGGTGAATTTGGGGTCATCTGATTTGAATTTTAGTGAGATGCATCTTTTGATAGGGTAGTGTAACTTTGTTGATAATGGAGTTGGAGTGGCTATGTGGAGGGAGGTCCTCTTGTTCAAATCTCATTGTAGATTTCACTGTTCATTGCTTATAATTTACAAGTAAACGCACAATCTGAAATCAGAAACGAACCATTTTCAGTATACGATATACTTTCAAGTGGCCCGTGACGGCTGCCTCATGAGCCTCATGATTGGACCGGCACTTAGTTTACCAATTCAACCTTGGAAAGTAGCAAATCACTCAGATGAGGAGTACCAATTGAGTGTACAAAAATATTTCCAATCAGCTGAGCTTGAGCCATTGCCAACCAGTAGGAACAAACAGACAATAAATTGAGAAAAATAAGAAATTAATACAAAATTGTTATACTAAGGTGCGTTCTTTTGTATTGAAATGAATCTGAAATTAAACGAAAAACCTGTTTAATTATATGAGTAACCAAAACTAACTGACTGAACCGGAGGTCTTAACTAAACTGATATGAATTGAGTATGGCGGCTGAGATTTTAAGTTAAGAACGGACATACATTTATAGAGAACACAAGTTCCCCATTTTTTTTTATTGGCTTGTTTTATGGGCATGTTTATTCAGACCTTAACTCAGCCCAGATGTCAAGCCCATAGAATGTCTGCAAGAGAGTTGAGCTTTTTGTCATCAGTCGATGTCGAGTCATAAGATGTTTTTGAGCTAGTTTGGTGCAACAATCGCCATGTTCAATTGGACATAGTCAATGAGAACATATCAATGTTTTATATTTAATTTGAGGACAGCAGATGATCATTGTCCGTTTTCCAATCCAAGCAACCTAATATCACACCTAACTGCACATATATTGAATAAGGTTGCAATTTTTATTTATAGTCGAATCGATCTATTATTCACCTCTAGGACAAAACTTGAGATGGGGGAGCTCTCAACCTTGTCCAACATGACAATATCAAGTTACACAAAATCTTGATGACCTACCAACTTAAAACACACATAATCATGACTTCCTCCTCACTTTGTCAAACCAAATAAACATTCTACTGTTACTTGGTTTCCTGAATCACAAGTCTCAACCAAGTATCTGCATGCTTGCCATTGATTTTCTTCCATTGGTGAACAAACTAAGCTCAAGATTTGAACCCTATATAGTCTTCAAAAACATGATGCAAACCCCATAACCAGATATTCAAGACTTTAGATACTTGTGTTGATATTTGATGAGCAAGAGGATGGGTGCATCTGCAAGATCCCAGGCTTTGTTTTTGTTTTTTGCTGTGTGTTTGAGTAGCCTGGCTACCTTTGTGACCTGCGCGAATCAAGACCTAGGAGCATCTTTTATCTTCGGAGACTCGTTGGTTGATGCTGGGAACAACAACTATCTTTCAACCTTGTCCAAGGCGGATATCAAGCCTAATGGGATTGATTTCAAGGCATCCGGTGGCAGCCCCACCGGCCGTTACACCAACGGAAAAACCATCGGTGACATTGTTGGTAAGCCTTCATTCTTATATGTCTAATTTTAAGCACTTATTGTCTCCATTTGCTCAATATTTTGAAAAAGCTCTAAACCTTTTTGTGCTTCTTTCTTTAAAAATATTCCTTATTTGATATTTTTTCAACAAACTGCTATTGTCGATAACGATATGCTTAAAAAGTTTTATAAATCAGCGCTTGTGTGACAATCTGTGGCATCATGTGTCAAAAAGTATCATGTCCCTCATAGTAGTAGTAGTTGTATGCTTACTATTATTGCTAGAAAGATATGATATATTTTTTTATACATGTGGTGGTGTAACATAACGGTTGACTCATCATTATATATTTAAAGTATCTATACCGGTGAGAGCAGCTGTCATAACAACAACTGTTGGATGATTTAAGGCTCAATCAGTCGCTACTGTGACAGCTGCTTTCACCGGTGCATATGCTCTTAAGAACCATCATAACAACAAAAAGTTTTGAAAGGGTGGAAAGAAAATTAGGAAATTTGCAAAACTGATTAAAGGAACTAAATCAAATATTTTTGCTTGCGTTTCCCAGGTGAAGAACTAGGACAGCCAAACTTTGCAATGCCATTTTTGGACCCAAACATCACTGATCAACAAATCTTACATGGAGTGAATTATGCATCTGGAGGAGGTGGGATCATGAATGCCACCGGAAGTATATTCGTATGTTCTCCAGCTCAACTTAACCTAGCTCCGATTTTCTTTCTAGGGTTTAGGGTTTTGAGTTAGACGATTAAGCTAATGAACATATGTAACAATGCTACACCAGGTGAACAGGCTCTCCATGGACATCCAAATTGACTACTTCAACATTACTAGGAAAAGAATTGACAGGATCATGGGTGGATCACAGGCCAGGGACTACGTCATGAAGAGATCCATCTTCTCCATCACAGTTGGATCAAATGATTTTCTCAACAACTATCTTCTCCCGGTCGTCTCCACCGGAGCAAGAATCTCCCAAACCCCAGACGCCTTCGTCGACGACATGATCACCCATTTCCGAGCCCAACTCACCGTAAAATCCTTAACCCTAATTCTCATCAATAACTTCATACTAGCCTTTGCCTCATCATTATATAATTTTCTCATATTGAGCTATAAGAATGAATATATTTTTTTATGTGAACCGACAGAGACTTTACACTCTTGATGCCAGAAAGTTTGTGATCGGAAACGTGGGGCCCATCGGTTGTATCCCCTATCAGAAGACCATCAACCAGCTTGATGAGAACCAGTGCGTTGATCTTGCTAACAAGCTTGCGCTCCAGTACAATGCGAGGCTGAAGGATCTTGTAACCGAGCTCAATGAGAATCTTCCCGGAGCCATCTTTGTCCATGCAAATGTCTACGATTTGGTCATGGATCTCATAGCCAACTACGCAAAATACGGTCAGTACATTGTCACAAATACCTTAAAAAGACACTCAGACGATAGCGTACGTTAAATTTTAGTATCAGGACTTACAAGTACGAACTTTTGTACAGGGTTTAAGTCTTCGAGTAAAGCCTGTTGCGGAAATGGAGGGCAGTATCAGGGGATCATCCCATGTGGACCGACTTCGACAATGTGTCAGGATCGGGATAAATACGTGTTTTGGGATCCTTACCATCCGAGCCAGGCTGCGAACCTAATCATAGCCAAGCAATTGCTCGACGGAGACACCAAAGTCATTTCTCCGATGAATTTTCGCCAACTCCGCGACCTCTGATTATCAGTTACCGTGTCGAAAAATATTCATTTGTGTACTTTGGTCGGGCTCTGGTTGAGATCTTGTACGCAGCATTGTGATCTTAAGTTCATCTTCGTCAACTTGTCGGATGATTCATTGTCGCATGTTTATTGAGCGCTTTGTATGTACTTGCAATGTTTTGTTTGTAACACTTTTAATGGATAGTTTAAATTGGGCTATGATACTGGCTTGTTGGGCCGGCCCAGTTAGTTGCATGGAGTAAGAAGCTCAAGTAGTTCTTTTCAAGTCTTGACGAATAGAACGTCAAATTTTAGCGATAAGAAATATGAACTATTTATGACGTTGAAAGATAAATTTGTGGTCTAGGGTTTGGGTTTTGCATGCAAGGTTTAAAATGTGCTACAAACAAATTGTAAACAAGGACTTGTTTGGCTGGATGTATGTACAAAATCCAACATATGCTGATCAAACACACTACTTTATCGAATCCCAAACAAATAAATAAAATAAAAAGAAACATCAATCCCAAATCAATAAAAACACCACTTTATCGAATCAGGCAACCTTCCAAGCACAAAACGACAAAACGTGGAAGAATGTAGCAGAGAACTTTAGACCAGCCAAACTAGGAAACAACAACAATTAACAAACACCCATTAAATAAATAAAAATTCCATCGACAACCTCTGCAACTCTCTATCTGCATATCCAGTACAAAAACGCAGCAGCAGATAATTATTTTTCAATTGTCAGAAACAATTTTCAATTACAAAAACATAATTGAGATTCCCAAACTAACCTGACCGCCTTACTCGATTTTCATAAATGCATCAAATTAAAAATACAATTAGTGTGTCGTTTTAATGTCATGGTTATATCGTTTGATTGTCTGAATCAGGGAAGAGAGGAGTCAAAGGTGGCTACTGTACGGCTGCATCAGTTGGCGGAGTTGTTGTGGTTGGGGAAGCGTCAGATGCGGGCCGGCCGAAATGGGGACGAGAGAGGCCCGCGCGTGATCTGACCCACAAGATTATTAGTGTTGTTTATGCGACTGATTGACACGTGTTTTTATACAAGTGCACGCGGATCCTTATTGCTTCTTAAGTTCTGATTATGCATCAATTAGTGTTTAAATATCCACTCGAATCACGGTCCATGGGCATAAGATAATGATGGCTCGATATGATGATGATGACAGCTGGCGGAGAATGAAATGGAGGAGCGTGAAGAGCGGAGTGGAGAAGACTCGGACAGAGATGATTTTGCTGGGCATGGCATGGACCTGAGCCGATGATGTTGGGTGGCATTTTTTCCTAGTCCGAAATCACAGGACCTAATCCCAACAATTATTGCTCCCCACGCCTACCCGACATCACATCCTCATCATTTTGTCTCTCCTCTCATCTCTCCCACCTCAAATTTTCAATTCCAATTATGCCACTCTCCCTCTCCAATGAAACATCTACTGATAATGAAACCACCTACTGAACAACTCCAGCAAAATCTTAGATTTAATAAATGCAGACATGTATACATGCTCAGACCTAATACGTCCAAAACATATTCTTCCTCTTTCTCTTTCTCTCTCTGCTGCAGTCTGCAACAGCGGCAGCCAGCAACCAGCAGCACAAGCAGCCCAATCCAGCCCAGCCGACCAACCCCTCTCGAGCCGACTGAACTCTTTCATGCTTCCTCACATCACAACTTCCTAACTCGAACCTCTCTCTATTTAAGCCCTCCTCTTTCCTTTCCCACTCTCTACCATTGTTAAAAAAACTGAGCTTCAAAGAAAGAGAAAGGTTACACGTTTATACTTGTTTCCGACCCAGTTCACTTCAGGCCACTCAAAGCGGATAAATCTTCCAGACCCAGGTAAAAAAGGTGGTCTTTCGAGGTGGGTAGGTTTCTGTTTTGAAAATCGTGGAGGAGATGATGATGGAGAAATCCGGTCTGTGCGCGGTGGCGAAGCCCAAGGCGGCAGCGGAGCAACCGCAGCAGGAACAACTCCCATGCCCGCGTTGCCACTCGACCAACACCAAGTTCTGCTACTACAACAACTACAACTTCTCCCAGCCTCGCCATTTCTGCAAATCCTGCCGACGCTACTGGACTCACGGTGGCACTCTCCGCGACATCCCCATCGGTGGCGGCTCTCGGAAAAGCGCCAAGCGATGCCGAACCTCCGCTTCCGCTTCCTCGTCCGGCGTCATGACTCCCTCGTCCTCCTCATCTTCGCACGAGTTTCTCAACTCGACGCCTGTCTTTCTGCCGTCCGCGGCAGCGTACGGCTGCGTTTCCGGCGGCGGTGGCTTCACTTCGTTGCTGACAGGTAATCACGGGCACGGAGTTTGGACCTTGGGAGGTGGATTCGGACTAGGCCTCGGATCCAGCCTCGTCGACGACGCTCCATTCGGTCTCGGGAAAGGTGGATGGGGTTTTGGCGACCTCGGTTACAACGGCAGCGCTGCGGTGGTCGGGGTTGGAGGGAGTGTTGGTGGGGGCACGTGGCAGCTTGAGAGTGGTGAAAATGGTGGATTTGTTGGGACAGGGGATTGCTTTGGCTGGCCGGAGCTGGCCATTTCTACGCCGGGAAATGGGCTGAAATGATGTCAAATCATCATCACCATCATCATCATGCTTTGTTGTTTTGAGGTTTTATTTTTTTACTAAATTTTCATGTTAGAAAATTGGGAGAACAATGCGAGGTTGGACTAATGGAAGTTGTAGTGGGGTCGTTTGAATCATGAGTTGAAGACTTTGGTTGGACTTGTAATTGATATTTTGCACCATCCCTTTTGTTGACTGTTTTTTGTATTTAGCCCTAATTTGTATGACATCACCCCAAGAAACATAATGTTTTAATTTTTGGACACTTGTTGAATAAGGGCTGTTATTTAAATTTCACCATTAATTTTTCTGCTGTAATTTATACCACTTCTATTCAGGTAAAAAGAAGGCACTTACAAAATTAAAATACTGCAAATTAAATTTGTAATATTTTAAAAGACTCAGCAAAATAAAATTCTTAGCGACAACTCCGTTTTGTCGCTAAAAAAGCATTGCGAGGAGTCTTGCATCATTTTGAAGTTGAGTTTAAAATCTGCAACAGCTCTAAGTTTTCTCGTCAATCTGAATTTTTTTTTGGAAAATCACTTTTAACAAGAGCAGTTGTCCAAATGAGATTTATTTGCTCAGTCAGTACCGAGGTGGCTTCCTGGTGGCAGTTTACTGAAAGTCATTCTTGCCAGAAGCGATTTTTCACAAAAGTCACCATTTGCAAATGCAGCTATAGGCGAAGATGAGTTCAGAGAGCGCTAAGTTTGAATTCATTAATAATCGCTCATCGCAAAAGCGGTTCTTCTTAAAAACCGCCTTTGCGATGAGTGACTATTAATTTTAAATGCATTTAATTCGATGCATCAATTGTAACTTCATTTGGATTTAAAAGTTACACTCATTAAATGAAAAATAAGAAATTAAAGCATATAATGTTTAATAATGATTCATACAAAAATATCATAATAAGTATGTCATATTTAAAAATATCATCCTAACTATAATCTATTTGACCTCTTCTTTTGACAAATGCTCTTTCTTGGCATAACTCCAGCCTGAGTCTCAACCTAGTAATCTGAGAAGACTAATGTAAATCAACATTGTCGTTTGTATCCATTTCTATGTTAGTTGGTCCTGCATGTGTAATAAAATTTGTGATAGTTAGAAAATGTAAATTATTTAGGAGATTTGAACTTAAATAGGAACATATCAGTAGAGAACCGAATAAGTGCGGATTAATATTCAATGCATCCTATTCGCCTAAGATTTTCAATTCATTTAAAGATACATGAAATAAATCATGAGCGAGCTGTTCCAGTGAATAAATTGGATCTTTCAAGAATATTTTAGCCGCCATGTGAACTGAACACAGTAAAAGATGTACCTGCAATGTTCGTGGATATCACTTATCAATGTTAATATGAAACTTATACAATTAAGAAATAAATTAATTAGTACTTACGCATGGATGTGAATGATTAGCATGAGGCTGGATGTACCTCTGAGTAACAAAATCGAAGCATGCGTAGTACGCTGCAAGATATCCATCATCAAATGAATGTTCCACAATGATCCTCTAGCAGTGAATCCCACATATTCACATATATCAATAGCTCGGACGTCCAACTTTTTCTCTTTTTCCTTATATCTCATTGTGATTTGGTCACGGGTGACTGCCACCGATTGCTTGACTAAGTACCTTTGAAGGATAATGTCACTCAATGATACTAAAACATATAAGTGACACTTCCGCTATCCAAATGCCTCGACCCTCAAGACATATCAGATTAAGATGCACAAGAACTTCCTCAATGTACGGTGTCTAATTGTGATCATCACATATCTGACGACTAACTGATCGCGATTGAAACGTAATGCTTGATGAGGTGTCTATGTGTAAGTCCTCGGGCCGTCCCATTTCCTAATAAAAAAAATTCAAAATTAGCATGAGGTTGAATATATACACATAAATTACTAAAACTTACTTATATCCCCATGTTAGTTTACGTAATGGAGCCTCATGTGATCTTGGTAGTGGTAGAGGTGTGGTCAAGGGTATGGGACGTCCAATGTACTCTTCTCCGAGGTCCATAAGTGTAGTAAGACGGTACATTCAGCCAATTGTTTATGCCCGGCCTCGCAAGAGTGACACATCTATCTATATGGGATGCTAGCACAACGCTTCTCTAACTGTATCCTCTAACCCCATCCAAGTCAACCAAGAGCGACAAGTTATGAAGAGACATGTCACTACCCGATTAATCTTGCATAAGCGTTGATCCAAGCATACAAAGTAAGTATGCACGTGCATACTTCTTTATATCCTCTTCGGAAGCGTCGTTCAGACGAATCCTCATTTTGCTTGAACCACGTTCGGTGCACTAATGTGGGGGACTTGCCGCGGTGATATGCTCTACGAGGTCTCCATTCCACTTCCTTCATTGCGTTGAGAATTCCAAACATGTTTATCTGAAATAGTGTAGAGTCCATCACAATCAGTTACACCATATCGCATGCATGTCATGAACAACTTACAACTATCTTTATTTTCACTCTCCACCAAAGCATACACAAGAAGAAGGATGGTTATTTGCATCTAACTCCACTTCAACCAAATAAGTCCCATTAAATTTACCGAACAAATGAGTCTCGTCAACACAATTATCGGGACGACAATGTATGAAAGCCTGGATTGCTGGACCAAACACCCAAAACACTCGGTCAATAGTCACCTTCTACTCATCAATCGAAATCGTTTTCCATAATACTACAGTTCCCGGATTAAAATCTTCCAAAGCCAACATGTAAGCTGGTAATTGATTAAATAACTCATCCTAATCTCCAAAGAGAATTTTCAGTGCATGGTGACGTGCCAATAATGCCTTAAAATATGAAATGTCATATTCATACTTGTGACTTACAATATCTTTGATATCATCGAGGAAAGTCTAATTTTTTCTTGAATAATATCGCTAACTTGCGTAGATATCAAATCCTTACTAAAACAAACATTATCCTTCATAATAACATCAGAGACACACGTGTATGGATCCCCACATCTTGTAATTTCTCACACCGGTGAATTGCTTTTTTTTTCACTACTTTTATCTTTTCTATCGCTACAATGTAGTAGCGAACATTTCGGATCCGACTTGTACGTGTGATATTCAATCCTATTAATTGTTGAATATCTTTGACATGCATATATCATCGCTTCTTTACTCCTAGATATTATTCATTTACCAATTGAAGTCATATCAAATCCAGAATTATCTACCATATATGCATGAATAATGTCATCATCGTTCATCCAAGTAGAAACATCATTAAATGCAAGAAAATCTCATAGAAGAGTTGGTTTAACCTCATCATCCCTCTCACCTGTATGGCTGTATGTGCTTCCCCATCTACATTATATTTCTCAACCTCTTGAAACATTTCAAGTTCGTCTATGTTATACTTGCTAATTACGAAAATGTCAAATATGTCCATCGGTTACATTAGCGTGCCATCTAACTTATTCCATTGACTTATATGTCGAAATTGATCTACTTAAATTTCAAATTATCATACAAATCAAATTAACAAATAAGAAACTCTAACCAAATTTATACGGATTCACTCAACCACAAATGCATCATCAAAGCAATTTCATTCATTCACAACACATTGAACATAGGATTTCACCTCTATCTAACATCAAATCCCAAGCCACCAACAATTTCAATTTTACCAAACCCTAAATCTCTAATTTCAAACAACACTCATATAATTCTAATTGTAAATTACTACAGAAAGTAAATCGAACTTACCTGAATAGAGGAAGATCTCGTATTAAAGGAAATGGGATAAGGATTTCGACCGAAGTGGGACGGACTGGCAGTGTGGTCCGACTGATTGGGAGCTTCGCAGAAGTGGAGAAGGGAGTAGACGGAAGAAGAAGAAGAAGAGTCCGGCACTGCAATTCACTTCAATAAACATAGGCTCAAATGCACAAAAGCCCACTCATTAAGTCAATAACCGCTTTTGCAATGAACGGTTATTAATGAATTCGCACTCAGTGCTCTCTGAACTCATCTTCATCTTTAACCGCATTTGTAAAATATGGTTTTTTTAGAAAATATGCTTTTAACAAGAGCGACTTTCAGCAAATTGCTATGTGGGAGCCACATCAGTGCTGATTGGACAAACAAATTATAATGTGTTCACTGTTTCTCGCGCTTGTGCGGCCTGTAGAGGTTTGCACACTTCTGATGCGGCAAGTAATCACGATTCACATTGCCCAAGGGGAGGGAGGAAGATTAGAAAGCATAACGTAGTGAAAGACGCTTTATTCACTTTTTTGGGGAGGCTAATTTAGGGCCTAGGCTGGAGGTAGCTGGTTTTTTGGATAGGGAGAGAAGCCAGTGGACATTTTGGTGTCGGCTGGGATGGAGGTAGAGATCTGTGTGAATGTGTCAATTATCCCCCTTTTAGGGAGGGGGGGGAGAGGGTATGGCTAGAGTCAGGGGAGGCAGCTAGGAGGGCAGAGGAGAAGAAGGTACGGTGGTGGTTGTTCAGCCAATGACATTATGTTGATGCCTTTTATTATGGAATCATTAGGAGGTTATGGATCGCGAACAGATCAACTGATCGGGACCATGGTGGCGAGATGAGCTGAGACCAAGGGTATGGAGCCACCGGCAGCTATCTCTATTTTGAGGCAAAAGTTGTCATTTGTCTCGTAGAAGGCTCTGGCGGACGGATTCCTATTAAGGAATGATTACATTTAGCGTTTGCGACAAAATAGATATGTATCAGTTTTTTGACGATCTTGTATTTATCATTGTCTCCTATTGAGTTATAAGAAGTCATATTATTTAATTATAATTTTAAAAAAACGGCTTTTACTAAAAGTTATTTTCTAAAAAAAATTAGAAATCGACCGAAAACTTTGGTGCCGCAGTTCAAATATTTTTTTTAAAAAAACGCTCTTCTAAGTTCCTTCCATCTGCTTCTGATTAGGGCTTCAAAACGGTCGGTTTCTCTCCCTCCCGAATCGGCGCCGATGTCGAAATCCAGGCGTCTGTTGTCATCTCCACAGAAACCCAGTATGCTAAATCCCACTGAGGTCTCGAAAGATGTTGCTTTTTGTAACACCGTAGCCCCAGGAAACATGTCCTTGTTCACTCTAAGGCAGCAGTTGCTGGAGCAGCAATTGTTTCTATACACGAACGATAAAGTTGGGCGAGTTATCGGAGTAGGTGGTCCGATCTGCGTCCCGATTCGCATAAACTGTTTCTGCTAGCTGAGCAAGTTTTATTGGGTGTTTTCAGTTTGGCTGGTTGGTGCTGGGGAGGAAAGATTGATTCCTGGTGGAATTTGGAGTTTGATTTTCTTGGGTTGAATCAATCAAGTGAAAAATACTGGTTTATAGAGATGAGACCCAGAGACCGGATGTGCTCGGTCGGCTTGAATGAAGGGTTTGAGCTTGACGCCAGCGGCCTTCTGCTGGTTTTTGTTATCTTTATCTGTATGATTCAGCTGATGAAAATTGTTAATTTGACATACTTCTTTACCCTGATCATGGAATTCGGAGTAAAAGCAATTACAAGAGTCCTAGACTTATCAGCACAGCATTGTTATCAAAATTTATATTTGGTTCCAGGTGTGGAAGCCTCTACATGATCATTGAAATTGAATCTGCTTCTCCCTCGGCAGCCTATTAGAACAGATGAGAGCGGACGTTAAGGAGGCTGGACTGGATCTCTTTTGATCCTGAGAATAAGGGGACAATGAGATATTGACATTAGGATGGAGGTGTGGATGGTTTAGAAAGAAATGTTTGTTACATTTCTCCAGCATTACCTTTATTCTTTGGAACAACCTTACTGAATTTCCAGTAGTACTTGCTCCTTAAATCTTTTAGTGTGTGATTTTGTTACGCCCCTTTTGCAGAAACAAGCCAAGTCTAAAGGCTGTGTTGGCGGCCCTCGTTAATTTTGCATCTGTCTCCATTTTCAGAAATAAATAAAATCTGAAGCTGAAGTTTGTGATTCTCAACTGACACTCCATAGCCACCGTTTTGTATCTTGTCTAGTTAGATGCCATAAATCAGTTTCTTTTCTAGGAACTTATCTTAGGCCTGATTGGTTATACTTTGTTCAACCATTAAAATGTCGTCAGTGAAGAATGTTAAGAGTAGTGTGAATTCAGATTTTAATCGACATGAATACGCTATATTTTCTCTTGTATTGAAACCCCTTTGTTTATCATTTCAGGCATGGATGATTTGGGAACAGCAACCAATAATTTCCCTGGAAAATTTTCCTTAGCCACAGTCAAGTGGTTCCCTCAAACATGTGCCATACAAGCACAATCTCATCATTTAGTAGCTGGTTGGTTCAGTATTATTGCAATGGCTCCAAGGACTTTGTCGTCGAGTCTGTTGTATTTTTTATCATGTTTGGTCCATGATGCAGTATCTCAAGTTTGGTCACCTAGTGTGGCCAGCCTTCTAAAGCAGGGAGAACCACACGCCATGGAACTAATAACTTGTATCGCCGTGGAGAGTAATTAGGTCCTAGGTACCATGTTTTTCTCATGACTAGTTGATTTTACTAACAGATATGATGTTTATTGAGGTTCATTCAGCAATGACTTTCTGAATTTTTACCCTTAACTGACTGTTGAAACTGATGATTGCAGCAACTCTTTGAAGAGATTTGTGGTCTCTCATATAGGTTGGCCTGCGGCCTCCAAGAGGCATTTGACGACATCTTCCGGCTTGGAGAGCATTGCCATATGATCTGCATCTGGAATATCAATTCTCTCAGTTATTGATCCATAGTTTCCAATCATCCAGTGCTGGAACTCCTTGGGAATGGCTAAGTCCTCCCCGCACACCACGAACACTCGCTTAACTGATCCATAAGCTTCCGCTGTGAAATTCTTGCCTCTTTCCAAATCAAGTATGTAAACTGACCCCGGCCTTCTCAGCATCATTGCCAGCTCGAGGTCCTGAGTTACCAGATCAAAGGTACATTGTGCTGCATCAGAAATGTATTTTCCGACAAAGGTCAAAGTTTGAGGGGTACCTCATTTGGACTGTTTTGATAAAGGTTTTTCTTCATGTATTCAGGTCCAAAGAAAAATAAAGCCGGGGGATCACCCGGACCGTCCTGGGTTGAGAATAGTGTATCAAGCCACGCATTTAGCGGAGCCCTTGCAAAAAGCTGGAAAAAATAGCAGAACTGCCACCACTCAATATCTGGATTGTGCATTTCTGCTAGAAAAAGTTTGGTTTAAGGTATTGAGATGGATGTTATAACTTATAAGTACCTCCTGGATAACATGCGAGCGTGGATTCTCTGTATCGGGCATGAAAGCTGTTAGGAACACAGCAACTGATATTTTTTCAGGGAACTTCTCCATCGCGACGGCTATATTTATCCCTCCTAGGCTGTGCCCAACAAGCACAACTTTTTCTGCAGCGGGCAGGTTTTCCATGAACTGTAGCAGAGGCTGTGAATACTCTGCCATTGTCCGAACATCTTGTATTGACCTGGTGTCGATCCCTGAGGCAGCAAGGTCTAGTGCAGTGACCTGGTGGCCAGCCAAATTGAGCTGCGTTATAACTTTGTACCAGCACCATGCGCCGTGACATACCCCGTGGACCAGAACAAAGTGTTGCTGCGCATTGTGGCGCTTCTCCATAGGTCTGTTTTTATGTATTTTCTGATCTCACTGTACGATGTTGCTATTTTGGATTGGCTTAGGAGTCCCCTCATATTGATTTATAGAGCAATGTATATGCAGACTTTTCTCAATTTGGATCGTAGCTGAAGAAAATTACTGTAGGATTAGAGGATTAGGTTGTTGGTCTTTGAAAAATCTTCCCCGACTCGGTCCGATCCTAAACATTTATGTATTCCATTTAACATTTATAATAATTTCTTACTATTAACTTTTTTAAAATATATACTAAAATGGGTCGGACAAAAATCGTACCAGACCGATCCTGTCTCATCAAAAATTTAAGTCGGCTCAAATGTGATCGGAACCAACCCGACCCACTGTCGTACCCTAGAGTGAATGGTGGTGGACCCTTTGAACATATGGCCACCATGAGTTTGAAAAGGCACGTTTGGTAGCAGAATTGGAACAAGTTGTTTTCTTTGGGACGTGATGCGAGTTATCACAATGGATAATAGTGATTGTGATGTGGTGGTGGTGAAAAAGTAGTGACGATGGTGTCAGAGATCAACGCTTGTCTCCAGCACATGCTCATTACGATGAACAAATTCACCTCTCACTAAATTCATTCGTCATCAACATATTCACTAATTCCACCACCATCTCAAGCCACCACAATACTCATCACATTATCTCACGTCACTAAATACCACCACAAAACACATCACATTAACTCACGTCACTAAATACCACCACAAATCATAATTATCAAATTCGTTTCAAATTGAGATGTTACAGCCACAAATCAAATGGTTGGAGAAAACTTGACACCTTGAAATTACTCTCTCACCAACTCTCAGCTTAGCTAGAGATAAGCGTTGATCCCTGGTTCCCGGAGTCCGGAGCTGTCACGCCAACCAGCCTGTTTGAGCAAGGACAGAATAGGGAGAAGCTGGCCATAGGTTACTTGGCTATAGCCCGGCTAGTAGTCGTTTAATGTTTTTACATATGACAATATTTTTATGAAAGTGTTGAGAAAACTTGCTTGTAATAGAGAAATTTTATTAAGAAAGAAAACCTCACAAGACTCACTTTTTTTTTGGTGGAGATCACTCACAATTGCTTGAGTGTTTTGTCCTCAAACTTACACCCCTATTTATACCAATCTTACACTCAAATGAATGGCTAGGATCAAATTAATCCTACGGCTACAAATACAGACTCTAGAAAACTCTAGGAAATATATCTTTTCTCTAATGTTCCACATACTTCCATTACCTTCTCCTATCTTCTTCTCTTCTCATCTTTTCTAGAATTCTCTTATTATTGGATTGGGCTTGTTTGGGCTAGGCATTAAACTTAATACTCTCCCTTAATGCCTAGTCCTGCTCGGTCTCGCGGTCATCCCCAATAGCTCTCTGAACTTGTGAAACTTCGGTATCGCCAGACTTTTAGTGAATATATCCGCAACTTGCTCATCCGTCCCGATAGGCTCCATCTGAATTCTTCCCTCCAACACCTTCTCTCGGATGAAGTGATAATGAACTTCTACATGCTTGGTCCTTGCATGGAACACTGCATTCTCTGCAAGCCTTATAGCTGACTGGTTATCACAATGAAGCTTCATCGGATAGTCGCACTGTTGGTTCAAATTTTCCATGAGTCTTATCAGCCACGTGCTTTCTTGTGATGCGAGTGTTGCGGCTTTATACTCTGCCTCCGTAGTCGATAGAGACACTGTTGGTTGTCTTTTACTGCACCAAGATACTACCGTCGAGCCCAAGTGAAATACGTATCCAGTAGTTGATCGTCGAGTGTCATGATCTCCAGCATAGTCAGCATCACTGTAACCCACAACTTTGTTTTTCACTCCTCTCTTGTATAAGAGTCCATGGTCAGTAGTGCCCTTCACATACCTCAGTATCCTCCGTACCGCTTCAAGATGAGGTTTTCTCGGTTTCTACATGAACCGACTGACCACGCCAACTGCAAACGATATGTCCGGCCTTGTCAGAGTAAGATAGATTAGGCTTCCAACCAATTGTCGATACATCTGTGGATCTTCCGGCTCTTGTCCTTCCTCAGCACAATACTTGATGTTCGCCTCCAAAGGGGTAGATATTGGCTTGCTCTCAAGCATTCCATACTTTGCAAGTAGATCTTTTGCATACTTCTCCTGACACATGAATACTCCTTCTGTAGTCTCTACCTCAAGTCCGAAGAAGTGTTTTAGCTCTCCGAGCTCCTTCATCTGAAATCTTACTGATAGATTTCTTCTTGTGAGGCGAATCTCTTCAACATCATCTCCAGTGAGTATTAAGTCATCTACGTACACCAACACGACTGCCATCTTAGTTTGTTGAACCTTTACAAAGAGACTGGAATCTGCCGAAGTCATCTTGTATCCGTTGTGCACCAAGAACTCAGTTATCTTCCCATACCATGCTCGGGGAGCTTGCTTTAGTCCATAGAGAGCTTTCTTCAACTTGCACACATAGTTAGGGTGACTTTTATCTTCAAATCCAGCTGGCTGCTCTATAAAGATCTCTCTATCCAGCTCTCCGTGTAAAAATGCGTTCTTCACATCCATCTGCCACAACTTCCAAGATTTATTTGCTGCTAAGGCTAGTAGAACACGTACCGTAGTGAGCTTTGCAACTGGACTAAAGGTCTCATCATAATCCACTCCGTACTCCTGTGAGAAGCTCCGTGCCACCAGTCTAGCCTTGTACCTTTCGATCAATCCATCAGGCTCTGTCTTTACTTTGTAAACCCATTTGCAGGAAATAGGTTTTACATGTACTGGTCTAGGTACTAACTCCCAGGTCACATGAGTTTGAAAAGGCACGTTTGGTAGCAGAATTGGAACAAGTTGTTTTCTTTGGGACGTGATGCGGGTTGTGACGATGGATGTTAGTGATTGTGACGTGGTGGTGGTGAAAAAGTAGTGACGATGGTGTCAGGGATCAATGCTTTCTCCAGCACATGCTCATTACGATGAACAAATTCACCTCTCACTAAACTCATTCGTCATCAACATATTCACTAATTCCACCATCATCTCAAGCCACCACAAAACTCATCACATTAACTCACGTCACTAAATACCACCACAAATCATAGTTACCAAATTCGTTTCAAATTGAGATGTTACAGCCACAAATCAAATGGTTGCAGAAAACTTGACACTTTGAAATTACTCTCTCACCAACTCTCAGCTTAGCTAGAGACAAACGTTGATCCCTGGTCCCCGGAGCCCGGAGCTGTTTGAGCAAGGACAGAACAGAGAGGAGCCGGCCATAGGTTACTTGGCTATAGCCCGGCTAGTAGTCCTTTAATGTTTTTACATAAGACAATATTTTTTATGAAAGTATTTTCGATATTTTAAACATTAGACAAAATCAATGTATTCACTCGCATTGCTTTGCTGCATCCTATTTCTTTTTGCAATGGGAAGAGAATCAAGGCACATGCAATATGTCTATGATCTGTGTACACAGATGGACATGATGGCTGTGGAATATTGATGTTTGATTTCTCTATCTATCAGGCATTCTACCTTTAAACTGATGACGCTATTCTCTCTTCATTGGAGGGTACCCTACCCCGGCACCCATATTGAAAATGATTATCTAAATCAGTCTGATACTACGCAGAGTCTAGTTTCATCAAAACTGGCCCTGATGAAGAGTATATTATGCCACTATTCTCAGGTTATGGTGAAGTGAAGGACATTCTCATATATGTTTACATAGGATTCCTAAAAAATAATTTATGAGTGCCATCTTCTCAAGTTCTTATTTCTAAAATGTGATCGATCCTAGGTTTCTTTTAGGTGTGCCACTTTTTTTTTTTAAAAAAAATTGTCTTTGAAAAAGACGCTTTGTTACTTATCGTATATATCAGCACTGACCTGATTCTTTCGTGACAAATCGCCTTTAAAAAAGAGAGATTGTATAAGAAATCACACTTTTAAAAGGCGCCTTCTTAGGACCATGACTTCCATTGTGTTGGCAAAGAACGACGCTATAAAATCCATAGAGTAGTAAAACTTGGAAGCTGATCGCGGCGCGTCTTGCAAATAGGAAGCATTAGTCAACAGATTGGTGAGTCGGAGACGTGAACCTGCTTGATCGCTAAAGCTTCATTTTGCATCGCTTGGTTCCACATAGCCTGCAACCTCTTCTCTCTCTTCCATTCATCCATTTCCACCAGAACAATCGAGAGGGGTGAAAATTGAAATTCGATTTACAGTTTGTCCACAATTGTTTTGACGAGCTTTGTGAAAATCTAGGATTTTCTTGAGTAGAGGTATATTTGCTACTCAAATTTCAGAATTTATATACCGAGTACAAATCGTCTTTAAGAAAAAAAATCATTTTGTCACGAAAAAACAAGATTAATGTTATCAGTGCCATGTTAGGATTGACTGTACAAGATAAATAACAAACTATCTTTTTTAAAGACAATTTGTGAAATAAGTGACATATCCAAAACAAACTTAACGAATGATGACATTTCAAAAACAACATGACATTCAGAATATTTTTTTCTTTCGAATTCCTCTTATATGGAATTACATCATAGGACGCATGGAGTTTTAACATAGAAAATGGCACATTAATTAGAGTGAGTGAAGATCAATTATTGATCTTTGATGAGGACATTTGAAACAATATTAAACCTAAGAAGAACGAACATAAGGTACCATGTCATCAGCTTCAACACATCTCACTCACAGCGAGAAACCCTAGAAAGAATGTAGCGCTGCAAAAGAAGGGGGACACAGTGAGGAGGACCCCCATGAAAGAATGTGGGGAATCACCATCCATTCAATGCACTCATTCCTGCCACGTCATTCCATCATCATCACCATTACTTCATAATACATCCACTGTTCATGTATCATTTCCTTACTGTTGTCCTTCTCTGTAAATAAAGATAAATCAGATATCAAGCCCTAACCCTCCTCTCTCCAAATATATATATATATATATGCGCTTGTCCTTTATAGAATATTTTCAAAATGGTTCAACATTTGGTTTCAAATTTTTGAAGTGGCTTCTTGAGATAATTTTCTTTTTTTAAAAAGTGCAATTTGAAATTGAGTTTTGTTATTGAAGTATGTTTACCCTTTTAATGAATCAAGCCTCGGACAGTTTGACACGTGAGATTCAAATCAGTAACTGATAAGACAAAAGTCATATTATGGTTTGACACGTGAGATTCAAGTCAGTAACTGATAAGACAAAAATCATATTGTGATTTGACACGTGAACTTCAAGTCAGTAATTGACAAGACAAAAGTCATATTGTGAACTTGATCACGATTTAAAAGCAAGGTTTGCATTTTAAAACATTTCCGAAAAGATAGACAAATAAGATACATTTGCCAAAAGGAGCAATGCAAATATATGCATCAAGTTAGCTCTTAATAAAGTTGTGGTTACTATTCAGCTTTGTAGCCTCTAAGACTGATGCGTCCATATTGTTGGGACATTGAGCCTCAAATTGAACTTCGTTTTCTGCGCTGCATGCAGGCAGGCAACAAAGATGACTTATTATTGGGAGCAGAAAAACATACACAGACCAGACCAGACCAGACCAAAGCAGTCCTTGGACATTTCTCACTATTCCTTTTACTCATGCAATTCAATGAAAAGAGAATATATGCTTGTTTGATGAGTAGTCATTTCGGCCAACTACATCCACATCAGAGCCTGGCGCACCGGATGGCACGCGCGGTCAGGTGGGCTATCTTAAAGTACAAGCATCCATATTCCATGTACAAGGAGAGCTCAGAGCTTGCTTGGCCTTTTCTTTTTGGAATCTCAGACAGACACAAGGACGCTTCATAGCTATCAGTTTTGATGAAAAGAAATGATGGAGGGAATCTTGTTTACATTGAATAGGAAAAGCTAGATGAGGTGATGATGATGATGTTGGTGGTTGTATGATTGTGATTGTGATTTGATCAAATGTTTAATGTTAGTTTAGGCCTCATTGTATCTCTGTCCTCACCACTTTGATATAGTCTCTAAATGTAGGTTTCACATATGTTTTTGTTGAGGTCTTGATTATGTTGTTTTGTCTTAACATGATCCACCACAACTAACTATTTACATTTAGCTTTTGCCGCTGAGTAGATATGTACTAGCTTTTTGACGATCTTTCATTTGTAATTATTTCATATTGAGTTATAAGAAGTAATAACATATCTGCAACTAATTGTAGGTGAAGGGTTTTGGAATGTGCATGATGACTAGTGATTGAGCTTGCATTTTCAACTAACTTGTGGAAATTAAAGTGATGGAATTTGGCAACATCTTCTTCCTTGCATATGAGATATAATAAGACAAGAATCAATAAGGACAAGGTACAAGATTAGAGAGAATTATTAGTTGTATATATAACTATTAATTAATCTACCTATGTCTATCTGCAATTATACATGACAAAGTCCTATTAGATCCATCTTATCAATAATTTACATTAAGATAATTCAATTCTATCCACAACATGATCCATGTAGGCCATGAAGCATTGAATTTTTTTTTTTTCCATCCTATCTTAAGCCAAAGATATCATTGTATTGAACATATTCTCTCTCTAAGAAAAATTTTGAATATCCATTTAAATACCTCTCATTGGAAAATTATCGAATCGCTTATATCGTGTATATTGCTTTATTGTTTTTTCTCTTCGTCGGGATATTTTCGCATTATTGCCATCGTTTTGAGCAACATTTGAGGTCAATTGTATTTAAGGTCATTAGCAGGTAAAATAGTGATTGGAATCATCTACACACAAAAATGTCTTACCAATATTACATAAAATTCAAATAAATGAAATGGATTTTTGAGGCACAGGATCAGGACCCTCAAATACAGACAATCAGATAATGGTGAATAAACCCTAGCCCTATCATAATGGGATGGTTATGTTTTAGTTCAAGTCTATGTTTTTTTAGGGAGTATGGGCATGCTGATTTTATGCCATCAGTTAAGGGTGTATAGCCACTCTGTCTGGAGCCAACATAGATTGTCGATGTGGGACACACTTATCTCCTCCCCTTGAAATTGTAGTGACTATATATATATATATATATGCAGCATATGTATCTCATCAAAATGATGGCAATGATTGTTGTAGCTCCTCAGCTTCATCTTTAATTTATATATTCATCGAGATCAGAATTTGTGTTATGTCCCATCACGAATCGAATTCTAGTTTAAGATGTTTACGATTCCTTTTATTATTATACAACACTTTGATAGATGAGTGAAAGATCAATTGAGTTAACGAAATTGAATAAACTAGAAGACATGAATCATCTAATCTTCACAAGACCTATTCAAGGCACTATAGTGTTTGTTTGAAGTCAAGAGTATTGAAAACACATGCTTGTCAGTTTTGAGAAAAGTCAGTTCGGGACACATTAGGGTTAGGTGTGTTACTAACCCCATTTTCTTGAGTAACCCATTTTTCATCAGTTAATGATTAGTGTGGATTGTTAGCCAATCAGAAATGAACTGATGTGATACTCTGTATCAGACAAAAGCAAGACAGGTGCATGCTGATCTCAGAATTCAAGATCCCAATATATCCCTTCCAACAAATTAAAAGACCAGTCTTAGATTCAAATCTCATGTATTGAAAACTCCAATGACCCTTCCTCGCCTTTTAATACAAAAAGGAAAAAAATATTCTTTTGAATAATTAATGAAATATAATTTTTTTTATTCACTAAACTCAAATGTGACCGGTGGCTGTCCAATATGAGCTCTAACTTTGGAGACACAAATCGGAAATGTTTGTAGAAGCATTTAACTTGATTACAAAAGGAACAAGAACAATATGTAAACACTCATACATGATAGTATTGTAAGCTTTGGAATCATATGTGCCACTCTAAACCCTAAACTCTAATGCGAAGTTAATTCTCCTGGACACAATCCAAAGCAGGGGCCGAGCTAGGATTTAAGATCTTGTAGGACTATTTTTTTTCGAACGGTAGGTTCATCCCCACGATTGTTTCATTAATTCAAAATATAAAATATATTAGAGGGAAGCAAAAATTAGAATTATGTAAAATTATACAAAATACATAACTAGCTAAATTTTACCTTACGAGGTCCACTAATTTTAAATTTTGTAATTACATTATCATTACTGATACAATCTGCAAAATTCCTTTCAACATAAAGGACTATGAGATCATTAAGAAACTCATCATTCATTTTATTTATAAGTTTATTTTTAATAATGTTCATCGATGAAAATGCTTTTTCTATTGTTGCTGTAGATATTGAAAGAGTTAAAATAAGACAGATCAATCTAAAGAGCATAGGATAAAATGTTGACTTTCCCGATTCAATTAACTGCTGGCACAAATCAGATACAGAAGCCATATTTGTAAATGTTGAATCCTTATGAATCCCTGCTAGAAAGAATCCACACTTCATATTAGAGTAGTCATATCATATGCTGAAAAATCATAAGGATAAAACTTCGAAGCAAGTTAACACACATCTTCTGTTTTGAATGCTTGAAAATCATTACGTGAACGAAATGATGCACTCATAACAAGAAGCTTCATTGAACTATCCGCAAATTTAGTATCAAGCTCTGTCAACCGATAGTTTACAACAACATGAAGTAGGTTGACCCGATAATAGAATTCATTTGTTATGTTCATTTCATTATCTCTAACACTTTTCTTATACAGAACAGACATATCCGGCATAATAAAAGCATGTTCATAATAAAATGCTTCAACCTTCATAATCAAATTGTCTCATCCTTCATTTCTCATAACTTGAAGTTTATCTTTTGTTATTGTAAGATAATCCACATCATTCAAAATGTCTGTTTTTTTTTAAA
Organism: Umbilicus rupestris; assembly: GCA_963678935.1. Lineage (NCBI taxonomy): Eukaryota > Viridiplantae > Streptophyta > Magnoliopsida > Saxifragales > Crassulaceae > Umbilicus > Umbilicus rupestris. Next base: position 11,366,642 of record OY787622.1, read on the forward strand.
AGTTTGAGAAAGAAACTCGATAATCCTTATGACTTCATCAATATCAAACGGTAGACAAAATTAAACTTTTTTTATAGCTTTATCATATCCTTTTGCTTCTCCTTAAACTTTATCTATTTTATTCTTATATAAATCATCAATAGTCGCTCGGGTAGCTACAAACAAATTAATCAAACTTGAAATAGAACGAAGATGTGAACTCCAACTAGTGGCCCCAATTCTTTGTAAAGTGCAAGCCTTATTCATACCGGAACCCGTCACAGGTGTACCAGCTGCCACTAAATCTAGAATTTCCGCTTCTTTGCATAATTTTAACATTGAATGTCTTTTTTGCGGATCGATGAATCAACAAAGTTCATAATCATATTCAAAGTAGAAAAGAATTACGACACATCAGATACTCTTTTAGCTGCAACATTTAAAATGAATTGTAGGCGGTGAGCGAATCAATGAACATAATAAGCATATGAAAACTCCTTTAGAAACAAAGCTACAAACCATTAAATTGACCACACATGTTCCTTACACCGTCATATGGACACCATCATACACTAATTCAAAGAACATTACAATTTTAAAATTATACTCTAAATTATATTTTTAAAAACCATGACTAAAAATGATAATTGGGGGACACAAATTGTACTTTTCCTTTTATTTAACATATATGTGGCAGCCGCACTCATCTTCTAGATTCTTCTACCTTTTTTTTGACACAGATATTCCCCAACATACCCTTGTATTGCCTCAAATTTCATACAAAGGCAAGCTCTACACCATGTCTTCTATCCCTTTATATTTCCATCTTCATGATACAGATGTTTATGTGAACACTAAAAACCAAAACCCACTTTCCTAATCATCCTTTTAAATCTCCTCCACTACCAAAAGACTCACTTCCTCATCACCTAATTGCTTCTTTTGTGTTTTTGGATTCTTGCATAGATAGATCTGCAAAAGCAGATCAATCCAACCCTAGTTAAAGGGCTAGTAGCTCAAACCAGAAGCAAAGAAAATGATTCAAGAGCTGATGTTCGGAGGATCTTCATCTTCATCATCATCATCAACCTTATCTGCATACTCAACTGGTGGTGGCGAGGGGAAAGCTCTTATCAACAATAATGGTGGAATGGTTGCAGAAGCTACAAAAAACCCTAGTGACAGCAGCAATGATGGTAACAAGTGTAACTTGGAGCAGAACTTGAGATGTCCTCGATGCGATTCCTCCAATACAAAGTTCTGCTACTACAACAATTACAACCTAACTCAGCCTCGCCATTTCTGCAAAACATGTAGAAGGTACTGGACCAAAGGTGGTGCTCTCAGGAACGTCCCCATCGGAGGAGGCTGCCGGAAAAACAAAAACTCATTCACTACTGTCCTGCCCACTGCATCAAAATCATTCACTGGTAAACATAAACCCTACTCCTCATCAGCTGATATATTGTTGAAAACTGGGTTAGGTAATCTTGGGTTATTGGATCCTCAAGACTCACCACTGCACCATCCTGTGCTGTGGCCATCACCTCCCCACCCTCATACCTCCCACCTTTTGGCCTTTCTCAGATCAACTCAAAACCTTAACCCTAGCAATCATCATCTCCAGAACTCCTACCAAGCTGCATCTGGGTTTCCTGCAATGAATTTGCTCAATGGTCAAACTCCATTATCAGGACTAGATTATCATTCTAGCAGTTTCTTGAGAAACAACAGCCAAACCCTAGCGCAGCATCAGCAAGTTCATCATCAACATAATGAGCAGCTTGGCAGAGTTGATCAAAACTCTGGAATCCAAGAACTGTACCAAAGGCTGAAGCTGTCTACTAACAGTAACGCAAACTCGTGTAGCAGCGGAGGAAGTCATGGTCATATGTTTTTGGGAAATGGGGTTTCTGCTACGTCTTCTCCAAGCTCTACAAGACCCGGTCCTGAGTCGGCAACGGTGTCTGTGGGCGGAGGAAGTGACTCAGGGCTGTGGAACATCCCTGCGGCGGCCTGGACAAATGATCAACTACCTGCAGCAACTAATGGGCCCGATGGATGTCATTTCTAATTAAATACTTTTCTCTGTTCCTAGCTTCTATTTCTTCTCTCTAGTGTATTGACTTGAGAATAGTTATTGCCAGGTTAGGGAGACCATGTTAAGTTTGTGGTTTTTGCTTATATATGGACTGCTTTTAGCATATATATGGGGGAGTTATAAGTTTAGTCCGATAACAATTCAAGATTCGAATATGAATCATTATAAATTAGTGTCCAAGGCCGTCATAAAAAAACTAGTTAAGCCTAATTCTTCCTTGTGTTCCTCAAGTATGTCCCCTTCTATCATGATTAAAAGACACATTTAAATACTCCCAAAACAACCAACTATCTTGTCTGTGTTTTGCTTTATATCATCATATGATTTGTGGGGGCTATCAAACAGCAAACATTATCTTCTCCTTAATGCCCGAAAATAAAAAGTGAATCCTATGAGGTTAGGTGGTTTTTTTTTGTTTGGAAGAAAACAAATGTGTGTTGGCTGTCAAGTGGCTGTGGAAGCCACAGCCGCCGCCGCCGCCGCCGCCGCCGTGGCTGAGACAGAGAGAGTAGTGGCAAGTGAGATGTTTATACACACTATTATATATTGTGCTGTAGAAGTGCTAAAGGAGAGTAACGAAGAGACGTTAGACATTTTAATTTTATTTACGATGATTATATAGGATGGTCCTTTGCATAATTATGATCCCGGTTTCCAGCATTATGTGATGGTTTAATCGTTCGTTATTGTTTTGACGGTTTATGATGAAGTTGCAATAGTATCATTTATGATGGAGCTACGACGTATGCGCTTTCCGTAATATATACAGCTTAGGACGGTTTATGCGTAGTATTTACGATGATATAACGATGCACTTTGCGACAGGAACTACCATAGTAAATAATATTATGCGCCAATATAATTATCCAATAGAATCGGTCACCATATGTCCACAAGATTTATCTCTTATTCGAGAATGTCTTCTATCTCCGGATTCTCTCTGCACCACATTACATTTTCTCTCAACTTCACATAATGTGTGGAATTTTGGATTCAACAACTAAACATGTGCTATACTTCCAACTTATTATTAACCTATATATATATATGTATATATATATATATTGTGTAGGTTTATTTATTACGTTTGTAACTTATTTGACGAACAAAAGGTATTGCAGATATATCTAACATATTTTTCATGAAAAAGTTGGTTCGAGAACATTTTTAGCTATACAAACAACGTAATCCGGTGGATCGTATAATAATGATATATTTATGAACGATGTCATAAAGTTTTTTGAAGCGATCTCTGCGAAGGGAGAATTATTTGATAAAAATAAGATGTGTTGTCCATGCAGTAAGTGTAAGAATATATTATTTTATGAAGTTGGGGCATCCTCGGGAATCATCTCAAGAACTCAGAGAATGGAGGAGTCCATTGATCACACCCAACTTCGCTATATAGGAACTAAGCTGCTCCCACAACTGCAAGAAATTATTTGCGACGTCAGGTGTTCGGTTTATGCTCTTATGATTCACCCCTCCTTATTCCTCTGCCTCATTATACCCGCTCCTTGCTTCTTTTTATTGTCTTCCTCATCATGCTCTGTCTTTTATGTATGTTAGGCTTAAATTATGCCTCTTATCTTGCGGTTGATCCCACTTCATATGATATCCGGATATGATTGATAAACGAACTTTTTAATTTGATGTGGTCTTTAATTTGTTGCTCACGATTTCTTTTTGATGATGCAAAAAGGGGGAAGTAATACAGGGAATGCACAGTCTGAGGGGAAGTGACATATCCAAATCTATACACATGTTTTTCTGAGCCGGAACTAACCGGTGCTACACCTGATAGGGAATGATCAGCTATGATATACCTAGAAGGAATTAAATAAGACACTGATGACACTAAACACTTCATGATCATATTCTTTTACATTATGCATTTTTCCTATTTATCGCAGGAGTATTGGTTATTAACAAATAGGGAGAATTTGTGGATTCCTAAGATTTTGATGTCACAAAACTTAACTAATAAATTCAATTAGTATGCTGGAAAAAGACTTCAAATTGCATTGAATGTAAGAAGGCAAATAAGGACAGATTCTCTAGTAGAGTATTCGGATAAATCATATAAGATATTTAAAAAAAATCCGAAAGATATTGATGGCAACTTTATGAGAAGTTGTTATCAAATCCAGAATATATTATGGAATATATTCTGGATAACAACGAATATATCTCTTGGATAAATATGGAAACAAATCTAATTTAATTAGACAAATTTTCCTTTTTAAATAGAGGAGATTAATTTTCGGATGATGAATATATTTGATTATGATTGAAAAATCTTAATCAAATAAATTCTTGCCAATCAAGGCAAAATATTCATGATGTCACAAAAAGCTAAAAATAGACAAGATAGAGTGTCGGACCAAGTGAGCAAAAAGAGAGAAAAAAGAATAGCGTGCAAAACAAAGAAAAGCTTCATGTGAACTTCAAAAATTCGGGCGGTCAAGTTCAAGAGTGAGTAGATATGTCGAATGTTGGGTTGAGCCAAAGTATCATAGATAAATTAGATCTTGTACTGCGTGTACTAGTGAGTAACTTAGTCGTTTGTACTTGACAATCATATCCTAAATACAAAAACAGATTATTTCACAAATCTCCAGGGATATTGTGAGGTATGGATTTTACTCAGCTACTAGATTAGTACTGAGGTTTCCAATCACAATCACTGAGTAAGCCGTTTTTCGTTTTCCGTATTTAATATTACGCTGCTGCTATACCTGCCTTTGTTACCTCGAAGGACAGCTAACTAACGATCTAATAATTTGGCTCAACGTCCGGTTCCGAAACTAATTCATGTGATTGAATAATACCCTACAAAAAAAAAAAAAAAAGTGCTCATGATGGAAGGTGGCAAGGAGATGAGCAGATGAACACGCTATTATCTCTATGGAAATGAAGGTCAATGCTTCTATTTTATAGGAAAATAATGACTTTTCTTTCCTTTTGTCCCTGTACTGATATGTCCTATATAACACTCATTTTCTGGAGATAAAATGCTACAAGTGAAGTGCAACAATAAAGATGGTTACAGTCTATATGGTTACTCACCTCTAGGCGGGCTTGGCCTTGCCGCAGACCAAAGCATTTTCTGGGATGTCATACTCTGTATACAGACTGTGCTCATTGTTCCATACTCGAATGTACAGTTCTTGTCCTAGATACCTCCTTGACCAGATTGCTGATCTCAGGTTCCACATACCCTTGTTGTCCAACGAGGCCATGATGGCTGTCCAGGATGCTGGGTAGACCTGGATGAGATAGGAAACAATCAGCCAAGACAGTACATATTTTTTGTTCTGAGCAACTGGAAAAGGTATCTCATTAACAGATTCGGTTTCAGATTAATGCATGCAGAACTCTTCAAACAAAGTGCCTGAATAGTGTGTCTGTTTATAGCGTCAATAAGATTGTAGCGCTTTCTCTTAGATGGAGTCCATTTTCCAGAGCCATATCTGTTGACAGAAAAGAAGCCAAGGACACATTTTACAGCTTAAGATAAAATGAATGTTCGGATAATTATGACCTTATCATTTATAATAGACTGAACACGGAAGTGTATACAGTGCCAAGTGATGAGGCATACCCGACAGTAAAGAAGGAAGAACCGTCAAGATGCCAAGACTGGATTGTTGCCTCATTGTTTTGGAAGATTATCTCCACGAAGTCATGAAGGGCAGCCCCTACAACAGAGGTCCCGAAAACTGCAGGACCAGTACTAGGCCTGTCCTTGAAGGTATTCAAGTCAAAAACACCAGAAATATTGAACCAATCTGCAAGTTTCAGCGGTGTAGTGGGGTTCACGTAAGATATTCTATTGACTGTATATCTACGCTTGCCAGTAATCCAAGCTTCAGAATTAGCCAAGATAAGGGTCCTTGCAACTGGAATGGTCCCATAGCGAAATGACCCTTGAGGGTTTGGCCTAGCTGCATTTGCTTTCAAGTCCATTCTTCAGAACAAGAAGCAGAAAATTTTGTTAGAATGCCAGAGAAAGAAGAGTTGTTTCTAATAGCAATATTGGGGAGACTTAAAATGAATGTGCACCTGATGGTCCTTGCCTGCAGCATTGACCAGTGAAGTTGACCAGATGGAGCAGCAGGCAACGGCATAGAGGCTGCTATTTTAGAGCCAGTATAATGAAGAATTCCAGTACCAGTTTTAGAGGGCTTTAAGAAGCGAGATGAGGCAACAATGGAGTAGTCTTTGGGTGTTCCTTGTAAAGTGACCAGAAACGTAGCAGATTGCCCTACATGAATGTCCATGGAATCATACAATTGTTGTATGGTATGGGTTCCCTCAACTTCAATAAGCTTTAAGAAATGGCCTTGAATCCTAAAATTGAGAGTAGATTCAATGCCCACATTTGAAACCCTGAATTTGTAGGTTTTCCCTGAGATAAAAAAAAGTCTAGTCAGGTGTTTAGACGACGAAATAACTTTAAAACCACTAACAGTAAAATGGTTCTTGAGCGAGCATAATAAGACAAATATTGACCTTTTTCTCCAGCAAAGGTAGAAGATTTAGGAAGCCCATTAATGAGAATAACGCCTGGAGGAGGAAGTGAAAGACCAGAGTTCAGTCTTTTCTGTAATTCCTGTGAAAAACACATGACTTGAGGGTTACAATCAAACTTAACAGGTTCTAGTAATTAGCTCAAAGCATGGACTTCCTTGTTCTAATGCTTGGTAACTTTCACATGGAAAGGTGAGAGGTGTAGCACTAGTAACCTTGTGGCCAAGCTTGTACCAATCTCCAATAAGCAGGGTGAATTCACTCGCAGGAGTAGGATATGGAGTTGATATGACAGACCTCGGTGCAATATTGAAGCCTCCAAAACCTCCCGAAGCTCGATGCATCGAAGTTGAGGGGAAGTATGAGAAGGTTCCGATCTGATCTTTAACTTGAAACTTGTAGGTCCAGTTTGAATTCGGAGCAATGGGGCAATTTGTTCCAAGCACTCCATCTTGCCAACTGGTCTTTCTTTGCTTTATGCCATTCCTAGACATTCAAATATGTAGAAGCTTGAAACATTTTGAATCAGAGTAACCAACTATAATGAGTGAATGAATGATAAATAAGAGAAAGCAATATTTACCATGTGATAAGGAAAGGTTCGTCTAACTTGTTAATAACATTAACAACTACATTGTCATTAGTAGCAGCTTCAATAGTAGGCCCAGGAAACTGTCCATTGATAAGGATGCCCTATAAACCCAAGGAAAACAACTCAGGCCAAATGTTCATCTGAGTCAAAATAAAATACCAACAAGAACAAGAGTGGCGCGGGGCTCTTCCTAGCTTTAGAAGTTGAGTTAATTGAGAAAACATGACAGTAAAAAACAAGCGGAAAAGCAACCGAACCTGTTGGGGAAATCCGAGAGGAGAGATTTTACCATAAGTGATAGTCCATGTATAGTAAATATATGGGTCCTCTGCTTTAATAGTAACACTCAAGCACGCCAATGTTATGCCAATAATGTATGTTAGGAGTATGACATGGCTCCTCATACTGAGTGCTAGTTTTATTTCCCTCTAGATTCTGCTGTAAACAACAAAATTAGCACATTGTTAAAACTATGAGCATATATAATCAAGGAATAGCACACATCTGCAAAGCTCGAGCAAACAGATAAATATATGAATACATGGCTCAAACTGCTACAAGGTCAAAAAAGTAACACATTGAGCTTTCTATACCACTGCTAACATAGGATTTGTCTTTTTAAACTGAACTTATTTACTAAAATACTTAAATTAGTGTCATCAATTTGATCACAAAAGAAAGTAATAACTCTCTCACGAAGCAATAATATATGATTTCACACACTTCTTTAAACAAGTATGCCTTCTCAAACAGGTCTTATAAAACTTCAAAATCAAATTTTATCAGGCAACAGAACGGTTTTCAACTTTATATGGTCAGACGGAATCCAGTAAAACAACATTTCCGACCAACGATCAGCTACGAATAATAGGTTACCTGACTTCCAAACTCCAGGAGGGAGCAGCTCAATATCCCACCCAAGAAAGCCCAACAATGTACAATCACAATGCGGTGACAGATCTTCATCACGAGCCCCTTATATAAGAAAATCCTCATAACTAATGAAAGTGCTACTCATTCCAGGTTAGACTCCCGAGCGTTGACCCAACATAAGTTCTTTTGCGGCGTACTTCAAGCACCAGATCAACCAATCACATCTCTCCTTCTTCACACTCCCTTCCAGTAATTAACAAATAATACTTAAATTAAACCCTATCTTCCCATTCGCTCCAAAATCGAAATTGCACAAACGAATATCCATCGAAAATGCAGCGATCGTAAATTACCTGGATTTGTCGGCGATGTAAGATCAGGAAGATAAATCGCCGGAGTCGAGAACGGATCAAACACCAGCTCCTGACTCAAAATTGAACTCATACGTAACAATTTTTCGGTGGTTTATTGTATTGACTGATCGAATCTGTGAGGAGAGAGATGCTGGGACTTAGGGTTTCGTATCCGCGAAGCGAGGATTTGGGGACCTTCAGTGAAAAGTAGTCACATGGCATGGAAATGTGGAAAGGAATGGCGCGCGCGAGGACGTCGGAAGGATAGTATGATGGATCATGTGTTGGATAGGAGTTACCGATCCTCACGGGATAGATCCTACACGTTACAAACCGTGGAAGTGAAAAGATACTACCAAACGATTTTGGAATTTATTTACCGATATAGTTACAGAGTACAATAGCTGAGGGCATTCGAGTTAAGTCTCAATAATCTATCCTATCTTTACCTTATTACTATGTTCAATCCAACGGTCGAAGTTGACGCTTTCCTCTTATGTTCATGGTCGATAGATAATTTGATAAGCCAATGATTTTTTGACAGTGTTTAAGAATACGGTTAACCAATATATTAACTAATCGATTACGATAAATTGGATCGGATTTTATAATTTTTTCTTCTGCAGTACCTCGACGTGACATGAGTGTGAAAATTGTAGTGAAAGCGAAATTCAACAAAAGACAGAAACAAATCCACTATCAGGCAATACGTGGAGTAACTCCCGATATAGCAGTAAAAGCAAGACATGTAGACAGATCGATTCATCAAGTTCCCATTGAAATTACCGCCGAAGCCTAATACTGCGGAGGAAATTAAGTGAAGTACGCTAGATGCAAAGTAAAGAAATGTAACTATTACTTCCCCACCACGACCTACCTCTAGAGTAGTAGGTGGGGACTTCTTATACCTATGAATTCCATTGGACTTAGAAATGATACATTGGAAGAATCTTTTGGGTCTTCCAATATCAATAGGTTGATTGTTTCGCTCCTGTATCTTCCAAAAGAGAGTTGTATCCTGGATCCGAAAGAGAGTACTTGGGTTCTCCCAATAACTAAAAAGTGTATCATGCCTGAATCTAACTGGGGTTGGCAGTGGTGGAGGAACTGGATCGGAAGAAAGAGGGATTCTAGTTGTAAATATGGTACAAAGAATACCTCATATGTTTATGGACTAAAATTGATCCTGACGAAGTAAGTCAGAACTCTGATGTGAAGTTCCATAACTTTACTTCGTCCGTTGCTTTGTCCCAAATTGCTCTTTGTATTCTTCGTTTTTTTTCTAGATTTCGTTTCTTATTCAATTCACAATCACAGACCAAATGGAAGTACTTCTATTGAAATCCCCGTCTAAATTTATAGCAATAATAAAAATTAGATCTATCCTTAAGTCATATATACCTAACCCATTATCACATATACAAGTCTGCCTTGGATAATGTAAACCTACTATTCCTATCTTAGAGCTAATCAGTTTCTAGAATCCGTCTTCTAAAAAGTTCCAAGAGTTGACTTATAATCATTAGATTAGAGATACCTCAGCCAACACCCACTCTCCTACCAACCCATAAAGCCGATATGCTCATTACTAAACTTGTTGAAAAGATGAAATATAACCAAGGTATATCTTTTTGATCAGAGGTTGAATCGATCATCAGAAGAAGAATTAGGCCAAAAATTAGGATACATTCCGGGAAAATCAAACTTCTGGGCTTTCATAAAAATTCTCGTAGAATCGAGAATGAAGTTTTCATTCTGTACATGCCAGATCATGAATTAGTAACTGCACCCAATCTCCAAAAAAAATAGCAATCTTTCTATTTTCGGAATGGAATATTTACGGAATCCCCAAGAACACCAATTCCATTCGTAATTCTATCAACTACGTCTATCAACACAATGAGAAAATTCAGCTAATCCTTGTATACTTGTAGTTAAAGATGCTTTATAAAAATAATCTATATAACCACGATTATATGACCAGTTATATAGGATATTTATTATTTTTTCTCCTAAAAATAAAAGTTTAATAGGAACCTTTTTTTTAAACGAACTAATTAAATTCAAAATTTTGAAAGATGAATAAACAGGTTGATATAAAAGAAATGTAATAAATATTCCAAAAAAGGCTATACTGACGGAAAAAGTTGCATTTTTTTATAAATTCATACCAATCCACAGATTTAGAAAATTTTTTATGTAAAAGATTTATAGATGAGTTTTACCATTTGGATAATATATCGAAATCCTTTTCTTCTTGAGCGAAAAGAATACCGATGACTCCAATAAAAAAGTAAATAAAACCAATAAAAACAGCGGAAATAACAAAGTACTATCTACTTCATGAGGATAGGATAAAGTTTTTGTACTATCAAAATGAGTAATAGTCATAAAGGGTCGGATTACATTATCATTAATTCGACATGTGTTTGTCGAAAGAAAAAAAGTACCAGCATTATTATTGATTGGTAATAAAGTTGATAAACTCATTTGTTTTTTTTTTTTCATTTTTGTACTTTCTTTACCCCATAAAGATATGGGATAGGCCAAACTACTTATTTTTCCATTATTATTGAATAACAGGTAGTTTTGAATTTAGAGACTTGTTCAAAATATTCAATAATTTCATTTCTACTAATAGGGTCCATTTTTTATTTGGAACTTTATGTGTCTTCCTATTATTTTCTGGTGCAGTTGCTAAATCTACTCAATTTCCCCTTCATATAGGGTTACCCGATGCTATGGAGGGTCCTACTCCTATTTCAGCTCTTATCCATGCTGCTACTATGGTGGCAGCGAAAATTTTCTTGTAGCTCGGCTTTTTTCCCTTTTCATAGTTATACCTTACATAACGAATTTTATATCATTGTTAAGTATAATAACAGTACTATTAGGAGCTACTTTTGTTGGAAAATTTGGTGAAGAAGTGTGAAGAAAATGTGGTGTGACCATATTTATATGAGAAAAGTATTTAATTAGATTTAAAGTCCTACAAATGAAAGGACAAAATCAATTACTTACATGTCCAAATTGAAGCCAAAATGAATGAAATGAAATGCTCAAAGTTATGGAGAGCATTTACAAAGGTCAAGTGAAAAGCCTTAGAAGACATAGAGGCTTATCTTAATTATGACATTGTCATAATTTTTGTGGGCTATTTGTTTTCCATTAGCATGGAAAACATGAAGAGGTAGCATAATAATGACTATGCACTTATGAGAGACCTTTTCATCTTTTCAAGAGCATTGAAAATTTGATTTTAATCTTGTGAAATGAAGGGACTTGGAACATTCATTTTGGTGCCTTTAAGAGGACCTTTGGCATTCACAATGTCATTATGATGGGTTGCCCATCCTCCCCTATAAAAGGAGGTGCAAATGAGGCTTGGAAATCATCAACTCACACAACAACATCTCTCATTTCCAACATCTCCTCCCTTGATAGCCGGCTGCTTTTTCCTTGGAGTTCTTCATACTCTTTTGAGTTTTTCTTTGGTGATAGTGGCTTGCACAAGTTTGGTTCGCCGGAGTGTTACCTTGTAGTGCAAAGAGGTACACACTCACAAGTTGTTGTATCCTGGGAAGCTCTTGCCAGTTTCTTGCACCCGGTGGGACGGCAATAAAAACTTTAAGGAAATCGTCTAACGAGCCTCAACTATTCTGGTTTGCGTGTATCTTTATTCCGTTCTACTCATCTTCAATTTAATTTGCTTTATATTGAGTTGATTATATTGAATCAAATTGAGCTGATTAAATTGAATTAAGGTACTAAATCGATTAGATAATTGATAGAGTTACTTCGTTTATGTTATATTAAATTGATGTAACACTTGATTTAATATAATAATAATGATGCATGTCTTTCATTATTAAACCACTTCATTAAATATAATATACTCACAAAGCTTTATCTACATGTTCCATCATTGAGATAATTGAAATTTCATTCAATTTAATCCAACAACTTTAGCTCTTGCTCAAAACGATATTAAAAGAAGTTTAACCTATTCTACAATGTCTCAATTGGAGTATATGATGTTAGCTTTAGATATGGGGTCTTATCAAACGGCTTTGTTTCATTTGATTACTCATGCTTATTCGAAAGCATTATTGTTTTTAGGATCTGGATCAATTATTCATTCAATGGAGCCTATTGTTGGATATTCTCCAAATAAAAGTCAAAATATGGTTCTTATGGGTGGTTTAATAAAATATATGCTAATTACAAAAATAGCTTTTTTTTAGGTACACTTTCGCTATGTGGTATTCCACCTTTTGCTTGTTTTTGGTCCAAAGATGAAATTCTTACTGATAGCTGGTTTTATTCACAGATTGTTGGACTACTATCTTGCTCCACGGCAGGATTAACTGCATTTTATATGTTTCGAATCTATTTATTAACTTTTGAGGGAAATTTAAACATTAACTTTCGTAGTCAGGATCATCACTCTTGGATGCATTATTGAAATAACTCGAATTCCTATAACTATAAAAAAAAATTATCTATGTCACTCAGTATTGAAGGATCGTTGTCAATTTCCAAAATCGAATTTTCAATATCAAAATATATAGAATAATGGCCCCCATTAGTATCTCGAACTAAAAAAGTGTCATTAGAAATTAAATTGATAATGTCCCTGACGCCAAAAAAAAGCATCATCATTACTGTACTTAGAACTATCACTCCAAAGAGGAATTTTTTGATCTGTATCAGTTAGAACTTTCTTTTCAGTTCCACCATTATTTTCATAGGCCCAAGATTGTCCATTGATTTACTTAGCCTACACTTATATTTTAATTCCTCGTTAGATAACAGCAAATTGAACCGCCGTTTTTCCATAGAGCTTTCTTGCCCCCTTTTTATACAAAAATACAATAGATGAATAGTCATTCGATGAAAAATCATTTGAATATTTTATTTACTATCAGATCACTAGGATTATTAACTAATACCAATAAAGAGTGAGTATTGAAATAAATTGGTTTCTTTTGGAGGATCCGGGACCATAGATCGAACCTATCCAATTTTTACAGTGCGATGGTTTGCTATTCACGGACAAGCTATACCTACCGTTTCTTTGTTGGGTTCAATATCAGCAATGCAGTTCATTCAACGATAAATCTAATCCAAATTATAGAGCTACGACACAATCAAATCCAAATGAACAAAATGTTGAATTGAATCGTACCAGTCTTTATTGGGGTTATTACTCATTTTTGTACTTGCTGTTTTATTTTCCAATTATTTCTTCAATTAGGAGAACGGAAGAGAATACTAACTATATATACTTCTCTTATACCATTGGGAAGGATCTCATTTCATAATTATCCATGACTGTTTATGTCTCGAGCATGACCATTTAATAAAATGGGGAGGGAAGTGGGGTAAATGGCCGATACTACTGGAAGGATTCCTCTTTATATAATAGGTTCGGTAACTGGTATTCCTGTGCTTGTTCTTGTGCCTATTCTTTGTCGGGATACTCCTTTTATGTATTCTAACTTGTGTGAATTCACATTTGACGACTTTCCTGAAATTATTATATTGAACTCCTCAACCATGCAGGTACATTTCCGCGCTGGTTGTCGAATTGTTGCTTACAGACATAGTAAAATTAGTCCATATCAATAATATATTCTAAATAATATATAGTAAATATTAACCAATATTCTCCAACCCAAATCTTTTACATATGCGAATATGCAATCTGGATTTGTTTGCATGCTATTATATATTTCATTTTTATTGTACTCGAGAGGGATCAATCCCTGATATTATCTTACAAAATCAGTCGACTGTTAATCAACTTCAAAACAAAATGAACACAACAATGTGAATGGAACTTCAAGCTGATCAGATAGTTCATGGCCGGCAACGTCATCGTGGTTTTCGTCTTCGGTAAGCAGTTGGCCATTAAGACGACTTTGTGCTTTAATTCGGGAAATTTTTTAGACTTGCCCTACTTACCCATAATTATTTTTGCTTTGCCCTACTATTTGAAAACCTTTTTGTTTTGCCCTGTTTTTTACCGGGCCGGTCTTATAAAGACCGGTCGATTACATTTTCTCAACCGACCGGTCTTTATAAGACCGGCCGGTTACATTTTCTCAACCGACCGGTCTTTATAAGATCGGCCGGTTACATTTTCCCAACCGACCGATCTAAATAAAACCGGTCGGTTGAGAAAAAGGAACCGACCGGTCTTTATAAGACCGGCCGGTTTTGAAATTAAGATTTAGTTTCGTTTTTTATACCGGCCGGTCTTTCTTGCAACCGGCCGGTCTGATTATTAAGCGGCCGGTCTTATTAAGACCGGCCGCTTGTTGATAAGAAACACACGGCCATTCTTCTCCTCCTCCTCTCCTTTCCCTCTTCCTTCTTTCTACACTGCTTCCTCCCTGCCGACATCCTCTCTGCCGACATCCCTCTTCCTTCTTGAAGCTGCAACTGCTGTGTAAGGCTGCAGGTAAAAATTGTTCGAAAGTAGTGTATGTATTGTATGTTTGTTCTCCATATGTGATGTAGTGTATGTGTAGTGTATGTTTGTTCGAAAGTAGTGCCTGATGCACTGGATCTGAAAGTGTGTGAGTATATTATCGATGATGTGAAGATAATGCACATTAAATTGTTGATTTGTTAATTTTTACGTTGATGTTATTTGGAAAAGTGAAAATTATTTACCTAATTTTTCAGGAAAGGTAACATATAAGGATAATATGGATTCAGATCCAATGGTTATGTCCAGCTATGCGACACTTGAAATGCCAGTGATAGACGAGTATGACCGAGATGAAATGGAGCACCTTGAAGAATTAGACTCAGAGGGGGTTTTTCCGGTTCCCGAACCGCAACGTGTATGGGATATTCCTGCATTCAGTGATATATCAGCCTGGGACGATCATAATCCTATTGATGAATATTTGGGTTGTAACTATGGAGGTACGCCGACACTTGGTGTCGGAGCAACATTTAGTTGCAAAGCTGAAGCAATTTACACCGTCCAGAAGTTTTCTATACTGAATCGTGTCGAATATTTGACAAAGGAATCAGAACCACGGTTCTTGGTACTTCATTGTCGAGAAGGTGAGAACAATTGTCCTTGGCGGATAAGGATTGCAATGAGAAAAAATTGTACCTACTGGGAGGTTCGTAAATACAGAGGGGATCATACTTGTGTTCACGATCAAATGACAAGCTCAAATGTGCACCTAACCCGACATTTTATAGCAATTGATATTGGCGATGTCATTAGTGAAAGGTTGAGATTATCTCCTGGGGAAATTAGAGCAAGAATATTCAAAGATTATGGATATGAAATTAAGTATTTGCAGGCTTGGCAGGCAAGGCAACAAGCTCTCAAAAATCTATTCGGCGAATGGGATGAATCATTTGGAAGATTGCCCGGATTCATGGATGCATTGCAAGACACAAATCCTGGCACGGTGGTTAAATGGGTTCGATATGTGGATGAGCAGAGTGGTCAGATGGTCGTACATCGTGTATTTTGGGCTTTTGGTCCAACAATTGAAGGTTTTCGACATTGTCGTCCTGTGTTATGCGTTGATGGTACTCATCTTTACGGGAAGTATAATGGTAAATTACTTGTCGCCGTAAGCCTTGACGCGAACAACCATATTTTCCCACTTGCCTTCGCTTTGGTTGAGAGCGAAAATAATTCCAGTTGGAAATGGTTTATGCAGTGTATACGTGACGGCGTTACTGACCGGGATGGGTTGTGCGTCATTTCTGATAGACACAAAGGCATCATTGCGGCGATGCATGATCCAGATTGGTCACCTCCTCGGGCTCATCATAGGGTATGTATCAGACATCTTCAAAGTAACTTCAACATCAAAGTGAAGGACCGCAGTTTGAAGAAGAAACTCGGTCACATTGCTCATCAGCGGCAGAAGATAAAGTTTGACAAAGAGTACGATGAACTGCGTGTCTTGCTGCGTGATAGACCAATGGTTTGGGAGTGGTTGGATGGCATTCCGTTTTCAAAGTGGTCATTAGCTTATGATGAGGGTGGCAGTAGATGGGGATCGATGACAACCAATGTTAGTGAATGTTTTAACAACATTCTGAAGGGTTGTCGTGATCTTCTGATATGTGCTCTTGTCCAGTTTACTTACATGCAGTGTAACACATACTTCTGCAAGCGGCGAGATGAGTATCAGAGTGTGACCGGAAGTTTCTTGCCTAAAATAGAGCTGAAGTTACGGGAGATTATGGATAAAGCACAGTACCACCGAGTACAGGTGTTTGACAGAACTAGAGGTGTATTCCAAGTGACAACATTCCGTAAACATCACATATATGCGGTTACACTGGAAGAGGGTACTTGCACTTGTGGAAAATGGGATGCATTCCATTATCCATGTTCTTACGTCATGGCCGTGTGTAAAAGTCAGAATATGTCATACCATGGATTCGTCAATCACCACTATACGATAGATGCGTATAATGCGACCTGGGCCTCCACTTTTTATGTTATTCCAGACGAACGACATTGGCCTCAAATCGATAGGATAACACACGTCTCAGCCCTCGCCTTCAGACGAGACAAAGTTGGACGCCAACCATCGAGGCGAAGACATAATGAGATGGACCAAGGGGAATCCAGCAGCCAAGGCCAGCCACGTGGGCATAAATGCGGTATTTGTCATGCAACAGGGCATAACAGAAGATCTTGTCCATCCAGACAAGTTTGATATAAGAAGGAAGTATAATATGTATTTGCAACTAATTGACAACTAATCAATGCTACTAATGTAAGTCTAATACATGCATGAACTACATTTGGTTGATAGAAGTAAGGCAATGCATATATGAATTGTGAAAAAGTATGCTAAAATGTTTGAAAACTTGTAATATGTCCGTCATAAAGAGTGATAATGCAATTCAGAATGTAAGTCGTACAAGATCGTGATCATTTGAATTTACTGTAAGTAAGACGCACTGGAGCCTTCCTATTCCTATGCGGCAATTCATACCGCAGTTGTGATGGACCTGCTTGACTGGAAGAATCTGCCTGCTGCGAGTGAAGAGGTGTAAAATCATTATCGTCATCCTCATCATCATCATCATCATGTGCCTCGACAGGAGCTGCGGAACGGCCAAATATATCAACATTTGCACTATTCTATATCAACATTAAAGGAACTCATCATCAATATGACAATGTACCACACCAAAATATGACAAAGTAGCACACCAAAATATATCAAGTCGTTAATCTATACCTTCGTAGTTAAATTGAATGGTATCGGGATCTATGCCGATCACATCCTGCTCCCCTAACCGTATAAGCTCCTCATACGCGGAGTGGAATATGCGGTGAGAACTCATCCTCAGGTCAGGGTGACACATAGGGTGCACAAACATTTCTGCAGCTGTCCTGGCATGGAGGACCAATGTCCGGACCTATTTGAGACCATGATTAGATCACTCACATAATGTGTTATGAAATATGTACATTAATCAGAATTTAACTTACATTGCTGGTACGCTCTGGCGCATTAGGCAGGTATGGTTGTGAATCGTCGAACCTAGGCTGGACGAAGCGGCGAGTAGTGCTTGAGTACCAAGTCTGATAATCATGTACAGGTACCTCAGCCACGTCCGTAGGTTCTTGCACGACGTGCTCCGACCTTGCAAGCCACGTGTCAATGTATTCTCTCATTTCATTTGCCCAGTCCTTTCTTTTCGCCCTTGTTACCAGATGCTTTGGATCCGATCCCGCACGCGGTGGTGGAGGAATGCCTTGCTTCAACCCAAATTGACGCATAATCCGGGAGGGATGATGCCACTCTACTATGTTAAAACAGACAAGTGGTACCTCCGCCCTCCAACTCAGTCTCCCTGCAATACAATTTGGGTTCAGTAATGGGAGTATCTCATCATCATATGGAGTCCAACAAAAATCGCCATCTGTCATTCGGTCCAATTGGTCCCGATAGAAAATCAGGGCGCCACGTGGTGTCTCCACATACGACTTCGGGCCATACCATTTCCTGCACGTCAAACAGAAGTTACAGTTTATACAATATGATACGTGGTTCAACAAATATGTACAGAATGACTTTCACTTACGTGTAGCACCACGCTCCACCCATATACGGATCCATGTCCGCATTAATCGGTTCTAAGGTCCGACTAAATCCTTGAGGACGCCCTACGGGGATTCTCTCCCAGCTCCACATCTGCAACAAAATGCAACAGCCCCCCATCTGTCTGTGCCCGTCGCGTGCTGCGCTGCACATCTGCCTGTAAAGATACGCAAGAACTGCGCTCCCCCAACTATACGAGCCGACTGCGTCGAGGTCGGCAAGAAAGGGAAGGTAGTGGAGAGAAATCCTATCCCCTGATAGATCGGGCATCAGGGATGACCCTATCATACATAATATGTACGCTCTCGCATGCATCTTCACAACTTCCTCTGATGCATCAACCGGTAGCTCGCTCATATTTTCTACAAACCATCTCCTCTTTGCCAATGAAGGCTGCCTCGGACACTCCGGGTATGCGCCTAGTAAACTTATGCTTAATTCCCTCCAATCCTTATCTACATTACCCGTGGTTACATTGCCTTCAATAGGCAGGCCAGTAAGGAGTCCCACATCCTCCAGGCTAACAGTAGCCTCTCCGGTTTTGAGGTGAAATGTGTGGGTCTCCTGCCTCCAACGCTCAACTAACGCAGTCAGCAAAGCCCAGTCGGCCTCCATATTTTGGACTTGGGTCCAAGGTAGAAATCCAGCTCTAACTATGTACGGTAGAATACGCTGGTCCATCTCCCACATTCTACGATGTACTATCTTTAAAACTTTCCCAACCTGCAGTGATTTCAAACAAGTACAAATCATTACAAATCACAAACTTTAACTATTGAATAAATTCATTTTCTGAACAATGAATACTAACCTGATTGTTCCAAACTCCCTCCGATCGATGTGTACGTTGTTGTGTAAGGACCGAATGGTTTATTGGTCCAGGCTGATCAATATCATCAATATCCATCTATACGGTATGTATAACTAACAATTGCAAAATATCCTCATTAATCTTCAAATAAGTACAATGTCACAGTCAAATCAAAACAAAACATAAATTACACATAAACTGTGAATCCAAACTAACCTAAAATTTATAACAATTCAACATTTCTAAAACGAACAATACAACATATATAAGAGTATTTCCCATAATCCTAATATCAAACGGACAATAAAACTAGCCTAACACAACAATTCTAATCATATAGAATTAATCATCTACAATTCTAAAACAACATATAGAATTAATCTCAAACGGACAATAAAACTATAATTAATCATAGAAAAACAACAATTCTAATCATATAGAATTAATCATATAAAACAACAATTCTAAAACAACAATTTAATTCTAAATGAATTCTAACAAAGTACAACAAATACAACAAAATGCAAACTCATAATCAATCCAAATTAATCAAATACAAATCTGACCAACCCTAAATTTATCAAAAACATATATACCCTTAACCCTAATCTACACATAATACCCTAATCTACACATAATACCCTTAACCCTAATCTACACATAATACTCTAAATCTGACCAACCTAAATTAATCAAATACGTAAATTAATCAAAAACATATATCGTAAATTAATCAAATACAAATCAAAATCAAAACCTAAAACTGCATATATACCCTTAACCCTAATCAAAACTGCAACAGATAATATACCCTTAACCCTAAAACTGCATACAAATCAAAACTGCATATATACCCTTAACCCTAATCTACACATAATCCTAACAAACAGTAAATTAATCAATACATATACTAACATAATCCTAACATAACACTAAACTAATATCAATCTGCAACAGATTGGGAATGCCTTGCTTCAACCAAAAATCCCTAAAACCCTAAACAACAAATCGGATATCCTAAAATTCAAACCCTAAATTTAAAAATCACCCCAGTTACCTCCAAATTGGACGATTCGGCTGATGAACACCAGGGAAGCAACAACACGGACGTTCTAGCCGTTCGCCCGACCAGGTTTGTTGCAGGGGAGGAGGAAATTTCGGGGAGGAGGGAGGAGGAGAAGAGAAGAGAAAGAAGACCGGCCGCTTAAAAAATCAAACCGGCCGGTCTTAAGAAACCCGGCCGGTCTTAAAAATCCTATGGTCCGAATCTAATCGAACTTCCTATAATATTAACCGGCCGGTTTTATAAAAAGCGGTCGGTTCTATTTTCTAACCAGCCGCTTTTTATAAAACCGGCCGGTTGAGAAAATGTAACCGGCCGGTCTTTATAAGATCGGCCGGTTGAGAAAATGTAACCGACCGGTCTTTATAAGACCGGCCCGGTAAAAAACAGGGCAAAACAAAAAGGTTTTCAAATAGTAAGGCAAAGCAAAAACAATTATGGATAAGTAGGGCAAGTCTAAAAAATTTTCTTTAATTCGCGCCAAGTTGTAGTTTATGGAAATTTTCACGTTGGTGCTTCAAGTATTAAAATATTCAAGTTTGGCCTCTCATTTTATTAGATTACATACGTTGTATATTTGAATAAACTGGCTAGTTTAATTTACTTAATAATATAAATATAATAAAACTACAATATTTATACTAATTTTTAATATAATAAAAAAATTACAAATTCAGAAACGAGTTGACTAAAAGTGGCTTGCAGCTTAAGCAATAAGATGATTGCAGGGTTTACAGATGACGACGATGCAGTCGAAGACGAAACAGCTCGGAAGCATCTCGCGCACATCTGTCAAATCAAACTGGCGTCATTATCGAATGACCGCATTCAACAACGAAATTCAGCGGCGTGCTTCCTCGTGTTTCGTTAAACCGACCGACGAGCCTTGAGTTGGGATTTTAATGATACATGTTCCGACTGGCTGGCGCCCGATCAGATGCGGATTTACAGATTAACGATTTTCGAAGGCAAAAGTCTCGAACATCGGAAGCTTCGACAAGGTTAGGGGAACTGATTTGGCTGGGTGATTTTGGACTAGAAAGTCCGTCTGCCATGTTTGATTTTCTCTCTTGCTTGTCGTGGATTTCCTTTTTGTTAATTTTGCACTTGATTAGCAGCAAATGTTAATTTTGCACTTGATTAGCAGCAAAATCGCCAGATTCTTTAGAGCATTTTCCAGATTCCTGATCAGTTATGAGTATTTAAGGTTGAATGTGGAGTGATAGAAGAGGGCTTTTGGTGACTTTTTACTTTTGTTTATGGTGAGGAGATAATTGAAGGTATAATTTTAAGTTCGAAGGATATATTGTGCAAATACTTAAAAAATTATGTTATTATTTGAGAGACGGTAATTCAAGTACGTTCAATTTAAAGTAAATAATTTAATTGACTGATATGTGTATTAACAATCGTGATTAATTTGTTTTCGCTGTCATAGTTTGTTCTAACAAATGATATTCGATTTTTCCAACACTAAATTCATATCTCTTATTGTTATTCAGGTATATATGGAGAGAGTATATGTTTTCTCACTGAAGGGACAATAGTGGACAATTTGGTAAACACGAGTGGCTGAAATGCATGAAAGACGGACATTTCTTGACTCGGAGAAAGTCGTACTCAACTGTCTAAGAACGAGCCTTGACGACTGGGATTTAATTATGAAAGAGAGCTTTAGTGCGTTTTCTGAAGACATGAGGATCCCTGCCGCTGCACTTGTTGAGATTTCAGTGGAGCTGTACAAGCAAGATGATCATGGCATACATGCTCTTGGAAACCTTTTTCAGCTCGACATGCCGAACCTGGTTAGTATTTTAGTCACAAGGTAATTGCCAAACTATCTGCATTGCCAGAAGAGCTAGCCAACCTCTCTAAGTTTTAGAAGCATTGAGGCTTCTTCAGCTCTCGCAGAACTGCCCAATTCAATCAGGCATCTCCAGAAGCTGAAATTACTCGAAATATCAGACTGCTGTAACTTGGATCATCTACCTAAAGACATGGGTCACTTAACATGCCTGAACACACTCCTCATCAGTGGATGCTCAGACTTCTCGGACCTGCCAAAGTCTGCCATGGCTCTGAGGGCGCCGCTTATTTCTGGAAACATTTGGAGAAGGATCTGAGGAATCTGACCCTGAAAGACATTAATTTGAATCGGCTTAATTTTTTTTTTCTATTCTACCACAACCCCACCAGTGCCATGTTCATTCTCCATGAGGAATCCAGTCATAGTCGGTGAAATGTTTGAAGTCTCTTTGTCATTAGACTGCATCATGATGAACAAATACTAAACTAATTCATTTCTCAAGCAGAATCGAACTACGGATCCCGTTTTCTAGACATGTTTTTCTACATTGGCTAAAAAATTTCTAGACATGTTTCACTCTATATTTATATTCGGGAAAATAGGTAAACAAAATCAAATTTAGTTATCGAAATTTGGATGATTCTTTCTTCAAATGTGTTTATTTTTTTGATGAACGCATTCAATGATTCATTGCGATTACTTTCGAGCATATGTCACGTAAGTAATTTTTCGAGACAAAGGAAGAGAGTTCAAGTCGAAATTAAACTTACTCAAAATCCTTGTAACTAAAATATTTCCTAGCTCATTTGTTTATAAACCAAAAGCTATTTCCCTTCTTTATCATTTAAAAATTTAGGATTTAATTTGAGTTAAATTATTTAAACTTTAGTAAATTTAATTTATATAATTTATTTTCATAATGTTTAGATGTTAAAGTTGAGTAGTCAGTTAAGTTTTTTATTCGAGGATTGTTGCGAGTACGAAGCCGAAGACTTCACGAAGAAGCTTCATGGAAGCTGCGAAGCTCAGCTCAACTCTCTGACTTCCCGCACTCAATTCGAGCTCCGCGTCCATAAATGGTCGGCTGCACTCGCCGAATTCAACTTTCCTTACTAAGGTCACTTAAGCTTGAAAGTCATCCTTTGCTGCGGTTGCTGCAATTATCTCCGTGTCGTCAGATTTCAAGCTTTTGAAGAGAAACCAACTGCTGGGAAGAAAGTGTACAGAGAAGAAAGCGGTGAGGTGAGGGTTCTGTTTTTGTGCTGGACGTGAGATTCGTAAAGCTGATTGTGTGAACATGTTGGTTGTTTATTCGATTGATTGACTGATATGTTTACTTCATTTGTAATTTGATTGTTGGATTTGAGAGGTTTCTGGATTTTCTGTAGGTGTGTTTGTTGTGGCTGATTGGATGTTTTGATTTTGTACAGTTGATATTGAGATTCAGTTGTTGAAGATCGTTAACGATGGCAGCCGCGTTAATTGGAGGGGCTGCTCTTGGAGCAGTGGCCGGAGAACTACTGAAAGCTATCATTGTCTTCAAAAAGACAGCAGGTGCTTTCAAATCACGTTTGGAACATCTTGAATCAAATCTCAAATCCTTAGAACCAAGATGTGTGGAGATAGAAGAGTTATATAAGGAACTTGGTCGGTATCATGAGATCGAGGACTTTGCTAGATTATTGAACAAAGGCAAGGGTCTTGTTGAAAAGTGTTCGAAAGTGCATCGTTTGAACATCTACAAGAAAGCAAAGCTCTCCAAAGATCTCCAGAAATTGGACAGTTCAATTCTCCACTTTTGCAGTGTGGATCTACAGTTTCAGATGAACACAACTGTTTTGAAAACCTCAATTGCCACGGCTCAATTAAGTAAAAAGTTTGACACATTTTTAAGCATTGGAAGGAGTACTGTGAATGAAAATAGGATTGGGTTTGGCTTTTCTTATACCCCAAGAAAACCTCCGCCCTTCACGGTCGGATTTGAAGTGCCTCTAAGAGAATTGAAGATTAAATTGATAAATGATACAGAGGTACTGCTTCTTTTATGTGGTCCTGGTGGATGCGGGAAGACCACTCTAGCGAAAACATTATGCCATGACCCAGAAATTGAAGGTAAATGGTTATTTTTTCCACCTATCTATTTTATCAGTAAATATGCAATTGCTTTAGAAACATGATTCATAACTTTATCAAGTACTTGTTTTGATTCATCCTTTCCTACATATTGAAGTTTGTGATCTGGAAACTGAAGAATGATTTTTGGGTTAAACCTTGTAATCTTAGACATTAGTATATAAAGGACTTTTAGCTTAATAGTTAAATTCCTGTTTGTATTCAGGTATATTTGGCAAGAACATTTTCTTTCTCACCCTATCAAAAGTACCCAATGAATCAGCACTTGATTACTTGAAGATGATGTATATGGACATTGCTTCACCGAAACTGGTAGTGCTGGATGATGTGTGGTCAGGGTCGGAACATCTCATTGATAGATTCTCTGAAGTAACAGACTTGAAGATTTTGGTAACATCTAGATTTGAACTTCGGAGATTTCGGTCTCTATATAAGTTGAAATTATTGAATGATGAAGATGCCAAGGATCTTTTTTGTAACTCAGCATTCCATCCGAATGATCCTATGCCTGATGCGGATCTTCTGGATAAGGTTTGTAGGGTGATTTTTGTTCTTCCTGAGAATGGTCTAACATATAATGTGTCTTTTTGATGCACTGAGTATATCCTCACACAATCATATTACACCGTTCAAGATCTTTTGGACTAATTAGAGTAAGTGAGAAAAACCACCTTTTGTTTGTCTTTGGATAGATAATCATGTTCAGAGTAGCAGTATTTCTTTATAGTTCAATTTTCTTCAACCTTAACCCTGATTCCCCGTGTCACTTTTTCAGATTAATAAGAATTGAAAAATATCTAGATGCAGCTGATTATCTTTATTTGTGTGTTTAAATGAACTGCAGATTATTAGAAGCTGTTACGGGTTTCCAATAGCACTGACAGTAGTTGGAAAATCATTAAACGGGCAGCCATGGGTTGTGTGGCAGAAAAGGGTAATTGAAATATCCAGAGGTCAAACCATATTTGACACTGAGGAAGTCATACTCAAGCTGCTAAGACAGAGCGTTGATGACCTGGAAGTTTTTCCAAGGGAGTGCTTTTTAAATCTCGCATCATTTCCTGAGGATGTGAATATTCCTGTTGCGACGCTCACTGATATGTCTGTTGAATTGTACAAGCAATGTCCTCCTGTTGAAATACCAATGGAACTTTATATGCAAGATGATGCTCATGTGCCAACGGACCTGAGTATGGAAGATGATGAAAGCATATATGCCCTTGAAAATATTTGTCAGCTCTCTGATCGGAATCTGGTCAATACAATTGTCACAAGGTATGTGTATTCAATAGAAAATGTTTTCATAGGTATAGTAAAGTATGGCAATTTTGGCAAGCCTCTCCAGTTGAATATATAATAATTGTGCATTTACTAGGGAAGACCCAGGTGAAGCTGGCAGCTTTTGTTTTGAACGGTTTGTTACACAACATGATCTTCTCAGACAACTAGCTATCCATGAGAGCAACCAGGGCAGAGTTGAAGATAGAGCTAGACTAATAATTGAAATAAATAAAGATGTCATTCCTAATGAGTTCTGGAGAATAATAAGTCAACCCTGCAGTGCTCGCCTCGTATCTATCTCAACTGGTAGCTTTGAATTATTCTTCCCAGTGTCTATGAAGTCTACGAATCCAACAGTATTAGCCATGAAATTAACTTTGTATGTGATCTTAATTGCAGATGAGAAATTTACCTCAAAGTGGAGTGACTTTCAACTTCCAAACGCTGAGGTATTAATACTTAATATAAGGACGAAGTCATACACATTACCGAACTTCATGAAGAGGATGAATAAACTGAAGGTGTTGATCATCACAAATTATGGTTTCTATCCATCTGAGATAGACAATCTTCAAATGATTGGATCCCTGTCCAGTTTGCGGAGGGTTCGGTTTGAGCGAATATCTTTCCGTTGTCTAGATGTCAACGACGTGCATCTGAATAACTTGACCAAGCTGTCGTTTGTCATGTGTGACATTGGTCAGGCTTTAAGGAATTGCAGCGTGCATCTCTCTGAAAGGCTGCCGTCTCTCAAGGAACTGGATATAAGTTGCTGCAATGACTTGATGGAATTGCCTTCTGGACTTTGTGATATCTTGTCCCTTCAAAAGCTCAGTGTCACAAACTGCCATAAGCTGTCTAATTTGCCCGACAGATTTGGTGGCCTCGTGAATTTAGAGGTCTTAAGACTCCATAACTGTATAGAGCTGTTGGAACTTCCCGACTCAATTTGCCACCTCCAGAAGTTGCAATTACTTGACATATCCGACTGTCATAGCTTGGAACAGTTACCTGAACAATTTGGCCTGCTATCAAATCTGAAGACTCTCATCATGAGCCAGTGCTCAAATTTATCAGACTTGCCGTTCTCAGTGATGGATCTTGAGAATTTGAAATGGGTGCATTGTGATGGGGAGATAGCAAATTTATGGAAGCTTTTCCAGAGTCCTCTCAGGAATCTGAACTTGAACATACAAAAGGAAGATCTCAACTTAAACTGGCTTCACAGGTAGTTTCATTTCTACCGAAACTCTCCGCCCATTTTTCCAGCAACCATCCTTGCCCGATAGATCACTTTTCTCGTTGGCTTCCATTGCTGTTATTGTATAGGATTATTCCTCAAATTTAGAACCATGTTAAACTATTATAGGAGTAGTGACTTTGTTCGCATTCTTTTGTATATCTATTTATCATGTCAAAATTACATCGTTTTAAATATAAAATTATATAAGCACTTTTAATCCGATTTTTCACTATTGTTTTTGAAGGATATAAGCATTCTTTTGTATATCTATTTATCATGTCAAAATTACATCGTTTTAAATATAAAATTATATAAGCACTTTTAATCCGATTTTTCACTATTGTTTTTGAAGGATATAAGATTAACATGTAAAATACAAGCAAAGAGTTGCACAAGGGCAGCAAGGAACATATTTACAAGCTGTTGCTGTCCATAATAAGGTTCAGTATTAAGGTTGTCAGAGAACCTCCTGGCGAGACATGGCAGGTTTTCTTTCATCTTTAAAAGGACACGTGTATATAAACCTTACCTGTTTACAGCATTGCCAAGACGATTTCACCACTGCTATCCACATCCAGGTCGGAATCAGTGTCTAAATCGTCATCCATGAAATCGTCCATGTCCGTCCCAAACTGATTGAACCCATTTAATCCAACAGCAGGAATGGTGGCTTCGGAAATTATTTGCATAATTTTGTCCAGACTCTGCATTGGTTGCTCAGCCTCATCAAACTGGTTGCTACTCATATTTTCGTCCATGAGATTCGTCAGAAACCAGTTCAGGTTCTTGATTTCTGGGATTGTGATTCTCTGACGCAAAAAGAAAAAACTCTTATTAAGAAGAGCACTGTGCAAGATTTGCTACTGAAGAATTGGTTTCTTGTAACAGTCGAGTTTCTTACAGCTGATGGGTCGGCAATGAAAATTCTTGAGATCAGCTGACGACACTCGTCTGAAATTTGGATAGACTCTGGAACTGAATAATGGACATTGAGAATTCTCTGTAATAAAAATCAGAGAGCCCCCCGTCAATTCAGAAAACAAGAAATATCTGTGCTGCAAGGAAAAGATCGCATACTTGAATAGTCTTTCGTACATCCTTCGGCTCATCAGGGTCCTCGAAAGGGTATGCACCCACCAGCATGACGTAAAGGGTTACTCCACATGACCATACATCCGCAATCTGGAAAATGAATGAATTTACTTGCACTTTTTTCTTCAGTAAATGCACAGAGCTGCTGAAAGCAAGTGATGAACAAATTAAATGATGTATACTTAAAAGCTAGTTGTGTCTACCTTGCCGTCATATTCTTGTCTTAGCAGTACTTCTGGTGCTATATACGCAGGAGTTCCCACAGTAGATTTCGGTTGTGAATGAAGTACTGCAGACTGAGATATAAATTAAATAAGCTCAATCAAATAAGCCAATTGACCAAATATAATGACTCTGGTAAATAATAAAATTAAGATGACAAGAACTACCAGTCAGTTACAGTTGATACGTATATGATGGAAAGTATTAAAACGATACAAGTGCTCGGTATAAATGCACAACTATAGGAGAACCGCAATACCTTAGAGTATCCAAAATCACAAATCTTCAAACGACGAGCATCACTCCCATCCAACAGAGTGTTTTCCAACTTCAAGTCACGGTGACAGATTTGCTGTTTCAACGAAATGACGTAATTACTTATATATCCAAAGCATAAAAAAAAGAAAACCAAACTATAGGAGTTTTAACTACCATTGCATGGCAATAGCTAACTCCAGATATAAGTTGTTGGAAGAAAAAGCGGGCCTGCGATGAAGAGAGTGAATCCCATAGCAAGTATTTAATAGATAATCCCTAAACAATAAAAAGAGACAAAATATAATCTTGAACCTCGTCCTCACTGAAGCGAACAGCATTTGAGATGCGTGAAAAAAGCTCTCCGCCTGAAGCATATTCCATAACAATGGCCAGGTGAGTAGGTGTTAGTATGACCTGCAAAAGTTCATACGACATGAAAAATGTGAAAAACCATTCTCGCTACCCACGGATAGAATAAATGAGTGAAGCGAAACATGAACAGAACCTCCTTGAATCTGACAATATTGGGGTGCCTCAGAGACCTGTGATTGATTATTTCTCTTTGAACATTTTCATCTATCTGGAACACAGAGGAAGTCATAGATGTTACACATAATCTGTATTACTCCATTCCTTCGCCATTAAATTAAATGAATTTTGACATTTGTTGTTGTTTTTGTTGCAGCATTTGCCACACCATCGATGCTATAATTGAAGGATAACATTATCGACGAAGACAATCACACCTCTTGATAAGGGCTATACATCGACTATATTTCGTCAATCCCAAGTGAAAAAATATCTCAATTCTTTAGAAACCCTTATTATGCATGAGAATCAAATTCTATACCCCGACAAAATAAACCTAAACCTAATAGTACAAGGCTCATATCTAATACTAAAACATAAGTGTATCAAAACTTGAAACAACCCGGCCTATCTATCAGGCCACAAAATACTTATCAAAACAACATACACAAAACATGAGACAGACCGGCATAAGAGGGGGGAAAACTCGCCAAACGACAAAACCTCAAGCAGAAATCTGGCCAACAGACGAGAGACGACTCTTCTTCAGACATCAGAGAAACAGAAACAAAGCAAAAAAAACTTTAAGTATAGAAAAAATGACCAAGACTGACCAGTCAATCTCATTGCACATCTCCAACTGTCCTAATGGCCCTTTACAACAAATTCAGTAATAGACTAACTATGTGTAAATTCAAGTTAACCAAAATTACTATAAATAGTACCCAGATTGAAAAACTCGCGCCTTTCCTGGAATCGAACTGAGCAGAAATGGAAACTGAAATCAACAAGTCAAACACAAAGCTCCTCACCATTTTACCTCTGACGATGTACTTGACTGCCACGAGCTCCTTGGTGAGCTTATCCCTCATCAACCTCGCAATCCCGAAATTACCAGCTCCGATGTCCTTCACGAAGTCGTACCGATCACTGTCGTGCATGATCGGCATGTCCATCCCAGGCCCAACCATCCG
Organism: Umbilicus rupestris; assembly: GCA_963678935.1. NCBI lineage: Eukaryota > Viridiplantae > Streptophyta > Magnoliopsida > Saxifragales > Crassulaceae > Umbilicus > Umbilicus rupestris. The sequence continues at coordinate 11,396,597 of OY787622.1, forward strand.
ATCCATTTTCCCAATCCGAACCCTAATCTCACCGCATTCGAACAACCACAACCGAGTAAAGTGTTCCAGCGGCGTATTGTTGGCGAGCTGGGCGAGGTCCAAAAATCGATCTTGAAGCCGATTTGGTGTTGGATGGATGGATAAAGGGGAGGAATTGATGAAACCGAGGGATGGATAAAAAAGGAAAGCGATGTCGCCATGAATGAAAGTTGAAAAAGTGGTGCTAAACGACGTCGTCACTACGTGAGGGAGTGGGATGTGATTGGTTGGATTGCGGTCCGAGGGTTATGATTGGTGGATTGAATTAACGCTGTCGTTTGGCATTCGTGTTGTGTCTTTTATATATTACTTTTTTAATTAAACTTGATAAATTTGTATTTTTTTATTTTTGGGCAATGAAAATTCTCCACATTTCCGCCACGTTTTCATGAGTTTTGATTCAATCAAGACAAAGACAAGGAATTTATTATGCAACAAAAAATAAATATTCGCTTTTGATGGAGCCCTAGGTAGTTCACACACAAGTACAATCAATGTCTTCTGCATCGACAAATTTTGGGGTCAAAATCGAAATCTACAAAATATTTGGCCCCACATTCGTACAAACAAAAAACTTGAAGTGCCTATATGAAATTATCAACCGTGACTTTGTAATTACCAAAATGCCCTCGACGGTGCGATCTCCATCGGCAACAGCTGAAGTTTTCTCGCTTACGCCCAGTCGGCGCTGTCGGGATGGTGACGGACGAGGAGATTGTGGCGCCTCTGAAGGCGTCGGTTTTGAACACTACGATTACGGCGATAGTGAGGAGGAGGCTGGAGGAGGATTTGGGGATTGATTTGTCGGATTTGGCCATTTGGGCGAGGTGGATTTGTTTTTGCAAAGTCAGGTGGTGGAGAATGGAAATGATGAGAAAGAGGTTGAAGAAGAAGAAGAATGTAGTAATGGTTATAAAACCAGAAGGAGAAGATGAGTTTTGAGTACTATTCCATTTGTGGTTGCTTTGAAATTAGGTTTGGGATTCTTAGTGCTGGAAAGTGTTTGATACACATGCATAGGTCTAAGAATTGTGGTAATTTTGTGGGATTGTGTTTTGATTGATCAAAGATTGCACTGGAATGTTTCTGATCTATTTCTAGGTGGAAAAACGGGGACCGGGTGTCGCATTCTGTTATGTTTGTGAAGGTTGGGGTTAATGAAGCGGGCTGTTGCCTAAACTACTTTAGTACCAATTTAATCCGGAAGTGGATGTTCATGTTTATAGGTCCTTGAGGTAAAGTTTCAGTATTGTAATTTCGATCACTGTACAATAGCAAATCTTTGGTAGCATGCAAGCCTTTATTGTTTATAGACTATGCGTCACATAGTTTATGCTAATTTTATATGTGAACCATGACTCCGTGTTGTAGCATTTGGCAGTAGTATATGATCAGGTGAATCAAAGTAATCTACTTCGGATGAAGAATGTTTTTTTTCGTTTTCATATGAAAAATGTGTTCCTCCAATTAGCTGTCTGAAGCTATGAACTCAGCAAATGATTGCCCCCTGCAAAGTCTTAATCACATCAAATTTAGTTGGAAATGTTATTTCATCACAGCTGTTTTCAGATGCCAGGAAAAAATTATCACTGTATGTAGGAGCTGTCAAGAATTGTAACTGTAAAAAAACTGTGTTATCACTTTTAGTCATATTGTAGGTGCCATTTATGAGAACTGGGACTGGGAGATGCTTATTTTTATGTTATTGGAATGTTGATGATTTAGTTTAAGGTTCTGTGTGAACTAGTGTTCGGGTCATTTGTAAAAGACCCATTTACCAAATTGGTATTCGCCTGCTTTTCAGGTCTAAGAAAATCAAGACAGAGGTCAAGAGAAAAGGAGGAGGAGACTTTTGCAAAGTTTGCAGGCTTTCACCACAACTACAGGTATTCACTGAGACAAGTGAAATGGCCCGATCAGTGGTGAGCAGTCACATTTCTGTAAATTCTTTAGTTTCAGATGGTCTGCCTCTATGAATTCTTGTGTTTCTGTTGTAGGTTGTAAAACTAGTATGGTCCTATATCAAGGAGAAAAATCTGCAAGATCTGAGCAACAAAAGAAACATATTATGTGACGAAAGCTGCGCGAGCTCTTTAAAGTTGATCGTGTCAACATGTTCTAAATGAATAAAGTCTTGACCAAGCATATGTGGCCACTGGAGTCAGAGGAAGGTACTGACTGTATTCAGTTTATGTATGAATATGCATAATAGGTTCACACCATGCCATGTGAGCCTTTGCTTGGAGCCATTATATTCATTCACAATACCTATGATTCATTTCACCCTCTGAGGTATATACTATATAATTAGCTGCGTGGCGTGACTCCTTGATATATTTCAGTATATAACTACGGGAATCGTCATATATGGATATGCCCTCTTAGCATGTCTGTTGTTTCCGGATTCATTATGGCCAAATTTATTCGATATTTCATATCAAATATATAGTGAAATATATGGAATTTCTTAATTGTTCCGGCGTTCTTTGCGTAGACAACGCACATTTCTTCATCTTTTTTTCTGTTTCTAATTTTCATTTGATATCATAGGCTTTTTTTTATTAAGAAGAAGTTGTTTTCTGTGCTGTGATATTTGTATCTAATATATCTTGCTAACTTGTTCATCATCAGCCACATTTAACATTTTCATATTCTACTTGAAGGACCCTTCTGACAAGAGACAAATAAGCTGTGATGAGAAGCTGAAAGAACTCTTCCTAGTCGACTCTTTTCATGGCTTCGCCGTCTCAAAACTCTTACCTGCACATCTGACTAAACTAGAACGGTGAGTCGTATACATGAAAGTCAAGAGGGAATTTTTCCTCCCCACAGTTTATCTTACTTTCTAATTGCATCTCCTAGCCCCTTAAATTAAATACTATTTTTTCCTGTTACAAATGGACAAGTGCTGTGATGCTAATCTAGGATACATGCATATGTTTATATAACTTCTTTGCTAAACCAAAGAAGTATTGAATGCTGGAACTTTCGACAGAATGGAAGAGGGGACCTCTTTCAGTTCTAGACCATTGGATTCAGATTTTGGGAACAAATGTTGAATCATGACTGAGTATCCAAATGGGTAATGTAATGGCATATCTGTGTAGATAAGGTGATGTCCTACACAAATATCTATTGGAATAATGTTACATAGATTCTTCTCCAGGCAACAAAGTTGGAGACAAGTTTACTAAAGTTTGGGTCATTTTAAAAATAAGATTCCTTCTCTTTATATATTCCAAGCATGCGTGATGTATTCTGTTGGATAATAAGAGAATCAGCAATAAAAGAATCTTAAGATTTCCCCAATGCAGTATGCTTGTCTTGTTGTAGTAACAAGTTATTTCATTGGGTCCTATGTTATTTGTATTCTCTGTCACGAGTCCGGGTTTTTGAGTCAGGTCTGGGATGTATAATTCAAGTCTAAACCCTAACTATTATTCTTACCTTTGCGGAAAAATTTATATTGAATTCTAGTATCATGATTTACGAGTTAGAATGGAATCATTATCCCATTTGATAATTTTACACGATTCCTTCGTAGCACATTGGCCGTTGCTCATCTCTGGCTTTTATTAACTTTAACAAAGCATCCACCATAAAGTTGGGTGGTGCCAAAGTGATGATGCTGGACTGGTCCATTCACGACCGATTGAAATGGTGATTGATGTTCCTCGTTCCTTCGATTTGCTCAAGCTAGCTAGTCTTGGATATTATTTCAAACTTGTAGAGCACCATATTCGATCCCCAACGTACCATCAAATTTCTAAAACAGATCGAATCATTAAGAACAAAAGAACCAAGTAAATGGAAAAAATGTGTCGCAAAATAAGTATGTTGCGTCTATATTGATAAAGTGATTCCCAACGAAAATCTCTATGAAAATTCGTATATATTCTCATCAAGGAAGGAGAAGTTTATTTTCATCTTCTATCAGCCATTATTTTCTACATGTACTTATCATTATCTCTTATTGTAGGAATAAAGCTAAAGCTTTCAGGATCATTAAACACTCAATACTAATTTTGATGGAGTTGGATGGAAAAAAGTGCACTGATTTATTAATTGGACCGAAAATATTCATACCTCACACGTTAGGAAATAATTTAAATTAAATAAATTACACATACGAAAATTAACTAAAAGTACAATACGATGACTCAGTAGTGCATTCTACAAAAAGATGAGAGAAGAATGAACTGCAAAGGAAAACGTAGTGCTACGTCGCACTGAGTGAATGAAAGAAGATGAGAGACTGATGGTCGAGGGAAGGCTAACTATGCTAGTGTGGATGAATCGAGTGATATTGTGTTTTTCTTGTGTAGTATCCATCATGAGTTACATGTGGATCATCGTTCAACACTCCTCCTTGATCAACAATTTGACAATTCCTCCTCAATGAAGACATAAGATTCCCTAGCTTCCTTGTGAGACCAATCACATGTCTAGTCTTCAGTAAATTGAATATTTAATTGCTCTCTACAAGTCTCTTTCATATTTGCATGCTAGAACCATATCTTGATGCGCCTTGAAAGCATAACCCTTCTCCACTCCCCACATTTGCTTAACATTCAGTTTTATAGTGTCTAAACTTCTGACATCGGTAACAATAGATCCTGTACTTGTTTCTCCTCCAGTATGACCACCTCGAACTCTTTGAAATGTACTATTGTTGGCTTTGTCTCGTCTCGGCCTCAATGGTAATCTCTGTAACTCCTCACTTCGACTCGGCTTTGCAACGCCTGCTCTTGGCTTGAGTTGTTCGCCTTCTGGTTCATCCTTTACTCGTGTACACAACGAACTCATGAGCGGATCCATCGACAACTTTGATATGACGCGTCCCTCTTCATTGCTACAACAACATACTCACACTTGTATAGTTCGAGCATAGTACCTTTCCAACCACTCGTTGTTCCTCCAGTGTCTTGTCGTTAATTCTTAAGTTGTTAACGATTTTCTAAACCCGGACATAGTATGTCGATATACTTCCGGGTCAGTCATACATAATGATTCAAAATCTTCCCTTAGTGTCTGCAAGCGCGTATGCATGACTCTCTTCAACTTTGCAGGACTTCTGAAAGATAGTCCATGCCTCGTGTGATATTTCCATCTCTGATATTTTTTATTATCCGTTCCGCCACAGCTTGAAAGATCGCAAAGAATTTCTTTTGACCTTTCTTACGTGTTTCCGTCAAACTTTTGTCTTCCTTCTTAAGCTTGTCAAAAGCTTCACTGCCTGCTTCAGAGTAGTCCGTCTAGACCAAACTCCATAAATCTTGGGACCGGAAAAACTCCTTCAATTGGATAGACCAATTTTTGAAGTTTCGTTAGTTAAATTTTGGTATTTGTAGCAAAATTATGTTAGACATGATTGATCTGAAATACGAAAATAACACTCGGAATATTTTGTATATGATTCTAGCTCATAAACCTTAAGCTCACATGATCAATATAAACACACAATACTAATTTTAATGGAATTAGATGGAAGAAAACACATTTATTTATTAATTGGATCGAAAATACTCGTACACACAACATAGAAAATAATTCAAGATGAACCAAATTACACATATAAAAATTAACTAAAAATACAACATCGACTCAATATTGTATTGCACTGAAAGATGAGAAAAGAGTGAGCTGGTCACACTGTGCAGATGAGAGAATGATGGTTGAAGGAAGGCTGAGGCTATTGAGCGATTATAGAAAATGAATGGAGTGATGTTGTGTTTTTCTTGTGTGGAATCCACCGTCAGTACGATGTTGATCACTACCTTCAACACTTCAATGGTGTTAAAACTCTCAATCTTTCTTTGATTTTACTTTTGCTTTTCACATGCTTCATATTCTAAAAGGCAAGAAGGAATAAACACAAATAAAGGAGATAAGAATCTTGAGATACTTGGGGAGCTACCTAGCGTGAACGTCTTTCTTGTCGAAACATCCACTAGTAATTCAGATTAAAGAAATCGAATGAATTAAGTTAAATGATTTGTATCGTTTAGTTTAATTCAGTTAAACTAAATAAAATACGTACAACTCATAATCAAATCACATTCAATTGTGAAAGTGAAAGTCTTGCTTGTAAATTCTACTGTCAAAAATAATGTGAATGTGGAATTAGGTACGTCCGACAACTAAATATATTTACCGTTCATAATTTTTTATTCATATGTTTGGATTTTTTTTTCAAATATCCGCCATCTATTTCAAAAGCAAGGATACTTTTTCATGATTTTCATTTGCACCGATAAAAATACACTTCATTTTTAGTGAATAAATTGATGAGCTTACATTTTAAATTAAATTTATTAGTAAAAATATATTAATACATATTATGAAGTTATATTATTATGTTCGGGTCAAACAACACGATGATTTTTTCATTATTTTTATCCAAACTCTTACATCCTCTTTTGTTCTTGAAAATTAGGGGGTATAAAGAAAAAAATTAAATTAAAATTTTATGTTTGGTCAAAATTTTTAAAAAAGTTAAAAGATAATAAAAATTTCTTAAATCATTACCTTAAAATTTTCATTTTATTTTATTTACACCAAAATTTTCAATAAATACAAATGGAAATATAGTAAAGATTTTTAATATGTAACTATGAAAATGTAATGTGTTTAGTATTTAAAGTACATATCGTTTAACATCATATTTAATTACAGAATTTTGGTCTGGTGCAGCTAAGCTAGTTCAAGTAATATGAAAACTGTATAGTTTTAATACTACAATAACGTAATTTTACTCCGTACAAATTTAAAAATAAAAAATTACACTGTATTATTAATTCAAAATATAAAACGATGTCGCGTTATAATTTGTTGTATTTCGATGCGCTCATTCCATAATTAGGATACAATGTTAGATTATTATGATTAATCTGATTTGGATCACACGTGTAATTTAGATAATTGGATATACTATCATTGTGATAAGCTTGAATAACGGTATCTAAGCTATTTGGAAGCTTATAAGGTATAATTTTAGTCGTGAATATTTTGTCTAGAGAGATAATTATGGTATTATTGGAAAGACTGAATACATGATTATCTCGATGATATCTTCTCGTGTAGAAGATATAAATATGGATTATGGTTCCGGTTTGTCATAGCGTTTCCAGTTTCTTATCCTCAAAAGAAAGTGATTCACATACGGTTAGACTTGGAAGTACCAACCCAGCTCTGTTGCGCTTTTCGTTCCATATTCAGGAATTGAATCAGGTACGTTTAATTTTGTAGTAATCAGATATGCTTAATTATTCGGATATGAGTTTGACCTTGTTAATTCATTTTCGTTGTATAATTTTGATCCAACATACAAAAGTATATGTTCATGATGATTGGTCGAGTAGAAAAAAGACCTAAAAATATTCAACACCCTTAGAATTCCGTTGTTGATGACAGAGAAGGGGCTCTCACAGGGATACCGGGAAGAATAGGAAAAATAATTGATGTAATAATATTTTTAAATATAAAAAAAACATACAAAATTATAGATATAAATAAACACGTAACATTAAAATATGTTTTAGGGTTTTCAAGTCAAGACAGGCGAGCGAATCATGTAAGATTCCATTTTTCAAAAATAAATAATAAAAAAAGGCGAGTCATGTCCGAGTCGGCTCGTATACGCGGCGACTCGATTTCATCTTCCTCGACTATAAAATCACCTTTTCATCTCCTTGTCGGATCCTCGCGTATTCTATCACCAGTCGAATCTCACTCGCTCAACCCAAAACTCCCTTCATCAACGCCATCGCCAGCCAGCGCATGGATCCGAACCCCACCAAGGATTTCCTCACTTCCAAAATCCCTCCTCCGATCAACGACCAACCCCCACGTGGCAAACTGCAGCGGCTCACCGCCTACGTGGCTGGTCTGGAGGCCGAGAGGCGGAAGATCGAAGCTTTCAAGAGCGAGCTGCCTCTCTGTCTCGACTTGCTGAACGATGGTGCGTCTGAACCGTCCGTTCGCGGCGGAGTTTTGGATAGACAAATTGTGTTTTGGATTTTGATTTTTCATTTCTGGGTTTGTTGTTGTGTTTTTGTAGCTGTTGAGAGATTCGGGGAGGATCTGAAGAAGAGTAGAGAGGCTGTCGATTGTAATTTGGGTGAAGTTAGAGGACTGAATTTCGAAAATGGTGCGGATGATATGAAGAACTGGATGAGCTCAGTCCAGCTCTGGAATCATCATGCCAATGATTCTCCTGATCTCATATCGGTAATTAGGGCTGAAATCCCATTTTTCCTGAATCCAATTTCACTCGATTTTGCGCAATTCGAAAATCCCAGAAACTCTTGTCCTAAATTGCAAATATAAAATTATCAATCAGGAATTCAGAATCTTGAATTTTTCATTGTTGCAGGTGATTGGAGAAGAAACTGTTGCTAAGGGAGGAGGAGGGTTAGAGGGGAAAATTAAGGGAAGCTCTGATGGTCAGCTTTCAAAAATGCAGCTGGGGGTTGCTCCAGTGGTGGAATTGGAATTAGACCGGCTTACTGCTGAAAATGTCGCGTTGAACAGCGGGAAGATGTGGTTGGTTGATGAGAAGAAAATCCAGCATCAGCAAGTGCAGCAACAGGTTTGCAGGAAACAGAGGCGGTGCTGGTCGCCGGAGCTTCACAGGAGGTTTGTTGATGCACTTCAGGAACTGGGAGGGTCTGAAGGTATTCCCTTATTTTTCCAATTTATGTTAAACCAAGCAAATGTGCTCAAGGACACTTTGGCTCCTTTTTGAGAACTAAAACTAAAAGCATTGCTAGATTGAAGAAAATGTGTGGTTGATTTCTTCCGCCTTTTGACGCCTTGAAGCAGTTGGTATTGTGAATCATCATTTACACGAACACGCAGATGAATAAATGTGTTCTATGTTTTTTTGTTTCTCATTATGTGTACCATTTTTGACGCCTTGGATTGCTCTCGGAAAACAATACTGTCAGGTTTTGAATTCATTACTTTTCCTGCAGTTGCTACACCGAAGCAGATCAGGGACATCATGCGTATACAAGGCCTCACTAACGATGAAGTGAAGAGCCATTTGCAGGTAATGAAATAAATTCTCGTTGTACTTTCAAGAACTGATTTTACAAAATGGAGAGAATTTAGTTTACTCTTGCATTATCACTTGTGCAGAAATATAGACTCCACGTCCGAAAATCCCCCTCACCATATTCAGCCACCTCAAACGGCCCTACAGGAAGCCAAGACGATCACCTGTCCAAGCTCCATAGCAAATCTCAATCAAAATCACCACAAGGACCGCTAGACAGATCAGCTGGCTCCGGCAAATGCAGTGCTTCCAACAACACGGTGCTGGAAGAGGAAGAAGAAGAGGAGGAGACGGAGGGCCATAGCTGGCGAGACCGCGTCATCTTCAGGCCATGTCTGCCCACTTGTTAAACTCTTCAAGTCTGCTGGCTTCCTGGTTGTGGATCATCATTTAGAATGATCCATGAATTTTTTTTCAGGAAGCTGATTCTGAGAGGAGGCTGTGCATTGACGACAGACTGATGACATTTTATGGCTCATATTTGTTGAGAAAGCGAGTGTAGTAAACTTGTTATATACATATGAAGTTATGGGTATATGGAGAGTTAATATATTGGGTAGGGTTTGTTTAAAACTGGTTCACTATGAAAAGCATATCAAATTACATTAATCAATCTGAGCTGGAACATATATCTCTTGAAAGCTCCCTAAATTGGCCAGTTCTTGCAACTTTTTGTTTAGTGCATATGAATATTGTCATACGTAGGGATTAAAATAAGATTATCCATTCAGTCATGCATATTCATTTTCAACCAGATAATCAGAATATTGTTGTCTAAATAAGTAATAGGAAATTAAAAACTTCATCTATAAAATATCACATAAGGTCCGAGCTGCTAACTTGTCTTGTTTAGATGGAATGAAGAATGGGAGTCTGGGCAGTGGTTGCAGACGAGGTGTTTGTCCTGCGAGGAAAAATGGATCAAGTAGTCCTCCCAGCTGCACTTACATAACAGCTCACATGTACGTCCATCACGTGTAGTCTAATGGCAAATTGAATATTAAATATTTCATCGTTTAGGATTCCATTCATGATGGATCAGAATAGGAATTCTGACGGAAGATTTTAGTTAGAATAGGAAAAAATATATATATATAGATGACCGCACATAATCCCTTATTTTTTTCTTTTCTTTACTCCAGGCCAATTCAAATTGTAGGCCAGGACTGTGTTGCTCAATTTGGGTTACAAAAGAGTTCACCTCTTAATTAATTCCATCTCAATAACTACAATTACTTACTTTCTGATACCCTACAACTCCAAAAAAACTCAAAAAGCAAACTCTAACCAACAATTCTCTTCTGGCTTTGTCTGTTGTAGCTTCTTACATTATGCACACGCCCCCGGCCATCTCGATTGTATGATGAACTTTTTGTTTGAGATCAATAATGGCCAGGTGTTCACCTGTCTTAACCTCTTGTCTCCCACTTCTTCGTATAAACCTTGTAAGCTTTAAACCACATAGATATGAAAACAATATGAGAATTAGGCTTATGTACTTAAACTTTTAATAAATAAGTTACATTTTAATTAAATATAACTATATTTTTATTATTATTGGTAGCTGGATGATAAAGAATTGAGATGAATGGTAGTGATAGATATTGGTGTGGGTGGTGATGGAATAAGAGATGAGTGGTGGGAGTGAGTTGGTAGGTGTGTGAACTTGTGTAGTAGTGTGATTGGTAGATTGTGAATTGAGATGTGTAGTTATGATGCTGAAAGAATAATGATTTAAATATTTAAATTAAATTTAAAAAATTAAATCACACCTAATCAAAATAGAGGACAACTCATATCATGATCATCCAACCGTAGCAGTTGACTTGTTAAACTTTCACAACTACAAAAAAAAAAAAAAGAATTGTCCTTGAGATTGACTACACAAAACCCTAATTCCTTGAGCAACTTAGTATCAAATGCTTTCATAATAACATGATGAACACAGTGATACACCAGCATACAGCGTCTAATTAGAAATCTATCAAATGCTTTCTACTCTTGCAACAAAATGTGTGCTGAATCTACACACACATAAATCAAAGCAAGTTGTTGGTCATGCGGATAACCTAGCAGCCGAATAGGGAGCTGTATCTTCACAAAAAACAACCTCCAACCACATAATGATCGATTTATTCATGAGTTGCAAGGTACTGTGTAAAATGTAACATATTATATGTCGGTCCCGCATTAAGTCGGAGGGATAGTTAATCAAACACGGTGTTGACTATTGGCTGTCCTTGGACTTCGGTATCAAACCGTGGACTATTAGTAAATAAATTGTTAGGCATGACTCGCCTTCTCAATGTACAGCTTGAGTATGACTTACCAATCGATTTGTGACCAAAAAAGTACATTACAATACTCGCATACTTACCGATGCAGTTCTAATCCTATTCAATCGTTGATTTTTTGTTTGTCAAATTTCATATATACCTAATACAAACCACAAGTGTTTAGACTTTGACAAGAGCCACAAAGTTTTAATTAACTGATTTGCTTATGACATTTTAATATTCGCCAAGTCTCAATCAAGGTCAAAATCAGCAAACAAGCGAGTTGTCGATGCATATTTATCTGTTATAGAGACAGATAAACCATGTTTAATACCTTAATTAATTAAACAGGCAAATAGATACCTATAAACTAGTGGGTAAGCGTTGTTAGAGTGACATTTTGTTTGGGGATCTAAGGAAAACTCTAAAATCCAACTAGATTTCACTACTGAATGACAACATCAATGCTAATAAATATTCTAGTGTTCAGAAGTCAAAAAGAACAAGAATGGCCAAGGGATGGATACCTAGAGAGAGAGAACTTACAATGCACCATGCAGTCTCAGCAGGGGGGATCTGCTGCGCTTCTACCTTCATCACTCTCTGCTTTATGTTGTGACTGCAGATGCAGCTGTGTCTGAAGTGCCTGCTCCGGCTGCTGTTGTTGGGATTGCAGTACGAGTTGAGCCTGTAGAGCATGATGCACATTATCATGCTGTTGTTGTTGCTGCTGAATTTGGTTATATGGGTTATCATAATTCACACCCAACGCAAGAGATGGCCCACCGCCAGCCTCATCATCGGCCATTTGAATAAACCCAGACCCAGCTATCTGCCCCCCACCTGGCTCATACTGATCACTACTCTTAAAAAGAAGATAATCTTGCTGTTGTTCGTAATTCCTCATTAATTCATGCTGCTCCGTTGCAGCCACAGCTCCATATTGTTGTGGGTCAACTACATGTTGCTGCTGTTGTTCACGAATCAACATTGCTTGAGATGAAGCACCCGCACTCATCATGGACGGCATTAAACTAGTATACGGAAGGGCTGAAGGAGAAGAGGAAGGATTCCCACCGCCCATCATCTGTGGCTGCTGCTGCTGATCGCGTATAACAAGCTGTTGAGAAGTCCCAGCACCGTAGAGGGGCGGAGTACCCATCAGATTAGCATAAGGAAGCCCAGATGAAGAAGCCGAAGGAATACCCATCATTTGCTGCTGAGGGTGATAGACCATCTGCCCATAGGCATGTTGCGGCAACATCGGCAGCATGGCAGATGGTCCTACATAGCTAGCCAGTTCCTTTTTGGCATTATCCAGATCAAGGTGGATTTGCTTAACCTTCTGTTGAAGGCAAGAGATAAAACCCACACAGCCATATATGGGGTCCCGCAACCGAGCCTCAGCTTCAAAAGCCAGAGATCTAGCAGCATCTTCTCTCTGAGCTGGATTAATATCACTCAAAATCTTAGAGACATTGCTACCTCCAAATACCTTATGCACATTGACAAACTTCTGAGGATCCTCCGGTGGGAAGTAAGGTGCGAAAATACACTCCGGGGTGCATTTTCTTCTCTGAAACTTGCAAGCCGCGCACGGGGAGTTGGATGACATATTCTTGTACAAGCTGAGTTACTGAAAAGCTGCAATTCAACGCAAAAAGAGAAAAATAATGGTCAGAGTGTCACTTCGTCAACAGTTCAACATGTCTCATGTGTAATTATATCCCAACACGCACAAACATGATAGTAATGACTTTCATTAACCAGTTTATAAAAACCAAGTGGTCATTAAAAGCTGCTTGCAGCAGACAGCGACATTCAATTCGTATATACAACTCCTCTAATTACCATCTCAGTACAGTAAACGAACACCTAAGAGAGACAAATGCGTGTTTAAGAAGCCAGAGAAACTTAAACAAGTCACTAATTAAAATTGTGTGAATTTCGACGCAATTCAATCTCAAATCAAAACCAGAACAGAATCAAATCTCAGAAACACTACGCAAGTCATCAACCGATTGGAGCCATTGGTGTCTAGGAGATCAGATAAAACCACTTCTGATGAAATCAAAACCTCCAGATCTTTCTGCTTCTCATCAAGAATCGATTATCAAGACCATAACACATCAAAACAACCAAATATGGAACAAAACCTAGAAATAGATTTCAGAAAACGAGAAATCACATAGGTACGTTGATATATTCTCACCGGAATAAACAGCGGCTATTAAATTGGAGTACTAAACGTCGCCCGATCACCGCACAACAGCTGGTGGATCGTCTCCTTCACGAACGACGTTAAGATCTGAAACGAAAGTCCTCAAAATCACAGGAACAAGTTTCCTCTTCCTCTTAAGCCTCCCAGACGAAGTGAACCGCCGTTTCCGCATCAACTGAACATAACGCAAAACTGAAATCATCGTACGCAAAAAAATCGTCAACGAACGTTATGTTGTAGAGAGAGGAAGCGCTTCGTAGAAAAAGACGACGATGATAAAAAAACGGATTCCTAGCGTACCTCCGATCGTCGGAAACTGATCTTCTCAAGCCAGAGGCTGCAGTGACAGAGAGAGATCGATCGGATCTTCTACGATCCTGACGGAGAAAGAAGAAGGAAAATATTCATTTAAAAATATAAATAAATTTTTGAGAGAGAGAAAAATTTGCAGAAGAAGAAAACTGTTGCATGGATCTCTTGTTTATATAGTTGCAGACTGAAACGATCCCAGCCGTTGATTTAATCAGAGTAAAGTTTAAGCGTTGGATCAGACTTTGTTAGTTTTGACTTGGTGTAGTCTTCTGACTTACCTATTTGTCCGATACATTGAATTTAAGTAAAATTTGTGTGTTGACATCGTTAAAAATTTAAATGACGAAAAAGCCCTCGATAACAGTTTATTTAAAAATGAAAAGGTAGAAAAAATTTGTCAATATATGGCTGGCATTGGAAAGCAACACGTGGCATTGATAATCAACGTCCGTACGTGCGAGGAAGTTACGAGAACGACGACGGCGTTTCGAACATTAACCAAATCGGAACAACGAGCAATTATTTAAGCAGCCAGCCAGTTTTAGGTCGCTATAACGAAATAGGCCTTTCCTATTTTCTAGTTTAGTGTTGAAAATGTTTCAGTAACGATGTCGTTTTCGCTCTGAGGCCCAATAAAGAGAAAACAAGCCCAGTACAGAGGCCCAATAAACAGGATGAATATAAGCGGAACACAGCGCAGAGGACGAGAGAGATCAAACCGAAACCCCGAAACCGAAACCGAAACCTCTTCCCGCCTCTTTCTTCTCCTCCAGCTCCATCTTCCTGTAACCTCTTTTCTAGGGTTTCAATTTCAATCCTCGATCAATCAATGGCTGATTCATTGTTATCCATTTTCTATTACCTGCCTTGATCCCCAAGCCATGCCGTGGTGGTCACGAACCGCTCTCCTCTCCTGCTCTCCCCCATCCTTAATCTCCGCCTCCAAATCAGTCCACCTCCCGGACGATCACAATAATTGCAGCAGCAAGGATATTAATAAGTTTCAGGGCGATTTTCCTTCGAGGCGGCTCGAGAGGCAGAGGAAGCTGAGGCACCTGCGGGAAGCCGACATTGCTGGTGTAGTCTCCATGTCTGGATTGGCTTTGCTGGATTGCGAAATGCAGCGTTTGTCGAACCAAGATCGTTTTCATGGTAACAATGCTGTGTCTTCCTCGCCTTCGATTTCGAACTCGAGAGGCTCATCGGTGATTCCGGAGCCGCAGCCACAGCCGCTTCCGTTGCCGGAGCTGTCTTCGCTGTTGAGGAGGGACGGTTATGCCTCCTCCAAGAATCTTCCTTCGCGGAAAGAGGCGCCCGGCAGGTTAACGGGAAGTGGGAGATATACTGATCTTAGTATTGGAGGGTGAGTCTTTGTAGCATTGTTTTCAAATTAGGGTTTCATTTTCGTAATTGGCTTGATTTTGAATTGTTGAAATGGAGTCAAGGCTGGAGATTGATTGCATTATGTTCTAGGAAACAATATTGTTTCTCGTACAGTTTAGCTTCCATTTTTTCTGAATGTTGCGTTATCCCGAACTGTGTCATGCTTTATCCGAATTCCTGTTTTTGTTGAAATCTGATGTTTTGCTGATGGATTGAACAGTCTAAATGTTGGAGATGCATTGAGGGATTATTTACTTTTGCTGTTTACACTTGATGAACTTATGTGCATAGATGACTTTAATGGTTTTCTTTTACAGGCTTAATCAGGGCACCCGTAGTAGAATGGAGCGAAATTCTAGACAGCTAAGCCGCAAGGCACCGCAAAATCTAAAATTTGTGAATGTTGAATCCAACAGATTCAATCTTCCTTGTAGGAGTGCTCCATCCAGCCCGTATGCTAGTCCTTCTCTAAGTCCGTCAAGGAGGAGTACAGGGGAAATGTTATCTTATTATAACACAAATCCTCAGATATGGTCAGCCCCAGAGATGCCGTTTTCGGATGGATATACAGGGTTTCTTTCTCCAGCTTCTCCCGATCAGATTAAGTTTAGTCCAGATAGTGCTCACATACGTGGTAGATACAATCATCCCAGTTCAATTTCAAGAAGCACTCCAGCCGATGTCAGAAACTCAAGCAGACCTTCATCTCCCATTACTAAGAAGGCAATTCGTGATGCTTTGATTTCACCTCAAGCTAGTAGCTACACCAATGTTCACCCTTTACCTCTCCCTCCCAGAGTTTCTTCACCGCCATCAACAGCAGCTCCTCTGCCTACACAATCATCTCCGTTTCCCACATCATCAGCTTTTTTACCAGCGGTGTCATCCCCTATACCTCAAGTTCCTAGCAGGCCAGAGTTCTGGTCAGCAAGTAATTGGCAGAAAGGAAAGCTCATTGGGCGCGGTACCTTTGGCAGTGTATATGTGGCAACTAACCTGTATGTAGTTTCATTTATGTTTTTGTCTGCTGGTATATGGGCTACACTAGATACTGATTCTGCATGTGATTTAGCATTATCTTTTTTATTATGCAAACAGTCAAACTGGAGCTTTATGTGCTATGAAGGAAGTGGAATTGATCCCTGATGATCCAAAATCTGCGGAGTGCATGAAACAGTTGGAGCAGGCAAGTGTTTATCATTTTCTGGTCGTATTAAAGTATCTACACATTGTTATTTTAGTACCGACCCAGCCTATGTATCCTATTCACTCACTAGCTAAGAATATCTGTTCAGACTTTGTTAATTTCAATGTTTATATGATATGTGCATCAAAACTCCATTAATGTATCTTTGTGATGGTCTTTCTGAACCTTCTTTCCCCTCCTTCTATGGTGGTTGCAGGAGATAAAATTACTTAGTCAACTTCAGCATCCAAACATCATGCAGTATTATGGCAGCCAAATCGTGTGTTTCTAGAATCCCTACACTTCCCCCTATGTTAAATGTTCTCTCAAATGTGACTCCAACGTGCTATGAACAGGTCGGGGATAAACTATACATCTTTCTGGAATATGTCCATCCTGGTGCTATTAGCAAGTACATCCGTGATCATTGTGGAGCTATTACTGAAGCTGTTGTCCGAAATTTCACGCGTCATATCCTTTTGGGCCTAGCATATTTGCACGGCAAAAAAACAGTACACAGGCAAGTACCGGACATATTTTTATCGAATGAGCGTTCTATATGGAAATCTCTTATTTTTGAAGATTTAAGCGCGGTGAAGTTCTTAAATCGTAGTACCTGAGAATAGATGTTTTCATTTGCAGGGACATCAAAGGGGCTAATTTACTTGTTGATTCAGCTGGAGTTGTTAAACTTGCAGATTTTGGCTTGGCAAAGCATGTAAGTTGTTCATCCTCTAACAAATTTGTGCTATCTGCAATACCAATTAGTATGGTATAGGTATAACGTTTCTTGAAGGCTGTCTTTCATCTGCATGGAGTCCATTAAAAAAGAACAAAAAACATGAACTTTTTTTGCTGCTATTGGAAAACATTCAAGTTAAAACTGCCTCTCAGATCAAACACGCCCGTTCACATGTTTTGAGACAAGAGATCATCACATAACAAAAATTTGTAGCATGGAAATCTGTTGAATGGAGTAGTGGTGCCTTCTAGTCTTTTATGTAGATGATGACGTAAACTTTTGGTTTTTGTTCTTAGCTCACTGGACAAGCAGCTCATCTTTCATTGAAGGGAAGTCCATACTGGATGGCACCAGAGGTTGGTGGTTTTCAGTCATTACATCAGTAACACTACATTGTGAAATTTCCATGTTTTTAACATGAGCTCTTCATTACAGCTCATGCAGTCGGTGATGCAGAAGGATATGAACCCTGATCTAGCTTGTGCTGTAGATATATGGAGTTTGGGCTGTACAATTATAGAAATGCTCAATGGGAAACCTCCTTGGAGTGAATATGAAGGGGTAAGCAATTAAGAGCCATGATCCTCAAAACAGCCACAAAATTTATAGCTCTTTTTTGGTTCTTACCTTTGCAACTTAACAGCTATACTCGTGAAGTTGGTGCCTAGTACGGCACTGTAGCATTTTGCTATGTAATTGAGTAATCCTATGTTTGCACTTGTTTGTTTTAATGCAGGCCGCAGCTATGTTCAAGGTCATGAGAGAATCCCCACACATACCAGAAACTTTATCACCTCAAGGCAAGGATTTTTTGCAATGCTGCTTCCGCAGGAATCCTGCCGACAGACCAACCGCAACTGCCCTTTTAGAGCATCCATTTTTAAGGAACTCACAACAGGATGTCACGGACGGGCTGAATGCGATGAACATCAAGGTGTTTTGAAAATGCTAAAAGCTAACTGGCTGCTTACAGCACTCTGACAGGATAATGCGCCTCATAAGCTCCACCCTCGAGCCTCTTCCTCCCCGCTCTTTTTTAACAATGGCGGAGACTGAGATCGGACAGCAGCGGCAAGCAAGTGGCTCGGACTCTTGATGCAAGTAATGTACATAAATATTTGCAGGAAGGCGGAGAGTTACTCATTCTGTATACCCCATGCTACCCTGCGTGGCAAAAGCGAAATATTCTAACTTGGTTGGTTCCTGATGTTCTCAAGTTATTCACATCTCATTCAGTATCAAGGTGATTCTGCTTACGTAAGCACTGACGCATAGAGCGAAATCAGAGGACCGCGTGAGAAACCAAATCACCTAATTTGCGTAATTGCGCTACTAACCATATGAATCAAAAATCAAATCAAATCATTTAGACTATTGAAAAAAATGGAGCCGCCACAGAGCCAATCAGAGCTGCCGGAAGCAGACGAGCAAGAGAAGATCATCGACGAATGGTAATCCGTTTGTCAATTACAATTCCCTTCCTTGTCTCTCTGTCCTGTCTCTCCAATTGTTGTCTCTTTTCTTCTTCTGCAGTTGTTCTTGCTGCTACGACTGCTGGGCCAGCTGCTTCCGGTTCCTCTTCTGTTCCGATGATTAGACCCAGAAAAACAACCACTGCTTCAACGTTCTTCGCTCTCTTCCATCAATCATCATCACTCTTTACGTTACAATGTATCACTACGCTTGATCGAATGGACTTCGTTTTGAGCATGCCTTGAAATTACGAAATTTTTTTAGAATTGTCAAATTTGACAAATCAAATATTCTAAATGCCCTGCATTTAAAATCATTTCTCAAATGTTCTTTTCTGTTTTCATTTCGATTTTAGCAAGACCAAATTTAAATGAGTTTGATCTTGGTTAGATTAAATTCGTTAAAATAGTCAGTTCATTTTATCAAGACCGAATTCATCTGAATTCACAAGACTTCGTGACCGAAATCATTATTACTCGAACTCATTAGAATTCGGATGAGTTCAGTCTTGTACCGAACACGTTTAAATTCACTGCCATCCTTTAATAGCGCTATAAATTTATTGTATGAAGCTAGGGTTATAGATTGAATTGTTAGGGGATGACGTAAGCTTACATTTTATATTGCAGTAAAATTTTTAATTTTTTTCTATTTGGTCGATGTGAGATAATAACACAATGTAGAAGAGAAGAAAAAAGAGGAAATCCACACATGAAATTCTCCCACATCACCCCCAAAGAGTCACGGTAATAATTATTGTGTGTTTGTAAGGCTAAGTTATGGTTTTTTGGAGGACAAGACTTGTTAATAATCTTATGTAAAGTTTGTTCTAATTTTAAAAGTGAAGCCCGAATGCATTATAAATTGTACGAGTTCGGTCTTTCTAAGACTCAACTGTTGAGATTATTTGAGTTCGGTCTTGGTAAGACCGAACTCATCCGAATTCATTATTAAGACCGAACTCATTTGAATTCGGTCTTACCAAAATCGAACTTTAGCATTTTCTAAGAATTCGATATTAGTAAGGCCGAAATCTAAACGAAACGGGGCATTTCAGAAATGATTTTAAAATGCAGGGCATTTGGAATATTTGATTTGCCAACGGGGCAATTCTAAAATTACCAGAAAATTTGGTATATGTCTTAAACTTTCATTTCTAAAACCTCACTTTCTTGATCACCAAGAACTTAGCGCTCATTAAACATGCACAAAGCGACTTTGCAAAAACAAAATGTGAATCCTAAAATTTTCTCCAAATTCTTATACTTTCTAGGCATCCACCAAATTTCCAAGAAAGTTTTCAAAGTTTCTTCAAGTTTCTAGGAAGCTGCCAAATTTTGAAGAAAATTTTCAAACTTCAATTAACTTCATGCATTTATACTCGCTCACACCCACCTGCACCAAAAACAAATGTGTTGAAAGTTGATACAAGACAACCTTGTCCCAACTCCTGTAAAGAATATCATGTTCCTCTTATCTCCTCGGCCATATACGGCCTTCCATGAGTTTCAAATCAATTTGACAAATGATGTGATGTTCGATAATGCATGAGTGAGTATGAAAGACAAGTTGGAGTGCAATCATCCTCGCGATGAAGAAGAAAATAATCCTCAGTCCCTCAAGTCCATAAACTTCTCTCTTTATATTTATTTAGTGTGTATTTAAGTTGGTTTGAGTGTGTACTTTTGTAAATATTTTCACCCTTGTTTGTATTAAGTGTTTTCCTTTCTAATAATAAATCAGTATGATTTCTTCAAACAAACTCCATCAAATTACTGTTGCATGTTTTTATTGATCTTCAGAGATTAGGTTTATCTACATTTGGTATCAAAGCTTAGGTTTTATACAAAATATCAGGAGCGATATTTTTCATATTTTGAGTCAACTATGTCTACATGATTCCATTGCTACCAAAATTCAATGAACAGAATTTCAAAATTTGGTCTATCAAATTTAAGTCATTTTTTCGTTCATAAAACTTGT
This sequence comes from Umbilicus rupestris, assembly GCA_963678935.1. NCBI lineage: Eukaryota > Viridiplantae > Streptophyta > Magnoliopsida > Saxifragales > Crassulaceae > Umbilicus > Umbilicus rupestris. The sequence continues at coordinate 11,417,270 of OY787622.1, forward strand.
GGAGTAGCTGGCGAAGCTTTTGACAAGCTTGAAAACCAAGAGAAATATTTACTGATTGATACTCATAAGAAAAATCAAAAAGCATTATTTCTTTCAAGTTATGAAGGAATCGACATTTTTAAAAAAATCAGAACAGAAACATCAAACGAGGCGTAGACTATCCCTTTAAAAGTTCTACAAAGGTGATGAGAGAGTAACACAAATGAAGTATCAAATTGCAGACATCTTTATCATGAGTCTCTGAAGTATCAAGTTTGAACTGTTTTATCAAATACTTAAAATTTCAAGATCTTATATTAAGGAGTGTTGAAAGTTGATACAAGACAATTAACAAGTGAACTACTCCTTGCCCAATCTCCTACAAAGCACATCATGCTCCTCTCCTTGTACATACATACGACCTTCTATGCCTTTCTCTAAGCTTAGTATGAATCTGGTGGATTGTTTGGCCCTTAAATACCGTATCAGACCCGTCGTGTTTGCTGTTTCTCGTGCTTGTACGGCCTGTAGGGATTGCGCACTTCCGACGCAGCTGGTGATCACGACTCCCATGTTTCTAGGGATGGGAGGATGATTCAGAGGCATAATGTAGTAAGAGATGCATTGTTCGCTTTTTTAGGGAGGCTAATTTGAGGCCTATACTGGAGTTGGCTGGCCTACTTGCAGGGGAAGAGAAGGCAACAGACATTTTAGTACCTGCGTGGGATGGAGGTAGAGATCTTTATGTGGATGTGTCTACTATCTCCTTTTTTATGGGAGGAGGGGCGTGGCTGGAATCAGGGGAAGCAGCTAGGAGAGCTGAGAAGAGGATGTTTTCTAATATGAAGTTATTTGTTCAGCCAACGAGCTTTTGTTCGTGTCTTTCATCATAGAATCTTTATGAGGTTTTGAAGTGAGAGCGGATTAGCTGGTGAAGATCGTGGCGGCAAGGTGGGCTGAGGTCAAGGGTATGGAGCCGCCGGCAACACTCTCTATTTGAGGCAGAAATTATTTTTTGTCACGCATAAGACTTTGGCAGACGTGTAATTATTAAGAAACGACCATAATTAGCCCATGTCGCAGATTAAGATGGTCCGGCTAGTCTGTCGTTTCCTCTTTTGTTTGTGATTTTCATTTATAATTGTCTCTCATTTAATTATAAAAATTAATATATATTTGACAATTCATTGGGTGAAGATGAAAGACAAGTTGGAGTGTGTCCGCTCAATATTTTTTTCTTAAATAGGGATGCATGCGGAAGAAGAAAATCATCCCTAAGGGTGCGTTCTTTTGTACTTATATTTTGTACTTAAACTTATTATTTTACTTATATGTACTTATATTTATTTATACTTTACTTATATGTATTATTCATCACCAACAGAACACCACCACCACCATCACAACATCACTACCATCACCAATAAAAAATAATAATTTAACTTTACTTCACCAACAACACCACCACTCCACTACCACCACAATTACCACAACACAACATCACCACCACAACACAACATCACCACCACCATCACAACACCACTACCACCACCATTACCACAACACTACTACCACCACCACCACCAATAAAAAATAATAATTTAATTTAATTTAGCTTAATTTAATTTAACTTCACCACTCCACTATCACCACCATTACCGCAACACAACACCACCACCACCACCATCACAACACCACTACCACCACCATTATCACAACACTATCACCATCATGTGGTAGTGGTGGTGTGTTGATGAAAAAAATGATAAATAGTGGTGGTGTTGTTGTTATGGTGGTGATAGTGATGAATAGTGGTAGTGGTGTGTTGATGAATAGTTATATTTACTTATATTTATTTATACTTTACTTATACTTTTTTTATATTTTACTTATACTTTACTTATATTTATTTAAATAAGTACTTTATAAGTTCAAAAAAACATAGCCTAAGTACACAACTGTCCCTCAAGTGCATCAGCTTCTCTCTCTATATTTCGTGTATATTTCAGTTTGTTTGAATGTATTTTCGTTAGTATTTTCAAGCTTGTTTCTCATTCAGTTAATAAATCAGTATAATTATTTCTACCCAACCCGACCAAAATAGTGTTGCATGTTTATATTGACCTCCAAAGATTATGTTTATCCTACACAATCAATACCTCACAGTCTCAGTTATCCACCTTTTCAAAGTTATGTATGCTCTCCTGGCTAGTCAAAAAGAGTGACTAAATTGGCCACTTAAGGCAAAATGGGAGGAGCTCTCCTCTACTAGTGACACATTCCATTGAGCAAAAATTAAGCAACCAGCCAACCACATGCCCATTCAAGCTTACTTGTCTAGAAATAGAATGCATGCTCAATAGCTCTTACTTCAAGAGCCTCATCCACAATACAACGCCCTTGCAGTCAGATCAAGCTCTCATTACCCACTAGTCCACTGCGGCAATGGCGATCAACTACAGCAAAAACAGTTGTATGTTCTCTAAGACTCGTCAGTATCCATGGTTAATAAGTTGGCCAATGTACTTGAACCTTGTTTTAACTTCAAGAATGGAGCAAATGAAAAATGAATTTAGAACTAATGCCTGGTTGCTGGTGAGGATTCTTACTATGATCGTTAAGTTCAAAACGGCGAAGCTACTGACATTTCCAATGTCACTACCTGTGTAACGTCCCCAATTTATCCGACATCGATTGTGAGACGTGTTTGTATCTTTGTGATTGCTTAATAAGTAAGTTTACCGACTATCTTATCATCAACATACCAAATTCACAAAAATCTGAACCCTGTAAGCACAAATCAAGTGAGACGACAAGTACATTAAAACAAGGAAATACTGATTTGTCCGCAAAGTACAAGGGTACTAAAAATAAGAGTGCTCCGGCCATGTCTTCTGTTATTTTGCTAGTTTAGAAAACTCATCTGGGTCTGGTGATATCTTCATATCTCTACAGAACAAAGATTCTTCAACAAAAATATGAAAGAAAAAAACATACCAAGAAATTTCAATGGGGTATGTTTTGAGGGGACTTTTTACCAGCAGAATCCTTTGAAGAAAAACAAAAAGAAAAAAGAAGAAGAAGAAATAGATGGGACCATTTCTATCTTTGATACTGAATATTTGCAGATTAAACTTTCCATTCCACTGATGATAACTTAAAAGATCTCATTGTCCTTCTTTTTCTATATGTATTTTCTTATAACTAAATTATCCAGAAGCAGCTAAAATAAGCAACTTGTCACTACTCGCCAATTGCTTCCTCTCACCAGGCACACTAGCACCTGACCTGCTGGAGTCAACCACTTCTCACCATCAGATACACTAAAGATTTCAACTTTTTGAAAAAAAGGATCTGGGTATTTGATTTCTGGCCATTTCAAGTCGATTGCTGTTAAGGGGTTGTGAGAGGTTGAGGAGAGATGGTGAACCCTAGGTGTTATTTGGATATTGGTATTGGAGGGGAGCTTGAAGGGAGGATAGTGGTGGAGCTGTACAGTGATGTTGTCCCTAAAACGGCTGATAACTTTAGGGCGCTTTGTACTGGAGAGAAAGGCATTGGGCCTCACACTGGCGTTCCTCTCCATTACAAGGTCACATCTATCTTCATTTTGTGTTATGATTTTCTGAAGATTATTTTATGACATGTTATTGTTCTGATGGTTTTTTCTTTCTGAGTTGACTGATAGATTGTAATTTTGCCACAACAAATTTGTATGTACTGGTTTTGATGTTCATCTTATACATAATTTTGTGTTTGGCAAAGTTGGTTTCCAGTTTGAGGTATGTGTCTGTATGCTATGAGATGTGAAATAAGAATGCCGCCCTTGTGCTATTGAGTGGAGTAGTTTGTGCTAGGCGAGTTTGGGAGGTCTTCACTTGCTTTACTGCTGGCTGTAGTTGATAGATATTGGATTAAGATACTTTCGGATTGAAACTATATTGGCAGCCCTACTCTCCCCAAATCTGTCTGCAAAAACAGATTATATAAAATGTATTCGTGACATTGATTTTGTACTCATAAGAGAAACGTGTGGAGGATAGAGCTGCAGTGAAGCGTCGCAACAGATCCATGTAGTGTGGCTTTCAAGAGTTGAAGCATGGTTTGCAACCACGTATTGGTGCCACTTGCCTGTTTTGTAATTTTGGTTTGGCAACTACTAATGGTTGTAACTGAACCGCTCTAACAGTTTCAATGTTGATGGCAGGGTGCGTGTTTTCACCGTGCTATAAAAGGTTTCATGTTACAAGGAGGAGATATATCTGCAAGAAATGGGACTGGCGGAGAATCCATTTACGGATTGAAGTTTGAGGACGAGAACTTTGAGCTAAAGCATGAAAGAAAAGGAATGTTGTCAATGGCTAACTCGGGTCCTAACACCAATGGATCACAGTTCTTTATTACGACCACTCGTACATCCCACTTAGATGGAAAGCATGTCGTGTTTGGAAAGGTGATAAAGGGCATGGGCATTATACGTTCCATTGAGCATGTTCCCTTAGGGGAAGGTGACTGTCCTGCTGTTGATGTCATTATTGCAGACTGTGGAGAAATTCCCAAGGGAGCTGAGGATGGAACGGCTGATTTCTTTAAAGATGGAGACACTTATCCGGACTGGCCGGTTGACCTTGATGTCAAGCCAGAAAATATTTCATGGTGGATGGTGGCTGTAGACTCCATTAAAGCTGTTGGTAATGAGCAGTTTAAGGTATCCGATGGCTAATCAAGTTCCGTTCTTATCCTCTTAATACCCTCTGAAAGTGCTAAAAATTTACCTTATCTCTACTCTCTTTTTTTTCATGCCACGGTTTTTTATGTTATGCTGTTTGCGTAATATTTCTTGTACTGTTCATTAATGCAGAAAAAAAGTTATAAGATGGCACTTAGAAAGTATCGTAAAGCTTTGCGATACTTGGATATCTGTTGGGAGAAAGATGATATTGATGAAGGTGCACTCCTTGACTATGATGATCTCTATAGCTTCTTTCCTCCACTTTCTTTTGTTGATCGTCTTATCTTTTTCCTTTAACAAACATACGTCGAAATAAACTTACTTTAATCTTTCTTGCATGGTTTGTGGACAAAATTCCATCTACCATTACCTGTTCTTTCTGCAGAAAAGAATTCAGCTTTGAGGAAGACAAAATCTCAAATATTCACCAACAGTTCTGTATGATTTTCTCCCTCAACCGTGATGCATTTTTGACTTCTTGGGCGCCAAATATTTCCTCTTGGATTTTATTTATGTCCTTCAAGTTGATTGATTTCTTGAGGAAATCCGTTCTAATTACATGCCGCTCTATGAATTACCAATCAGAAATTCCCTATTTGATGAAATTTCTCAGAAATGAATTTCGTACTTCAGGCATGTAAACTGAAGCTAGGGGATATCCATGGAGCATTGTTGGACACAGACTTTGCCATGCGCGAAGGTGAAGATAATGTGAAAGCTTTGTTTCGCCAAGGCCAGGTTGAGTTAGATGTATTGCAAAATCTGTTTCGTCTTGAATCTCACCTGATCTTTAACGGCGTTCATCTTCTTAATGATGATGACATCCCTGTTTTACATTCCAATCATGAGTTTTAATGAAACTAGTCTTTGTTTTTTCTACATGGAAAGTTTGTTGATTTGAAGTCAGTACTAACATACTTGCCATTTATGTAATCTTTTGCGCAAGTTGTAAAGGGTTCCTTCTCGCTAACTTGTGTTTCCGCTCATCGTCAGGCATATATGGCGCTCAAGGACATAGACTCTGCAGCTGAAAGTTTTAAGAAGGCAGATGATCTGGAACCAAATAATGGTAAGATATGTTTTCTGGTACCCTTTCTTCAGATGTACTTTTGTTTGGTCTCGAGTTGCTCATGTGTAAAAAAGCATCGGTCCCCTTGTATATGGTTGGACATTTCCACTCATTACGAATGAGTCTTTCGAGTACATGAACCGTTAAAGAAACTCAACCAAGCTTGATGGCCATGCTTTTATGGTTAACATCATATGGTAGATTGGTTGACCTTATGATTCGATTAACACTCTCATTAACTGGTTAGAACTTTTTGTATGCTGTTTTACTCGGTTGAATAAGCCAAGGATCGGTGTTTGTTGTGTTTTTGGTATCAGCTGGAATAAAAAGAGAACTGGCTGGCGCACGAAAGAAGGTAATGTGTAACATGTTTCTCTGATTCCTGAATCCCTCTCATCTCTTGATTTGCAATGGATTACTGACAAAAGTTGGTTACAGATTGCTGATAGGCATGATAGAGAGAAGAAAGCCTTTTCTAAAATGTTTATTTAATTAAACGGCGGCAGTCCGGTACATACACATTCTCCTAACATCTGTTACTTGTGCCGATATCAGTACCTTTTTTGCTGACAATGATAGATGTTTGAAAATGCAGGATGCTGTATCGAAACGAATGGAATTTGAAATCACATACGGAAACACTTTGGTTTTGATTTTTGAAACGAAACATGTGTTTGAAGATGAATGATGAGGTCAGGAAATTGAGATTTTCGTTTTCAAACTCATAATTTGTGGTATAAAGTATAAACCCTGTAGGGTCTTATTTTACAGAATATGTAGTGTTTCTTTTCTGTTGGATTCCCTCCCGGGGAGGGGAGTGATGTGTTGGAGTCATATAGCTAGGGTAGTAGAGGTGGATGGCATGAAAATTTGGAGCTGGAGTGTTTAGGGCATTGTACTAGGCTGGAGTTAATGATGGGCCATATGCCGATCATTGCGGCTACATAAACACCACCCATGTGATGTGTATTATTTGTATACTACTACTTGTTGAGTAACTATGTAGTAATAGTTAGTATAAGCGCGTGCAAGATGATGATCTATCTGTTTCAGAGTACCATACATTCAATACAATGGAAATACATCACTCCTCTGCCACTTTTCCTTCTTCTTTTTTGCCTCCAGCCAATAGGAAGCCTACAATTGATTCATGTTACTTTGCACAATGGGAATCTGATGTGAAGGTGCCTGGGAGGGCTTTATGATTGATGGTGATTGGTAAACAAACTGATCGGCTAGACGGAGGAGGTGGCGGTGGGGGTGGTGTTTAGAAGAATCTGGTTGTAGCGGAAGACGCTGGAATAATGACGGTCGGAGGAGAGGGACGCAGGTCAATTTCTTGGGTCCAGCCGGCTCGGTCCTGAATGTGAAGGTGCCAGTACGTCTGGGCCAGCGCATCTGGGTCCATCGTAATACCTCCCCCTCCTCCTTCTGTTGATGCTGTTGCTTCTAGGGACCCATGATCCCCTGATCCCAATCTACTATGCTGCTGCTCCCCAACACCAAGTGAGGGCGGGGACGTCAGCCATGATCTTCCAGTCGAAGATGCAGCTGCGCTTCTGTCAATAAGCAATTTTAGCCGTTTGTTTCAAATATTCTGAATGTCAAGGAGCTGGATAATAAACAAATAACACCGCTTAAGTAATCGCTTATCCAAAACAATTTTTCAAACAGGAAAAAAATTGTTCAAAGTTACCATGCTAAAATTATAAATTATGAAAATATGACAGGTCAAAAAAATAAATCCAAGAGAGTAATAGAAATTTTTAAAATTTCAGGGGGCAACGGTGTAAAACTTGTTACAAGGCCAGGTCCTGTAAGAGGCTATGTGATCCACTCCGGATTTAATGGATTTATTTTCAATGTAATCGCCCACAGAGAAAAACTTGTCATTATACTTGCACGAAAAACTTGATACAAAGCATACGACAAAAGAAGTTAAAATAGTTTATTAAAGGTTTACACTCACTTATTGTTATGTTCATGGGGGTCCCCTCTTTTAAAAACACCATGACAGAAAAGGAAGGTGTAAACCAAAGTAGAAAACTCTGATTATTATACAATTTATATATCCTAAGCAGACGGAGGTCACAAACTCTATCCATCACCTTACGGTGGCTATCACTCCCTTAATCATATAATAGAGTGTAGGTGTCTTCTTTTCATATTAACTTGAGCTAAACTAAATTAATTAACATGAACTTCACTTAACTTTAGATTATTGTGAGACAAAAAGTGCATGAAGATCCAGTCAAAGTGAACTTCAATTTTTTTAATGAAAAAATTGACTACGTTGAACTAAAAATTAGAATTTAATAATAATTTTCCTTTCACAAGAGACTGCATAAACTTATTTTAGGCTACCCATTCCCAAGAGTTTAATCCCTATTGTAGAAAAAGGACATACTAAATCTGTCTATTTGGGACAAAGACATAAAGTTGTAATAAATAATTTTGTTTCCACAATAAAGGACGACCGTCATTACTAATTGGACATTATTTCATTCTAAACTTTCACAAGAACCTCCCAATACCAATAAACTAATCCTTACGTGTTCGTATATGGACCCGTTATATGCACATATACATCAACAAAGATCACCGATAAATTACATTACCTAGGCGGCCCAATGACACCATCAATGAGAACGTGCGCAACATGAACACCCAATGGCTGAAACTCTCTGGCCAGACACTGTGACAAAGCTCTCAATGCAAACTTTCCACAGCCTACCAAAATACCACAGAAACCCACCGTGTTAGTATCAATGATGCATATATATCTAAAGGAATCTGGAGACTCTGAACGTATCCACAGCTGTCAAACAAATTTTCCAAACAGCAAATGGATAATCTTAACTAATAGTAATGTATACCTAAAACAAAAACGTACATAGTTCAGAGTAACCAGCAGCTCCGTTTAGAGAGGCAGCGCATCCCGTGAACAGTATAGTCCCTTTCCCTTTCTCCACCATCCCTGGTAAAACCTACATCGATCAATAAACTCAATCAAATCAAACTTAACCGTCATCATCTCAGTTACGTGCCCTAGAAAATCCCCACATATTTGAAATCCATTAAATTTCTGCGGAGGAGGGGAATCATGGAATTTGCAGAGTAAAGGAAAACCAAAATTGTATTTCTGTGTAATATATGTAAGTGCGAGCTGATTACTTGCTGAGCGCAGTGGAAAGCGCCGACAGAGGAGACGGCGAGGGATTTCTCGAAGGACTGGACGCGGATATCGAAGAAGCTGGTCGGATTGCAGCTGGAGGATGCGTAAGCATTGTAGACGAGGACTTCAACGAAGCCGAGGGACAACACTCCTTCGAAAGCTTCCCGGACGCTTCTCGAATCGGAGCAGTCGATCCTTATCGCAAACACCTGTCCTTTCTCCTCCCGCGCAATCTCGTCCGCAAATCTCGACAGCCTTCCTGCAATTTTTTCCACAAAATTCAGACTATCTCAGTCGCTATCCTGCTACATGATCGAAACGGAAACGAAGCAAGCAAAGAAAAGGAAGCGACGGAGGCAATCCAACTGGAGCAGTGCGAGAGAGTACCGAGGTCGGAGGCGAGAATGGCGACGATGTAGCCTTCGTGAGCGAACTTGCGTGCGATGGAGCGGCCGAGATTGGGGCCGACGCCGACGACTGCGGCGATGCCTTTGGAGGAGGATGAGCTGGCCATGCTCCGCATCGTAACGGCCGGCGGAGTTAAACAGTGAGAGAGCGTAGGGAGATGAAGAAGAACGAAAAAGAAAAAGTGCAGTAGAGAAATTAAATGGATTTGATTTGCGAGTAGGTTTTTCTTGTTCGTTCTTATGTCGATGATGATTGGTGGGCCATGCTCCATAATTTTTTTTATTGAAAAAATGAGCTTACAATTTATTTTTAAGGTCATCCAAAATATGTTCTTAAAGATGTGTTGTTCTGTACTAACAAAATATTTAAATTTATTATTTTATTTATATTTATATATATTTGTCATCCGCATAAAAAAGAATCAACATGTCCATCAAAGTTCATCATTTAAAATTTAAATAAAATTTATTCGTTCTGATTTGACGAAAAATTTATGATTCATTTCATCGATAGAAATAGCAAACTATGTTAGTTATATAGACGATTGACAAATGTGATTCAAGATACGTTCACCTAAAGACGACTCTTTATTATCTTGCGAAGAGTTCACATTGGAGTGGAACTATCCGAGAGTTCATAAGGTGTGACGAGCGGATATTCAAAATTATGTAGGACTCAAAAACTATTTTCTCACGTCTGAAAGCCAATGAGAGACTCTTCATCAACCCTTCTGAAAATCACATATGAGAGCGATTTTGTATAAATGCATCCAGTATTATTATACAATAGCGTTTATGATAAATGTTGTCTTCAGAGTGTCTAAAAAAACGTAATGTTTTATTCTACGTATAGACGAAGTTTATCAAAGAAAACGTCACCTATGATGTATACATACACGCCTTTTACGAAGCGTCGCCTATACTTTGAACATTAGATGACGTTTCATGAAAAAACGTTATCTTATATTGAAAAATAGACCTTAATTTTTAAAAAAGATGTTGTCTATTTTCAAAATATAGACGATACTTTCATAAAAAAAACATTGTCTTATGTTGAAACCTTAGATTGCTTTTGTTGAAAGCACGGTCTAATATTTCAAAATAAGACAATAGGCATCACATTACTATTGTAAGTGGCCGTTATTATTATAATTAAACGTATTTTTTATTACCGTAAAGACAACTCTTAACACCTTATGTGATTCAATTCAAAATTAAATTGAACTGAACTAAACTGACTTAAAATTATTTGAGCGTTTAATAATATATTGTAGTTGACCAAAAAGGTCAATTTCCTTTCAGACAGGGTTTCTCTTTATGGCATTACACGGCCACAAGCATACCACATTTAGCTTCTCAGCTGGAAAACAGTTTAGGCATGTGGTGCACCACAGGCATACCACCAATAAAACGAGTTGTATATTCATGTAATGGATAGGATCGATCTTATGTTGCTACCTATCTTTTAAATGCGCTTCTTTTAAAAACCTCTTATATTTTGACGGTAAAAAGATTTAAATGTTATCGTCTTTTTACTGCAACAGAAGATCTGAATGTCTTTTATTTACGTGTATTTTTTCATTATTATTTCAACACGTGATATGAAATATAAATAGGACTCTTAACGGCTATGATAAAATTATGAAATTTATAAAATTAAAATAACGATCTTGAAATTATAAAAAATCAGTATATAAAAATCCTTCGGTCGAGAATGTATTGAATCGAACCCACACGACGTATATCAATCATTGAGAAACCGGGACCGTTGAGACAACTACAAAGAATCGAAATAAGAGCCGAACCCACATTAATCAAAGCAAGATAAAGAGAAGTTTTATTGTTCAAATCAAATCGAACTTCTTGTTCCACTTCTGCATAAAATAAACTCAAATTTTATTGATCTTCAGTAATAACCGTAATCTTTTTAATGTTAAATTGATAGTTATTGTTAGTCACAATTTCATTTTCAGATCAGTTCGATTGGGATTTATAGGACAGATATAAGACGTTCAAGGAACCTGTCCTATAATTTATCATGAAAACCTCGGATTCTATTCGAGGAATGAGGTCGGAGCTTCTCCGGAGTTGAAATTCTTACAATTTGACTCGTGCCTGTCAGATCCGAATTCGTGTGGTGCATATGATCGAAAAATGATTAGTAGATGGATAGATTGGGATGGAATGGAATGGACCCATGAGATCTAATTCCATTCATTGGCATTATAGGAGGACCATACAATGTAAACACTTTCCCAATCTTTCTCTCGTGCAAGGATCTTTTTCTAGCTCACCTTGCAACAAGGTTGCAGGACCATTTTGCCAGTGTATATCCGTCCTACTAGACTTATCACAATTCGAATAAATTTAATGTCGCCCAATCGAATTCTTCCACGTGTCTTTTAAAATTGTTAAGATGATTATCATCATATCATGCCTAAACTTCTTACTATTTCATTTTATGAAGATTTCCTTGCTTTGGAATTATTGAATGTATTCCACTAAATAATGAGTGCATTATATTTTGTTTCTCATTTTTTCTTAGGGTGATTAGATTTAATTTCTGCGACAGAGTAGATATATACTAATTTTTTGACGATCTTCCATTTGTAATTGTCTCATATTGAGTTATAAGATGTAATATCAATTTTTTCTTAAGAAAGAAACCGTTTTCTATGATGTTTAGACCCTTTTCGTGTCTGACATCATTTTCGTTCAGCTAGAATGATTAGACGCGTGCGTGACATTGTATGTGACGTTTTATTAATGTGTATTAAAGTCATGTTTGGTTGGTTGCGATAGTTATTGCATTACTTTTTCTATTCCTTGAGAGTGTTGTTATTCTTTTATTTTGGTCAGGATTGTATTGAAAAGTTCTAATATTGGACCGATGACCGAAATACATTTGTTTGTCTCGAACCGAAATGAACCAATAGCTTCTGATTTTGGCTAGATTGAATGGGCCAAAGCCCAATAATTATACGATGTTACATGAGCCGAAGCCCAACTGCACAAGCCCAGACAGTATTTGGGATTCGTTTGGGAAAGAAGAAAAGGCGATCTGAGTTTGATAATTGCTCCTCGGCTTCATCCCAACGTCCGATCTCACTGTCGCCGGCGATCTTCTCATCAGATGAAACTACGCGCTTTCTAGATCATTGAAGGTGGTAGCATCGCATCATCATCATCATCATCTTCTTCACTTTCACCTCTTTGGTCGAATCAACTTTGGATCTGATTTGTCGTATTTTGTGTGTAATATTTTCCATGATTTGATAGCGATGTGGTTTGGTTTGATGTAGTGCTTGATAGTTGTTTAATGAATCTCGATGATGGTATATTTGCAGGATTTGAATTTTGAGGAAGATCGATGGAGTGGACGACAGTGCAGCATCTGGATCTGCGGCATGTAGGCAGAAGTGGGAAACCGTTGCAGCCTCACGCAGCTGCATTTCATCCCACTCAATCCCTGATTGCTGTTGCTGTAGGGTCGTATCTCATAGGTCAGCATATTTCCTTTGTAAATTTGGATTTCTTTTAGCTTGTTAGTTTTTGAAGTAAATGTATTTGCAGAATTCAGAGGTGAATTTGATTGGATAAATTAGATTTCAGAGTCTATTACATTTTGATATTTTGATCAAGTTCATATGCCTTTGTACGTGACGGCTGCTATAGCCTATAGGTAGTAGTGGGATTGCTGAAATCTTAGTTGAATAGTAATAGTTTGGATTGGTAAGTATTAGGTAGCTTTTTGATGTTGAATTTAGTTCATCTGCAATGATATTTTTACAACTCCGAGGATTACTAGGTTCTCTGTTTGATTCATGCTTGGAAGACTTTTCATTTAGAAAGCTTGTGTATTTATTGATGCCGTCCTTGCACCCAGTTAATCTTTTTATCTGCAGAATTTGATGCATTGACTGGAAGCAAGATCTCATGCATTGAAATCGGTTCTCCTGTTGTTCGTATGGCATATAGTCCTACAAGCGGTCATGCTGTTATTGCTATACTTGAGGTTGGTCCTGCGACGCTCATTTAACTGCATCTTTGTGTAACATATAATCATTGTTGTCAACATAAGTACTTATAAATTCAGTGTTCATAGTATAGTTCCTAATTGATAAAAAGGTTTTACTTAGTGCTATTTATCGTATACTACTCTTGAATGTGAATTATACGAAGCTGAGTTTTTTCTTATAATCCTCTTCCCGTAAATCAGTTTGATAATGTAATCCGGTGCACTTTTTTAGCTCCCATACTTCTAATTTTGCTAGCATTTTATGATACGTCCTCATTGCACCTTCATTTTCACTTCTCATATCGATACAGGTCATTTGCCTTAAGATTATGACTGAGCTTCCTTAGCAAACCCCAGAGCTCTTTAAGTCGATAATTTAAAAGCACTTGTTCAAATATAGGAGAATTGAGTTACTGTGGAGCTAGGCCTATAAACTTCCATATCACACTCTCTACGCAAAATTTCCTTTCTTAGATAGGTAAAAAGAATCGAGTTTTATTAGGCTACTTTATATACTTTTTACAGCACTTTAAGGTAACACTGCAAATAAGAGGAGTTTTTTTATTCGTAGAAAACTTATACAATAAATAGTGTTGTAGCAGTTGGCAGAAAGACAAGTTCCTTCACGAAATCCCTTTAACTATTCCTTATTCTGGCAGGACTGCACTATCAGATCCTGTGATTTTGACACTGAACAAACATGTGTTCTGCATTCCCCTGAAAAGAGGACAGAACACATTTCGTCTGATACAGAAGTGCATCTTGCACTAACTCCTCTCCAACCAGTGGTGTTCTTTGGCTTCCATAAAAGAATGAGTGTAACAGGTCTGTAGCTATTTCTTTTAGTTCTAATGTCTGTGGTACTTTTATTGGCATTGGTCTTCGATCCAGTGACAGTTATACAATAACATTTAATGGTGATGGTATTTTTGAGATTCTTGTTTGAATCATTTTACCTATTCTTACCCTTCTGTCTGCTTGAAGTTGTTGGCACTATTGAAGGGGGAAGGGTACCAACAAAAATAAAGACAGATTTAAAGAAGCCAGTGGTAAATCTTGCGTGTCATCCTCGATTGCCTCTCCTGGTAAATTCCACATGCTTCTTCTGTAGGGGTTCTTGGCTTATGACATTGAACTTGTTGTTTTTCTGTATTTGTTTAAGTCTGATGTTTGTCAATGATCCCTAACATTTAGTTTTACTTCCTTTTTTCGTACCAGTATGTAGCCTATGCAGATGGTCTGGTTCGTGCTTACAACATCCAATCTTATGCTGTTCATTACACTTTACAACGTAAGATTAGTCTAATCTACTAACTGCTGGAATTTGTTTGTCGCATATTGTTCACTAATACGGGCATTCCTTATTAAAAAACCACCGCAGTTGACAATACTATTAAGCTCATTGGTGCTGGTGCTTTTGCATTTCATCCAACATTGGAATGGATCTTTATTGGTGATAGACGTGGTACGCTTCTTGCGTGGGATGTGTCAACAGAGAGACCCACCATGATAGGCATGTATGTATATTTTTCTGGTGATTACTTATTTTTTAAAATCTGGCCTGAGTTTTTAGTTTGTACCAAGCAGTCACTAGTTTATTTCTTGACGTGCAGTCTGATATAGCCACTGAGTTTATTGAGATGAATTAACTTTCTTAATATGTAATTATAAGTGAAGATAGCCAAATGTCTCTGGGATATATATTAATGTTGCCATCTGTTCTCATGAGTTTGATAATAGGAGTAACAACAATGTGTATGAGTAAGGATTTGGCTGACAATGACAGCTCCATTCCTGAACCAGATTTGATATGTGCTATTTAATTCAAACTCTTAGTCCCCTAGGCTCGTTTGGTTGACTTAAAATAAAACTCTTTAAAAAACTATTGGGTTTTAATTGGTACTATTCACCCACTTCACCTCCTAAGATTTGTTACATGGGTATTGATGTCTGAATGAGTTTTTTTATTTTTTCTATTTTTTATGTTACTATATTCAAATGAAACTCTTGTACAAACATATTACACTTCTCCTCAAATTTCTATTTCAGTACACAAGTGGGATCTCAGCCAATAACAACTGTTTCATGGCTCCCCCTGATTCGGTCACTTGTTACTCTCTCAAAGGATGGAACTCTTCAAGTTTGGAAAACACGGGTGATCATCAATCCTAACAGACCTCCTGTGCAAGCCAATTTTTTTGAGCCTGCTGGTAAACAATCTGCTACATGTCCGCATTTGATTTCCACAGTTTTGTGTCCTTAACTTAATGATCCATTGTATGTAGACTGGAAATGTCTATTTGATTGCTGTTGTATCACAACTTTTGATTGAAGCGATCTTTCTCTATTTGTATGTCATATTCTATCGAACCAAGCTATTTGAAATGTAACTCACCGATCCAGTAATGTAACTCACTGATCCGATAGTGTAACTGATCCAGTACCACAATCATATGTATTAAGTATCCCAGAACTGAACAATGATGATTAGCTTTTTGCAAAGGATGTTGGGGGAATTCTGGCTGGTAACTGTTGAATATAGAATTAGAACTTACTAAAGTCCGTATACGAATGATGCAGAAGGTCAAATGTTGCATGATTCTGACAAGGAATGCGATGCCTAGTTGAATGGGTGGAAGCTTTAATTAATTGATTGTTGGATACATGTCTAGTGTCTATGGTACTAATTGTTATGCATCTTTTGTATAACTGGCTTTGACAACTATTCAACTCGTGTGCAGCAATTGAATCGATTGACATTCCCAACATTCTATCTCAGCAGGGGGGAGATGCTGTCTATCCCCTACCACGAATAAAGGCTATAGAAGCTCACCCTCGACTGAATTTGGCAGCGTTATTGTTTACAGTTCTGTGCAATAATCACATCATCTGCTGATCAATTATATATATAGTCAGAGTTGTTAGAGTAGTCTAAACAGAATTTCATAATTTTACAGAATGTATCCGGCGGCGAAAATTTGAAAAACAGAGCCAATTTCACTAGAGAAGGGAGACGACAGTTATTTGCTGTTTTGCAAACTGCTAGAGGATCATCAGGTGATTCAAATATATGCTGAGCATAAATATTGGAAGCTGTCAAATTTGATATATGTATAGAAGTCTTAAATTATTGTGAGATGTTAAAGTCGACACCAATTTAGTTCCAGAAGAAAATCAGAATGCTTAGGAGGAAGTAGAATAGTGGGTTCTCAGCGTTATAAAATCAATTGAAATGATTTTGGATCAGTACAAAGTGGTGAACAATATTCTGCTTGCATCATATTACTACCAACACTTAAAGAACACTTGCAACTTCAAGTGTTTGCTTGACATTGGCGTTGAAACACGTCACAATCTTATCATGTTCGAACATGGCCCATGATGTTACTAGCTGTCCCGTACTATATTTATTATTTATACTCGACTCTGATGGAATCTGGTGGTGCTCTTCAGCATCTGTCTTAAAGGAAAAGCTTGCAGCATTGGGCTCCTCAGGAATTTTAGCTGAACATCAACTTCAAGCGCAATTACAAGAGCATCATTTAAAAGGGTGAGGAAGTTTTGCCTCCTTGTCTCCAACAGTGTAGGGTCTAACTGATGGACGAAGGTATATACACAAGATAGAAATGATAAGAAGATAGTGATGCACATCTACACATAATATTTGGTATGGTAACACAATGATAAACGTAATGTCAGTTGACTATGTGTCTTTAGTTTCACGGACTTGTTTAGTTGATGCGGGAACTTTAATTAAAAGCGTTGTAGGAGTCGTTTCCTCCCTGAGATCAAAGGTTGGTTGTATTTTATTGGATATTGTGTTTGTACCCATCAAAATATAAAACAATCCACAGAACTAGTGTAGGTTTTGTTTATCAAAATTCATTGCTGCTAATAAATAAAGTTTCTTATTGGCAGACAAGGTCAACTTACCATTTCAGACATTGCACGAAAGGCGTTTTTATACAGTGTAAGCCACATCTTACAGTTTCATTCCATCTTCATGACATTAGAGCATAGTACCACCAAGAGATATACCTGAAAATCTGATCAGAAATTCAAATCCCGCATCATTCTGGGAAACTGCAGTTTATGACTTATCTGTCAGATCCATAGGCCTACTTGACTTACAAGCTCAATTAATATGACGTTTGACTCTGCACTTGGTCAACTATGTATATTATTTTGATGTTCTCCTGTGTGTGATCACATAAAGACTAGAGATTGTGAAACTCACTTCACAATGGTTTGATTTAATATCACATCAGATTGTGGACCCATTTCTTGGAAAGATCTTGGGGCCGAAACCCTGACAAAGTCGCTCGACTGAAAAAGTAATTAGTTGTTTGTGATTTCAAGTAGTGTATGTGTTTCAACATCCGTTCCTCAAGCATGCATGTATGTAATGATATAAACTGTCTTTTTGAATCTTATGTGCTCATGTAGCAAACCTAGGAAGGTGCATATTTTTTGTGTTCATGACCTTGTTTTTACAGCATTTCATGGAAGGTCATTCAAAAAATGCACCAATATCACGATTACCTCTCATCACTGTCTTAGATGCAAAACATCACCTCAAAGATATTCCTGTTTGCCAGGTATAAATTTATTAGTTTTTATTTTCACATAAAATGTTTAGCACTAACGTGTTTCTCCCCTCTATTTATGCTGCTCATGTATCTTTCACTGACATATGAATACTATAACAGCCATTTCATTTGGAGTTGAACTTTTTCAATAAAGAAAACCGAGTTCTTCATTATCCTGTCCGAGCTTTCTATATTGATGGCCTCAACCTCGTGGCTTACAATCTTTGCTCAGGAGCAGAAACCACTTACAAGAAGCTTTATTCTTCGGTAATGATCACATTTTCTATAATAATGATAGATCACAAATCTACTTGCCAACATATCTGTTTCCGGTTATGGTGACATGTTTTTTTTTTACTAAGCGCAAGCATAATGTATCTTTTATTCTGGTATTTCAGATTCCGGGAAATGTTGAATACTACCCGAAGTGCATAGTTTACAGTAAGAAGCGACATATATTTCTTGTTGTTTATGAGTTTAGTGGCTCTGCTAATGAGGTGGTGCTGTACTGGGAAAACACCGATCAGCAGTCAGCTAATAGCAAAGCAAGTACAATCAAAGGTTATATCAATGGCTCAATTTTGTTTATTCTTGTGTGTGTGTACAGAGCGAATATGCAAATCAATAAATTATATATCTTACTTGTTTCAATAATTATTTGAGTGCTCCAGGCCGTGATGCAGCATTTATTGGCCCCAATGAAAATCAGTTTGTAATACTTGATGAGGATAAGACTGGCTTGGCTATGTATATACTACCAGGGTTAGCTTTAGAAGACACTGAGAAAAAACTGGACGAAATTGTTGAACAGAGTCAATCTACCGATGTTTTATCTGACTCGATCAAAGGCCCCATACAGTTCATGTTTGAAGATGAAGTGGATCGTATATTTTCTACCCCACTAGGTGAATTAGTGTTCTATGTGTTTCTGTTCTTTCTTGTCTTTATTTTGATTCATAAATGACGTTTCATTGTCCTGTCAATTGTAGAGTCCACATTGATGTTTGCTTGTCATGGGAAACAAATTCGCCTCGCTAAGCTTGTCCAGGGATCCCGCATTTCAATTTCGGACGGACATTCTATATCCACAAAAACGGATGGGAAAAGGTCAATTAAATTGAAAACGAACGAAACTGTGCTCCAGGTAATGATACCATTGAACGGTAAATGATCCCATCTTCAACTATCTTTCCATTCTACATATAAATTGAAATGGGGAAAAGAAATTAGTTTATTAGATAACAGTCATTTTTTTAAATGTTTTTGTAACAATGTGAAAAGATAAAACTGGAAACAAGGGAATGGCGTTTGTGTCAAGTGTATATGCCAACCATCCATCCCAATTACATAAAATATGAGGAAACTGAACACATCCTCTCCTTCGATCACACCACCGTGATTTTTGGAACAGTTATGTAGACTGTCATGGGATTTGCATAAATGTTCGTCTCTCGATCCAACTACCCTTTTTCTGAATATAAAAATTCGAGAGTTCTCCCAAATTCTTATTAACAGCAAGGCATACAATAAATAATCTGTTAGGAGACACGCGTCACGGGCCGCTGACCACTTTGAGCGATACATGTAATTCTAATCTTTTTTTTTAATAAATATCATGGTTAGGAATGAAACTGAAGTCACTTTATTGGTTGAATGCATTTGTCATCACCTCTTTTTTTCAACTCGCAATCCTGGTTTTGAAAAAGTTGAAGTGATCTGATAATCAAGCTGGTTGTATCCACCAACAAGTGCATATTAGAAATCATTTTGTTTATCTTCTTTTCAGGTTCACTGGCAAGAGACTCTAAGAGGACGTGTCGCTGGAGTGTTGACCACTCAGAGGGTTATGATTGTTTCAGCAGATTTAGATATTTTGGCTAGTAGCTGCACAAAATTCGATAAAGGGCTGCCTTCAATATCCTTTTAAGGAACTAATTTCAAATATATAGACTTGATTTTTATTTTTCTGTATCATTATTTAATCAAATGTTGGACACTTAACTTATACTTACTTTAGATCCCTTTTATGGGTTGGGCCTGCTCTTCTATTCTCAACTGCTTCCACTATCAGCATTCTTGGATGGGATGGACTTATAAGGACCATTCTTTCAATCAGCATGTCTAATGCAGGTAATTGTGTTTTTTTCTCAGTTGGTTTTACTTTTATTCAAAGTCGTTAGCAAAATGGTGATGAAAAATATTTATTTTTATTTTCGTCCACAAATGCTGTATTGCTTCTAAAAGGGAACCAACTAATTCTGATGTGCAGTATTGGTTGGTGCTTTGAACGACCGGTTGTTGCTTGCTAACCCAACAGACATAAATCCTAGGCAAAAGAAAGGGGTCGAAATAAAGAGCTGTCTTGTTGGGCTTCTTGAACCGCTTTTAATTGGTTTTGCCACTATGCAGCTACATTTTGAGCAAAAAATTGATCTTTCTGAAGTACTATACCAGATAACATCTCGGTAACTGTCTTCCTCTCATTTTTTTTGTATTTGTGTTTCAGCTTAATCATGTGGTGATTTCACTTTTTCACTGTAAGGTTTTAGAGGAGGCAAAATTGGAGTCTAAAATATCATGGTACTATCAAGTCCTATCAACTCGAGATTATCTCTGAAATTCTGTCTTATTTTGCTTACAGGTTTGATAGTCTACGGGTCACACCAAGGTCGCTGGATATTCTTGCCAAAGGTTCACCCGTTTGTGGAGATCTTGCTGTATCATTGTCCCAATCAGGGCCACAGTTCACCCAGGTGATTTGGGAAGTTAATGTATCTTTTATAATTTGCTATGTGTTAATTATGTACCTGAACCTACTGAAATAATTATAGGTCTTGCGGGGTATCTATGCAATCAAAGCTCTTCGTTTCTCTACAGCTTTGTCTGTCTTGAAGGACGAATTCCTTCGTTCAAGAGATTATCCAAAGTGTCCTCCGACCTCTCATTTGTTCCACCGATTTCGTCAGCTTGGTTACGCCTGCATCAAGTAAGAAATTTATATTAAATGATCTTGCATTTATGTTTGACACTAGATTGTGTTGGCCATGTGTTCACTGGTATAATTTTTTGAGCATTGAAAGCAGTTAATTGCATAATGGCTCTACTTAGGCTATAATAATACCTGCCCCTCGAACTGAGTGTGCCTTCTATTTCAACTGTAGCTTGAAGCTGAGGCTTTATTAAATTTTTTATGGTGCTTGAAATGAGCTTGCTATAGTGCTAGAAGCAGCATCATACCTACTGATGTTCATATTGTTTCATTCTAAATCTGTTTGACTGGTATATATTAATGAAATTATATAGTATAAGGGCACAAGGTCGAAACACCTTTATGTGCTCACAACTGCAAACTTTCGTTTCCCCACATTGTTCTGCTGACTCATATCAAATGATTGTATTTTATCTATAGCAGCTTAACACAATGTTCTTTGCAGGTACGGTCAGTTTGACAGTGCTAAAGAAACTTTTGAAGTTATCTCGGATTATGAAAGCATGCTTGACCTTCTAATATGCCACCTTAATCCGAGCGCAATGAGGCGCCTCGCCCAAAAATTAGAGGAAGAGGGTGCAGATTCAGAATTGAGACGTTATTGCGAGAGAATTTTGAGAGTCCGATCCACTGGATGGACACAAGGCATTTTTGCTAATTTTGCCGCTGAAAGTATGATTCCAAAAGGTCCCGAATGGGGTGGTGGTAATTGGGAAATCAAGACTCCAACCAGTTTAAAAGCTATACCACAGTGGGAATTGGATGCAGTGGTGACGCCATACATGAGAACTGATGATGGTGCTATCCCATCAATTATCGCAGACCATATTGGTGTGTATCTCGGTTCAGTTAAAGGTAGAGGCAACATCGTAGAAGTAAGAGAAGACAGTTTAGTGAAAGTTTTGTCACCTGCTGGAGGTGATGTCAAGGTTAATGGTATCCAGTCTTCTTTAACCAAAATCCCATCTAACAAGTCCAAGGATTTACCGTCTGCTGGTGCTAAGGTAGAGTCATTGATGGGGCTTGAAAACCTCATGCAACAAACTGGTGGTGGTTCCAGTGTTGCAGACGAACAGGCTAAAGCTGAAGAAGAATTTAAAAAATCCTTATATGGTCCTACTGATGGAAGCAGCAGTGATGAAGAAGGGAATTCAAAATCTAAAAAATTGCATATCAGAATACACAATAAGCCAGCATCTGCATCTGTAGATGTGGATAAAATAAAAGAAGCTACGAAGCAATTCAAAATTGGTAATGGTCTGGGCCCGCCTATGAGTAGAACCAAGTCCATAACCCCAGCCGCTCAAGATATTGGCACATTTCTACCTACTTCGACTCCAGCAACAAGTGGATCTGGGACGGTTCCTAGTGCTTCTGACCCTTTTGGGACCATAAGGTTGGCACCACCTGCACCACTGTTACCACCTCCTCAAGGTGTTAAGGGTGCTGGAGTTACTGCTGGGCCTATCCCTGAAGATTTTTTCCAGAACACAATTCCATCCCTACAGGTTGCTGCCACATTGCGCCCTCCTGGTACTTACATTTCAAAAATGGGACAAATCTTACAAACAGTTGACAGTCAGGGACCAATAACTCAAGCAAATACACCTCAAGTGGATATTGGGCTTCCAGATGGTGGTGTTCCCCCCCAATCCTCTCAGCAACCTGCTAATCAATTTGAGTCTGTTGGACTCCCTGGTGGTGGTGTCCCACCACAGTCCATTGGGCAGATTGCCAACTTACCCCAGTCCCAAGTTCAAACAGCATCAGTCCCTGTGTCCTCACAGCCTCTTGATCTCAGTGTACTTGGTGTGCCTAATAGTGCGGTTGCTGGGAATCCTGTTCAGCCTGCTTCTCCTCCAACAACTGCGCTTCCAGGACAGGTAAAAATATTCACACCTACCCGTTATCGCACTACAGTTTATTATTGTTTTGAAATGATGTTAATCCTCCTTGGTATAAGCCTACGGTCGATTTACAAGTGAGGAACCTGCAATGCTTTGAGTTATAACTGTGGA
Source organism: Umbilicus rupestris (assembly GCA_963678935.1). Lineage (NCBI taxonomy): Eukaryota > Viridiplantae > Streptophyta > Magnoliopsida > Saxifragales > Crassulaceae > Umbilicus > Umbilicus rupestris. The sequence goes on from OY787622.1 coordinate 11,440,246, forward strand.
GCTCATTCAGTGCAAGACATTGAATTTTGTTTTTCACATGCCTAGGTATGCAAAACTATCTAAATGCTTCTTGATAACTCTTTGTAGGTTCCTCGTGGAGCTGCTGCTTCAGTATGTTTTAAGACGGGTCTTTCTCACCTAGAGCAGAATCAACTGTCAGATGCATTATCATGTCTTGATGAAGCTTTTCTGGCTCTGGCTAAGGACCAATCTCGTGGTGCGGATATTAAAGCTCAAGCAACCATCTGTGCTCAGTACAAAACTGCAGTCACACTCCTTCGGGTATGATTTTTATTCACGTTCCATTATCCTAACAAACATGACATTTAATTTTCGACACATTCCCCGACCCCAGTATAGTACTTCAGCACACCATTTTCACGCTACAAGTCCAGATAAATTTTTATTTAGTTAAACCCATATGCAAGGATATTGAAAACCAAAATAAGCTAGATGATTCTCATGTGTGTGGGATCCCTTCATAGCCTAAATGTATTAGAATAATGTAGTCTGCTCTATGTCTATAGATCTTACTACCACACATCATCAGCCAACTCGGTATTCTATAGCTGATGTATTATTCATATTTACTGTAGGAAATTGGGCGGCTCCAAAAGGTCCAGGGTGCAAATGCAATCAGCGCAAAAGACGAGATGGCGAGATTATCCCGCCATCTGGGCTCCCTACCGTTGCTGGCGAAACACAGAATAAGCTGTGTCCGGACAGCAATTAAACGAAACATGGAGGTACAAAACTATGCATACTCAAAACAAATGCTGGAGCTTCTCCTATCGAAAGCACCTCCTGGGAAGCAAGACGAATTGAGAAGTTTGGCAGACATGTGTGTCCAAAGGGGTCTAACAAATAAATCCATCGATCCAATGGAAGATCCTTCCCAGTTTTGCTCGGCCACATTAAGTCGCCTGTCCACCATAGGATACGATGTTTGTGATCTTTGTGGTGCCAAATTCTCTGCTGTCAATGCCCCTGGCTGCATTATTTGTGGCATGGGAAGCATTAAAAGATCCGATGCACTTGCAGGACCTGCCCCTGTTGCATCTCCATTCGGTTGATATGTATTTCAGTGTGTTTTTGTGCGTAGCGAGTGTCCATATGTTGTTTTACTTAATGCTATCAGTTTGGTTTACCAGCCTGAATTTTGACCCAACTATTTCTCGCTTTACAGATTAACAACGTTTGGGAAAAATAATAATAATAATAATAAGAAGCACTTAATGTAACACAACAGCTAAGCTACAGACAGCTTGGAGAAATGTACCATCTTCAAATAACCTGCTTCTGGTTTGTTGTCAGTCATGGATTGCGTGCCCAGCTCCGGGGCTATGCCCAGGTTCCGTTGGTCGAAAAGCATCCTTCACTGCGCCAGTCTCTCTATCTCCTTGCGCCTCCTCCATCTTATTCCTACTCCCAGCAGCATCCAAGCTCTCACCTCTCTTCACTCCTGCTTTGAATATCTGCTTATGATGCTCTCTCACTTCACCTTCACTACTCTCCAGTTTCATAATCCTGGCCCCTTCTACGCGCAGGAATGCCATATCATCATGAAATACCAGGAGGAGCATGGCCAATAGTGATAGCTGAAAAGAAGTGCACTCACTCATCATCTTCATATCGACTAATGACAACTCACCTTTAAAGAGGCCCTAAAATCTAAGGGCACTCAATAGTAGTATTTATTCAGAGGTTTAGGGTTTAGAGAAGCTTGCGAAATCGAAGGGTCCTTATTCCTCAGTAGTTGGAAGATTCTATGAAATGGTACCCACTAAATGGAAATATATAAAAGCAATGGCTTGCATATTTAGATTTTCACAAGCTTAATCTCTGCCTCCCATGCATATAATTCCTGGCTGTCCATATATTCTTCTTGTTCCCAATCTCTTCACTCCTTTCGTTTATCCCACGTTGCACTTTTCTTCCGCCTTACTAAACGCCGTTTCGCGGTACTTTCATATACTAACAATATAGTTGTTTAGGGTTTAATTACAGTCGGTCTGTAGTTAAACCCTAAACCCCTCTGTAATGATCTAATGGCTTCTACAAGGCGCATGCAATGCATTTTAATAGTAAGGAAGACTCAAGTTAAAGAAGATTATATATGAAGCTTAATTAAGTGTTATTGCTATTAAAACAACTGAGTAGAAACATATAAATGGGAATAATCATAAATGTTTAAATATTAAATTTATAAAAATATGTAATTTTTTATTCTAATACTGACTCATGTGGCACTCATACAAAACTACGTAGTTTTATAAATATAAAAAAAAAACTTAATTTTGACATGCATTTTTTAACCTAAATTTGAAACGTAAATAAAAGGGTTATTTATTCATGTAGAATTAGTGTGTATTTCTCTGGCTTTTGGAAGAAATATCTAGCTCAATATTATTGACAATTTCCACAGACAAAAGGCAAAGAAAAAAGGATGACCTAACTAAGGACAAACAATCATTATAAGGCATTTTATATGGACCATCAATTCTTGATTTTCTTTTTTTTTAGTCACTTGCGATATTCTCATCTCAATCATTCGACCTTTTTAGCTCCTTGCTTTTTATTAACATATCTGTGAAGAGTAGCAAAAGGGTTCATTCAGCATTTTTATTCGAGAATTGATCAGATATGGTAGAAGTATATGTGTAGCGTAAGTTCATAGTATGTCGTACATTACATATGCGACAAATCCGTAGTCGCATAAGAAAGTAATGCGACTGGATCCAATTAGGTATGTCGCTTAAGTACATCACTAACGTGTCATACCTTGATATCGCTTTAATTATTTATACTACAAATAAAAGTGTCGCATAGGTGAATATTGAATCTAGTATGTTGTATATCATGTCACGTAAATCATTCGTCCAAGACTTTATAATTAATGCATTTCAATGACAATTTCATAATATAAAAAACATAATATAAATCTTGTTTTCATTACAACTTCAAAAAACTATGAGAAATTGAAATTACATACACATTCTAAATATATGTCTTTAAGTACCAACATTCCAAAAACTCAATGAAAGAATCAACCTTATCAGTAGATATCTTGATAATAAGAGTTGCTCCAAAACTCCTAAGAGAAAATTTCAATTAAGTCAAACTATGCTTCGACCACCTTCTAGAAGCCACATCAGGTTGATAGTGCCCTTCTTCATCTGGAGCCCAAATTTATGAGGCAATCTCTGAACCAGCATTCCTCGATTTGAGATTTGAACAACACTTATCAAGCCTGTGTATTCACCTTGAGGATGGTCTCCTTTGCCAAATTTTATGTTTAGAGAAACATGTATGCCTAGGTTGCTGAATTGTTCCACTGAGATACTTTATTTAGGAGTGGGCTATGTGAGGGATTCTATGGATGCACAACATGGCCACTTATTTTTCACGCCCATACGAAAATTTCGCCCTAAACTAAATTTTATCCTTTTACCTTTTAAATTTTATTTTCAGTCTTATCCAATAGAAATAATCAATGTCAGTCGCATACTATAAAAATTGTTGAACACTTAAAACACAGAGATTGCATTGTCGCTTAACAGTTATCACATAAAATTACTTATGGGACGCACATTATGTAATCGCTTAATCCGGGTCGCATAGGGTCCCTTAAGCGGCTGAGTTACTCAGTCGCTTAACGTTTGTCGGATGATACATCTTATGCGACTGAGTAATTTACTATTTTGTATAAGTCATCATATGTGACACATATTTATGTGACAACATACATCCAGGTGTGTCGCAATAAAGGTATTTTGGTGTAGTGGCATGTGATTCTTGACATTCTATTCGGTTTAATTACAAGGGAGTATCATCTGTTTTTTGGTAATCTATTTATTTATTTGGTCATTTGTTATCCCCACCTTTCCCATGATCTTTAGAGTGCAACTTGTCAAAGTTCAGTTTCACAATAAAAGGTCAATTATCATTTTGAGAGTCTCGACCAGAGTGTGCACCTTTTCTCTCTTTTGTAATGTGAGTGTGTGATTTTAAACAATTTATGGATCCCAATTTAAAGAGAAGAAACCAACTGACGTCATTGAGAGATTCGATTCAAGCACGATACTCTGTCGATATCAGTAGAAGGTTCTATTACTTGTTTAAGAGACGCATATGGAATTATATAATCTGAGTACTCACTCTCTCACTAGCTGGGGCAGGAATTGTGATGATGGAGGCTTATAAATCATTCAGCAGCTGCTAAAACAGTCGGTTGTCAGGGACTGCTCACGTTGAATTCTATAAAGAGGAATAATCATTTGAAGATATAAACTATGCAAATATAAATAGGTAATGAAATTAAAAAAGAAGTAAAGAGATGGAAAAAAAGCTTTGGGATTGGCGCAACAAGATAAAGGAGCTGAGTGATGGTCCTTTTGTGGTTAAACTGGTGATTTAGTAGCTCCTAAGAGTGCGTGCATGGCCCTCACTTATGTTATTTGTTTGTCCGGTTGAGCATTTGAAAATGTCAAGTTGAGCAAGGAGACAGACAGACTAGCAAGGAATTCAGATGTTAAACAAAAAGCCCACTAATGCTGGAATGTGTTCAAATTAGCTGAGATTCATGTCCACCAACTTTGTTTGAATCCGAACATTTCTTTTCCAACATTGCAGCTACTTATTGCTCTACAAAAATTTCTCCAGATTTTTCTGACCCAGTGGTCTAGGGTTTATGTCCAGATTTCAACCTCAGCAAGAAAAAAAGCTTGATGACAGGCTGCCTATTCCTTAGCAGATGATTGAAATACACCAAGGGGAATCTTCTTTTTTTTTTTTTAATTATTGGGGAGATGATGAACACAGAACGAAAAAAGGTTAAAAGTGAGCCTATTTTTCTTTTTGATTAGTGTCTGTGCGTGCATTGCTTTCTGTGCAATTTGTTGTTTTTCAGGCAAAATCATTTGTTTAAGGGTTGCCCTAGAAAGTGTTGTTTTGATTATGAGATAGTGGCAATGAAACTAGATGTGTGTATATTAATACGCATTGACCACTAGCATTGATTGTTTAAGGCCACTTTTGCTATTCTATGTTTTTTTAGGGAATTAGGTATTAAAGATAATTAGGGTTTAGGAATAGAGATAATTTCATAATTTGATATTGTCAACATTCCGTTTGCAGTTATTGAAATCCTAGTTTCGTTTCGTTTCTCTTCTTTGTCTTCTGCATTAGGAATATTATGACAACAACATCATCATAAATAATCGAACGATGAAAGTAAGAAAGTAGGGGAGTTTTGTAATATTTTTGATTCCCAACTTTACAGGGACTTGGACAGGGGAGAAGAGAATGATGCAAACCATTTTCTTAGGTCATAATCCATTCCACCAATGAATGCATTAATATTTACAACAAGCTTAACCCAGAAATGAGTAACAATAATTCACTGATGTGTTTATGTTCGATGAGTCTGATGAAGATGATATTTTATGGCTCTTGGTTCTGCATGCTTTTGTTGAATGGAATGCCCTACACCAGGGCTATGCCCTTGTGCTTTATCTTCAACCATGGAGGCACCACCACCAGGGCTGTGATCATGTGTTTTGTCCTCCATATTTGGCTGAATCTTTTGCTTGGTAGCACCTTCAGATGGTACAAGAGGATGTCCTACACCAGGGCTGTGATCCTGCTTCTCATTTTCCACATTGTATCGACCCCCATCCATTAGGGTTTCATCACTCCTCCAATGGTCGATATTCGCTTTGTCTACTGATCTCAGAAACCGCCCTTCAGTAAATATACTCTCTTTACAGGCTATGAGCACAAGTAGAAGGACAGAGATAACCGTGGATCGAATCACTGCCATTGTTAAAGAAGTAATATTTACCAAGCATGAGTGAGAGGAAGGAGAGAGTTTGAAAGACTGAAAACTAGATGGTGATTGCCTCTTCTCTCTACTGTTACATTTATAATGGCGGGTTCTGTGATGAACTTTACAAAAAACACTACCTATTTTATTGAGTAAAATACGAGATGTTTGACCAGAACAGGAATCAAACTCTAGTGATTGAGATGTTTGATGTTTCTTTTGTTACTAGACCACGCCCTACTGAACAAATAAATAGTCAATAATGCTAATATTTACCATCTAAAAATTTATAGTAAACTTGTCTTTGATTAAGTGCTTCATATACATAATACATCTAGACTTCTTACTATTACTAAACCTATTAGTTGCCTTCGGTATAATTTATTTTCCCTTGGCTATGTATTTGCTTCTTTCTAGCTTGTGTTGATGATTAGGGCTAGCTATAAATTTAATTTTATTTATGGTGAAATTATACGACCGTTTGATAACTGTACGATAGTTTTGGATTTGTTATGCGACGGTTTAATTATTTCATCAGTTTATGTAATTGTGTTTTCGACTGAGTTGTGATAGTACAGTTTATGATGGTAAAATCGTCATTTATCCGTCGTATCATAAGACGTACATGCTTTCCTTCGTAAACAAGGTACATGATATGATCGTTTATACAATGTGCTTACGACGGTATTATGATAATAACAATGGTTATCGTTGTATTGTCGTCGTAAAAAATGATAGTAATACGACAATAAATGTTTCCGTCATAAAACATTAGTACGCGACGGAATAATTTCTCTGGTATAACCACCGCATGTCCAGGATATTTATCTCTTATTTTAGAATGTTTTCTATATCTGGTTATTCTCTCTACACCACATACATAACATTTTTCTTTCCACTTCACACATTCTGAAATTTTGGATTTAGCAACTCATAATCGGGTAATCTTCGTCCCAAAGTATCATAAAATTGTTGAACTCGTACATGTATAGATTATGTAGATTTAGTTATTGTGTTTGTAGCTTATTTGACGAACAAGAGGTATTGCAAATCTGTCTAGCATGTTGTCATGGAAGAGCTTGTTTGAATACTTTTTTTTTTTGGATGTACACACAACATAATTCCGGTGAATCGTATAATAAAGTATGTTTATAGATGGTGTCGGGAGGTTTCTTGAAGCAGTCTTTGAGATTAGGGAAGTATTTGATGAAACAAGATTTGTTGTCCATAGTGTAAGTGTAAGAATAGCTTATTTCGTAAAATTGGGGTTGCTGAAAATCACTTGTTTGCTTACGAATTCGTTAAGAATTATTATAAATAAACGCTTCATGAAGAGGAAATAACAGAAATGATATATTGGATGCATTAAAAGAATCATAGTTTTAATGATCCTTATGAACCACATGTATGACCACCTTTTGATGAATTTGATAGTAGATTTCAGAATATGATAAGTGATATAGCTAGGGCGAGCAATGGTTCCCATCAATTGTACCAAGAACAATCTGAGGACCAAATGAAGCATCATCTGATATGTATAATACGTTTAAATCGAGATGCGAACTTGTTGAAGGTTGCACTTTGAGACAAAATTATCTATTGCCATAAAACTACTTCAAACTAAGACAGACCATGAATAGTCTGAAGCAGCGTATGATTCAATTATTTACGACGATTAAGCGATGATGACCCCAATTATTTATGACACATATACGACGCTTATGCGATGATGACCCCAATTATTTACGACAGTTATATGATTCTTATGCGACGATGACCCAAATTATTTACGACGCTTATGCGAGCACATCTGGTGAAAGGGATGATAAACACAACATCCAAGATCAGACACGCCTGATCATGATCTAGACGACTACAATGACGCTTGATCTTGTTTTCTAATGATATTTTAATCGTAAACATATGAATTTGGTTATACTCTATATGTTATGGATTTTAATTACAGTTTTGTCTATATGCAATTTCCAGTATTTCATGTTTTAAAATATAATTAAAAATAATTATTAACATTTTCATTAATTTTTTAAATATCATACAAAAGCGTCAAATATTCATTGCATAATGTCCCATTTCATTAATTATCTAAACCCTACATTGTGCACTGATCGGCTAAACAATGTACAAGGACTGCATCCTTAGGGAAAATCTGCATTGCTCTATGGGAGTCTTAAAGACTTTAAAATTGAAAAGCATAAAAGTTTGCACATGGAGGGAGGCTTGATTGACCTTTCAATGTCCTCAAACCTTGCCTTCATTTCTAAATGCGTAGGACAAGATCTTAATTCCCCAGCGAATGGGAATGAGAAACTGTGAGATCGATGTCGGTTAAGAATATAAAAATTAAGCTCATCAGTTGTTATGCCCATGATCAGCTTTGCTCCAAAAAATGTAGGGTACCCCTGTACCTTTCCACTTACAGATGAATAGTATTTATGTTAATGGCTGCTGTCCTTGCTAAAAACTCTTTTGGTCGACAAATTTAAGTGAGGCACATCTGTCGTGGCCAATACTTTGATTATAATTTTGTAGTTTAAGTCAGGTCTGTTCCTGGCCTTTAATGGGTTTCTGGACAAAATATAAATGTAGTGTCCATTATAACATAATATCACTCTATAAATATAATTTTAATTTTTTCACAAACACTGTCATAATTTAAACATTAATAAAAGGAAATATGATATTTGTATCCAACAAACTTTGAAACAATAGCTTGTCTTTCCAATAAGTATTTTATGTAGAGATGGTTGCACCACACAGCACAATTGCTTTGAGAGGAATTCCCTTCGGCGAGCATCATCATTAACTAATCTCTAAAAAATTTCTGTTTACAAATCTGAATTTCTAAGCTAAGCAACTTTTATATGAAAGACTTTTTCCTGAAAAAAAATAGACCCCTCGAGAAAAGTGAACCCCTGAGGCAAGTGGGCCCGAACCGCCGCCCCTACCTGCCACCCCTCAAGACCGGGTCTGGCTTAAGCATGTCTAAACCCTTAAAAACTAAATGGATACTTTTTAGCTAAAGCAAGATTCTTGGCGGTGGAGATTTGGTGTTAGTATTTATTTGTAGGGTAAGGCTTACTTAAACCATTCATTAAGTACTCTCTACTGTATAGCTACAAAAAGTAAGGAAAAGAAATGTTGGGTTTATTGAATCTGAATATATGAATTCAATATGTTGGAAGATGCACAAAACTAAGGAATATGAGCATTATTGTTAATTCTCTTTGTGAAATTCATGACGTCATGAATTATAGATACTCTATCAGTCTGGTCTCAGATTCCTTTTGTGATGATTATTGTGAGAAGCTTGTTTCGTTTGCTATGTACACCGTGATGAGAGGTATTCACTTAGATTATCTCACAGCCAAGTGCGGAAGTAGCATAGAGGACTATAGCCCGGGTAGTTTCTTCGAGAAATAAAATTCATTGCGCTTTTTATTTTAGATTACAAAATAATTTTAGCTGATTGGAATTGAAGTGAATGACTGAAACTTAAAGCAAAAAGAACGAACCCTAAATATAATAAAATTAAAGTTTAGCACTCTAGTTTTTGTCTGGGAATCAATGGAGTGATGCTTCAAGGTATTGATAATTTTGATCAAATAAAACGATCAACTATGGAATTAGGAATCATACTACTTACAATCTATTCAGTTTTGATTACTTGAGTGTTCTTCAAAACTTACTTTTTTTTTGCTATGGAAAGTGTTGATTGCTATCTTGAATTTGATCTATTATTTGCCTGAAAGTCTCATAGGAGTCATTAAACTCTACTTAATGTTAATTTTCAGTAAAAATTCATCTAATTTGTTTCTAAGTTGTCTTTTTTCTATTTGTATTATAATTTATTTACAATCTATTTTCGTAGTTTCATAATAAGCACTCAACTTATATCAATAATTAACATCAAAATATTGTTAATGCAATCGATAGGCTTCTTCTTATCATGATTGGATTTGATGTTAATTTGAAATTTAAAAAGTAAGAGTCAAATCAACAATACAAACTATTATTTTAATTGATTCATTTTTTTCTTATCTTTTTTTTTTAATAATTTGAAGATCTTAAATTTACTTACCATCGTATCTTCATCGATCTTCTAGATATTTAATGTACTATGATTGAATAGTTAATGTTGGACTACCTTTTTAAATATGACTAGTAATTATTATAGTGTTGGTATCAAAAATTATATTTAAATATATTTTTTATATTTATATTACGGTTCTCGATGATATCGAAAATATGATTCATGTTATTATTCATTGGGCATCAACCCTGTCCTCTCACTGTGTTTTTATCCTAATATAACATTATTGATGATGTCAAAAATACGATTCATGTTATTATTCAATTTTGTACTAAAAGAATATACCAATTATATTTAGTTTTGACTGTGTTTTTTCTTCATTTCCTTTTTTTTCTCATCGAATAAAATAATAATTTCAATATAAAAAAGAAAAAAAGGGTTTGAGAACTGACAGCCTGTAGTTGGCTCCAGGAACTTTGGAGCCCTAGCGCAGCCTTTGCCCACTAGAGATTATAAAACGAACAGAAAACCCTAGTTACATGCAATCACAGAGGGATCTGTATAAGTATAATAGCGCCTCATGGTGGTTGACACAAACAATCTTCATAATGCCTTTTCTTGAAGTAGGGCAATAGTGTGGGGATGAAATTTTATTAACCAAACGACTATAATTAGTCTCTGTCCGGAAATCGAGATGGTCCAACCAATCCATTATTTTTTTTGTTTAGAATTCTCATTTGTAATTGTGTGAGTTATAAGAATTGATATATATTTGTTTAAACACCCTCGCCTTTGTGGAGGTATCTTTATTTTAAATATTTGTACAAGATTCATTTACATAGTTACATGCACATGCATCTCAATACATTTCCGATTTACACTCTCCTAGTTTTGGATGGAATGGCCGGCTCCAGGACTGTGGCCGGGAGTCGTGGGTATAAAGTCGTCTGCGCCTCTCGTGGGCGGTGGCGGTGGTGGTGGTGGTTGAGCAGTATTTACGACTTCATCACTGTCCACTGGTTGGCTGTTTTTTTTCTGATCGCTAGCATTGCTTGCATCTTTCACCATGCGTTCACTGCTAATCTGCGGCTGGAAACTGTGGCCGGCACCAGGACTGTGGCCCTGACCTGTGGGTCTGAAGTTATCAACATGGCCGGAGGGCTGCCGGAGCTGATCAGCATTGATAGTACTCTGAGGTGGTGCTTCGGGTACCAGTTGATCACTGCTTGTCTGCAGCTCTGATAGATCCTTTCTCTCTCTAAAATTCAGAAGTCTGCCCTCAGAAACATGAATTGCTGCGGAGACAAACATCATCAGTTTACAAGCAACAATCAAGTTTGTCTTGGCCATTTAAACCCTAACAAAAACAAAGGGAAGAAAGAGAAGAGGAAGATGAAGAGGTTGATATTCGTCCACTCTGATTTCAGCAGTATTTATAGAGAGCTTCAAACCACAAATTCCACACATTGAGGGATTCCTTTCATGATGGATTTTTATGTATTTTTCTCCAGAGTGCTCTCTAAAGCATGTTGCCAATTTTGTTAAAGCTCTCCGGCCACTGAATGCCCCATGCAACGATTCTCTCCTCTTAACTTGGCTGCCCTTTCAGAATAAAAGAAAAGAGAACAGACAGACATCATAATGTCAGGAATGTGGACCATCGGGAATCTGTATGAACATTTTACCATGAAGATCCAATTGAGTCATTGCTTCAAAGGTGGTAAACTGCCTTAAAATATAGGCATGTGGTGCTCATCTTCTCTGATCGTACTAGCTGTTTGTTATGATTTCATTATTATCTGTTGGGAAGTTTGTATATTTGATGTATATCGTTTGTATATTGCGTCTAGAATCCTATATATTTGTTGTTTGACAGACGATTAATACACACATATAATTCATCGTAACATGGAATCAAGAGCGTGTTACGTCTGATTTTTTTATGTGTTGTCCGTGTCAATATAACTCATTAATTCATCCTACTCCGGTCAAATTCCGACCTTTTTGACTAATTTAGTCTATTTTCCAATCGGAATGAGCCGACTTTAGCTTTTCCCTGCCAAAATACCTCTCCTCACAAAGATTTGTTTATCGCCGATCGCAATCTGATTGTCAATCACTACAATATTCGATTTTATTTTACAATGGAATAACGCTACGGTAATAATACCGTCGATTATATGACGCTTTTATCATGGTTATGGGACGTTTAATTATTTTGACGGTTTATGTAATGTGTTTACGAGGGAGGTGTGCTAGTCGTAACGGTTAGACAATTAATTATTCAATTCATTATATATACGATATCGAAATTGGCTTTCGAAAACAAGACACACTCATTTTCTTCACACAATGAAATTCAAAATTTCCAACAGTAACTCCGCCGTAAACACAGTACAAAATACGACGGCTTAAATAATGTGTTTACAACAATAAGGATGATGGTTACCATCGTAAAATACGACAATGATTGTTTTCATCGTAAATATTATTATGTGACAGAATGATTTTTCTAGTAAAACCGCCGCATGTCTGTGGTATTTATTTCATTTTTTGAATGTCTTTTATATTTTATTGTTCTCTCTACACCACATCCATAATTAGATAATTTACTTCCAACCTTATCATTTAATTATTGAACCTATAAAAATTTAGATTATATAGGTTTATTTGCATTTGTAGCTTATTAACGAACGAGGAGTATTGCAAATATGTCAACCATTCGAAAATATTTTTGGATATACGAATAACGTAATCCCGGTGAATCATATAATCGGAAGTGGTGTCTTTATGTATCCATCATCTGACTGAGGGCATGATGACGACACTTAAGACTGGACGTTCGATCACGATCTAGCTGAGAATGAAGACACTTGATTCGTTTTGTAATGATATTTTTAGTCGTAACCATCATTCAGGATGTTTTGGATTTTAATTATAGTTTTATTGATATGAAAGTTCCAGTATTTAATAATTTAAAATTTATTTCAAAATAATTATTTTTATTTATTTTGTTAATATTTTATAAAACTGTCAAATAAGCATTACATAACCGTTTATTTTATTTCCCAAATTTCGTCGCACAATCGTCGTTTATTTTTGTAACACCATAGCAACACTGTCGTATAAAGTAATTTGTAGACCTTCGCAAGGCTTCCGTATTAATTGTAGTGATGTTACGACGGTGAAAATAATTTGAATTTGTCGTATTACCGTCAGAATCCATAATTTCAGTTCAACAGATAATTCGAATATAAAGAATGTAAATGTTTTTCTTCATAGGAACATGTTTCAAATCCCCATGAATCGCGAACTATTAGAAAAGACGTCCTCCTCCATGAGAATAATGATTTTTATGATGTTAAATCTGGGGCTGCTGATAAGCGCATGCCATGAGTTGGACGCTACTAAGCTAAATCTCACTAAACACTTCACCTGAGGAAGTTTCACCAAACTCAGCCTGATCGTATCTTCAGGCAACTCTCCTCCCACACCTGACATGTTGAGCTGTATTCTCTGTGCGTTTTGGTGAATTTTAACGGTTTAGGGTTTACATCATAGCTTTGCTTATCTCAGTGCGTGCCTGACCTTTTATACATCTTTAGACAAAACATACATGAAGGACTTCTTATATAATTTAAACATTAATCTACGCAACTTTTATATGAAAGTCTTGTCCTGAATAAAAAAAATGAACTCCTGAAAAATTAATTAAAGAAAGTGAACCAATGAGGTGATTGAGCTGCCCGCCACCACCCCTACCTACCACCCCTCAAAGTCGGGCCTGCCTTATATATTGATTCAGCCCTCCTCTCTCTAACCAGAAAAATTCAAATTAAGAAAAAAATTTCTTAAAATTTTGAAATAACATCCTTATCATTTAATGAGCTCTGTCATCATCAAGATTCATACGATTTAATAGGAAACCAAAATTTTCTAACAATTTATCTGAACTTAATGGGTAATTAGTTACATCTATTCTTAAACAACATCTTCATTCCTACGTTTACATTTTTTAAATTATGTGACAAAAAAGTAAAATTTAAAATTGAGGGACCAAAGTGACACAGAGATTTCAACCATGACCACTTTGACACATGACCACTTTGACATAGCTGCAACTATGAGATTACAACACTGCTTGTAAGCAGGCTTTGGCTTTCTCGCAATTAGAGGCAACGGCAATTGCCTGCTTGGTATTTACACGGTACTTACCGCTAATAGTCAGCGAGGAGGAAGCTCTCGTAAGGTGTTCCCGTCAATGTCTTGTTGACCTCATCCCAGTTTTTTACATGTTTGGACAAGGGTCCTTGGTGTATTTTAACTTGACGACTTGTGAGATCAGTTTGCGGCAGCCATATGAAATTCTGCACATCTAGTATTTTCTACAGAAGACATAAAAGTAATAGTTAGCGTCACGGGATTTAAGATGGATACATATGTAACAAGCGACGCTACAACAAGCCAGTAATAGTTCACAGCGTCTGTGACTAAAGATTGGAAAAACTTACAGTACGGTTAGTTATTAAATCTTCATAGTAAACGATCATATGTCTGGTGCTGTTGAAGTATTCCACAGCTTTACTAGCTGAGACTTGCATTTGTCGCAGATCAGAGACTAATGATACGGAATTAATTAGGGGCTTGTACTTTGATAGTGCCTGCGCCTGAAATAAGTCAAAAAAAAAAAAACGAGTTAATTCATTGGAAAAATGGGACGTCATGTGATGTAGAAAACACGATGTGGATTGGTTCACGGAGAGAGTAATCAGCACCTCTTCTACTGTATGCACATGAGATTTGTGTGTTCCGTTTAATAGCTTAGCGTAACGATCATAGGAGTTTGCTAGCACTGAAACCAGTCGTCTCAGCAGATTTCTGCGGAAGAGAAAAATCACAGAAACGCCCCTGTGATTGAAGTACTCAGCTATGTCTTCATGGTAGTCCATCAATCCCTGCATTCCCCAAGGAAATCACGGGCTTATTAAATGTAAACTTGAATTTAATAAGACTCGTATTAAGTTAACTCAAGCAATGAAAACCGACAACAATCGTTTTATTGATACTGATGTATGAATTCAGCCTTTTGACACGATAATGTCAGCCATAGTACACAGCAAATCATCAAACATCTGGAATTTTTTTTCACAACACTCGAGCATTTGAGGTGCCTGAATCCCTGTCTGAGCCCGTAAATAATTATGAATACATGCAAACTACGACTTCAACTTTATTCTATTTACTCTGTTTCGTCGTACATTATGAAAAGATACCTACCTAATTATGGCTTGAAGTCCAAAATCCTTTTCGAGATCAGAGACTATTTAACGCCTATTCAATCCTACTCGATCTACCAATTTATGGTCATTTTTATAGGTGCGGGTAAGACTTGTGTGTAGTTAACGTTTAATCACCTGTGATTTAAAGTCCACGAAATCAAGAGATGATTTGGTAGCTCAAGTCAAATAAAGGCATCAAGAGCTTTGAATTTCATTGAGACTTCTTTTTCTAGAATTAAGTATTATTTACATCCTAACTGCGGTTAAAAAAAAAAAAAAAGCTGGCCTCGGCAAGATCGTATGAAAGACTAAAATGCAGGAAGTTGAGATTTCACGCACCTGATTAAGCATCCATTTGAAACCAACGGCAGCCGTGCATTCATTCTTGGAAGCACTTGTAAGAAAGTCCAAGTTGTAAACTGTATCCAAGGTTCTCAAAATGGCAGATGCATTGTCCCTCCTACTAATATGACTGAAAATCTCTCCGTTTGAACTCACATTGATATGGCTGTTTAGCAGCGTCTCAAACCACCCACTACCTGATCTTTGCATGGATAATATGGCAAAGAATCTTACCGGGTTACACGAGCATTCAGCTCTGCATTGGAAAACGCCTAATTACGTTATCACCTGTCGATGACCAAATTTTCGGTGCAGAAATTAAACATTTACACTACATTACCTGTTAAAAGTTTCTGGTCTTGGATAATGGGAAAAAGTATGTTCAGATAGATCTACGCAATTTCTAGATGAAGGCATCTGGATGACATGGATATCCTCGATCTCAGTCTGATTTTCACTACTTATCTGCCTTAGGCATACGGAACACATATAGACGCCACATGCCATAGCAAATAGTAGCACCATGGTTCTCAACAACAAATACGATTTCTTCGGGACTTTTATTGTCAGGAGACCCTGGGTTAAGAAACAACGAGAAGCGCTCAGATTTCCGAAACCGAAGATACTGATATGATAACATTAAGCAAGTATAAGTGGAAAAACGCTATATTTCGAGCTACAATCTGATACCAATAGTGGCATCAACTGGTAAAGCAAAATGTAAATTTGATACTGCGTCGCGACTCAAGTGACCAACAAATGGTGTGTAAAATGATATGATAAAACTATAAGCCAAATCGGACGCTTCAATGGTGTGTGAGCTGGTAAATTTATGGAGAAAGGGTCCTGTTTTTCACATCCACACAATGTCATTATATACCAATCACCATCCCTGCAAGCTGATGCTCATGTACCAGATCATACAAAGCACATGCCCTGAGAATGCCAACAAACCCTTACCAAATCTAGCCTCAATAGATCAAAAAAAATTGCCTAAAACAGCAACTTTCTGATGAACCCAGAAACAAAATCAGCCCTCCAAACCTATGTCACTCATACCAATCGACCAACAAGACAAGGCCAACCAAAGATCAAAACTTTACCATACCCCAGAAACACAAGCAAAAATTAAGAACAACCCCACCTCTTCAACCTTCATAAAAATGAAAACAAGCTACGGAAACCGACCAGCCCTACCTTGTTGAGGAAACAAAGATCTTCCCCCATTATCAGCCAGGAGAGAAACGCTTCCAACTTTCTGCAATTTCCACTTCAGGGTTTCAAGCTTCGCAATACACAAACCTTTCTAGTAAACTCAGTCAGCTGCAACTGATCCCGCCGCTGCTGCTGCTGGGTTCTTCATCAAGTTGACAGCTGCGTGTTGAGTTGGTGTGCCTCGGTTGAAACGAAGCCATTTAGCAAAACTTGGGGTTTTGTATTTCGATTCCCCCTCTGGATTACATTCAAGATTACTACTAATTTTCTAGGAAATCGGAATTTGTGATTCGCAGAAAATAATACAAAAAAGAAAGCAACTTTCTTAAATATGATGCTGAAGTGGGGTACAGTCAGATAGATTGGCTCTTGTCTCTTGAGAGTGTGTTGTGCGAAACTAAGATTATGAGTATTTTCTTGAAGCTTGAGATTGAATCGGGCAACCTTGGAGTGCCGTGTAAGCTGGGAGAGCTTGTCATAGTCAAGTCAACCTTCGATTTTGACTATTGTTTTCCCTTATAAGCGCTAACCTCTTCATATATATATTTTTACAACTTAGAGGTAAGCGGTTCCATTTTCCTAGCGACACATATTACTATGTTCAGTATGAAATTCTTGTTAGGGCATCATTAAATAATCTACTTTATGAATCATCTCATTCATATATTTGTATTGGTTGCGTGGTAAAATGACATTGAACATCTCAGGAATTAGAATTTAATTTCTGATACTCTCATAATAGTAATTTTGATTGGGATTTGGAGTAGAATAAATAAAATATATGTTTTTTCTTATGGAAAATATATCAATATTTTATTTAAGAAAAACGTACACGTGAGTATTATATTCAAAAATGTGCAAGTGACGTTCCTATTAGTAATAAATATCTATCAATATTGGAACTGTAAACATACTAATTATTGTGATCAGCACATGTTAAAAATAGTCTCATGGTTCTCATTTATGCTGAAATATGGATGTTTTCTACACATGAAAAGCCCTCTCATTTAATTTGTTATAGTGAGAAGTGTTGAATAAATTAGTGACTAGATGGACAAACGTGACAACTTTCAATAATGTTCTTTTGTGTTGTTAACGTAATTGATACGAATGTTCCTTTTTTTTTGGTTTGGATGATCGACGCTTGAAGATAAAATTAAGCGAACCAATTCATCATGAGGACAACTCATCATCACTTTATCATCATAACCCATCATCAATAACATGTGCATTTTATTACTATCAACATTATAATCCTTTAAGAACTCAATAATATAATGTGGGATCTGGGTTTCGTGATATTTTGAAAAGTTTTGATTAATTGAACTTACGTTACCCAGTTTTAAATTCGATACAGTCAAATTAAATGAGTAATATCAAAACTACATGATATTTAGAAAAGTTTTGATTAATTGAGCTTATGTTATACGGATTTAAATTCGGTACAATTAAATTAAATAAATAATTTCAAAACTACGTGGTATTTGTAAAGCTATGATTAATTGAGCTTTACTTACACGGATTTAAATTCGGTACAGGCAAATTAAATAAGTAATATCAAAACTACGTGATATTTAGAAAAGCTTTGATTAATTGAGCTTACTTTATACGGATTTAAATTTGATACAACCAACTTTAAAAAGTAATATTAAAACTACATAGTTTTGATATTAAAATGATATCATTTTATATGAATAAATTTTTTTAAAAATAATAACCACGTTATATTAATAAATACGAATGAAAAGTATAATGGGATGTATTTGTTTCCACGTTACACATGTCAAGAAACAAGTAAATAAAAAATGGAAAGGGTTTAAGCAGACGGAAATTGGGATTTGAGAATGTCATACTGGGCCGGCCAATCGGTGATGGAGGCAGTCCTTTTGAATTTACTGGATTTGGGCCAACTGAATAATTGGGCCGAACATTGAGTTGCACCATTATGGCCCAGTCAGATGGGCTAAAGAACACAGTTAAAATAGGGAATATGACACAACCCTCCCTATTTTGAGTCAGAAATTATTTTTTGTTTCACAAAATAATTTGGCAAATGAAATTTTATTGTGAAATAAATATAATTAATCCGTCATTTCTTTTTTTTGATCCTCATTTATAAATGTCTCATATTGAGTTATAAGAAAATATATATATTCATCAAATATTACTATTATTCAATTAAATTACGACAGCGTCGTTGTACTTCCAGTTAGGATCTTCTTTAGAAATAAACTTATACTTAACTTAACTGAATATAACTTAATTTAACTAAACTTAACTTAATTGAATTTTAAGTAATTACTTAATTTGAATACTTAAATTACCACGGCCACAACATCATACCACCACCCCATAACAATACATACATCCACACCACCACCAAAACAACAATTTACCACCACCACAACAATCCACCACCACCACCTGACGCAGCCTACAAACCGTGTGAATTAGCTCAACTATGAAGCCTTAAGAAATAGCTTCTTAGGACCTGCTTGTTGATTGATGAACTTAATCAAATAAAACAAGGAAGGAGAGAAACGAATCTCGATTTCTATTAATTCCAAAAACTGAACTTTAACAAAGAGGAAAAGAACAATTATATAGTCAAGTTTCCAACAACTTGTAGCCCTTCAAACTCTCAACAACTTCTAATCGAAATAGGAAAGTGCTAAAATAAGGAAATAAAATTAAATCTACGAAAAGAAAAGAAAAGATAAGTCAAAACCAACGAACTCTTTTTGCTATAGCTAAGTTGATGCTGCATCACCTCCACAACAATCCAGCACCACTACTACCACACCAATCCACTATCACAAAACCAATCCACCACCACCACACAACCATCACTACGACACCACTACCACCATAACAGCTCACTACCACCACTCACCATACCACCACCACAATCCACCACCACCAAAACAATCCACTACCGCAACTACTACAACAACCCACCACCATAATACTATTACTACCACACTACTACATTACTTCTTCATTTCCAAAATCACAACAATCCACTACTAAAAAACAACACACCACTAATAAAAATAATAATTTAATATACTTAACTAAATTTAATTTAACCTAATTTAATTTAAGTATTGAAAATATGAGGTGCAAAGGACACGCCCTTATCAAAGCGAAGACGCTGACGTCCGGTAACGGAACGTAACGGTGTTCGCTCCCAAAACCCCAATTCTGAACCGTTCAACGGAATCCATATCCTTCTCATTCTCTCTCCTCCCTCTTCTGCCTAAAAAGAGCATCGGGTCGCAAAGCTTCTGAACGGCGTTGAGCCGTGTTCAGCCGGAGGGATAAGCTGATATCTTCTAAACTAGTTACCGGCGACTCGGCGAGTATCAGGATATTGTGACGTGCTTGAAGTCCTGCCATGGACGCGTCTGCAGAGTGGTCGAAGAGGAGGATAATGGACGCAGATGGAGGAGAATCGTGGCGGTCGAGATTAACAAAGGAAGCAGCAGCGTCGGAGAGTTGTAGTTGCAGTTGCAGCTCGGGTAAAAATGGAGAAGACTCCAACTCAATCAGTTTGAGTTCCAATCAAAGCATCGCATCCTGCTACTCGAGTAACGGATCGACTGACGAACCGGAGGCTGAAACAAAGTGCGTAGATCTGCAGGTGAGTAAATCTCAGCCAGTAATTTCCAACGTTCATCGGCTTAATTATGCTTTAATTGCTCGATGCGTTTCTGAAAATAAAATCTCAGATTAATAAATTCTGACGCTTCTTGTTGATTGACGATCTTGCGCTTACACAGGGTGCTAGCGTTGGTAGGGTTTTTGTTGCCGAAGATGAAAAATCAACAGATAGCGATCGCAGCGGACCGATGAGGTTCTTATTTAATTTCTTTACTGCTGCAACTCTTCGACGTCTCTTCAGTTTCATAACTCAAATACGTCGATCAAACAAAGATAACTTTTAGGGTTTTCAGAAGCGAGGCTGGTGGAGTGAAGATGAGTGAAACAAAAGCTGCAGCCGAGAGTCCGACCGATTCGCTAGGCGGATCTGCTGCAGTGAGGATGCCATCAGAAGCGGAGCTGGAGGACTTTTTTGCCGCGATGGAGAAACGAATCCAGCAAGAATTCATCCAGAAGTGAGTCGAACTGAACAGTGAAATCCAGCTTGATCATATGATGTCTAATTTTTGTATGGGGATGATTAATTTATGTGAACAATGGAATTTGCAGGTACAATTTTGATGTGTTGAATGACGTGCCACTGGCTGAAGGCCGTTATGAGTGGCTTCAACTGAAGCAGTGAGTGAAGACATAATAAAGAAAATAAATTTTCAATGGTTTTATTAAGGTATGTTCTTTATAAAAAAATATTGCTAGATTTTCAATGCATGAAATTCACACATACAACATCACACGTTTTATTCTCATAATACTTAAAATGGCGGAGCGTTAAAAATACAGATGAAAATGTTGATCAGATACTTAAATAAATAACTTCATACCAAAAGACTGTGGGATAAATAAGTAATTTTATTTAGAATACGTCATCTTTTTAGAAAATTATTTTTGTCAAAATTATTTTCTGAAAAATTAAAGTTCTTGGAAAATGGCATTTAAAAAAAAGTAGCTTTCCAAACAAATATCAAATTGGGTAAGGTGGACTGCTGAGAATATACCTTATTGTAAAGGGAATATTCAAACTGGAGCGTATCTTCCCGCCAATTTGTGCCGTTTTAAAACTTAATAATGCAAGCATCGATCTGTTCAAGCGACGTAGATATGAGGGTCGCCATCCCAAATAGTACGTTTTAACTTTACACAAGCTTCATGCAGTATTTTGAAAAATCCAATAATATTTATAGCCATACATTCTTTTAGACATTGAATATCTGGTTGCTGATAAAATGGGTCGTCCATTGCTGAAACATGGGCCGGCCCAATAGTTAAATTGCAAGGGCCCAGACAGGCCTCATCGATAGTAATAAATCTTTTTCCCTATGAACGGCACCGTGTTACTGCAGCAGAAGTCCATTTTTTAATTACATAGTAGAGGACTATTAATTTTTTAATTAGGCGTGACACACTCATCTCTTCATTTTTAAGCTTATCAGCTTAATTAACCTTAGAGCACTGTCGGGGAGGGACGTGGCTGGAACCTTCCTCCAAACATAAACAAACATTTCATTACCTTAGAGGCTTTTGGTCGACTCATATGTTTAAAATCCATACCCTCAATCACCCCATATTTTGCAAACTTTAATATTTTTGAAAAAGTATGAAGATGGCTTCCCTCCCATGTTTGGATCTAACTTGGGGAATGGAGCCATGCTCAGAATCTCCAAATAAAAAATACCCAAAACACTATCTATCACCAGTTAGACTGGTATAATAATTGCTCCATAAAGCCTCCCTGTTGATTGGGTTGCAGAAGATCTATTAGTCAAAGTTTGAGTTATATTAAACAAGGGTTTGCCTGCAAAAGAGTAGACCAAACACACAGAGGTTGTAAGAGTCAAAAACCAAGCGGCACCTTACCCTAACCCTAAACCCTAGTCTCCCAAATCTCACATGATACCCAAATGTGTACCAGTTGGAATGGTTACGTTGGTTTTTGGGTCGACAACATTATTGTCACCAGTTTGGTTCTTGTTTTTTTTTTGTTCTAGTGAGATGTGCTTTCAACTCTAGAAGTGTCCGATTCTCTAGGGCTTGTTGAATACAATCAATATAGTGTATATATATATATATATATATATACAGTGTAGTGTTGTGACTAAAAACTCTAATCAAAACTGATAAATAAAACTGACATAAAATATGTAACTTTCATTCAAAACATCTTAACATTTAATACCCACATAATATAAATGATTTTTATTTAGGATTTGCTCATTACATGTATTATCGATCATTTACAAATGGAGCTTTATTTTATGTATTATAGCTCAAGATATACCAAGTTGAGTGTAAATTTATATCGGATCGATCTAGTTTCATTATGCCTATCTTAAGATAAGTTTTTAAATTTCCGCATTTGGCATATGAAGATCATAGTTGGTATATGTTCATCAAGGTTCCCAAAAAGATAGTCAGGTCTGTTCTTTATAATTGAATTTATACTTAAACTTAACTTAATTTATATTAATTTAACTTTACTTACATTAATTTAATTAAACTTAACTTAATTTAAGTATTTTTACAAATATATTTTTAATCTTAAGTATCTGGGAATTAAACAAGTATATGGTGGTTGGGGTGGTGGTGGTGATGTAGTTAGGGTGGTGTTGTGGGTTGCGGTGGTGGTGGTGGGTTGGGATGGTGGTGATGGTGGTGGGGTTTAGGGTGGTGGGTTGGGGTGGTGGTGTGGTTGGGGTGGTAGGTTGGTGGTGGTGGATTAGGGTTGTGGTGGTGGTGGAGGTTATGGTGGTGGGTTGGGATGGTGGTGGTTTGGTGGTGTTGTTGAGGTGGTGGTGGGGTGTGGTTGAGTGGTGGTGGTGATGATGTGGTTAGGGTGGTGGTGGGTTGAGGTGGTGATTTGGTGGTGGGTGGTGGTAGTTGGGTGGTTGTGGTGGTGGTGAGTGATGTGGTGGTGGTGGATTTATTTTTTCAGTACTTAATTTAGATTAACTTAACTTAACTGAATTTAATTTCTCTTAATTTAAATGCTGAAAATTTAAAATGTAAAGAACATGATTTACTTACTAAAAATAAAACATATCCATCAATTGTGAATTTGTGCTTGATAATGTTGTTTTAGCCATGGTCAATGATGCATTGAACTAGCACTATTTAGGGTTGCACACATCCCTAAAATGTATGTGTTTTTGTACTTGAATTTAGTAGGCAGACATTATTGTTGGTTGTGTTTTGTGGTCTCTCTGGTTTTGACTGGTCTTCAATGGTGTTAGAAATTGAATGAGCTTAGTGTCATGGCCTTATTTAGGGTACCAACACACCAAAACACAACACGATAACTTCTGCACAAAGAGACTCCGACACATCTAGCCTTCCTGATTCTCTACGTGCAGTTTCCTATAAAGGCATTGCATTTGACCACACCATTCCAACATCCATCATTAAATACAAGAACTCGTACTTTGAATAGAGAGAGTTTCATGTTGTGCCCTATTCATATTCATCTCAAATATGTTCAGTGAGACGTTTTATCGGATAAATTTTTATTAAAAAACGACTGTAATTAGCTTCTGCTTCAAATTAAAATGATCCGGCTAGTCCTATATTTCCTATATTGTTTGAGATCCTCATATATAATTATCTCATATTTAGTTATACGAATGAATATATATATAAGTCATTGAACAAGTTCATAAGGTTAATCGACATATGTAGTCTTGTCTTGATGATATGGAGCGCATGCGTCAAACCTTAGTTTCAAATTGAGATTTATAATCGAAATGTTTTCATGCTCGATAAGATCACTACTTTCGACTCACGTCGTGAACTGAAATTATAATTTGACAGATGCATTTCTGGAATAGATTTTAGAAATTTTACAAAATCATTTTTTAGATGAGAAGAAAGGCAGTGCATGATTGTTGCCATAAATGGTGTCCCAGCTGGTACGTAAGTACTTTGATGTCTTAATGTTCAAAGAGAGTAAATAAAACAGTGCAAAGACAACTCATTTTCCAGGACGTGTGGACGTAGAGGAGGAGAGGAGAGCATTGCTGCACGTGCCACCACGTGATGTCCCTCCAGTCCAGTGCAACAGTGACCCTATGTATCCCACTAAGGGCACAACCCCAATTCTCCCAAAATCTTCTTCTCAATCAAACGCTTCCCTCCATGCAAAGGACAGTGTTTTGAGTTTAAATCAATCTTCACTTGCCATGTCAATTTAGCTCTTAAAAAGATTTCATTATAAAGATATCTGTCATCATCCCTTGATAACTTGATGACAATTTAGGAGTCAAAAAGATTAGTCAATCCAATCCCCCAACCTGGAGGACCCTTCTGTGGTTTGTGCTCAGCTTTATGGTCTTGAATGTTTGTGTGGTTGATGCTTTTAGGTTTATGGAAATTCAAAGGATTCAAGAAAAATCAGTAGGTAAAATGGGACAAAAAACATTAAACACAACATAAATATAACATCAAAATTTCAAACCCTATGCTGACCATTTTCTCCAATATAAATAAGGACACCCCACCCCACATCTACCTCACTCAAACTCTCCAGAAGCCCACCAAAAGCTTTGAAAACTGTTCATCTCATCTTCTATATGGCATGTTTGGAAATGTACAATTCATCTCCAAGAATCTCCTTTTCATATGACTTTGTTGAGTCTCACCAGTTCACCAACTCAGCAACCAGACCCTCATCCTCCTCCTCATCATCTCCTCCACCTCCTCTTCCACCAGCCTCTTCTGATTTTGAATTCTCAGTCTCAAACCACAACATGATGTGTGCTGACATGATTTGTGCTGATGAGCTTTTCAGCAAGGGGAAGCTACTCCCTTTTAAATACTCCAACACTAAAAGTAGAGGAGCTGCATCTGGTGGCGGCGGCAGTGGTGGTGCTACTACTCTGAGAGATGAGCTGCTGACTAGTCATGAGGATGATGAAATCTCAACTTCTTCTTCTTCTTCTTCCGCTGCAACCTTCTCAAAGCCTCCAAAGAGCTCTGGGAATAGGTGGAAGGGGTTTCTGGGGCTGAGGAAATCCCACATCGGATCCAAGAAGCCTGAGAAGACTGATGGGTCTTTGGATAGAGGAACAATGGGTCATCAGCCTAAGAGCCATGCTCACCCTGGCCTGGATTTTGACCCTGACCCACTTTACAACATGACATCTCAGGTACAACTCACATTCATTTTTAAGTTTTCAACTCTAAAGTGACCTCCTTTCTGTCATTATACTCAGTTTCAGACTCTGATTTGGCGTTTGCAGGAAATGGTGAGTGATGGATGTCCGAGCAGCAGGGATGTGGAGATGGTGATATAGGGAGGAAGATGATGAGGAAGAAGTACAGATGGGTTTTGTAGAGGCATTGTATTGTGGGGGTGCAGTAGTTTTGGGCTGTTCATGAGATTTGGGGTACCTTGTATTGTCATGGGTTATGTTAGCTGATTCCAGTTTAGGACTAATGTTGCTTCCAAACATGATGTTGTGCTGTTTTTATTGTCAAGTTTTTAGGTTTCTTCAACTAGTTTTTGCATGTACATGGAACATGTTTGCAGTTGAAGAACTCTCTTTCCTGTTCCTGTTCCTGTTCTTGATCATGATTCATGTCCTCTCTTCAATAGTTCAATTCAATCAAGAATCAACTATCCAAGTTCAGAAGGTCATCTAAGATACCTGCAATACAGTATTCAACTATCTCAATCAGATTTGATGTGGTTGACAGCTTAGGCTACTGCTGTAAGATGTGAGATTCAGATCATTAAATTCTATAAATAAAGTGGTGTTCTTCCTTTGGAAAACTGTGTATAAGGAAGCTTCCTTTAGCAGCAGCAAGACGCAAGTGGTGTTTTATTAGGGCACGATCGACTTTTCCACCAGCAATCATCAGGGGATTGTTTTAATTTGTGAGGAGCCGCGATTATTTCAATTTGTACGCAGTGGTTATTGGTTCAATTTGTGCGCAACGACGATTGTTCGGTAA
This sequence comes from Umbilicus rupestris, assembly GCA_963678935.1. Taxonomy (NCBI): domain Eukaryota; kingdom Viridiplantae; phylum Streptophyta; class Magnoliopsida; order Saxifragales; family Crassulaceae; genus Umbilicus; species Umbilicus rupestris. Next base: position 11,466,563 of record OY787622.1, read on the forward strand.
GAAGGAATGCTTGAGAAGGAAAAACTTTCTCAAAGGATTGCTCGTCAAGAAAGCGAGAGAGAAATTACTGGGCGCGGATATTCTTATTTTTCTTATCCTCGCATAAAATTGCTCCTTGAGAATTGCTCTTCGAGAAAGCGGGAAGAAATTGCTCCTGCAGAATTTTCTAGAGAAGAAAACGGGTGCGAATGCTCTTAACTTCTTCAAGTAGCATTCCAAGTTGTAAGATTTCATGGAGCTGGTCCTCAACTTCAAGAACCCATCAAAAATTGAGGAAGCTTGTAATAGTAATGGAAGCTGCACCAATTTGCAATCAATCCAAAGCCAGTCTTCAAAATCAACAAGCTGCCCTGTTGCCATTATCATCTTCTCCATTACATCCCTGAAGGTGAATCCTCAGTATTTTCTCAGATCAAAACCCTAACTCCATATCCAAAACTCAAAATCAACAAATACTGAACCATTTCCCCCAAATCAACACATCCATCAATCCACATTACCATGAAATCATATGGTGAATGTAAAACCTATCCAATTACATATTAGTTATGTGATTTGGAAGTCAATCTTGGACATTGTTTTTGTTACTTTGTTTCATATAATTAAATGATTACGATATCATTCTATTCCATGAATATTTCTTATTTATAGATAATTCAAGTTGAGGACTTGCAATTGTAGAACTCTATAAACGAGTTCGAAAATATTCTAAATTGTCTCTAATCTAAATAATTAATCATGAATATTAATTATCAATAAAGATTGGCATTTGTGTTAAATGATGATCTTGTTCTACATATCATATGACAAGAAGTTGTCAATTTAATCAAATGGATACTTGATAGTGATCAAGGTATTGGACGTGAAAAAATAGAACATTTAATATGGATTGTGTTTGTGTTATTAATGTTTTACAGTGACTTGAATCCTAAATGAGATAATAATATTTGTCATATGGGAATATAAGTTGTGGCTATAATATAAATTGTCCGTAAGGGTGTGTTCTTTTGTACTTATATTTTGTACTTAAACTTTTTACTTTACTTATATTTATTTATATTTATTTATATTTACTTATATGTACTGAACTTTACTTATATTTATTTATATGTACTGAAATAAGTACTTTATAAGTACAAAAGAACATGGCATAAATAGCTTTTATCAGATTATATCTCGACATGTATTATTATGTGATTATATATATTGTCAAGAATATCAATGTTCCTCGTAATAAATGAGTGATGATATCAATGGGCCCCTTGATGTATAATATAAGTAAGTGCACATATGATTAATGAGTTAATCATAACTACTATATTATACGAAATCAAGAAATGAATAGATTTGACAAGGATGATACATTCATACCTTGAATCTATTAATGACGTTATAAAACACGGAATTGACACGAATCAATAGTTGCTTTAGGGATCATGATAAAGCAAGTAATTATCATCTATGTTATTTGGGTAACTATATTACATTGCTAGATGCGCTTATAGGTTATGAAATTAAAAGGAGTTTTTTAATTTCATTACCAAATTCATAGATCCCATCAGGTCACACCAATAAGATATTAATTATAAATGTTTCTTTATTTATTTGGCATGTTCGACATACAAATAAATCGGTTTCTCCGTTAAATTTGAGAGAGTCAAAATTAGAAATATTTATATCTTATATGGAACGCCCAATTAATATGATTAATTGTAAATGATCTATATGAAAATGTTTGATTTCTATATTGATCATGTAGGTGGGAGTTAATCTTTTGGAATTAACCATTCAACCATAATTTATTAAGTTATTAATATCTATATCATATGAAATCCGTTTTTTATGTTCTATATATTTATAGAAAGATAAGAAAATTATCTAAAAAAATTATTCTTTTAGGTAATGAAAATAAATTTGAATGATTGTCTAAATTGAAGTGGAATATGTCGTAATTTCTTTTTGAACGATTGTTGAGTCATGTTGTTTATTTTATGCATATCTTTTACATAACATATCCTATTTTAATTTATCATACATGTTAAGAAAAATAAAAGAATTATCTAGATAATTTATTCTTTGTAGAAAATCAGGTGATAAACGGATGATATTGAAATTTATGGTGGAAGTGGTCTTGAATCATATTTTTTGTGTGAAGTTAGTTTTGCACGATTTATGTACGGTTAGAAAGATAACTCATGGCTCTACAATTTCGTTTCATGTGCCACGATCCAATTCGAAATGGATCATGCTCTAAAACTCTCTTATTTCTCTTATTCGTTTTGAAATTCTCATGTGCTGAGAAACCAGATAATATAATAAGATTATATTGATTTTTATTAAACAATAGAAATTAAGGAGCAATCTAAATAGTACTCTCTAACAAGAGGAATTTTCGATTTCTAGTTAATTACTTGGTGGATACAGTGGAGGGCTTCTGTTTTGGAGTCTCGAAGGCACACACCAGTTTTGTGAGGCGCTCCAATTCGTCCATCAAAAGGCAGATATGAGGGACTTTGATTTCTTGCTTAGAGACGAGAAACAAATGTATGAACATCCCTAGCTCGACTGTTTATTTCGAAATTCTAGTTTAAAAAGTCAATTGCAGGCAAAGATCAGTTGAATGGTCTTGTAAAAACTTTTAAACTCCGCTGCATTTATTTGACAAAAAATCCCAACATCTGGCGGCAGCGGATAATGAAATGCTAATGTTGTATGATCCGGAAGGTACATGAAGTTAAAGGTGTCGTTTCCATGAAGTGAAAAATGGGATGTGATTCATGCAATAGAGTATGTTGAGACTTTGGTTTCATGTGTGCCCCCGACAAGATGCTGATTTGATAATCCAGAACTGAAAAATGTTGAAATTGGTAATTGGTAAGCTCTTAAATCGTTGATTTTATGGGGTGAAATATGTTGGGGTTAGGACTGCCATTTAGTTTGGGGTGTATGAGATTTGCCTTAGAAAAAGAGCTGATGTTATAATGTTTCTTTCTAAACAAAATTTGGTTCTATAAACTCTGATGCGTTTTAGTAAATTTTGTTAGGTGATGAAAAAATCCGCATTTTGTTTTGATGATTCGGATCAGCAGTGACAACTTCTCAATTATATACTTATGTTAGTTGCAGTACTCATTCTGAGCATTCATGTAATTGCATATGTGCATTTGAATCATTTGATTATCATTAGTTTGATTATTATTCATATTCAATAATTATCAATGACGTAACTCATTTATTAGATATGTAAGAGTATAACTGCTTACTAGAATATGTGCGGGTATTTCCTCACCGAGTCCCAATTCACCCATTTATTACCCTTCTTTTACAGATAAGTGAGTTGTTAGTTGCTCAACGGTTCAGTTGTCTTCAAGAGAGAGCGTATCACTTTCTTACGGTGCAATCTAGCTTCAATTATTTGTTTGGATTCTTTATTAATTATTTTTTCTTTCATTCGTTTTATTTAGAATTATTTGTTTTAGTTAGAGTTATGTTTCGTGTATTAGCAGTTTGGAGAGAACACACTTTTATTTATTTTAATTGGTTAATTTGCTATCATGAATATTTTAAATTTTATGACTGAAATTAAGTTAAAAATATATTTTTATATAACATTATCACATACGAGGCTTGTTTGGTTGTTGGTTAAGCGCCGATTTCGACCTAGATTTTTGGGTGGTGACATTAAGACACTAAGTCTGCTTTAAACATGTGTACAAGGATTAAAACTCTCTTTTCCATTTTGTTGCCTCATTTTTTAGGGTCTTATTTGTGGTAATGCTTTTGATACTATGCAAATGATTTTTGGACTATTAAGGTTATGTTCCCCTCATTTGAGCTCAAGTTCGCACCACATGTTATTGAGTCTGCTCATTGATTTTTGTTTGAATATATTTTAATAGAATTTTTTATTGGGCCGTTATTGGGGTAATACCTAGGCCTTATTGGAGTCACCGAAGCCCAAATAGATCGGCCCAAATCATCCAGCCTACTATTTAAATGACAATCGGTGGTCTCCCGCCAAATTCATGATTGATCATGACGGAGGAGATGAAGCTTCCGATGCTGCCCGATACATGATCATGGAGATACTCTCGCGGCTTCCGGTCAAGGATCTGACAAGATTCAAATGCGCAAGTAAGCAATTGAAATCCTTAATCAGTAGCAGATGTTTTATCGAAATGCATCTTCATAAAAGCTCAGAGGTAGAAGAGTGTCGGAAAATTAGGGTTTTATTGACAGGGCATCCCGCCATGTGTATTATGTGTGAAAATCTTGACGATCTTGACAAGGATCCGAATGAGTTTCTTATGGTGCTGCCTTTCTCAATCGTGTTTCCCCATCCAGTGGCTTTTCAGTTTTACAATCCCTTATTAAGTTATAAATGCCTAATTGGGCTAAATCCAATTCTAAGCTCAACAGAAAGATGGCCCAAAAAAGAAAAAGCCCAAGTCCAAGGAGAAGTCTCTAGAATTCTATGGAGAAGTGTGGAGACAAAGTGGAAGATATTTTACAAGGAATTCCCAGGAGCTTGTATTTGAAGCCGTAAGATTAAACTAATCATAGTCCTCCATTTGTGAGGATGATTAGTATAAATAGGGGTGAAGAATAAGAGGAAAAGCACTCAAGCGATTGTGAGTGAACTCCACAAAAGAAGAGTGAGTCTTGTGAGGTTTCCTTCTTAGTAAAATTTCTCCATTTTAAGCAAGTTTTCTCAACAATTTGGTATCAGAGCTAGGCGATCAGGGCCGACGATGAGCATAGGAGCATCGCTAAAGGGAGTATAGCGAGGAGTATAGTCGAGGACTGTTAATGAGTGTCTGGTCAAGGACCAATTAAGGTATGCTCTCTTTGATCTTACTATGACAGAGTTTGGAACTTCGGTTAGTGCAATGGAGAAGTTAAACGAGTACAACTATCGATATTGGAGACCTTGCATGAGGGCTTATCTTAAAAGTCAAGGGTTGTGGAGTATTGTTGATGGTGATAACACTACTCCACCTCCTAAAGATAAGACGGATGAATACGAAAAGTGGGAGATGAAAGCTAACAGAGCACTACTTGCGACTGAGATGACTATCGATAAAAGTCTTCTCACTCGAATCGAGGATATGGAAACCCTAAAGGAGGCATTGGATACACTCGCCTCGTTGTTTTCAAGAGAAAATACAGCACGTCTTCAACTTCTTGAAAAGGAGTTTATGAACGTCTCGCAAGGTACGTTGTCCATCTCCATTTATTTCTTAAAAGTAAAGAATCTTTGCCGTGAGATTGAACAACTCGATACAAAATTCAATTTCGGAGATGATAGAATTCGAAGGATAATTATTACTGGTCTACAGCCGGAGTACTACGCGTTCATCATGATTATACAATGTTGGAAGGAGCAACCTTCACTAATTGACTTAGAAAACTTGTTGGCCAATCAAGAAGCATTTAGTAAACAAATGACTAAACTGTCTGTAAAAAGTACCGAGGAAGCTTTGTACACCAACAGCAAAGGTGGCCAACCACAACAACGAGGTGTTGCGAGACCACACGAGAGAGGAGGTCATCAACGTCTGAGCTTCTATAAACGGGGAGATCAACAACAACAAAGCATGAGTGGAGATCGTCAAAGGGCAACTTCAAAAATAGATGATAAATGTTATAACTGTGGAAAGAGAGGACACTTTGCACTAGACTGTAGAGCTACCAGGAGACAGCCCACGGTAACTACTCACCTCTACTGACATGATGCAAGTGAAGAAGAGTGGGATTTCGAGGCCACATATGCAATTGAAGAAGACATGTTCGAAGATGAGAGGGATTTTGAGCAGAACAATGATGAAATATGGATTGAAGACTTGGAGAGTAGCGGTGACTCTGAGATGGTATCAAACTTTATAGTCGTGGAGAATGGTGATGAAGAGCATCATATTGATGTAATTGTCGAGATTGAAGATGAGGAAGACGGTTGCGGAAAGAAGATGCTTCCTAGATTCGCGCTGAGTCACGAAGAGATCGATTTAGTGGCCATACAACCAGATATAATAGAGTGGTTGGTAGATGCAGGTGTGGTCAAGTCCAAAGACAACCACGCACTTGAAGATACAAATGGAGGCATTCATAAGAGCAATAAGACAAAGAAAGGAATGTCAGCACGTGACAAGTCTGTAAGCAAACAATAAAGGAGAAGTCGAGTGAGGTTACTGACATTAAGTCAATATTGGATGGCAACAAAGAGCCAAAAGAGAAGACAATGAAGTTTTTAATAAAGTCAAATAATGTTCAGAAGACTAAAGAAGGCTCAAGAAGAGTTAAAAAAGAAGTATGCTCATTCAAAGACTACACGAAGTTCTTCAATCCAGCCAAAGTTTCAAGAGACATTAATTGAAGAGAGGCGATATGATCAAGTCACACATGACAAGTACAACATTTGGTACATACATCAAGCAACCACCGGGAAGAGAAGATCAATTAGGCATTAAGGGGGAGTATTAAGTTATAAATGCCTAATTGGGCTAAATTCAAATCTAAGCTCAAGAGAAAGATGGCCCAAAAAAGAAAGAGTCCAAGTCCAAGGGGAAGTCTCTAGAATTCTATGGAGAGAAGTGTGGAGACAAAATGGAAGATATTTTGCAAGGAATTCTCAAGAGCTTGTATTTGTAGCCGTATGATTAAACTAATCATAGCCCTCCATTTGTGAGGATGATTAGTATAAATAGGGGTGACGAATAATGAGAAAAGCACAATTGTGAGTGAACTCCACCAAAAAAAGAGTGAGTCTTGTGAGGTTTTATTTCTTAGTAAAATTTCTCCATTTTAAACAAGTTTTCTCAACATGCCCATCTTGACAATATGGGTGCTTGTTCTTGCAATGGCTTGTTGTGTTTTGCTATTGAGGACAACAAGTTTCTGGTGTGGAATCCAAGTACTGGGGAACACGGACATGTATCGGAAGATGGCGCTACTAGTGTAATTGATATTGGAGAGAGGTTGATGACCCTGCTGGTTTGATTGGGTTTGGAAAGCTTGTTTTCAGTATTTCTCTTAGATTTGGATATGATTCTACAGTGGATGATTTCAAGATTATGAGAATGAGATGCTATAGTACTCAAAAGATTGACTCTATTCTAGAAATTTACATGGTTAGAGGCAATATATTGAGGAGGATTCATGTGCAACTCAGTGATTTTATTGGGATCAAGCGAGGGATATGTTACGAATATGCACTTGGAAATTTGTCTCACATCGCCTGAGAAATGAAAAAGATGCTACTATATCTTGGGTTACACAACCATGACTCATGAGCCAAGGCTTTTGAGTCATATAGGAGTGTAAACCGGAATATCTAGTCATTTCCACAGGATATTCCTCGAACATGGAGTGTTTTTCAATGGGGCGTTGCATTGGTTGAATGTAAGTTTCCTGGAGATGGAAAATCAAGGGTTCTATCTTTCAATTTGGAGAAGGAGAACTTTGAAGAAATTATATGTCTTCAAGTTGGAAAACTTCAAGAAAGATTAACCAAGTAAGATTGTTGCTTTGGCTTCTTATTACAGTTGTAGCCAGCCTTTTTTTTCTTTCAACACCATCGGCTTCAAAACATAGTACAGTACTATGAGTTACATGGGATTCATTAGGTCTAGAAACCAATAGAAAGAAACAGTCCTGATTGTTGTTTTAGCTTCTTGTTACTGTTGTAGCCAACCTTTCCATTGTGCTAAATGTTCTTTTCTAAACATCTTTTCCACACCACATGAATTTTCAATTTGGTTCAAGCCTTATTGGAAGGATTTAATGTGGGTAGCGGAACAACAGTAATTAAAACTCCTAACGGAAGATTGGGAGTTTTGGAGTGCCGCATTAGTGTAGTCTTGTCAAGTGAGAGGTTCGCGAACTTTAAGAATACAATATCCTCCATAGAATCAAAATCATCTCCATTCGGTTCCCACATCTTTGTATTATCTTCCTCATATTGTTTTGAATTTTTTAATGGAAGATGAAGATTGTTGTGGATGAAAACTAAATCTTGAGCACGAATTGGATTTAATCTGTTTCTTTTTAGTAAGTGAAAGCATATGTACTCCAATTGCGCTCAGAACAAGAAGATGATGTAGGTTACACAATACTTTAAAAAGTAACGATTTTAAGGAGAGGCGTTTGAGCTCCAAAGTTAGCCGACCGACTCTTCGAATTTATAGAGAACATACTTGAAATGCATGTTAAGTCTTCAAAAAGACCGTTCTTCATAGAGAATAGTGCATATATATTCATCACCTGACTGCGATCATCACTATGAGGAACAACTCTCTCTTGAAATATTTCATCATATCTATGAGGAACATATCACTATGAACATTCCATATCCCTATGAGGAACATCACTATGAGAATAGTCGATGAAAATACTTCATTCTCTCTCTTGAAATATTTCACTACATCTATGAGGAACTCTAGTTGAATCTGCAATTAACCATTCATCACTGTAAAACCTTTAACATAAAAATGTTATTAGAAATAAGTATGAAACAATAGCATAAGAAGAAGACAAATATTATGTCAAAAAAGTATATACCTAGGGTTCAATGAGTCACCTATACAATGAAATGAAGTATTGTTCTTAGCTCATTGAGCTACTAAATATTTCATAAATCACATCATAAAATGAACTCTCTTCAGTATGATGACAGCCTTCTTTCTTATAAATTTCAAGTTTTACCTTTTCAATCATCGAATCCTACATCTCGTACACTAACTGGAGGCATGGTTTGTCAGTGTCACAATATCTAATCATTTCATAGATAGGCCGCATGAAATCAACAATATAAGCAAATTGATTCCACCAATCATCATTCACAATCTTCTCTTTACAAAGTTTGCCTTCCCAATGTCTTCCTCTCTGTAAGAAGTTCATCCTCAGTTATAAGCATGGCTTGAAGACCTTGTTTGATAAGCCTAATCTTCTTAAGCATCACGATGATTGAGGCAAAACAAGTGTCGGCCACGAAAAGCAACTTAAGAGTGAAAAATCTTTGGAAGATGGCTAATTGATGAAATTCTTTCACTCAATGGCATCTCCGTGAATTTTAGTGATCCAATTGCACTGTATAAACAACACATGGTGCCCAATAGATGTGAGGAAACTCACTCTCAATGAGCTCCCCAACCCCCTTACAATTTGTTGCATTGTCAGTTATAATTTGAACAACATTTTGATGATCAACCTCTTGAATGACATTTTCATAAGCTTAGCAATGAAATACTTATCTTTCACTTCACCAAAACAGTTCACAATTTTAAAAAATATGGGTTCGCTTCCAGATGTAGCCGTAAAATTGGTTTTCTCGTTGGATCACTCCAGCCATCGGTCACAATCGTTACTCCTTTTTCCTTCCATGTTGATGGTAGCCAAACCAACAGATTCTCCACATGATTTCTTTTTTGTGCAAGCAATGTTCTCAACTTATTATTATCAAAAGGTTTATAACCTGTCATAGCATGAGTTGCATCAAATGAGTAAGACCTCATATAATGTGATCTCTAGCATGATTGAATAGAAACCCTATTGTATGAAACATTCGTGCAATTTCTTTCAACTGATCCCTCGCTTTAATACCAAAACATCAGCCAATTGGTGATGTATCATACTTTCTTTTCTTGAATAGAGAACTTGAATCCATTTGAGATTCTAGGCAGAGGAACTTCTCTAGGTCTCGAATCAATCTTTTTCTTTTTTCCTCATCCAAACTTTGTATTTTTAATATTTTAGAACGAGCTACCTTCTTACAAATGGCAATTCCTTGTCCTATAATTTGAAGTAGGTGAGCTTTCATTTTAAAATAACTTGAAGATCGAATTTCAGTGTAGAAATTACATTTATACTTCCAAGTTCCTCCGCTTTGTTCCAGTTTTTTCAATCTAGTCATAAAATTCTACAACGGAAAACATCATCACTTTGCAATGATGATTCATCAAACGATCCAATACGAACGCTACTATCAATTTCATTATTTGTTACTGAGAATCGAAGGCCAATAACAAAATTCATTAACATCAATCATAAATAGAAAATTCCAACCCAACTCGATATGGCCGATTACTTTGTCTTCTTGTTGTTGTCTTTTTCCTCATCTCACATGGATATATCCATGCTCATTTTTGCTTTCTATGTAAGTGTTTAGAACCCAATTTGTGCCTAGCGGTAAACAATATTTCTAACAAATTAAAAATTGAATGGCCCACAAGAATCCTATATACAATTTTTGGCTAATATGTGGACAAGTTTGGAGACGCTCAACCCTAGAAAATATAAGCTAATAGGATACGTAACAGAAACGGTATATGTAGAAGCTTACGGATGGAGGGATAGAGATCAAGCTTACGGCAGGAGACTTAGCAGGATGCGTCCAAAAACTCTGAACTTGAACTATGTTGGCCGATGAAGGTGGTGAGTATGGAAACAGAAAGAGATTTTATGGACGGTAGGGGGTGTAATAGCCGGGGAAGGTGAGGATATGACACCAGCCACAACACCACTTAAACCGTATCGGAATTTATTAATTAGAAGAATCCGCTTAAATAGATACTACCCGAACTTGGAGTGCGGAATTCACTACCGGTGCCCGCTAAAATGGGTGCCGGTTGGATAGTCGACAAATGCAAAACAAAACAGATGAATCAAAATTCAAATCAAACAGCTCTCCTTCCTGTGTAGTTCTACACACAAAAACTGGCGCCGTCATCCGACGGCTGTCGCGTCACTGTTCAAGGTCACTCATCGCAGTGCCTTCTAGAAGCTTCCACGGACTCGTAATCTTCCTTCCAAGCTCCACTACTCTGCTTCATCCACCTTCGACTTATCATCATCTCCCTTCGCGGCGGAGGAGTCGTCGTAGTCAGAAATGGGAAAGTTCAGCCGAGCTCTGTTTCCGCGAAACTCAATTGCAGCTCTGTCGTACGCTCTCGCCGCAGCCTCCGACGTCTCAAAAGTCCCTAACCACACCCTCGCCGCCCTCCTCGGATCTCTTATCTCCGCTGCCCACTTCCCCCACGGCCTCTGCCTCACTCCTCTGTAATTCTTCTTCACTCTGTACTTCCTCTTGCAACCCAGTTTAACTCCAGAGCTCTGTTTCTCCTCCGGGAAGAAGTCGCACCCGAGGCAGCCTTTGATGTTACACCGCAGGCACGTGCCGATGTCTGGCACAGAGATGACGTGCAAGTCCTCGGTTCCGGTCAGTGGCGCGGCGGTGTGAGGATTTTCGGTCGTCGGCAATGGAAATGGCGTTTTGTCGCCGGAGATGACGCGTTTGAGGCCGGGAACCATGGCGGAGAGCTCGTCGTTATTCGAAACAGAAAGGGACGTGTTTGAAAAGAAAGGCTCGATCACGGGGTCTGTGTCGAATTGCTTGATACTCAGGGGGTCGTTTTGTAATATTAGACACCTTCGGTTCAGAAATCTGAGCCCTTGGCTTTCTCCCATCTTCCATCCACCTTTAAAATGCTACGGAAATGGAAACCACACGGCCTGGACATTTATAGCAAGTTTTTGTTCCTCAACACGTGGCAACGAAGAGTTTAGTTAGTTAATGAACAACCGCCACGTGGACATTACTCATTTGTGTAGGATTTGGTGCGCACGTGGCAGTTCCGGGAAGCACGGGGAGAGTTGGGTAATTTCAGGGATGATGTATACGTGGAATTGTAATAGTACCTTGGACGTCACCAACAGCCACTAGACACGTGGCGGGTGAAGGGTGAAGGAGCTGAGGTGTCCGGATCAGGAAATGGATAGAATCAGTTGGCTTGGTTTTCTGAACAAAATGTTAAGGAGGACAAAGATACGAAAATGTGCTAGAAGTTTCTATGACCTGATGGAGCAATCCAATTTAACTCCTTGTGATGACGTGGACTGTGGGGGTTCTTGCCACCTAAGATGCTTCTAAGCATGAACTTCCAAACAAAACATAACTAAAATGTTCTAATGATGACAAAAGAAAATATATGTAACAGACTTATAACAAGAATATCAATTATCGTAATGAACGGTGAGATCTAAAGGAGCCCCCTTGATGATTTGGCTGAAAGCTGAAATCTAATTTTCTTGAAAGAACATAGAGAAGGGAGGATCACAAATTATCTCAGCAATGGCCAAGGAACATTACATAGTTTAAGAATGTCCTTGATACAAAAAAAAAAAGTAAGTGCATAAATAAGACGAGCAAGGAAGGGGTCATTATACATAGAAGAGGATGTATATAGCACAAAGCATGGATGGGGCTGCTGGAGGTTCATGAGTCTGTCTGAATCAAATTACATCTCGCTCCTCACTGTGGACATCTTCATCCATGACACAGCGTGGTTCTTCATTTTCTTGCTCTTGCTATCTGGAATCAGGTTATCCGTGTGAGACTCTACGGCTTCCTCATGGCACCGCTTTTTATTCATCTCTTTTTCTCCTTTCAACCATACACCAAACAACTTCAAGCTGTCTACCTTGTCATTCTCTTCTTCACCTACTGCGTCCTCGTTGTCGTCATCATCACTGATGGCTACAATTGTCTTGGGCTCAGAGCAGCTGGATACAGTTGTTCCTTGCTGCTTCATGATCCCATCAATTTCTTCCACCCCTACCTTCATATACCTGGCCATAAAACTAACCAACTCCTCGCACTGCTTTTTAGAGTGTGCTAGCTCTGAGTTCAGCTTCTCGTTGTCCTTTTTAAGCTTCTCATTCTCGTCCGATAACCCAGTGAACTGCATTACAATCTCATCCACAGACCCTTGATTCTTTGACCCTAGGGATGAGGTTGAGGTGGATCCCAAATCCTCACCTGAGTTACTTGGGGAAGATCCACCGACTGCTTTTTCCGCAGCCTGGGATGCCACCACTGCCTTGCGGCGTCGGATCTCAGTTAGGATCTCTGACTGTCCTTTTTTAAAATGCTCATTTGCAAACTCCCATTTATCAGGCACAGTCTTCCTGAATCCCTATATAGTACAACAAAGCGTGAGTTAAGCACATTGCTCTGGAATATTCAAGATTCAATGTCAGAATCAACCTCAGGCTAATGGTTATCATACTGTTTGTAGAAAATTAAGCTCAATTTTATCTTTTTGTCGAAAATCAGCACACATCAAACCTGACATTTACGGAATGCCCAACCTATAAGCAGATGTATGCCCAGCTAGACATATGCAGACATTTTCTTCTCTGTGTTTGTCTCAAGATGAACTAGTCAACAAATGTAGTTATTACCATTTACAAACAACATCTCATGTATAGAGTCCAAGCGTAGTTGCTCATTTTAGACTCAGCCTTCTATGAGTATGCACCAGCGTAATCTACTTCTATGTTACAACAAGCAACTAGGCCAGCAAATGATTCTATTTAGTCGCAGCCCACATACAAAATTACATATAAAATCACCAAGTAAGACACGGCACAGGTATACATATAGGAGACCATGAAGGCCACCGAATGAGGAAAATGTTAGCTATCCCCTAAAATAATACTCCAGATGCTCCTCTACCCTTTTTCTCCAAATCACATGCTTGCCCTACATTCTCCGACCTTCCATTTCACACCCAATATTCAAAACGCAGACGTTGCACACTCCCAACAACAATCCTCACCTACCCCCTCACCACTATTTTCACAAAAACATTTTGCCCTTCAGAGACAAAAGTGTCTCTTAAGAAAATAGATATGACCCGATCAACAGAGTTTGGTCACAAGTCAATTCAAATGATAAACTCATCCCATCAACCTACCACTCCTCCCTTTGTCTCTAGATATTTCAATTTTCAGCTACTACTCTCTACAAACCATCCATTTTCCTGTGTTGAGTCTTTCAAAGTTCAACCCCAACATGGAGAAATTGCTATCTAAGTTCTACAACTCCATCAAGAATTGATCAATTGCTGGGGATGACCCTAAACTAGTGAAATTTGATCAACCTAAATATAATTTATAAGTTTATACAAGCTAATGCCCTTAATAGAAATTATCCAGCTCCACATTGCCTAAGAACTTGGTGGAGTCGATTTCATCACTTTCATAAAAAGACCAAACAGATGGAAAAGCTAGAAAACAAAAACCTATACACTTGATGATGACTACCTCATCTTGATTTCTGGAAAGAATATTCCAGAAATTACATCAACAGATCACCACATTTTATACAAAATCATACTCTTCAAATTTTAAGATTCTACCATCAGCAGCAAGCAATCAACAGATCTCAAGATTGCATACATGAAGGCGGAAATCGAGAACCGAATCAGGAAATCAAAAACTGATGAAATTAAACGGAAATGAAAGAACGGAAACGTACATAAGTGTTGAGCTGCCGGACGAAGCTTGAGAAGTTGTTGTGCTTGAAATACTTGGGCAGCATGTCCTTGGCGAACTCGGCCGTCTTCCAGACGACGAAAGTCGAGCCGTCCTCGTTCCACGAGATGACGTCATCCGTACTCGGATCGTCCACCAGCTGAAACGTCTTCGTCAGAAAAGGCGCCGGAGCCGATCTCATCGCCATTATAGCACCAACAAAAACCGTCTCTACTTAAAACCTAACTCCACCAAATATTATACGTCTCCGGAATCCACGCGACGAGGATATCAACAATTCGCAGGCTCCCGTCTACAGTGCGGATTTGGGATCAAGCGCAGCTGAAGAGAAGTAGAGCGGAGAGGAACTCCCAATCCCAGCAGTAGAAGCCAGAGAGGACGAAACGCGAGTGGACTGTCGACGGATTGCGTCTAGTTGCTTCCATGGATTTTCAAACTATCCATAAACAGATGCCGGAGATCTCCAGATTCCGATCACGATTCCGGCGTGTTGGTTTGCTTCTGAATGTGTTCTTCTCTCTCTGCAATTTTGTTGATTTTTCGAAAGCTTATAACGAAGACGAAGTTGGAGAAAATGTCCGCTGCAAACTTCTAGAAAGTTGTAGAAAACGAAAAATATTTATAAATCAAAAATCACGTTTTATACATTCCAGTCAATTGCTTTTTACGCCACCAACTTTTTCTAAATTATGTTTCAGTCCTTGTAGACGTTATGCGTTCCGGTTTTTCAAATTGGACCGTTTTCTTATCTGTAATTGAACCGCATAACTGGGGACCGGTTTGTGAGGTTCAAGGAGCTGTAATATGCATTTTTCTCACACACGGCATTATTCTGAATTTCAATAGAATTTGTCAATTTCATAATTAGTTGATTGATTTACGTGTAATGAGATTGGACCGATGGGTTGGTTTGATTGGGACATGAGCCGGTCGGACCGGTGAATGGTATGTTGAAGATGATGAGTATGGAAAATTGGAGATAAGGACCCAACAACCGTACGCGGTTTTTTCATGACATTGATTTTGGGAGATATTCTATTCTAACGGGAAACCTTTTTTTTCAATGCTGGAAATGTTTCAAGGAGTTGGTGGGATGGAGAATGGATTCCTTTCTCCTCTTGAGTTGTGATGATCCGATTGAGAAAAAAATGACATATGGTCGGAATTTATAATCGAATGATTACGTGATTTTAAAATTTTTATTCTTCCCGGATGGATGTTACTTTTGATATCTTGGTATCTAATTTTATTTTGTCAGTTTAATTCAGATCAGTCTTATCTGTAATAATGCTTTTAATTATGAGAAACAAAACGAGCATAAGGAGGTAATAGGGGTGTTTCTTTTCTTTTCTTGGCTTTCACTTTTGGTTTTTCTTTTGTTGGTGGTTGATAATTTAGTTTACATAATCAACCGACCCAAAGACAAATCTACAAGGATGTCAATAGAGCGGCCATGGAAGATCCTCCTCATGAGATGTTTCAACAAATATGCTACAATTTATATATATATATATATATATATATATATATATATATATATGGTGGTTTCGAATAATTCAAAACTAGGTTGTTTTATCTTTATTTAAACACGAGTTAAGACAAAAGAAGTCTATGGAGTTGTAACCAATTAGCCATTTGGGTACTTCAAAACTATTAGGTCATCCGTTTATTATATATGAGAACTTTAGGTGTCTTGTTCACGCTTTCGCAATAGCCTGCAAAACAAGGTTCGATCTAGGGTAATATATCTTACGGAGAATTCGAATCTGCATCTTTCTCTTTCTCAGGTCTTGTCTATCTGCTTATCATTCAGCCACCTCTTATGAGATAGTCTATCGTATTATTGTTAATACGGTGGCTCATCGAGTATAAGTTGCTCGAAATGAGGTCTTTAGGGTATAATTAAAAATCAAATAAGTGAACTAATTGATCTTGAAATAATACAATCACAATACAAGACATGAAAAAGTGTCAATTTTATCACCACCTTTTTTTATAACTTGTTTCTTCTGTTACATTTTTTACAAACCGCTGATAAATGTTATTTTTGATTGAGATGAATCGGGTTAAACTCAATTATGAATACTAATTAAATACTAATTCGAGAAAAGGAATTGGGCAGTTAAAGGTTGTAGGAATGGGGAAGGTCAGGAAAAGCTTTAGGAAGCTGATCAATAAACCAGGAAGAGCCTAAATGGTGGAGGACCCAATTGTTGTCTATATTTGACAGGGTCCAGAAACAAAGGACAGACAGACCTCCAACAACAGCCTAGCTTATATAACAAGCCATTCCAAATAGGAAATCAAAAATGGGGCCTGGTCTGAGTTCATGCAATATGAACGCAGCCTATGCGTTAAAGAAGGTCAATTCAATGATCAAAGCCTAAAGGGAGACGGGTAACAAATTCAGGAACACATTTTAAGTTGGCAGAAGCGAACACTTTTAGAAAGCCAAATTTCAAACAACAGTGGCATAAGAGAAGCTTAGAAAAATTCTACAAGAGACATTTCAAGCAAAACTCCATGTTTGTCCACAATCAACTTTCTAAAAAGCTCGAAACAACGAAAAAAAAAACACCGCAACTCCCACCAGCAGAATAAGCTGTTTTTGAAATTTGCATATACTACCCTCATTTAGCAAGAGTTAGAAACTAGGGCCTAATCATGCAACAGCTCATAAACGACCGTACCTTTTGACATTTGCGTTCCATGAGCTCATTCAGCAAGAATCGAGTACTAAACCCGAATGATAAGTTACTGATTACACAACAAGACGAACGTGAATTCACTCAACCAGAAACAGATTCTCCATGCCAACATTATCGAAGCTTCTAAATAAATGAAGACATCGGTCATGACATATATAAGTCAAATTCTGCGGTTGGGGTTTGGTCAGATTCATTTCAATATTGTTGCTACACTTTAAGGTGAAGAATTTAACAATGCATAAGGATTATCATATCAAGAACAATATACAGTAACAAACCCACCAGTGTTGGCTCATCTGCTCGATTGACGAACTGAGCAAGCCACCAGCTGCGCCCATTGCCTCAACCTTGTCTTCATTTGTTGAGGATTCTCACCTAGAAATTCAGTTTTTCCAAACAATCAGATGAAAGGAACATCAAGCAATTTCATTGAAGCATTTCATCGAACACTTGGCATGCTTGAACAAAACGCAAACTTTTTGAAGAGAAAATGGAACTTTAATGCGAATTGATTCGATACCTGAGCCGAAGATGGGACTGGGGCTGCCGACGGAGCGCGGAGAATCACAATCAGACGTCGCTGGTGACACTGACGAGGTAGTCGACTTCGAAACGACGTCGTGGTATTGTTTGTTTACAGCGTAGTAAAGCTCCAAAGCAGGAATCGCATCAGACAAACGCTGATCAATCTCAAGCGAACTCGTCTCGAATCCGAACCCGAGCTCGATACACGCCTTCAGCTCATCTAGATCGTCCTCCGTCAAGCTCCGGCTCTGCTTCCTCCTCTGGCTATCCTTCCTTCTCAGCCACGCTTCCTCCCTACATAAATCCAGCGAGCATGATTTCTGCTTGTAGATCGACGACGCGGGTACGCCTTTGATTGGCAGCGACTCACTCTCAGTCATGGTGGTGGTGGTAGCGGTGTTGATGGTGATGGAGGTCATTCCTCCCGACACCGGTCTTCGCCGGAGCGGTCGCCGACGGCGAATAAAACCCTTGGAGAATTTAATTTTCTGATTTTGCAGGTTTCGAGGGTTTTATATATGAGGGGCGACTTCGGGGAGTACGGTGGCGTTATGATGAAGTGTCGTGATTCTATTCGTGGAGAGGATATTAGCTGGCCAGATCATCATGACCTGTCATTTCTATTTTTCTGTTTTTTTTTTATTTTTGCTAAAAAATTACCCTGAGCCAGATATCTAACCAAAAATAGAAAAGATTCCAACGAATGAAACTTCGGACTAAATTGCTGGCCCATTATCGAGGCCCAAAAGGGAGCCCATATTACCCGCCACGTCATGTGTGGTCCTTTTTCTCTGCCACGTCTGTGAAAAATGTCTATTTTTGGAATAAAATTTATTCTTTTTTTAGTCAAGAGTATCTCATTTGCTTTTTTTCATTTTCAAAATACGAATTGTACTTATCGGCCGCCAACTGAAATTTAAATTTCTTGAAATCGCGATTTATTTCTTTAAAAACAGACCCTATCTTTTTGAAATATGTTAGTAATTTTTTTCTCAACAAGGCACTTAAACAAAACTCAAATCGCGCCCACAAGACTGTTTAGTATTATTTTGCTGCTAGACCATATTCTGATAGACATTTCCGATAAGATATGGAATGGTTATTTGTGGGAACATAAATGGTAGAAAGACAAAAATCAATGATGTGCGTGTAGCTCTCATCTATCACTTTTCCATGCATATTTATTCTTTCTCCTCCTCCTCCTCCTTTCCTTTTTGTATGAATGCTTACCTACACACGCCTTCTAAAGCTCCCCTTTAGATCCTAAAAACACTTGCTTAAGATCATGGTCTAATGTAGGTCCATGATCGGCCCGCCGATCCGATCTTGGCACGGACTTTTTCTGTCAATGGCTTCCTGCACAATGAATTGCTGTAAAGCTTTATGTGAACAAATGATTCACAGGGTTCTCCTGATGGCCCTCAAACTCACATGTACTGAGACTTCCCTAAACCTGAAGTAACCTCTCAAAATCCCAGCCACCCACTTGCTTCATTCCATTTTAGCAACTAGTTTGGCTTTTACTCATTGCGTGCTTGTAAGTTGCAACTCCTCAATTTTCTGCATCTTCCAAATTTCGAAGGAAAATAATTGTATTTGGACCGTCGTGATAAAACAACACTATACAATTAAATTTTTCTAAGAAAAAGTTATGACCCTTTTATTTTGGTCGTACCTGGTTTTTCAAGAAGAATTATAGTTTAATGATTACCTACTTGCACGTGAATTCAGATAAGTCTCAAGTTGGATGAAAGGAAATTAAAGGGAAAGTTGATGAAAAAAATGATTGTCCATGATGAAACCAACAAGTACACTTGTATTCATATCCTGAATATGACAGTCCTATGTCAAAACAATATATAATACAAGCGACCCTTTACTACCGCTAGAAGCCCATCAAGGGCTAGCCTAGTGATTGTGATGGTGTATTATAAACTTCATGTCACATGTTCGATTCGTGTAGGTATTAGGGTTGGGGCTCTAACGAGGTGGATTAAAAAAAACTAGATGAATCAATCGGGTCGGTTTAATTGATGTATAAAATCAATACCGGTTTTCCAATTCGAACCGGGTTTTATTTCTGGTACGGTTCAATTTATCCTCCCGTGTGAAAAGTAAGAACCATAACCAATTAATATAACCGTTGCGTCGGCATCATATTTCCGAAATTATCAAAGCTTGGGATACCGAAAAGTAATTTTCTACTTTTTCGATTTCACCTCCCCAGTCTTTATTACACCATGCTCCATAGGGTCATTTTCGTCATTTTCCTTTAAATTTATTAAGTAAAACAGGAAAATAAGCGGGTCCCACCTGCAACTCTCAGGCTATCTATAAATTCACATATCTCTATCTGCAACTCAACACTCTGTTTCTGTGAGACTCTGCTTGGAGCTTGGCACAACTCTCTCGAAAAGCTTAAGCTGGGGCCTGGTGGTAATAGCTGCGTAGGTCGACATGGTGGACGTGGATCGGAGAATGACGGGTTTGAACAAAGCCCACGTAGCTGGCCTCCGACGCCTCTCCGCCAGAGCATCAGCGCCGGCCATAACTCCGGCAATTTCGCGCAACGGGCTCCAATCCTTTACTTCTCTAGCCGACAAGGTAAAAACCCACCTCGAATCTTCCAATATCAAAGTCCTCCCCGGCTTATCCGACTCTGAGTTCGCCAAGCTCGAAGCAGAGTTCGGTTTCCTCTTCCCTCCAGATCTCCGCGCAATTCTTTCCTCGGGCATGCCCTTAGGTCCTGGATTCCCTGACTGGAGGGAAAGGAGGAGCTTGAAGTCGGCTTTGGATTTCCCGATCGCGGCTGCGGCGGTACAGATTGTGAAAAATGGATTGTGGTCCAAGTCGTGGGGGGTGAGGCCTTCGGAGCCCGACAAGGCGCTGAGGATTGGTAGAGCGGCGTTGAAGAGAGCTCCGGTTCTGGTTCCTATCTTCAACCACTGCTACATTCCTTGCAATCCTTCGCTGGCCGGAAACCCGATATTCTTCGTCGATGAGAATAAAATCTTCTGCTGCGGATTCGACTTGTGCGACTTCTTCGAGCGTGAGTCTCTGTCTCAATCTACTGAACCGCAGTCGCTTAGCAAACAGAGATCCACGTCGGAGAAGGTGGCTTCGTCATCCTCGTCTCCGACTTCGTCAGCTTCGTCGTCGAATGCGTCAAGGAGAAGTCTTGACACCTGCGGAAGGACCCCCAGATGGATCGAGTTCTGGAGCGAAGCATCGATCGATCGGAGACGGAGAAACTCGTCCTGCTCTGCAGCTTCAACTTCATCTTCTTCACCGGATCGGCAACCGTTACCGTTGCCAAAATCAGAGAAACCCAAGTGGATCGACGAGTATATAAACCAGATCGGCGCTGTGCTTAGAGACGGGGGCTGGGAAGAAGCCGACGTGGCAGAGATCGTGGACGTCTCTGCTTCCGGCATGTTCGAAACAGAAATCACGATGCTGGATCACCAGGCTGTGTTCGACGCTCTGTTGCTGAAAGCTGATCGATTTTCTGACTCGCTGCGGAAGGCTGGGTGGAGCTCGGAGGAGGTGTCGGAGGTTCTTGGGTTCGATTTCAAGAGGAAGGAGAGGAGGCCGGCGGTGAATTTTTCGCCGGCGCTGGTGGAGAAAATAGGAAAGCTGGTCGAGTCAGTTCCTCGGTGATCATGGTTTTGATATTACTTTTGATTTTATCACTGTTTTGAAATTTTGATAAAAAGATGGCGTATAGGGCTTGGAGCTGTTTTCCCGAAATGTGCGAAGCGTCGTCGAAAGGCGCGTGGTTATATTTGGGAAATGGGACAATTAAATACTCCAAATTTAAATATAATTAAATATACGAATAATTTTGTTACAAAATGACTCCTCTTTTTGTATCAAAGACTTCACTTTTAGTGCGGTTCAAATCATTCATTTCGTTTCAATTGAATTCGATTCAAGTCATGTTTTTATTTATTTTATAATTGAATATTGTATATTGGTATAATTTTTTATTCTTATTTGATTTGGAAAAGTTTAAACTCAATTTTTTTTTTTTTAAAGGGGAGAAGTCATCGATACTTTAGTACCTGCATGGGATGAAGTAGAGATTTTTGTGTGATGTGTACATTATCTCTCTTTTGTGGGAGGAGTGTTATGACTGGGATTAGGAGAGGCAGGCAGCTAGAAGAGCAGAGGAGAGGAAGATCTCTAAGTATGAGGTTGGTTGTTCAGCCAATGGATTCATGTTCGTGCCTTTCATCATGCAATCTTTAAGAGGTTTTGGAGTGAGACGGATCAACTAATCAGGACTGTGACAGTGAGATGGGCTGAGGGCAATGGTATGGAATCACATGCACCACTCTTTATTTTGAGACAGAAATTGTATTTTGTTTCGCATAAGGTTTTGGCGGATGGATTTTTATTAATAAACGATTATAATTAATCCGTCATTTCCTTTTTTGTTTGGAATCCTCATTTGTAAACGTCTCTAATTGAGTTATAAGAATGAATATCTTTTCCCATATTGACATGAATTTTGATCTGAACATTTTTATTTCAAAAAAGCATTGTATAAGAAATTTTAAATTAAAAATCGCTCCTAAATATATATATATAGTGGGATAATAATTTTTTTATGTATGAGATATAATTTTTCATGAGTTCATAAAGAGCGATTCAAGGTACACATTTTCAAATTTCAAACACATATCACATAGAACACTTTACCAACTCGCACATATATGAGAATCAATACATCTACGTATAGACAATTTGGATTTTTTATTTGATTTGAAAGTAGATTAATATACTTGGATGATAATTCTACCATGCTTGCAATTTTTTACTAGAAAAATGAATCCCATCATGATGTTGATTAATCATTCCACTAAACTATAGACCGACAAGGATATTTCACTATTTTTAACTTTTGCTTGAATCTATAAAAAAATATTATTTTATAAGATAATTAAAATATATAGTTTTGTGATGACACGTATGATAAATAATCGGTACACACAAATTAAGTATACAAATTATGTATAATAGTTTAATAACTGACAAATAAAACAAGCAAATCAATAAATTTTACTGAATGCGAGTAATTACAAATAGAAGATCGTCAAAAAGTTTGTACATATCTACTTTGTCGGATAAGCTAAATGTAATCATTCCTTAATAAAAATCCGTCCGCCAGAGCCTTCTGCGAGACAAATGACAACTTTTGCCTCCAGAGTTGTCGGTGACTTTATACCTCTAGCTTCAACCCATCTCCGCCATAGTCCTGATCAATTAATATGTTCACGCATAAAAGCCCATAATCATTCCATAATAAGAATGTTACTAAACTATAAATTATTGTCATACTATTTAATGCTAGGAATATTTAATCATCCCTTCCCATGAAACAACAATTCAATAAACAAAACCTTGGAGGTTTGAGCTCAATATATTGAACGTCAGAGGCAGAGCTTACCAATCTGTTTTCAACGGTCATTTATTTCGCACCACTAGACTCCAACCGACCGTTGCAAACCTCACGTGCCACCACCACCGCCAGCTCTGTCACATTGGATCACCCACTCACCGTCCGCCACGTGTGCAGTAAAGTAACAGACATGATTCAGATACCTAAAACTATTTCACAAGTCATATGCAGCTGTTTTTTTTTTCTCTATTCTTTTGAATGTCCCACGTGTAATGGGGTCCACAATTGGTTCAGTTGTCTGCAGGTATCTGAAGCTGAAGCTGAACTGAGCACACCAGAAGCAAAATCTTTGGATCAACCCTAATCATCAGAAGCTTTGGTGCAATCTCAGCCGTTGGATTTGATTATGGTGATGCGAACTGTGGTGGGAGAAGATTGGTTTAGGGTTTTTACTGTTCTTTAGGTGTAGTTGTTTTCACTTTGATTTGTTTGACATTTGAGGCTCAGCATTGGACTTTTGGGTCACTGGTTTGAGAGCTACAATTCACAATGTTGGATGTCGGATAGAGAAGTTTTGGGTAAGGTCATGTGTTGGGTATCTTTTTGTCAACAGTTGTAAGCCCTTTTACTTCAATGTGTAACTATTCAACCATATATAAATTTGAACTGATCCAATTTGAATATCATAATAAATGAGAGTTCCTATAAACATCATAATATGTACAATATAATTTTAATAAATACATTATTATTGGATACAGTATGTTCAAGCTATATCCGGAGGGTAATTTTTATTAAAAGATATTCACTTGGATTGTCCCACATCGTGGATAATTGAAAAATGATGAAAACTTATATTGAATTCTAGTATTGGACTTACAAGTCCGAACTTTTAAATCATAATCAGACTAAAATTCAGTTGGATCAAACCCTAACACTTTTAACCGTTCGCGACTCGTTACTTTCAAAAGTGCTAAAAGCTAGCCTTGAGTTTGGATATTGGAAAATTTTTACCAAACAATTTTTTCTTGTAGGATGAATGCATTTCTGATACTCATAAATATCATGTTATTTGGCAGGTAGATGCAGCCAGAAGTAGCCCAAGTAACCAACCCTAAACCATAGTCCCAGTGAGGCCCTTTGTCCCAAAATATTTAGGTGTAACCCACCCTCCAAGCCCAGAGGTGTCTTAAAAGAATGACTATTGTTTTACTTGTACTTACTTTTAACCATGGATTTTGTTTTAGGGTTTTGAGCCTTTCTAAGATGATAAATTTTTCTTGTTGATCTTTCTATCATTTTCTTCCTTTGGTTGCCATGTTCCATAAATAAAGAACATTGATATGATGACACATAGATTTTGTCACATCCAATACAAGTGATAGATATTGTCATAAATATGACAAACAATTGTGCAATGAACTTGGAGAAGTTTCCAAGGGATACAATTCATAACCAAATGAGTCCCCTCCCCACTCCCCCCATTTGCACCCAAGCTTGCTTGAAAGTAACATATATGTTTCCCTTGTTCATAAATATCATGTCATTCGACCAAAAATTCACAACACTAAAAGATTAGACAGTGACGACTGTCTCTGATACAGATACATTATACAACCACGTCTGAATTGAGATGCTCGAGACATTTGTAACTTGTTTACTACCCACTCCCCCCATTGTGCACCTAAGCTTGCTTGAAAGTAACATATTTGTTTCCCTTGTTCATAAATATCATGTTATTCGACCAAAAACCCTCAACACTAAACAATCGGACAGTAACGACTGTCTCTGATACAGATACATTATGCAGCGATGTCTGGATTGAGATGCTCGAGACACTTGCAACTTGTATACATGAAGTTGAATTATGTTAGAATAAAACGGTACAAGTACATAACCGGTCTGGCCATGGAATTGAGAGGTCTAATTTCGCAGGGACCGGAATGTTGGGATCTAAGGGAGATTATGTACATATGGGTCTTTTGTTGTTTGTTTACACTTGATTCCATTTATTATCATCTTCAACACAAATTCTTCGAATACAAACAAATGAATGAAGGTCCAATCTTTATCATAAATCGACAATGTAGGACACTGTGCTTGCTGATAGGGTCCGACCATGTCCAATTTGATGCAATGTTGTGAGTTCCTATCCATAATAAATATCTTGGTCCGATACCACCACACCACACCACCAAAGTTGATATAATCATAATCATAATCTGTCCAGTATCGCAACTTATACTATACAAAATTATTCATACATTTTTTAACTAAAATTCTTAAATTAAAAATGTAAAAAAGTAAATGAAATAACAATGCTTTATTCATCAGCACAATGAATTGGAGAATGCTCTAGCTATCTTGGACTCTTTTTTTGTATAGCTATTTTAACTCTTTTTTTCCGATTCTATCAGAAACTCCACCAGAGTCATGTTCTGCACCCATAAAGAATCGAACTCTAGTCATTGATATATTTGACGTTTTTTTTTGTCACAAAACTATGCCCTTATAGGCCTAGTTATCTTGGACGCATTATCATTCCACACTTCACCCTCTTGTGGCATCTTTAAGGACCCCATACCATAAATATTCGTAACATCGTCCAGACTCAGTCTGTTTCTTTAAACCTAAAATTTTAATTATCAGTTAGTTAAGATCAATTTTCTCCAATTACTTAAAAATAAACACTTAATAACTATTGTCGGATCGTTAGCCGAATATTCTACTAGAGAATTGTTCCTTATTGATATGTGTCTTATTGCATTTAATTAAACTTAAATCTATTTTTTGCAAACTGTTGAATTTATTAATTAAATATTTATAATCATCAACTTTAGGAATCGAACGCTGTCGTTTTTAGTCACGAGAACATTCTTGAGTATTGTTTAATTTTTACACTCACTAAACAACACAATAAAAACCATAGAAGAACAAAAAGGACAGGGGTGAAAAGGTTTCTCCTTCAGCACATCATCTGCTGCATAGACCCCAACCCCATCATCATCATCATCTGACTCTCCCCCATCCTCACCGGAAAATCCTCAAACCCCATCGCCATCCCCGCCTCAGTCAACCCGCCTCCCCTCTCCAACCGCTGCACTTGCTTCTTCAAGAACTTCACGTAATGAATGGCTTCATCCAGCATCGAGGCAGTGTCCATCTTCGTCCCGCCCGGAACCAGTCTCTGCAAAATTCTTATCTTCTCGCTTATCCGCTCCCTCCGATGCCTCGCCGCCACGCTCTGCGGGTCTTTCGATATCTTCACGTTCTTGCGCTTCGGGGGCTTTATGGCCTCTGGGTCGATTTGGACAGGCTGCATTGCTGCCATTCTGAAGATCACTTCTCGCATTGCGCCCATTGAGTTTTGTTTATCGTGTTCGGCCATTTGGGCGGGGCTGAATTGGATCGAGCTGTGGGATTTTGAGGTTGGGAATTGGGTTGGGGGTTGGAAGGGAATGCGGTGGTTGTCGGTTTGCATCACCATCATCATCATGAGCTCCTCCATGTTTACGTCCACTGCGAGAAACAGAGCACTGAGTTTGGAGTTGGGGTGAGAAAACAGAGCACGGAGGTCAATGATACGGTGAGCTCAACTTGGGGGGCTTTATATAGAAATCCTCGTATTTGAATTGGTCAATTTTCAAAATGGTCCTCGAACTTTGTACAAGTGTTTTAAGAAGTCCCCAAGTTTGAATATGTTCAAAATCATCCCTTTTATTTAAGATTGACTTTGTAGATTTGCAAGCTTGGTATTGACATAGGGATTTTAAGACCATGCCCATGAAAGCATTTGTAAAATCGGATAGTATGAGGACCAAAATGTAAATACCAATAATATTTGCAAAATGTCAGCATTATTGAATACATATACACTATGACCTTATATTGGAGGACCGCCCTTAAAGCTAGGACACCCAAGAAGCGAGTGATGAACGGCCAAGATGAAGTGGGAATGGGGCCTAGATGGCCAGGATTGATCCACTTATTGAACCAAAGATGCATGAACTTGGGGAGCAAAAAATGAAAACCTTATCGTCTATCAGTAACTTGAATTTAAGCGCATCTAATAGAACAAAATTGTTTTTTTATAAATTGGAAAGGTTTGGAAAGAGCCCATATGTCACATGTCAATTGTCAGACAAGGATAAGTCTTCACCGGAGTTTAAAGTGCCGGTGCCGGAGATCCGGCAAGTTGTCAGAGATGTATCTTGAGATGTTGTTCAGTGGACCTACTACAACTTCAAACAAACCCATTTAATATAATGAATTTCATTGATACCCAATCCATGGTTGATGGCCATATTTTGGCACACTTTTCCATATGATCCGATTCATGCAAACTTGGGCTTTTAGGGTTAATCAAAACCAAACCCTAGGGATTGAACTGCAAGATTAGTTTGAAGTGGGGTTTCAAAAGTACAAAGCTAGTGAATATTTATGAAGTTTGTGAGTGAGAAGTGAGAATGAGATGAAAACCAAGGCTGACTTTTTCAATGTGTCTCCAAACGAGAAGGTTCAGATGAGACCCATATTGAAATCAAAGTGAGATGACATTGAATATGATTAGCACAACATATTGCCAAGCATGAGTATGTTGCAGAATTCAAGCAACAGGGCCTAATTCAAGAAACCAATGTGGTCCAAAGCCCTTTAAAAGCTGCTGGATGCATGCTTCTGATCTCAGATTTCTGATCATCTAGAATCATCATATTCCCCTCTCTCTCTCTCTCTTTTCACATACATATCAATGGTCATTTAATCCTTCTCTTTTGTCTAGCTAAGCAGAATGCTTCAGTTAGACAAACCTAGCCTGCCCTATCCAATGACTCACCTACTGCTTGCAGCTCCGATCTGTCTGGCCTGGATTTGGGTCAAGTGAAAGTATATGTCTATGATGACACAACAACAATAAATTCCATCACAAAAGCTGGGAAGGGTTTTTCCTTTAGGTGAAACAGCTTCGTTTTGGTGAAACACAGGACCAGTACGTAGAGGAAGTTTGAAAAACTAGGGTTTGCATGTACCAGGGAGATAGAGAGAGAAGGAGGTATGGGCAAAACCCTAACAGAGAGACTGTGACTGTGCAAAGAAGCATGCATTTGCATCCCTCAGTAAATGACAAGGAAGAAGATGAACCAAGCTTGCAGATCACCATACATACATACATAGACACTGCATCATGAATACAGGCAATAACTAGAAAATCGAAAAGGTCAACTTAATTTCTGTATCCAATCTGGCAATGAAGGTGAAGTTTCATGATGCATGGTGCAAAGTGCTGCTTCTATAGCGTGTGAGAAATCTCATAAATGAATGTTATCAAGACCTAGCTTTGAACCGCCTCAGCCTGCTAGTCCGGTTCAATTTCAGCGGCTGCTACTTTTAAAAACGATTTTATTTAAATTTAATTGAATAATTGATGGGTTTCTGGGTCGGATAGGATCCAAATTAGCATCACCCGACCCGGCCCGAATCCAGTCTTGATTTTCCGATTTCCGCTCAATCGAATTAAGAAGAATTTAAAAAGCTAAAACCCTCGGCGCACATTATCAAAGCTTCTCATAAGTGCGGCGCAGGATAAGCAGAGAGAGAAAGACGCGGCGTTAAATGATGATGAGAAAGAAGAATGAAGCAGAAGACGACGAAGAGGTAGAGAGAGAGAGAGAGCACAGCATAGCATTGATTGTCGTCACAGCTGTCTGTCTTCAATTTCAACCCTCACCTCATCACCAGTAGAGTCTAGTTCAGACCGACGCATGTGATCACTTCACTTTCACTCCAACTCAATCCCATCCTCCTTCCTCAATTTCACCTCATCACAGCTCCTCGCAGATTCAGAGCTCTGCAAAGATGCCGTCTTTACCAAAACCCACTTCAGCTCTACTCGCCGTGTTCATCTTCGTGGTTATGATTTCGACCCAGTTCGAGCTCAATTTCGCAGACGACGGAGGACTCCAGTTCTCGACGACCGACGTGGTTGAGTGGTCGGATGGAATGTTCGGGGGGTTGAGACTGGCATTGGATGAAAAAGAAGAAGAAGATGGCGATGGGGAAAGGAGATCTCTGTTCTGGAGAGCAGCGAGGTATTACATATCGTACGGGGCGCTGTCGGCGAACAGAGTGCCGTGTCCGCCGAGGTCTGGGAGGTCTTACTACACCCACAACTGCTATAGAGCTCGAGGTCCCATTCATCCTTACGTCAGAGGCTGTTCCGCCATCTCTCGATGCCGGCGCTGAACACAGCTTTATGTTTCTCTGCCGGTCTCCGGCATCCGTGTCGGCGCGTCTCACGACGTCGTTTGACATGATTAATAAATATTGTTCAAATTGGAACTAAAATTCTAGATATTTATTTTATTTGTATTAATGAATCTCAATTATGATTGTGTTCTTAAGCTATGTTCTTTAGCCATTAAATTTTCAGCACTTAAGTTAAGTTAAGTTAAGTTAAGTTAAGTTAAGTTCAGGTAAGTTAAGGTAAGTTAAGTTAAGTTAAGGTAAGTTAAGTTAAATTAAAATAAGTTAAGTTAAGTTAAGTTAAGTTAAGTTAAGTTAAGTACTACCCATCACCCCACCACCACCACTCCAACCTACCACTACCACCACCACCACCCAAACCCACCACCCCAACCACACCCCCACCACCAACACCCCAACCCACCACCACCAACCCACCACCCCAACCACACCACCACCATCACAACCACACCATCCCCCACCCCCACCAGCAACACCCCAACCCACCACCCCAACCACAACACCACACCACCACCACCCCACCCCCACACCACCACCCCACCCCCACACCACCACCCCAACCACACCACCACTCCAACCACACCACCACCACCACCCCAACAACACCACCACACTACCACCACCCCAACCCACCACCACCACCCCCATTACCATTACCACCAACCCACTACCACAACCCCAACCCAACACCACCACAACCCCCACCACCACCAACACCCCCACCACCACAACCCCAACCCACCACCCCAACTATACCACCACCACCATAAAAATATGTTTGTAAAAGTACTTAAGTTAAGTTAAGTTAAGTTCAGTTAAGTTAAGGTAAGTTAAGTTAAGTTAAGTTAAATTCAGTTAAGTTAAGGTAAGTTAAGTTAAGTTAATGTAAGTTAACAAAAACCCTAAGCGACGCAACAGAGGACACAAGCAAGCAGAGAAGAAAACCGCATCAAAACTGAAGCGAATTTCGTATCCATGGAGTGGGTGCGAGGCGAGATGATCGGCCGCGGCAGCTTCGCCAAGGTCGATTTAGCAATTCTAATTGCCGGCGTCGGAGTACGGCGGTGAAGTCCGCACCAGATTACAACTCGCAAACCCAGAAATCAGAGATTTTCTCGAGAAGTGTTTCATCAGAGACTCCGCGAAAAGATGGACTGCGGATATGCTGCTCGATCATCAGTTCATCTCTGCCGGAGCCGAATCACCAGAATCGGAAAAGAAGACGACTTCGCCGAGGTCCCCTTTTAATTTCCCGGAATTCATCTCACCAACTCCAATTCCTCAATCTGGGTTCGGCTCCAGGGTAGAAAAAGGCGAAGACTGCACACGCATTGCCTACACCAAGTTCCCGGCGGATTCGCCGGCGGCAAAGTTCCGGCAACTGGTTACCGATCAAGTTCCCAACTGGGTATTCTCAAACAGCTGGCTCATTAGGGCTCCAATCAGATTTAGTTTAATCAGTAGGTTTCCAACTCCGACATTCATTCATTGATTTAATATGTAAATACAGAGAGATCAAGTTGTTTGATTATAATTAGGGCTCCAATATTTCAATGTCTCCAGCTCGAGAATTTATACAGTTGTGGGTCCACTCAATGTCACCTCACCTAGAAAACATCAAAATTCGGGTCCCTGATTGGCTGACTGTTCCTAAAATCCTAAGACGAAACCAAACATGATTATACATACAAATATTGCAAACACCAGAATGCCACCCAGATTAGGAAACAAGGGCACTCTGCTCATCAACCAATTTCACCAGTACGCGGCGTGCCACAGCCGTGCAACAAAAGCCAAAAAGGATCTCTACTAAACTGGCTGACAATGCAACTCAGCCTACGAGAGAAAAGGGACTCAAAAATGGAAGAATTTGCAGGTAAAAGTTACCAGAAAAACCCATGTAGTTGTCTTTCTTTTAAGGATCCTACCTGTCCGTATAGAAACACTATTCTCAAGTGATCATCATATCTTTATTCCTCGTGTTGTCGCTCGATATGGCTGCAACTTGTTTGTCCATCAATGCGATGTTTGGACTGTTTCGAAGACTGAGACTCAGCTCTATGCCGGTGCCAACGTTAGGTCTGCGATCCTGGAACAAGGTATAAGCCGCTCAGGCAAGCACTGAAAGGAGCATTCTAAGCACATGTCTTAATAAACTTAAGACAAAGTTCATCAGTTCTGACATTTAATTTTGTAACGAGTTCCCGCTACTTACATCTTTGAAGGTGTCTTCTGCCTCGAGCATATGAATGATATGGCCCATTTTGGGACGCTTCTGAGCATTTGGATCAACGCATCTTAATGCTACTAGTAAAGCACGCTTCAATGCTCTTGTATTAGGCAGCTCGGGTAATTTTGGATCCAACACTCCCTCCGCTTTTCTATTTGACACCATTTTCTTAAGCCATTCTACTAGGTTTACCTGATATGTTGTTTATAAAGGTCAGATGATACTGAAAGATAGAAATAGCGATACGAGACAACAACAACAACAAGTTTGCAAACCTCTTCTGGTGCCCGGTCGTATTCCACTGGGTTCCTACCAGTGAGAAGTTCCATCATAAGAATGCCAAAACTGTACACATCGCTTTTTTCATTTAACATACCAGTACTCGCATATTCAGGGGCCACATACCTACAACACAAGAATATATTAGTTGGAGATCGGCGATGGCCAGTAATGAAACAGATACCTTTTTTCAGCATAAACATACCCGAATGTCCCCATAACTCTAGTAGTAATATAGCTGCTGTCCGAACCAAGGAGTTTCGCAAGTCCAAAGTCCGAAACCTTAGAATTCCACTGCTTGTCGAGTAATATGTTGCTTGATTTAATATCCCGGTGGACAACTTTAGGTTCAAGCCCCTCGTGAAGATAAGACAACCTACGTTACTGAATCGGTTAACTTAAACAGCTGGTGCCACTCCATAGTCCTCACACGACCAAAAACAAGATTTTCAAAGAAGGTTGAATTGTATTGTGATAAAGAACCGAATGTAAACTATCATACCCTCTTGCTGTTCCGAGGATTATCTTCATTCGGATTTCCCAGGTGAGTGGACTTCGAGGCCCTACATCACCATGAAGCCATTGCTCAAGGTTGCCATTATTGACAAATTCATACACAAGCATCCTGCATCAGTCATTGTTCAAACATTAGATTGTTACCCATGCCATCAGAATACACAGAAGCTACAAGATAATATTTTATCGAACGAATGAAAACATTACCTATGAGCCCCTTCAACACAATAGCCCAGTAATCTCACTAAATTCTTGTGCCGAACTCGCCCAATAGCTTCCACTTCCACCTTAAATTCCCTCTCAGCCTGTCCCCTGACGCACGAACCATTTTACAAGGATAACAATTAGATAAACACGCGCCATTTATTTTATACAATGAGAGGGTACAAACACTTCATCATACAAGACTGAAACACTAAATCAGCCTGCGAGTTGGAACATACCCACCAATTTGTGAACACAAATATTAAAAACCAAGCCCGATTGTTCTGACTGAAGACTCGTCATTGAATCATCATAAACAAATCGAAGCTAGTTTTATACTAAAGAACATGGAACAAAAAACATCAATCCTACACACCCTGCGCCAGCTCCAGCCCCCCATAAATACTAAGCTTTGTATAATCAAACAGATGAACAAGCACCAGCGAGGATCTGTCCTCCACAATTAATCCATTTTTAACCTACACAACACCTCAGCATTGTCTAGTAAAAGGCGCATCACACAAATTCGGGTAATCTAGGAGACAACTTGAGATGAGACTACAACCAAGACACCACTAGCAATCACTCAACCACAGATCAAAATCAGACACCTGAATAATTAAGATAGGATTGAGGGTGAAGCAAAGGAGTTATTACTTGTTATTGAGCAAATTCTTGACAGCAATCTGTGACCCATCCTGCAAAACACCATGATAAACAATCCCATAGCCACCACTACCAATCACATTCTCAGCAGCCAATTCATTGGTAGCTTCCTCAAGCTCCCTCAAAGTGTACCAATGTCCCCACCCCAGATGAGAAACCTGAGGCACACCACCACCAGAATGCTGGCCACTCCTGCTCTCATTCCCACTCCCATGCGCAGACGACGAGCATTTCTCAGGATAGAAAATCCGATGATCTTTCCCAATCTCAATCTGAATCCGATTGTACCCAGAAGGGCTAGGGCTAGGGCTCTCCTCCTCCCCAGGATGCTGCTGCAGCAGTAACAACTGCTGCGAATCCGGAACCGGGTCGACCCGGTTACGAACGGAGGTGGGCTGGTGGTCGACTTGGATTTCCTTGGACACGACTGGAATACTGGAATTGGGCGCGGCGGTAGAAAAGGGCTTGGCTTTGGGTTTGCGGGTGCTGCGTCTGGAGATGATCCAGAGGGAGAGGAGGAAGAGAAGCAGGACAAAAGCGGCGCCGGCAGAGACGCCGAGGACGACCCATAAGCGGAGGCCGAAGATGGATGTAGGTTTGGAGAGCTGATCACTCATGGATGACCTGCCGCCACCGCCATGATCGGACATTGGAGAAAAGTTGATTAAAGGTAGGATCTTTTCATCGGGAAGTGTGGATGAACGAGAGTGTCGAGAGTAATGGCGGTGAGAGGGGAGAGTGGGGTTTGAAGAAGAAGCTGTCGCGATGTGGATGTTTTGACTTTTCTCAAGGTTAGGATTGACAGACCAGATATTATTATTGCCAGATTCATCTTCCGTCGCTAAATCAGTAGTTTATTTTCTGGCAGTTTCGATTCATGGTGTGGATGCGTTTGCACTTAAAAGCGAGTTTAAGATACCCTGAACTGTGAGTCAATTAATTTGAGATTTTTGTTGTTGTTGACAAATGGCAAAATTAATACAAACATAAATGATTATATTGAATAAATAGACAAGGGCACTCAATCATGGATTGTATTCAATTTCACTTGCTTAAAAAATGAAATGTTAGTTTTAATTTCAAATAAATAAATAAAAACGGACCATGTTGATGTGTAACGCATAGAAAAGGAATGAATAGCATGGAATTTATTTATTTTGTTTTTGTGGCATGGACAAAAGACAGTGAGGTTTGTGGTATACACTTGTCAATAAGGTTCCAAGTTGTTAACGCATAAAAGCAGGACAACAGTGAGACTGAAAATTTCATGTTACACATTTTTTTCATGGTGAAAACTTGTAATGGATGATGATGAAACCTGTACATCCAATTGGGTCTCCAATGTGGATGCTGGAGTGTTTTAACTAGTGGGCTAGATTTCACTAGTGGAATATACAAAAGAAAACTATGTGAAACATTTCTCATCTCCGGGGATTGTTGTGGATGAACATATACCAGCCAGCCAGCCGATGTATTGCTGATTTCATTGCAGCTCACCGACTGGTGCCTCGTTGAGCCACAGGAAGTGAATGAAGTCGTAGAGCTTTGCGCTAACACTGACCTGCTCACCAGACAAGGCAAAATTTCCATTTTTGAGCACATGAGGATGAGGAAGGGAAAGTAATAATACCAAGAGAGTTTATAGGTTTTACTTTGTACGGCGTTGGATTCAATCTCCTCATGTGGTCTGGTCTCATTAGTTCAAGCTGTTGAATGCACCGCTCTCGTATCACCTTTAGGGGAGGCAATTCCTCTCTTGTATTACCTTCACGAAGCCACAGGTAAGTAAATTCTAGTTGAATTTTGGGCATGTGGATTGGAAATCCCACAAAAGCAACTTGAAGAGACTTAATGAGCACATATCAACAACTATGAAACTATTTATTCAACAATGACAATTTTGCTTTATGCTAGAGTTCTCACCTGAACTCCCAGGCCAGTAACACTTCAGAAGTTCCTCTACCTGTTGTGGCACCACATATGCCCTCTTGGACTCACTAAAAGGATGTCGACATAAAAGCCTCACACCAACCTGCGGTCATATTATAAATTATCCATTACGACACTTGCACCCAGATTTCAACCTTTCTATAGAGATATCCCGTTAGTGTTACCTTTGGTGCAGGTTCATTTTCGCCAGTCATTATGTCAACCAAGGGGTACCCTTCTTTACCATAGAGTCTATAACACCGTTTGTTACAAGGTATAGAAACCTGCAACAAGCAAGCTTTTAGTGATCACCAGTAAAAAGACTTGCATGGAAGGGATTGCTAAAGCACCTTTGAAACATCTTCAGACAGCTTGATACGAGGTTGCTTGTTAATCTCCACAAGTTTAAAAACACAACCTAAAGCTGCTTGAGCATAACAAGTGACCAAATAAGTTCCTATTCCAAAAGCATCGACCTCATGCCCCTACGTAATTAGGAAAAGAGAAACAAGTTTGTGTGTCAGCTATGAGAGAAAAAAACAGAACCATCATTTAAGAAATAGGTATAAATCAACCATCTCTCTGATTTGGGTTATAGAACAGAACCATGGATTGCTGAATAACGTACAAATCAATCATGGATTACTGAATAAGGACAAATGTGAATGAAGCCTAAAAGACAGACAACAATCAATTTCACAATAATCAAACACAAATTACTACCTGTTTGTTTAATGCATCTAAAGTTTCTTCATTGAGGTCATTACTCGCTGTAATACTCATCGTCCCGAAACCAGGATTATTGAACTCCTTTTCAACTATGCGGAAAAACTTTCGAGCCTCGGTAGATAAATATGCTAGGTCACCAGAGTCTAACCTGATACCTCCTGCTTTATACCTGTAAACTTTGTTTTAATAGTTTTTCAACAAATCAAGAAACCCACCAATGCAAGAAGGTGGAGCACAACGCTTTCAGAAGAATCCTAAACTGGTTTCCTTAGTAAACAAACAAATAGTGAAGCAAAGACAGCACAACAGAAGATAAATCAACTACACAATGGGTTCTTCATACTAATCATGCTAACCAATCTACACAACCCTCCAATTTTATAAAAATTATGCTGACATAATGCACTCAAGCAAAAGAAATTTATTTTGCAGCTTTACTAACATCATACACATGAAAAGTTCATTGTCGAATAATGAGAATAACAATTATTCATGCCATGTCTATTTTTTAGTGCCTACTCTTGTAGACATTTCACAAAAGTTTCATCTAGTTTCTCTTTGAAACCCTTACTCTGTTTATATGAAATACCAATGTGTTCACTTGAAATTCTAAACACTGAAAAGTCAATGTGAAAGGAAATAGATTTCATTCCTTTCAAAAATAAAAATCATATAATCAATTTAGTTCACCAACTCATACCCCAATTCACTGAGTGCTAAAGCAACTGCACAGAAGTTAGGGATTCCACTCCTCATGACCTAGTGAAGTTAATTACAGATAATGTAATGAGTCAGTAAACGAAGTTATTAATAAAATAGATCTTATGCAACCTACTCATTGAGAAAATGGAAACAACATAGGATAATAAAATGTATGCATAAGATGGAAAAATGCAAGGAACACACAAAGAAAGAAAAGACACAAAATAGCACGATGAGAAATTACAATCAATAGGTTAATGCCAAAGGAGAGCAACCATGCGATGGTCAAATTTCAGTACATTGTATAAGCAGTGCATGCTTGCTTTTCTAATGCATTCGCCTGCGGTTTAGTTATAGAATTCTCATCACACTTATTGTGTGCTGTTTTATTATTTTTATCATCCACTGCTTCGCACCGATAATGTAATGCCCTTCAAAATGTCACTTAAAACATTACTATACCACATTCAATTATAACTTTATACGCTTAATTTACTAATAAATCTACTTTCTTCATACTAGATCTTTAATAGTATTGAAAATAGTTATGGAGTGAGTATTGCACAATGAAGAAAAACATAAATGGTTCATGAAGGAGAAAGTAGCTATTGTAAATATAACGTTTCCATTTACCACACAATTTGTTATATTTTTACTTACATCATATGTGTCCACAAGAGCAAGGAAGTTACTAGGAAAAGCAAGAGCATATGAAGTGAAAGCTGCAAGTTCACTTTGATTGGTCTCGCCAAATACTCCACGCAATGGAGGGGACCACTGATATGATAAACAATTAAATTATAATTAGATTAAACAATGTGGTGCAATACAGAAAACGTTTGGTAGACTGATTAAAATTTACTAAATCTATGGATGAGTGCATATTGTGATATACAAGGAGCCAGGAGGTGGAACTTGTGGGAGTCACATAATACCATGACCCATATATATGTGTACATTTTATGCAGTTTTTGAGCATATACCTCCTCCATCCCGGTACAAAGTATGGAGCTTATTGTGCGATGGTTGGCCCCATATATACCAATGACAGGGAAAGTCATGTGTGTTTTAACTAAATTGTAACCAATTTAATCCAAAAGCTGCCACTATTAGAAAAATTTTATGCAACATGCTTGTATGAAGAACAACAGGGTACAAGTTGAAAAATAATTGGATAGCAGGTGTGCTTATATTTGTGTATAAAATGAAAACAAACTTGATGGAAAACTTGACATTGAATGTTGTGCCACATGCCTAGCCAAACTATACAGTAATCAAACAGAGTCAAGGGAGCTAACCGCCTTAGAATATTTAAAAGTAAAAAAGTTTTCCAACGATAATTTTAAAACTTAATTAACAACACCTGCAATTTGTTTAGCCATGCTTGAACCAACTGAATGAAATCCTCACATGTAGTCGAGCCGTTGCAACTTCTAAGTGATTTCTCAATAATCTCATCAGGGCTCTGCATGGAAATGGATCAAACTAAAAAATAGACTTATTCATGCAAGGACAATGTATGGCTTGTAAAAGAAACTCTTAACTTCATAAATTCAATTATTGGTTCAGCACTCGAGTATTAAATATCTTATTAATCAGGTTTTGGATTTGAAGCCATCATACATCGGAATCAAACAACTTCAAAAATTAAATACAGTGAACATGGAGAATAATTAGGCTGCTTCAAACCATAATAATGAAGTTAAAGTTGGGATATTCAGGATTACGTCTTCAATAATTCCCATGAAGGCAGACCACATGAAAGTTCAGAGAAATGTCATCATCTAAACCACATTTACCAAGAAGTCTTATGCTTATTTGATTTAAGTTCCCATCAAGCGCAGTATGTTATAGTTAGTGAATGGGATAGTACACATTGTTTTCAGAACTGGAACTGCTCACGCCCAACATCAAGCTTCAATCTACCCGAATGATGTGATTAAGTTACGGTCAGAAATGAGGATTTACTTTGTGACAGACAGTACTCACCGTAAAAGAGCTGACAAATGCATGAGAATGTGTACCACGAAGTGGTATCCCAAATTTCTGACCAGCCGCGACATTGCTGTTAATGCAACAAAAAATAACAAAAACCAACAAAGTTCATCAAACCAATTTTGTTGATGCATTTCCCATGAGATCAATACTAGATGAAATGCAAAAGCATTATCTTAAATTGCAGCATATGGCAGGATTCCCATCGTTTACGGCAGACAATCAAAAGATACGAAAATGTATCCAAATGCTACACATAGTGAGGAGGTTGAAATCATGTCAGATCGAAGATCTGAACTCTCGGACAATTACCTTGTTGCGTCAAACCCACCCAAATAACAATACTTTGATGCACTCATTCCCCCATCAGGCCCCTACAGAAATCCTTTAGATTATAAAAGCTGAGATAACTTTCATTCATAAATCAAGAGAACAAATTACTTGTGCCCGTCGGAGGCCAAATTCTAATAGCATTTTTGATTTTCCAGCAACAAATCTGTGTCTTGCAGCATTTGTAGCAACCAGTGATGCAAAGTTCACGAGATTCACAAGTGGTGTTTCTAGTAGTTGGACCACCTGGATGATAAAACATGAATTAAATGAGCTCATGATTGTCATCAGATGAATCTTCTAATAAAAATGAACTGATTTGATCTCTACAAGAACTCGGCTAGTCTCCTAGTTCCACCCCTTCTCATTTCATGAGAAGATGACTCAAAACACAAACACTTAGAGTTGCCAAGCCAAAGAACATTGAATGTCGAATTGGAGAGTAGCATTACCCATTACGGCAATCATATTCAAGAAGGATAAATGGGGGAAAAGCAAAAAAGCGATCTGGAGTGGAACTTACTGCAACTGGTCCAACAATTATCAATAGTGGCACCTTGGGGAAAACAACTGTTCCCTCAGAGATGGCATATACTTCTAAATTAGAACAGTCTACCCCTCTAAGATAATCAAAGAAGCCATCCTGCAGATATAATAACAAACCGTTCTTAAAAAGGTGCTACTAGCAATGAATAGTTACATACTAAAATGCGAAGGAGAGACACGCCTTCCATTATGGCACACAATGTATAATGAAGTGATACTCTTCACAGCTACACTTATAACACTAATGGAGCTAACTACGAGATGTTTCCCCTCCTTTTTCCCCGAGAACCACACTACATATCGTTATATATTCTAATGATACTCTAAAATTCACATAATAATATAAGGCATCTTCAGATATCCTGCCGTAATCCATGCTATTTATGATGACTTCAAAGTCCATGCACCCGAAAACAATTTAATGAGATAACGGCATCTTGTTTTGGTTCTATTATAAACCAGCACCAACATAAAGTTTCAGTTCAAGGAAATTTTTTCCATGTACTCAGGCCTAACGGTTTTTTCAAGTCAATAATGATTCAGATATCCTTCCACAATTTACAATCCGACACAATAAAAAAGAGCCAGCAAATTTTAATATTTCACAATCGAACAAATAGTCATTGAACTAAAAGCTATATATTTACCTCACAAGTACCAGGTAAGGATGATC
The DNA here is from genome assembly GCA_963678935.1 of Umbilicus rupestris. Taxonomy (NCBI): domain Eukaryota; kingdom Viridiplantae; phylum Streptophyta; class Magnoliopsida; order Saxifragales; family Crassulaceae; genus Umbilicus; species Umbilicus rupestris. The sequence continues at coordinate 11,506,591 of OY787622.1, forward strand.
TAACGAAATCAATCTCTTCCTCTGTCATTTTATAATTAGCAATGAGTCTTATGCATTCTTCCAGTCCAGCAAAGATCGTGTACTCACCTCCAAACGGATTCTTGCGAAAATACAAATCAAACCTGAAACAATCATTTCATTAATTAATCATTTTTACAAAAACTGACCTACAAACCATTCAATCACCTTCATCGCCATCAACATCACATGCACACTCTGGTACCATAGGAGATCAAACAGCACAAATTCAACTGAAACAAAATCGATTGAAAAAAAAAAATAGACTCACACAGCTCGTTCCTCGTGCTTTCCAGCCTTCCAGTACGCATAGGCCATAGTAAACTGGTACAGATCCGTGAGAAGCGGCGTGACCATCGGATTAGTCGGCCCATCCATAATCGGCCGAGCTCCGTTCGTCAGCTTCGGTCCGTTCACCTTCTCGTCCATCTCAACTACACCAAACCAGTCTTCACCAACCCACGAATCCTATTTCCGAATTCGAAGCTCCACAAAGCGAAGAAAGAAAAAAACCTAGATCGTTATGATCGGAAAGCCTTGCGGAGGGATGAGAAGGAGAAGAAGTGAAGGAATTGCTGGTAGTCGAGAGTGATGTCGGGGAAGTGGTCGGCGGGACGTAAATCGGAATCTCTTCAAATTCTCCGGCGCGTAGTTGGTGACGACGCTAGCACCATAGATTCGTTAAGCGCTCTACGGCCACAACGAACAAGCTCCTCAATATCATCCTTATTATATTATATTTATTAATCATGCAGTTCTTAGTAATATATTTAATTTCCTTTTAGTCCAATTTCCTGCCCTGACTGTCAAAAATCACTTTTCAATTTAGACCAAAACCTTCAGGATAATGTAGAGATCCATACGCAACTGAGTTAAATAAATTCAAACTCATAAACAATTTGTGTCAATTTTCCTACAGGCTTGCGAAAACAGATAACATTTCAGTCAATATGTTGAGTTTGAAATTATCTTTTCCTGGATTGCAAATAACCACTTTGCAATTTACCCCAAAACTTAAACACATGAAGTGATTCCAGGCTTATTCCAGCAGAGCGGCTGCAGAAGAGAACTGGTACGAGAATAAGGTTACTAAGCTGTGCAGGAGGTGAATCTGGAGCGGAAAGTTTCTGTGGCGATGCTTCAGTGTAAATTCATCTGCGTTGAGTTGAAGAAAATCTGCACAGACGATGGATGTAATGAGACACATTCTGCTTACTGGATAGCGAGTAATTGGGAAATGGATATGGAAGGAAGGAACTCACGTCAGACGACGAAGGGTGTAATGTGAACAAGTCCCCGAGGCTCGATGATTCCAGCTTAAGCGCCTCTGGACTTACATTTGACATGCTTAGGATTGGTGGCTGCGCGGCTTTGGGTAGGCACATTGGGGGCAGGATCATTCCACTCCTCAGCGTAAGCATCTGAAACACGGCAAACATTGATGATGTCACAAGTTGGTTCAAATTTAACTTGAGAAAAAACACAGACAAGAACCACAAGGGTGATTGAATTTCACGGATTAGTATCTTTCCAAACAACCACTGATGAAGCTCAACCACATTCGACTAAACTAGGACTCTTGGACACAACGCTACGTGTAAGAAGAGCAAAATATCAGATCATGGCATTACAGTAAAACTAGCTCAATACATTGAAGATGAGGAACATAGAAGCAAACCTGCACTTGCAGCTGAAGCTGCTTCAGGTACTCGATCGCTTCGTCCAGCATGGAAGCCTTGTCGGTCTGCTGTCACGGAAAACCTCAGTCAAACGGAACATAACCACAGACAGCATTACAAAACAAAAACTGCATTGCAGCGACAAGTCACAGAAGATGACATTCATTGAAAATCAACCTTGTTGGAGTTGGGGATCAAGTCCTGCAAGGCCTTCATTTTCTCATTGATTCTGCTCCTCCTCCTCTGATCAATAAAACCAACAACCTTAAACACAGCAACTTTGTCAAACAACAGACAGAGAAGAGGCACAAACCTTTTCAGACATGTTATGCACCTCTGCAGCTCTTCTCCTTTTGGACGAACGGCGTCGTTTCGTGGCTTCCTCCACCAGCGCTTCAAGTCCCTCCTGTCACAACCACCACGAAAATCAAAATTCGAAACCCTAAAATCCAGACCAGAAGAGATCACAAAATGTGCTCGAATTCGAAGTTCGAAACCCTAGTTCGGACCTCGCTCGGGCAATCGTAGTCTTCCGCCTCACCGATCGGAAGCTCAGATGGCGGCTGGAGCTGAGAGTTAGGGTTTGTTTCGACGTGGTTGATTTGAGAAGCCGGCGAGTTAAATTGATTCGACGATCTGAGGAGAATCTGGCGCAGCAATGCCGACATCTCATCGGAATCGCAGAACGCGGGTGAAGGAGCATCAGCAGCAGCTTCATTGTTGAGCATCTCTCCGGCTGAAGAAACTCGATTTCGAATTTCGATCTCTGATCTCTGATCTCTGCTGGTGATGAAATGCGGAGGATTGTTTAAATTAGTAGGGAGTGAGGTCGACGATGACTGTCCCAGATGCTGGTGACAGCGAGCTGAGATGACGTGGCGGAATGTGATTGGTTTGTCACTTTTCATCTACGTGACAGGCCTGTCGTGTATCGTCGTACCAGGTGTTTGTGCTGTTCGGGTCACGTGAGGCACACTACTGACTGTGTTCAGTTCGGTCGTTTGTCAGATCAGATTGCACGCTCGCCAAGCACTGATTGATGTTGATGTCCGGAGGCTTCTATATCTGCCACGTGGATAAACGGAAGGCTAGGATGCTCTTATGGATTGCGATGGGAGTCAAATGGTTTGACGAGACGAAGAACTGAAAAGCTTCATCTCCCGAAAAAGAACGACGTGTCGACTTATGATAGGTTGTTACGTGTCCAGAATTACTTTAGTCAACGGTCAAATCTCAAAATGCCTGTCAGCTTTCATGAATCGTAAGAAAATAAATTAAAAAAATGTCAATATTTTTTTAGCTATTTGAAATTTCAATGCCAGTCTTAAAATTTAATTTAACTCAAAATTTAAGGTATCTATCCGTGTAAAGACTAAATGTAGCGCCATTGAAATACAAAATATTGAAGACAAACTATCGATGTCAACGCCCGTTGACCCGGTTGACCCAATTTTTATACGGTGAACAAAATATGAATAATAAACAAACCGTTACAACCAGTTGCACCGAGTTCTTGCAGGCTGCCTGAACTACTACATTGTGGAATGACATCATCCTCGGACGAGGCTGGGATCCGACCATAAGATTCCTTGGGCGATGAGAACAATCTGACGTCACCTAGACTCTTATTCTGTGTCGGGCTTGTGCAGTTGTTCTACAGAGGCGTTCTTACATGTACCAGAGTCTGCTAAATCTCAATGGAGTGCAGTGCATACCCTCCGAGTGTCACCAGAGCCAGGATTAAGGCGCTATGTTTGGAGAAGTGGAATACTGTAGATGATCCGGAAATTTCCTGCACCGATCCGGAAAAGCTTCCGGTAGCAGTTGCTGGTGGCGTGGTTGCAGGAGCTAGACCGGGCTCGTTCACTGTCGTGTTTTTGCACGACCCGTACGGTGCTGATTCCTGAAACGACACGGCAAGTTTTAACTATGAAAATACAAGTAAATAGTAAAATGTATCGACCGAGTAAATGTTAAACCCAAGCTGTAGTACCTGACAGGCAGTGATAGTACTGCAGCCGCACAATGTGTGGCCGTTCATTCTGTCAAGAGTATCGAACACGCCTCCTCCGTCGCTTCTCTGCAGTTTTACGAGCTCAGTAAGAACTCTTCATGGAACACGAACAAATTAAATAGCTTGGTTATAACTTATAAGTGATTTTAAGTACCATGTAATAGTTGATGGCTACAAAGGTGGGCATCAAATTTCCAGCTGATTTATAGCAAGTAGCTACCATCTCGGCAAGTGGAGCTGAATTTTCTTGGCAGGCCTGAGCTTCAGCAGGAATCGTCGTAAAGTAATTTTGAAGGAACATGGATGAACTTCTTGAATTCAATGGCCTCGATTGTTTCCTATTCTGGCACGAGCCTTTGACCACGCCCGGATCTCCCGCTGGAAAATCAAGGTATTACGATATTTTTCATCTTTAAGGTTATAGAGTAGAAAAGAAAGTCATACGTACGATCATTTTCCAACATGTAGCGCCACTGATATGCAATTCCTTCAGCGTCTTCCTTGGAAGAATCTGATGTGAATACGAGTAGCCGATGGTTATCTTTCACCATCTCGGACACAGTGGGCCAGTCTTCACCCTTTTTCGGCATCTTACTTACTGGGAACCAGTACTTATCAAGTCCAGCGTCGGCAAACAGCTTTGTCAAGCCATTAGGAGTATGCACATAATCTTCGATTATGATAGTTACGATCTCGGAGGGATTCTCAGTCAAGAATGCTTCAACATCTTTCAATGTGTCAATGGCAGGATTCTGAAAAATACAAGAAATACATTTTAGTGAAAACTGAAATTGTATGAGCGAAGAAGAGAATGTATTTAACGAATTAAATTAGTGAAAAGTGTAACGGAATATTACAAATGCGGTGAAGTTGTAACATTGTCCGCGGAATGAATGGCAAAGCCATATGCTGTTCTCGAAGTCGTACATGTCCAGCATTAGTCCCCTGACTCCATTCTAGACCACAACGATCAATCAAAGCAACGGATATTAGCACGGAACAGGGCTTATCCAAAAAAATGGAAAAGTAGATCAAACGTGTATTTTTAAGTACGAAACATTTGAGCTCTAATCCACCGTGAACTTAATCTTGAAAGAAACAGTAAAACCTCAACTTCCGAATTCTAGAGATCACAAACTCGTACCATACCATCACATCCCAAATCAACTTCCTTCTATCAGGCAAAACTTAACAAAATTAAGAGGCATTCGCGCTGACAATAAATTGCGCGACTGCAGGTCAAAGAATCCTATGAGTTCTCCAAGTCAATAATCCATCCAGCTAACCCAAGAACATGGAAACCAGAAGGCCTCAATTCAGCATTTACCAATTCTACTTGATCAAATGCAGCCAACGACTCATTTGATCTAACAAATGAAATCCAAATCACTTACCCTCAACTGGTTAGCCACCGAGTCCTCCTGGTTGTAGAATGTCAGCCTTTGAACACCAGGTAGTGGCGGCGCATTGACATTGGAGAAAGCATTATGCGTAACCAGCCAACTGTACTTGTTGAAAGGCTTCCCTCCAATCTGCTCATCAAACCGAATCACCACATTTATAAACCCTAGCAACATCTTTCACACACCCACAAAATCGACCAAAACCCCATATAAGCCAAAATCATATAAACTGACTCCATCCCCATTAACTGAATTCACTCTAAAATCCTAAACCCTAACTTACAAATCATCATTCAATTCAGTCAGAAGTTCAAAATATATCGAACAATATTTAGGCAAAGCTGGGGTGAGGGGAGTTATGAAGAAGCTCACAATTGTTGTGGGTATGAGAGCTTGGCCTCTAATACAAACTGGCTGATTCCTTTTTTCTGCAACACAATTCCCACAGTAGAGCCCTGAAGCACAGTCAGTAGCAGCGCCACAAGACTCCAGCAACTGCCAAATTCCACACAAACCCTAATCAGAATCACAAAAAACAGTCCAACCCAGATCAAAAGCTGCGAACTTTCACAGATCTCCATCAACAAAATCAGAAATACAAAGTGGGTTTTGAATTTTGAACCCAAGAAACCTGGCAATTCCCGTTGGAACAAGCTGATGCATAACTGAAGAGAATGAGGAGAATGATTAGTGGGAGGATGTGGGGGCTGGTGGGAAGAGCAGCTCTGCATCTGGTGAGTTGGGTCATCAGCAAGTTGGTGAAAAATGCAGAGCTTGCTCGGAGAAGATGAGTGAGAAAACAAGATCAGAGAAAATGGGTCACAAAGTGAAATAGGCCAATAGGGGTGAGAAAAGAAGAGAAATGTGTCACCTTTTTTGTCGTTTGATTATGCAATAATAAATCCTCTTGTTTCTTACCGGTTTTTTTCTTTCTGACGAGACACCATCGACACGGCGTCGTTTCGTTTCTCGACCCCAAGCAAAGAAGGGTCAGAAAATAATTGATGCGATGACGTTCTACGTGAGAGCGCTCAGACTGATAAGACTCACATATGCGGCACAAAATCGGTCACGACGAGTCAATCTAACGCCATTTGGCAGATAGCTGAGCTAAAAATCATGAATAACGTAATGGTCCTCGTATAGTGATCGTTCGTAACGTACTACATTCGAATACATCAAATTATTAGAAGACTCGTAATAATCTTGAAGATGCACCCACATGTGTTGTGCATAGCACAAATCGATAATATCATTAGTGAGTTGAACCTCCATGTTGGCAACTAATATAGCAGAGGCACGAACATCTTCATCAATTCAGTGCAGTAAGCTCATTATAAAAGGAGTTCAAAGCATCTTCATAACCGTTAGATGCCTTCTTCTAAATGGTCTCAAAGGCATTGGTCGGGAGCGTAGTCATAAGGGCATATGCAGCGGTCTTCAAATTGAGGACGTTCGTGCGAGATTTCAAGCGAGATCGATCGAAGCCAACATGCAGTGGCGGATGGCGAGGAAGAAGAACTCCAGAAATCGCCGTTCTCCATGGCATAAACTCTAAAAACAAATTTAACAGGCACGTGATATGCACGTGTTCTCGTTTGGGCCAGAATAAATTTGGCTCATTTATGAAATAATATAATTTTGGTTAAAAAATTCGACCTAATAAATATAAAATAACGGGAAGTTAATCTGAACCGTCAAATCAGATCTCTGATCTGATCCAACGATTAATATTCAATTTCATCAGAATATTTGTAAAAAATTTAAAAAAATAACGACAAAATCTAGAAAAAAAAAATATACATTTCAATAGAAATATACATATTGTGCCACTTTCTTTTGGTATTTTTTCGAATTTTTATGGAATTTTTAATAATAATTCCGTTGAAATTCTGGTAAAAAAATTATAAATATTTTTAAAAAATTCAAAAAAATAACGAAAAAATCTGGGAAAAAATGTACATTTTCAAAAGAAATATACATATTGCGTCACTTTATTTTCGTATTTTTTTCGAATTTTTACGGAATTTTTAATAATAATTCCGTTGAAATTTAATCTGAACGGTTGGATCAGATCTGCTGATCCAACGGTTCAGATTAAATTACAACGGAAATTTTTGTACAAAATCATAAAAATTCAAAAAAAAAGTGTACATTTTTAAAAAAAAATTCCTATAAATCTACCACTCTCCTCAACTAAAATGTACACCATCATTTATTCTTTCATACTTGAACTCCTTTATTTTGTTCAAATTTCAATTTGATCTTTTCGTTAGAAATGTCGGGAAATTGGTCTATGTCTGAGGATGTGTAGCTATGCATACCGTACTGTCGTCAATCCACCGATCCAATTTCAGGCAATAAACAAAAGATTGCGAAATTGTGGGAAAAAGTTTACGCAAATTTTGAAGCAAATTGGATTATAGGCGACGATGAAGTAAGGAGCACTGAACCGAGGTCTCAAGCGGAAATTATTTCTAGATTCGCGAAGTTGAAGCCCAATTTAATTTTGTGGGGGTCTTGTATTTCATACGCAAGAAGAAATCCGGAATCTGACAGTAATTTACAAGATGAGGTAAAATCATTCAATAAATTTGTTTAATATTATTACTTAAAATTTGTTGGTTATATGTATATTTTTCAATTTGATTGACAGGTACGAAAAGCTCAAACTATGTATGTTGCAAAAAAGAAGAAGTTGTTCATACATTTTGAATGTGGGGAATAAGTAAAGATACATCAGACATTCGCACCGACACAGCCTATCCCTCCACCGACGTTTGCACAAGAAAATAGTCCAATCATTAAAGAGGTTCATGGAAATGAAATGCCCCTAAACGACAGCTATGAAGAACCATTATTTCCCACACCTGACAATAATTTAGGAATTCATCTAGTCCGATTAGAGCACAAGGAGTGAAGGCAGCTAAAGAAGCAAGGAAAAAAGGTAAGAAGGTCACTGCATCATCAAATGATTACGGTAATGCTTTGAAAATTATTGAAGAAAATCAAGCAAAACAATTGGGTATCTAACAAACTCAAATCGAGCTTGCTTAAAAGCAAATGGCGCATACTCACAAAATGCAAGAACAAGCTGAGAATGCTAAGAAATTGACAGAAGAGACAAGGATTATGGAATTAAATACCAATATAATGACTCCAAAGTCAAAAGAAATATTTTTCAGAGAGGAAGGCTGTTATTCTACGACAATATGAGGAAGAAGAAGAAGAAGAAGAGGAACAAAATACTTAAGATGAAAGTTATTCTGGACACTTTTCGAATTGCTATCGTCCTCAAATTGATGATTAAATTTTTTTAATGTAATTTCATGTATCGTCATCAAACAATTGTTATGTACTTTAACTATTATTTAATGTATTTTCATTTCTTCTTAATTTATGACTCAATTATTTTTCACCTTCTGCATTTAACTGATTGATAATAAAAGCAATTTATTAGAATTAAAATTACAACAAGGAAGGTAAAAGACAACACACATGTGAGACCTTATATTTGTTGATTGATTTCCATAAACCTATTATGCTTCACCAAATCACTTTGAAGTTGAGTATGAAGATATGCACATTGAAGATTGGTAAGACGATCCCCAAATACCTGAGATTGTTGCGATCTCTCAACCGGGTCATGATGAATTCGATTACCACTTTGATTGGTTGGTCCATCATATACGGTAAAATCATTATAAGGATTGTGTGGATCTTCTTCTTCAACTTCTACAAACTCTTCAATGCAAGTTAACATAATCGTTTTAAGGACACTTTTTTTGTGACACATACTGGCATGTCGTACTATTACCCATCGAGATTGTAAGATCCCAAAGCACCTCTCAACATCCTTGCGGTATGATTCCTGCTTCTTTGCAAATAATTTTTCAGCATCACTTTGTGGGTTATGAATTATTTTGACAAACGAGAAGTACCTTGAATAAATGTCATCAGCCAAATAGTAAGTGTTGTCGTATGTGCTCCCATTAACTTTATATGTCACTTGAGGAGTCATGCCTTCGAGATACGACAAATATGTCAGATTGATATAAGACGTTAATATCATTCTGCGATCCCGGCACACCAACGAAACTGTGCCATATCCATGTATCATACGATGCTACAGCCTCTAAGATAATGGTTGGACGACCTTTACGACCCGAGTAGGACCCTTGCCATGCCGTTGGACAATACTTCCATTCCCAATGCATACAATCTATACTTCTAATCATATCTGGAAAACCTCGTTGTTCTGCTCTTCTAAGTAGGCAGGTGAGGTCTGCTTCATTCAGAGACCGTAAATAACGACCTTTGTAATGTTCAACTACTTGGGCGCATAACTTCTTTAAGCACTCGAGTGTTGTCGATTCTCCCATCCGTGTGATCTCGGCGCACTGATCTGCAGATGACCGTATGCTAACATTCGGATAGCACCAGTCATCTTTTGTTCAGGAAGAAGACCAACCACTCAAGTTGTATCACTTCGTTGATGCCAATATGCATCATTGTTACAGAGTTTAGTTTTTATATGATTAAAAAGACTTCTACTCATACGATACCTTCGGCGAAAGTCTCATTCTCCGAAAATTAGACGCTCGATGAAGTAGTCTTCTAACAAATTCTACCCCCTTGCCACTCTTTGCCTGGGTCGATTTTGTTGTCGACGAGACCATGTTTCGATCTCCTAAACACCCATTGTAGCTATCACTACTGCATCCATTACAAATGAGTTACCAGTCTAATTTATTTCATTCATTCTTTGTTGAAACAATTGAAAGCTCTTATGAAGTTAAAAGGATCCATCACTTACCTATGAGAGTGGAGCAATGAAATTATAAAAACTAGGAAGATTGATGAAGGTGTGAATGTATAACAGGCATGGATCTTCTTTTATACAAATTTACAAGGTATCTTCAAGTATACGTGTTTCGTCATGATTGGTCGAAAATCTGATCGCAGCTCAATAATTCAGATCGATCAAAAATTCAAAATTTCAAAAAATATTAATTTTTTAATTGTGAATAGTAATAGGAATTGCTGTTGAAGAATGAAATGGAAGCATAAATTGTGCAGATTGCTATTACTGTTTGATGAATAGTAAGAGAAATTTCTCAAATAGATAGAAATTCTTGAACGGATGCGGATGCTCTAATAGGTGGAGTAGGACGAGCCGGACAAATCGTTTGTAAGAAACTCTAAGTAAGACAAATGTGAAGAAGAGTCTCTACAAAATTTGTGGGCTGGCAAAATGGGGTGGAGCCTTTCATTTTGTTCAGCCTCCTGAGCTTGAGAAAGAATGGTGTGAACCAAAATGAATGTGGAATGAATGGTGAGGTGAGTTAAGCAGCTGCACATTTATTAATCAGTAGTGGACTTCTTATTTTGGCTTATTCACAAGCTGTTGTCATACACAAAAATGTCTTACTCTTCCTCTTAAATCAAGTGGCCTGGCCTGGCCTGGCTTATTAATTGGTGGCGTTGGGGAGGGACATTTTGCCACTGATTCCTCTCCTCCTCCTGAACAACCGTCTCCATAAAATCCATCCTCCGCGCTTCTTGCCCTGCAGCACCACTAAAGATTTTACAGCGGCTTCCGAGTGGATGGTCTGCTTGTCGCGCTTTTCAAGTGGCGCAATTGTTGCAGTCGGGACATGGATAGAAGTGGAGGTTTGAGGAGCAGGGTGCTGTAGGCCATTCTCAGTGCCGGAAGTAATAGTCATTTCCTTACTTTTGGGGGAGCTGAAGGCATTGGCATTAGCTTCATCCTCGGCTAGCATTTTCTCCAGCAGCGAGGTTCTCTGTCTATTCAATGTCTTTTTTGTGGGAGTATTCGGGGCAGCAGGGGTAGTAGTTCCATTGATCGATGTGGTTGTAGGGACCGGTGGAGTTGAGACAAGTGCCTTGTCGAATAGAGGGGCTTCCCTAGACGAAACTATTTCTTTCAACTGCCTACCCAGGTTTAGGATAGTTTCTTGACACTCTGCCAACTTTTCAGAAGCTGTTGCAAATTCCCAATCCTGCAAGGTCAAGGACACCAATTAGTTAAACTGACGAGAAAAATAAAAATCTGATACATAGGTTGAAGGAAAGTTTAGTCATCAAACGAAGCCGAAGTAGAAGTTCACAAATGAAAAACACAAGCTGGAGCCTGACTAAGCATCTAGTAAATTCTAATACAAGAGATTGGTAAAAGAACACTGCTTACCTTTTGCAGCTGCCTTTCTAGATTCGAGGTATCACTAGGGAGCTCCTTCTTCACCAAACTGCAATTCATGCATAGATTAGAGTTTACTAAAGCACAAGAGAAATGGACACTAACTAGCTCACAGTGCTAGAAACCGAATTATTCAAAAACATTGAAAGAGTGCCAAACCTTTGTAGCTGCAACTGTAGTTCAACACACGTAGCTTCTAAATCTTCACAATAAGCAGATTTGTTCTCGAGTTCAACTTCAAGAGACATAATTTTTTGGAATGCCTCACTCAAATCAACCCTAGCCTCTGTAAGTTGTGAATGAAGTTCTTCACTCGCAAACATGTGCTTTTCTGTTTGATCCTCAGCCATCCTTTTGGATTCCTTGAGAGTTTCCAGCTGTTTTTGCAGGCTAATGACAGTCTTCCCTGACATTAGAAGCTCATGCTGTAGGTTCTCACATTGATCAATGGCATCTTGAAGCTTTGTTTCCAAATCCTTCTTCACTGTTTCTATATTTAACAACTCATCTTTTAATTTTTGGCTTCCTTCTACTGGTGAATCTTCAAATAGAACATTTAGGCCACTGAAAGCAGTGAAGTTTGGTGAAGCTTGATCTCTTGAAAAGTGAAATTTATTAGCTTCAATCAAGTGACTAGTACTTCCAACTTCTGTTTCGCATTCACTTCTACTGTCATCCCAACCAAGATGCTTTTTGATTCCATCCCTCATGCTGGAAACATCCTGAATCGAAAAGCAGTGGTTCATAATCCAATCGAACGCAGACGTCAAATCATCCACGAACTTGTCAATATCAGCTTTTCCACTTAAAAGATCATTGCAAGTTTGAATTAAGTGAAAAACAATGTGGCTAACCTCACATGTTTTCCACTGAAACACACGGACCATGTAACCTGTATCGATTTCTGAACTCTTGCCATCCAAAAAACTCCCGTTGAGTGATTCTGTGTCATTGTGACCAGGGGATTTTAAATGGATCCCTTCAAGAAGCTCAATCATTTTACAAACTGCATCACTAAGATTGGGTTGGAACTGTTGACTGCTCTTTCCAACCACGGAAGTTTCTGCATCAGCTGCTGTATCATATGCGCCTTTAATAGATAAAGTACCAGGCCACGGGATAGAGCCGTTTCCTAAAGGGGATTTTGGGGAGTTATATTGCTTTGGGCATTTTATTGGATCAACGGATTCACTGGCATTTGAAGTGAACATACTTTCCATTGCCACTTGTATTTCACTAAGTAATTCTACATGTGTTCTTTGAGTGAGGCGCTCCTGCTCCATGATGACCTTGGTTATTTCGTGAAGCCAATCCGGACTATCAACAAGGGTGGCATCGGCATTGGTGTTGACAGACTGATCTGTGAAGTGCCCATTTGACTCAGTATCTATAGGGCCGCTGGTGGCATTCACTACGTCTGGAGAAATATGAGAATTGCTGACAAAATTATCAGCATAAATCACAGCTAACTTTTCCATCTCAAGAAAATCATCCATTAGATTCATATCGGATATACCACTGTATCTGATTGACATTATATTTGTTCCTTTTCCACCTTGTTGTCCTTGTCCCTGCTCTGAGTTTAAAGCAGATGCCAACGATTCAGCATAACTGAACTTGTCATCACTACCAATGTCAGATAAAACTGACATAGCACGTTCCTGAGATGCAAGAACATTCCTTGATGCATCCTTGGCAACAATTTCTTTTGATAGTTCTTCAAGAAGATTTTCTACGTGCGACAATCTAGAAGCTGCTCGAACATACATAACCCTTGACATTTGAAGCTCATTCACATGGTAGTTGATGGTTTTCTTAAGGTTGCTGTTTTCTTCCTCTAAAGCATACAACTTTTTGGTTAAGGAATTGATCCGCCGGTTTGGAGTGTCTGGAGAGTTATCATCACGTAACGCAGTCATTTTTCTCTGTCTATTTTCAGCAGAGTCCTTTTCCAACATTGCACCTTCATCTTTCATTTTTGCCAAATCAACTGGATCGGGCAACCGTTTTCGCACAAGGACGTGCAGTCGCTGGCACTCTGATTCCAGTTTGGCGAGTTTCTTAACATTTTCCAGTTGTTTCTTGTGAGATGCATCAGCTGCACGATGATTAAATTCCCTCTCCTCATTTCTTATCTCAAGCTCCTTCTCAAGAACTCGAATCTCATACTTCAAACAAGAATTGTCTTTCTCATTCGTCTTCAACCTCATCTTTAGTAAGTTGCAATCTGCCTCAGCTCGATTCTTCAGTTCGCTTATTACCAGAACCGTCTTGTCTTTAAGCATGAGAGCTTTATTTAAACGAGTATTTTCAACCCCTAGTCTATTTATCCTTTCACTGGTTCCTGACAACTTCTCCTCCAAAACCAGTTTGGTTTTCTCAAATTCAGCTGTAGCTTTTAGTAAAACATCATGAATACGCTGTTCCTGTTGTTCCCGAACAAATCTCAACTGTTGCATACACTCCCTTAAGGCACCATCCAAATGATCGCATCTTTCTTCACTAATTCTACACTGCTGTAAAGCTACATCTAATGCTTCCTTGATTGACAAAGCTTCGGACTCTGCCTTCTCCCAACCTACAAACCATTCAAAACCAATAAAATTCAGATCTAGCATCACAACTAAGCATGACTGCAAACTACAGTTTACTACCATACATCACCTGCAATAGCTTCCTGAGCAAACCTTGCATGCTTCGTTACAATATCATCTTTGGCTCTACTTTTATTCTGCGCGGATAAAAGCTTATCCTTCAAAACCAGCAGTTCCCTCTCCAGTGCCGCTTTATCATCCGAAAGAGTATTCACCTATCAAAAACATCACTGATTACTCCAATGAAATCAGGATTGGGAATTCATCAACAAGATGCCACCATACATACAAGAAAAAGTGAACATCAATCCACCATGAACTCACACTAATAACCTCATGAATTCATTTCAATTTCTCGAAACATAAAGCTCTATACATCCTGACCTGCATGCAATTTGATTACCTCATCACCAGATTCAATCAAAGCTGAGTTTGATATTTGATCAGCTACATCAGCAGCCTTCTCAGTAAGCTTCTTCCTCCAACTCCACGCCTTGTTGCTGCTCTCCATCCCTTCACAATCCACTCCAGCAACAACAATTAAACCATCAATCCTGCAACAACAACAACAACAGCAGCAGCAGCATTTTCTTCAATTTCATGGATCTAACCCCAATGCAATCATCTCATATCACTTCCAATAGTAGAAATCCAATACCTAAATTCACCGAATCAAAATCAGATACTCCGATCAAAAATCCAACCAGATAACGAATCCGCAACTCTCACCTATGAGGCTAGCACCAATATGCAGCACGAGTCACCATCAGCGCCAACACGCTGCTTGCTACTTGCCAACTTCTGTCTACCAAACCGATTTCTGCGAAAGTACTCAACCGATACGGTCGGATTGCTCAGTCAGAAAACCAACAAAGAAGAGCCAAAGTGAAAGCGAGCGAGCGAGAGAGAGATAGAGCGTGAGAAAGAGAGAGGAATCTAACGACAAGCAACCAGTAGGGACTGTGAGATGATAATGGCGACGCAGTGGGAGAGATGTCAGAGAGAGTGACGTGGTGTGCCAGCAGCAACAGCGACGGAGACGGAGACGGTGTCGCGGCTCGGCTCGGCGCGGATCTGATAGGATCATACGATACAGATTCATGTGAGTACATGACGGTGAAAGTTATCGGGTCGGGTATGGGTTAGCCCGGTTGGCGGGGACCGGGTGGGTTGAGACGTCATTTGTGTCAGTACTTACCAGTACGGTTATTAATTATTACTGCTGCCAGACAGTTATGTATTCTTTTCCTAACCACTTTATTTAGTTCAAACTTTTAACGGTCTATTTTTGTATAAAAACCTAGTTTTATTTTCAATCAAATATTAAAACTTACATTTTATTATTAAACACAAATGATACTATTTCTGACAATGATCTCATATATCCGTTAAATTTCATTAGTTCAAGTGTCAGAACAGCGACTGTGGTGAGAATTTTATTAATTCAGGTGTGTGGTGAGTATCGATCTTGTAATTATAGTCGGTTCATCATTCTTGTAATAATCGTGTAAATTTTGGTTCCATAACGTAAGATAAGCTAACCACTCATTCTTTAAATGATGTGGAATAAATGGCGTAGAAACATGTTCGACTATTGCCTCTCGAGAAGGCATTAATATAGTACGTAGACAAAGTCAAGGGATGAATGAGCCACCCTATTAAAGCATGGGACTCTTCACAAGTAACAAACGACTTAAGAGTTAAGAATTGAGTGACTTAAAAGTTGTGGCGGCAATCCCATATCACAATTCCACTAGCTCCCTAGCTTACAGGTCACTTAAAATTATCACATGATGAAGATTTTATATCGTCTAGTTGTATAAATCAAGAGCACAACTATACGGCTCGGGATCCGGTCCGATAGTCGGAGGTGATGATAGATATTTTTCGTATCTTAATATGTTCTGAATAATTAAATAGAATTGAGAAAAAATTAATTTGTAGATATTCTTCGTGTCATAACGTGTATGTCAGATTATTATTATGAAAGTGTCATTTTATAAAAAAAATCGTTTCATTTTCTTCTCATAAATCATATATCGATGTCCAGGTGTGGCCTAGTATCACCAATATATTAAACATTTCATCGACTAAAGTTCGATTTCTAATTAGACAGACCCCTGCTCTGTCAAGGATTTAAGTTAGAATAAGAGAATTTGTTTTATATATTCTCTAAGATTTATGTAAATCTATAAATCTGTGTATGAGATTAACAGGCCCAAATTGTATAAGCCCAATACATAAAGCCCCAACACAACTAGGCCCAGTCCATTAGCGATTTCGTGATCGACGGCGTACCGTACTGAACCAGATTCGGCTTTTCGAGAAACATCGACGGGGACGACGACGACGAATCTCAAGATCATCACCAGTCGGACTGTAGAAACTAGAAATGGTTCAAACAAAGCACCAAAAATCGAAGCCGAAGAAGCAACCAAGGGTAAGGTTTCCACTCTCGCTTTATGCCGTAATTGCGTCATCTCCTTCCCGCATCACCTTCCGTTTCGAGTCCTTAATCAGAAGTCGGAGGAAATATCTGATGATCGGAATTAGGTTAAATTTGGTATCAGCGCTGAGAAATGATACGCTATGTATTGCTCGTGTGTTTTTGCTATGTTTGTGAAACTGCGAGTTTAAAGTACAGGCCGGAAAGAAAGGAAAGGAAGGAGACATCGCAGAGTTCCGTCGGCAGTTAGACGCAATAGGATTGAAAATTGCTGAAGTGACTGCGGATGGTAATTGTTTGTTCAGGTTAGGGATTATATTATGCTTTTCATATTGTAAATGTGATATCACGAGTGCGAAGCGTATTTCAAGGGTGTCGTTGCTGGCAGGGCGTTGGCTGATCAGTTGGAAGGTGATGAAGAGGAACACCAAAAATATCGCGACATGGTAGTCAAGTTCATTGAGGTGCTGATCTTGACGCGTTATAAGGCTAACTAAATAACATTAATGAAATCTTTTTACGTTTGTGTATATAAGGTTCGTCACTAATCCTTCACAGATAATGAAAGTAATAGAATTTTAGAATTCCATTATCGAACCTCATTTCTTCGGATGTAACTTCTTGTTTTTTAGAATATCATACAGTTATTATTGACTGCAAACATGATGATGCATTTGATAATTATGAGTGACCTATGGGTTATCTCTTCTCCTACCTGTATCGTCTCTTCCCTCTAGTATCTTATATTCCAACTCTTTAGACCTGTTTCGAGACTTGCTAATGACTGAATATTTAGAGCAAAACTATGAAAAATCATTTGTTTTTACTAATTTTGACTTATTTGCTTGCACAAACCCCTTGTAGCATATCAGACGTTGTTTCTCTTGTAGTTTCTGACCCAAAGCATTTCATCCTTTTCGTTTTTTCCTTCATTAGTGTGTGGTGTGACTCGGTCAATATGTATAGCAAGCAGCTAGTATTTTATAACTGTCTAACAATTTGAAGATTATAGACATTCAAAGGTCATGCTTTACTTCTTTCTTTTCTTACAATTTTCAAGATATTTATGTACCATATTTCTCATAGTACATCGTCTTCATAGTATTATTCGTGTGTTGCAGAAAGATCGTGGCATGTTTGAACCCTTCATTGAAGATGAAGTACCCTTTGATAATTACTGTCGGTCAATGGAAAAGGATGGTACATGGGCTGGTCATATGGAAATTCAAGCTGCCTCTCTTGTAACACATAGTAACATCTGCATTCACAGAGTAATTTCTCCTTATCTCTTTCTCCATCTATATTTTCCTGCTTCTTTGACAATCACTCACAAATGTACCACTGACAAAATTATGTCTGCACAAGTAATTTGGCAATATTTTTGTATGATGGTCTTAAGCTAGAATTCAATATAACCTCTCTCGGTTTTTAAGATTATTTAATCACGGCAAAGCTTCTCATCCTGAAAATTGGAGTGTTTATGGATGCTTGATTCTGTGTCTGGGCACTGCTAATTTTGGAAATGTTGTTAATGCTAGTTGTTCCTCCATGCACATTACTGCCGTGGTTTTGAGCCTCGAGAAGATCCTCAGGTTTCAGTAATTTTAGCATATTGAAACATAAACCTTAGGTATCCATATCTGTAAATTTTCGTGTATGTTGTCATGCCCCGAAAACCCCCCCAAGGCGTGAGTAAAGGAATAATAATGCAAATGTTGATGGCATTTCCAATACGGATAGCGGCCGGCCACGTTCTCACCGGTCAGGCCCCAACCATCAACTGATAGCATTTCTTACTCGGAAAGCTACTTCACATGTTTCCCACCGGCCTGGCCCCAACTTTCATCCCTTTCGGGGGATCTTCCACGAGGGTTTAGGGACTTTAACCCAAGGATAACTCGTATTCCGATCCAATAGTTTGCATCATTCATTTCTTGATAGTTTTCTTTTTCAAGTACATAAATGACAAGTATAAATGATTATGACATTTATAGAATATCAATAATAACCGTGTCATATGTTGTCATGAAACAAGGTATCACGATTTAGCAATTAGGCTACCATCATACTTAATCAAATGATGAATACAAGCTTTCCCCACATTGATACACCAAATAAATAATAAACCACAAGATAGACCTCCACCATTAGTAAAGGAAGTATCATATCACAGTTCTCATTTTCTAATGTATCTTAACATTTGAAGTACTAGTTTGAATCAAATTCCAACTAAAAATGTTTTAACCATATCTTATAGCAATAAGTCACTTAAATATGAAAATCTACATATTTTGGGTAACTTATTTCATTAGGATCATAAGACTAAAGGTAAAACAATTGTAGGTCAGTCTATACAAATCTACAAGCCATTTTAGGACATTAACCTTAAATTTCAGATTTATTATTACATGATTATTCAACTAGCATCATCCAGATTTCTTAGAAATGCATTTTCCAACTGATTTCCCTTTAGAAGTTGCTAATGGTTTTTAAGACATCAATCTTCATTTCTTGGTACATTAGTTGATTGTTACTTAAGAAAATACAGACATGAGAAGCGTATCTTGTTAATTCAAATCTGTCTATATTTTGTGTTCTAGAGCTTAATAAGCTAGTCTCTCCTTATAGCAACCGCTAAAACAGTTAATCAAATTTGTAAACCATAAGAGAATAATTTCAGATTCATAAAAATGCATATTTCAGCAAGGTTAACATTATTTAGCTTCATTATAATTTAATTTCCAGCTTAGTATTCCCTCCTAGAATTGAGTTAACCTCATAGGACTTAGTTTCCACTAACCTTTACTTAGAGATTTCAAGTTATGGACATCTTATCTTTTTACTTTAAATTCTGTCAGTAAACTTTCTAAACTCCAAATAATAATTTTCAAAATTTCTAGGGTTTCATAAGTTTAGTTTCTTCATATGGACAACATATAAACAAACTAAAGCTTGATACATGACCTTAAACTATCCAAATACACATAAGAAACCAACCAACACTTGTAACACATTTGACCGTAAAACATCAAGCTAAAAGAAGTAATTAAAAGTCCCTACTTGATTTCTTTGATAAATCTTGCTGTCCAGTTTTATTTCGTTTGAAGAGAGCTTTCTTCTTCTTAGAAATTGTAATGGATAGACTAATAACTTTCCACCAAGTCATCAAACTTATCCTATCATTTACAAGCTTGTAACATGCTTCATAAACTTAAAGTAAACATGAATAATTTAGGGAAGGTTAGTGGCAAGCTCCCTGGGTAAGCTTAAATGCCTTTCTATTATCCATCTTAAATCATTCTTATATGCTGGATAGAATTATGCCAGCACTTTTAGTTTGATCAGGTTATGTTGTATTATTAACTAATCAATCATTTTATGTAATTAATTCAGATTACCTTTTAATTAATATTTAGGTTCTTACATCTGCCTTGTGAGTTTATTAGTTGTACTGAGAACAAGCATGTCCTGTGGTTAAATTTTCTAGTGAAGGACACAAGAACAGAATCTTTAGTTCAATATAAAGGGAATTTCCAGCTATTTCATTACCTACAGTTAGGTTTTTACGAATAGTCAGTTAATCTTCATCACTGATTGACCTGTTGCATTGATGTTATGCAGAACATGTCACCTCGCTGGTATATCCGCAACTTCAAGGATTCAGAAGCACGCATGGTTCACTTGTGAGTACACTTTGTATCTTATTATTTGTTAGAGAAATGCAGACGAATATGCACTCGAATAATGAATAAGAAATGAGAATTATGCTGTTTGGTCATGGTGATCTACGTCCACGAGCAAGGGTTATATATAGGTGCAGATAAGCATGCAAATGATTCGAGTTAAGCTGAGTATTTCAGTGTTAAAGTTCGGCTTTTTAATATCTTTATGAGTTTGAGCTCGAACCGAGTTTCTAACGAGGTTGAAAAACACATGTTTGAGCTTAGCTTGTTTAATTTCACGAGTTTGACCCAATCTCAAACTTTAAACGAGTAGCTTAGTTGTATTTTTAAGTAATATTTATAATGAATGAACATTCAAACTAGCTCGAATGATCTTTAGATGAGCTCGAACAAACTAGTTGTTTAACTAAATTATTTTTTAACTGAAATTATAATATATGAAAAACATTGTATTGAGCTCACAAATGAGGTTTACATGAGTTTTTTTATCTAGCTTAACAATGAGCACAACAAGAGTTGTTCGCGAGAATAAGTGAATCTAGTCCTCGCTCGTACATGACTTGTTTATTTAATGAGCTTAAAAATTATGCTCGAGCTTCGCTCATTTACCATTTAACAAGCCGTTGACAAAGTTGTTCACATGTGCATTAGCTTGTTTGCACTGTGCAAATTAATACGATATGAGCTAGAATTTCATATCCTATTAGATTTAGTATTTCTTGTTCAACTAGGAGGTGATTTTCTTAATATTTCTTTCCTGCCATAATTTGATGCAAGACATAATTCAGCCTAATCTCTCTGCTCATGTAGTTATTGCAACTTCAATTAAATTTATTACACGGATCCTGGTCTCGTTATTAATAAGGATGAAGAAGTACATTCGGTTCTAATGCCCCATGTTAAGCATTTTTTCCCACAACATGTCACCTATTTCTTTTAGTGACGTACTATTCATTGTTAATTTGACATTGGACTGTGCTGTCTAAGAGGCTAAATTGTTATGTTGAACTAATCAAATCAGAAGTCTTTGTAACGGCAATGGTCACTGACAAGTTTCTTGCATGGGTCCAAAAGAGCCTTGCAAATCCTGAGACTTTCACCCTTTTTCTTTAAAACATCATTATGACAAAGCTATGATAGTCCTGATGTCTTCTATGGTGTCTGGTGACGGATTTGCCAACTTATTTAAAAAGTGTGCTCACAAACTACTCAAGCTTATAGATGTATCAACTATTTTTGCTTGCAAAATAAAATGAGAAGTAAATCTGTGTTTATTTGCAGGTCCTATCACGATGGAGAGCACTATAATAGTGTAAGGCTAAAAGAGGATACCTGTGCGGGGCCTGCTAGGCCCATATCCATTAAGGTTTTTCTGTCATTCCAAATAATTTCTTTTGTATGGTCAATTTCTCAAAAGCCACCTGTCTATGTTGTGTTATTAAATGTGTTATGACTTCTAGTTTGTGATTAAAGGCTGATGCTGGTCTTTCAGAGACATCCCATCTCGAAAAGGTAACACCCAGCAAATCTAGAGCGGGGTGTGGGAGCACTGTTGTCAACGAAGGATCCATCAAATTGATCATGGCGGGAAGTGGATGCAGTAATGAAGAAAAAATCAAACATGTAATGGTTTTGAACATTATCCGTTCATCTCTTGATCATGGAGACAACTTTCTTTTGCCTTTATCACATTATGGGAATCTTCCAAAAGTTATTATTGCACAACAGGTGTTACTACAAGTAGATGGCGATACTGATGCTGCAATAGAATTTCTGATAGCTGAGCAAGGAGCTGATGACCTCCAGTCCCACGATGATATAACTCTTGAGGCTTCTGATGGTGATGTCTATAACAATCCTCCCTTGAGTTGTGATAGCGGAATTGACCAAGAAAAATCCCTAAGCAGTTCTGGACTAAGTCACGATACTGATAAGTTAGAACAGGAATCCAAGGTTTGATTTTAGAACTCATTACTGCTTACATTTGGTCTGCTTCAGCTTCTCCTTTTCTTATCCAGTATCCACCAATGTATGCAGAAAACACCTAGAAATAAAGCATGTCCCTGTGGCTCTAAGAAGAAATTCAAGTCTTGTTGTGGCACATCTGTGAAATCCTCCATGCAGTTTCCTATGTAAGCTTCTTAAGTTCCCTTCTCCTCTGCCTAAAGCTAATAATTTTGTTACTAAATAATTTGTTTCGTGTCCCTAGTGAGTGATTATTGATACACTACTCTTGTTATATTAGTTTCATCTTATCATTTATCGAATATCAACTGTTCACAATTGTGCTCTGGATAATAGATATAAATGTTGAGGGTATGACATCAGACCGATGTTGTTTTGTGCAATTTTCTCAAGTTTTTCTTACAACCAGTATGATTTTTGCTCTTTTACTAAACCCATCATCTTTTTATTTTAGAACAAAAACCAGCAGTAGCAGAAAGGATAAGAAGCAGGGTAAGAAGAGTGGAACCTTCAAAGTTGCAACTAGTAATAGTCCTGAGGGAGGGCCTCCTGATGTGGGTGCACTTTGCATCTAACAGAGAGAGCAAGTATACATGGCTCATATTGACAGACAGACAGACGGCATGAATTATCTGGTATAAGATGCCTTCTAGCCAAGACATTACAGTTACCTGACTTTGCTACTAATACAGAAGAACATACAATTTTTGTCGACACCAAATATTTTTGGAAGTTGAAGAACTTAACCACTCTCCACAGTCACAATCTCTCAACAGGATCAGCCTATTGTGACACGGCATGCCATCACACAGCTGTAAGAAAATTAACAACTTCAATGGTTTTTTCATACTCTTAGAAACATCATGGGCTGGTAGACAGATGTATATAAACCATGCCATGGGCAACAGTTCCGAAAGATCCAGCAGGGGTTCCTAAACAAAAGTTATCCATTGCGTCAAAAGTCAACCCACAGGTGAGTAAAAATAAAATTGCCCTGCCCCACATGCCCAAGTTAATTCATTCCATTGCTAGAGAAAGCCTGGATTTGAGATTCAACAGTATTTCATTGACTGGTGGATACTATCAGTTTCCGTTTATTCCAATTCAGGTGAAAGTAAAAACTACCAAGAGTCGGTTTTAAGGTGCCGACAGCTATCCGCACGAACAAGTGATACCATATTGGGTCAAGCGAGTAAAACACCAGAAGCCTCGAGCTGCAAAATCCTCTCAAGTACAAAGCAGACAGAGGCAACCCCACAGCACAGCACTATTGACGTGTATTTATTGCCCTTTCAGAAATGAGCCATTTGTATCCCTGTCTCCTAATGTTGTGATTAATTCAAGGACGCATGCCCTTTAACCCACTTCTCTTTCTCTCCCCGCTTCATTAGGCCATATTCCATAACTTTCTTTTTGTTTATTTTCGGTAGTCTGTTTTGGTCCAGTTTAGATGATCACACTAATTCAAGTAATAAATTAAAAATCAAACCAAACCGAAGTGGTCGGTCGGTGTCGGTCCAATCGACGAAATGTCGTCATCATCGTCTCCTCAAACTTGCATAAAAACCAAACCCTAGTAAATATCCATATTAAAGTAGTAAATCGAAAATGATGTTACAAAGGGCCATTTAATTAAAGTAAAATGATTTTATCCGAATTTTAAAATCAATAAAGATAACGTTGATTACGCATAAAATTACATATCGAGTTATCTCATTAATTCTTTAAGGTGCTGATCCAGTCAGTCACAGACAAAAACAAACAATGGAGAGATGAGCCTCCAACTCCGAGCATCATCATCGACGCAAACAACAACAACAACAGAGCAGAACAAGACACAACGCAGTTCCCTCTTTCTACGCCTGCTCCCATCTTTTTCTTCTTACACCACTCCACAAGGCGTCGCCACACATTGACCTCCACAGGCGCTTATATAGAGATACAAGAAGTCGATAGAGTGTCCGTCTCTCTGTCTGTCAGCAAGTAAGAGAGAGAGAGCGAGAGAGAGAGATCTGAAAGACTCTGTCGGCGGCTTCGGGTTCCACACCCTCCCATAAATTCTCACACACCCCTCTCCTCTCTCCTTCTCTCTTTTCAACATTAATCTCCTTCCCTCTTTCTCTCTCCATACTCGCGCTAGCTTCACTACCCATATCGTGGTTCTGAGAAAAGAAAGATTCCAGCTTGGAGGAGTTTCAAATTTCAATCCCTTCTCCGGAAAAAATGGAGGAAAAGAGTTGCGGCAGTCAGAGTCGGATCAGCAGGGCGAGAGCGGGTCGGGAGTACAACGGTGTGCGGATGAGGAAATGGGGCAAGTGGGTAGCGGAGATCCGTGAGCCCAAGAAGCGCTCGAGGATCTGGTTAGGGACGTACAGAACTGCAATAGCAGCAGCGAGAGCACACGACATGGCGCTGTTCTACCTCCGAGGACGGTCCGAGAAGCTGAACTTTCCGGAGTATTTTGTCGGTAGGGTGTCAGTTGAGATGTCGGCTGAAGAGATACGCCGCATGGCGACCGCGGTCGGCGCCGAGGTTGACGCAGCTGAGCTCGGAATGAGAAGTGATAAAGATGGTAGAAACGACACATCGGACTGCAGCGGTGGTGCTGCTGCTGCTGATGGTGCAGGTGTCGGGTCGAGGCGACCCGACTTGAATAAGTTTCCGGATCTTGACGGGTCCGATGGCGACGTGTCGGGTGGGGAACAATGTTAGACCCGTATTAGTTATATTGGTGATGAAGCCGACTAGAAAGTCAACTACAGTCAAGGGTCAAGGTCAAGAAAGCTAGTACAACTATTAATTTTCATATTAATTTTCTCCTTATTTTCTAAAAAATTGAACATTAAAAGTAAAAATGTGATGAAATTTTTTTTGGTAAACCCAAATTATGCCAAACAAAATTCAGATCAACCATTCTCATATTCTTCAAAAACATTACAAACTTTTTTTTGTAATTCGCTCTCCTTACTGACGATAATTACTGACGATAATAGTTTGTAGTTCTGCGACGTCATGAGTAGTGTGTGCTGAAAATTAACAAAATAAAAGTAGCCAGTATTGTCAGTAGTGATCTGTGAGAAAAATACATAAACGAAATGTTTTCAAAAATAATAATGTAAGAATGATAGAACAAAAATATTTTCAAATTATGCTTATAGAGATTGACTTTAGATGAGGGTTGAATGACAAAATTGTCTAAATTTGTTTAGACTTTTTATGTTTTTATGTCTTTTTGAAAAAAATGAGTTTTATTTTAAGTTATTAATAAAGAAAATGTATGTGAGAATCACTGTCACTATCTTCTCTGAGATATTTTTTCAATATAATCAAATCAAGTTTTTACATGTTGTATCTAGTTTAATGTAAATTTCAAATTATGTATCGAACTATTAACATTAAAAATATTTTAATTACAAAAATAAATAATAAAACATCCCTCCCTCCCCGATCGTCCGTCGGCACATCAACCACCACCGTCTTCGTTCACCACAAGATCCACATTATAAAACATTTTTAAACTATATTTATAAACATTTATAACAAAAATAAATATTTATCCTCTGACGTGATCAGTAATCGAACCTTAATATTATGTATTTGTAATTGATATATAAGGTTGTTGAAAGAATTATATTATTAAAATTAACATGAAACTATGTAATATTGCCGTTTTCTTTTTTGGGTTCGTGTCATAAAAAATAAAAACTAATTCACTGTATTATTAATTTTAAAAAAGTTGATATTATTAGGAGTGTTATAAAAGGAAGGAAAGGTGCATCCATTGGGATCCAACTTCCAAAATGGGATATTGACCGTCGTTGACTTTTGTCATTGGAAACAGTATATATCGGTTTAATTCGATTCAACCACCAGTAGCTAGGTGAAGGCGTAGAGTTGTAGCTTATTCATTACTAGCATGAATGATAGTCGTTCATTTCTCAAGATAAAACTACGTCGTTCTCAGAATATAATGTATCAACCAGACCGTTGCCTGATCATCCACAGTGACTGATATCCCTTAAAAAAGCGGTTCTCTTGCTGATTATCATCAAACTAAAGTTTCTGGAACTTCAAGAACAGGAAATCAAATGTTTGAATATTTCTCAGAATCTGAGATTCAGAAGTTGGTATAAAAAGCATTGCAGGAGGATTTTCTGTAAAACTGAGAAGGATAAAATTAGATGGACGGAAACCTGATGAATTCTTTTGGTTGGAGCAAGCTTACCAGAGAGCCAGCTCTGGTATTTGCCATGGTGCGAATTTGAAGGAACGGAGAATATGATACATTATTCAGGTGACCGGTCGGAGGAAGGAGTGTTGGATGTATTTTCCTTCACATAGAGAGGAATCCGAACACCTAGTTCTCTTAGCCGATCAACCAGACTGTAAAGAAACTCGAATGTGAGTATCCTTTGGGAGTTCAATTCTTCTCTAATTTCTGGATGAATGCTGAACCAGTCCCCAAGCATTTTGTGAACATGGGCACGAATCATTCTCCAGGGTACAGGGTATAACTCACATAGTTTTAAGTATTCGATAAGCAGATCTCCTTGGTCTAGTTTCGCATCTCGAGTTCTGTCTTCATCACTTGCCCATTCTGCTGTTCGGTATCCGGAAAAAACAGCAGGGTTCTCAAGAAGAGTTTCGGCTGAGAGAACCCCTTCAACACCTGTCTCTTTCAAACAGTTGTGGACGTCTTCCATGTGCCTCACATTACCATTGGCAAGGACAGGGATTTTGACAGATTCTCTAACCGTCTTGATGATTTTCCAGTCCGCTCTAACTTTTCTTTGATCTTTCTGATCTCTGGTCCGGCCATGGACGGCTAATAGAGCACAACCAGCATCTTCAAGCATTCGAGCATAAGTGATTGTGTCCTCTAGTTTCGGAAAGACACGAATTTTACACGATACTGGAACAAGAAGGTTGTTTGCCAGCTTTTCCACCAAGGATTTCACTACTGGCAGATTATCCATGAGGAATGCCCCATAGTTCCCTCGTTTGGCTATACGCTGCGGGCACCTACATAAAATAATGCAATCCACATTCTGAGTTAAACCAATCAAAAATACGTAACAAGACGATACACATCTTCATCCGCAAGCTTGAACAATCATTTAGGTACTACGCGAGACTGAATAATCAAAATGTCATCGATAAGCATTTGCCAGATTCTGCCTCATCTCACATTTTCTATGCACTTAGTACATAAATTAAAGCAATGACAAAAATTTACAACCGAAATGCATAATATTTTCGCAGATGTATGGCATCTCGGACAAGAAACTAGTGAATCAAATTGTCTTCTGTATATATTCGAAGCCAGAAAATAATGTTACCCCAGATTGATGTCGACATAGTCACAATAAGGCTCCACCCTCTTCGCCGCCTCAAGTAAGATATCTGGATCATTGGCGCAGAATTGGACAAACAATGGCCTATCCTCCTGCAAGCAATACATGAATCCAAATCAAAATCGATCAATTAGATGAAAATTCCAATCAGTCATCGACCGGATTACACATGGACCTTGCAAGTGCTGAACTCCTGAGACCTATACTTCTCGTTCTCACTAAAAATCCGAGCATGCAACATCGGCGTATACGCAGCTTCAGCTCCATACTTTCTACAAAGCATCCGAAACGGCAGCTCAGAGCTGTCCACCATCGGCGCCACAATCAGCTTCGGCTGCCCCAGCTTCCTCCAATGCGCCCAAGCCCGCTCAATCCTCGACTCGCCACTAATCACCTCCCGCATCCGCGAACCAGAAACAGCTAAAACCGATTCCGATACCGAACCAGACACTCGCTGCTCGTCCGGCACAGTTTCAGCACAGAGCGAGTCATCCGCTTCTTGCAGTAGGGTTTCGGCGACCGGAGGCGCCATGAGGAGATTGGAGACTAGAGATCTGAGATACAACTTGGAGTGGTTTGATGACGTGAGGAGATTCGGTTTAGGGGTGAGATTCATGAGCGAAGGACGGGAGGTGGAGCAAGACCCATCGCCTCCGGCATCGCGAGTTGAAGGAGGAGGTGCTTCTAGGGTTTTGAGAATTAGATGAAGGTCAGGGGTACAAACGAAATTTGGTTCTATAGTCTTTAACTACTAGCATTATGGTCGTTTTGAACTATACGAGCATGCCGTTTTGTCCCATATTCAAAGCATGAATCCGATGCACTTTAAAACGCGTCGTTTCATAATTTTATTCAAAAACATTTATATAATTTAAATTATAATATGACATTATCATTTCAATTAAGAAAAACGATTCGAATATTGGACATAAGTATCTTTCCATACAACAAGCTGTTAAAATGTCTAATTCAGAACCAACGAGCAAGATTCGTATGGTACGATGTTATGGTCTTCGATTGGTCAAACAAAAATAAACGCCACGTCAGCCGATTATCCACGTGCTTAAATGACCAAACTACCCTCCATGACATTTTACTCGTCTATTTCCACCCAACCCCAGCTTACCACGCACTTGACTCATCTAACGAACTCAGCCGTTTATTTTAAATTACGGCTGAATCAACGGCTAGGATTGGATATAATTATGTCATTATTACAAACGAGCCCTCGAATTGCTGGTTTATTACATTCCAGACTTGTCGATTTCGGACAGCAGACTTTAAGCGAAGTAGAAAATAAGCTTTCAACAACATCAGCCGTAAACCTAAAGCAATCGCCGATCGGTCGATCCAACCACCTCCTCCGACAATACGATCGTCAATACTTCGTCTTCACTTCTAATTGGGAGTTGAAGTATTTTGTAGGGAAATTTTTGAGTGATTTATTGCTGGTTTTGGTGGAGGTTTTGTGAAGAGAGAGAGTGAGGGAGGGAGGGAGGGAGATGAAGTTGTTTGCGTTGCAGCAGAGCTACGCTAACCGCCGGAGCAACAGCTTCAGGTCATCTTCGCAGCTTGATTTGGGGTCAGAGGGTACCGGAAAGTCCCCAGCGGCGGTGTTCTGGCTGGTGCTGCACGGATTGTGCTGCTTGATTAGCTTGGTGCTCGGATTCAGATTCTCGCGCCTGGTGTTCTTTCTGCTGTTTTCGAGCTCGGCGAGCACGAGTTTCTACTCGGCATCGCCGTTTTTAAAGACGGGGAGCGATGTGGCCGGAACCCTAATGTTCTCGAATCCGGCGACGAAGGTTGGATCTGTGGTGAATAAGTCGGGGCTTAGTTCGCGTGTGGTGGTCGGGCGGCATGGGATTCGGATCCGACCGTGGCCGCATCCGGATCCGGTTGAGATGATGAAAGCGCATATGATAATTGAAAGGGTTCAGAGGGAGCAGCGGATGCAGCATGGAGTGAAGAATCCGAGGACAGTGATTGCTGTTACGCCAACACACGTGAGGACGTTTCAGACTCCGCATTTGATCGGTGTGATGCATTCATTGATGAATGTGCCATATGATGTTGTTTGGATTGTGGTCGAAGCTGGTGGAACAAGCAACGAGACAGCTTCCATTATTGCCAAGTCTGGACTGAGGAATATACATATTGGATTTGAGAAGCAGATGCCTAATACATGGGAAGCGCGACACTTGATGGAGGCGAGGATGAGACTTCAAGCATTGAGGTGAATTTTCAGTTTAGTTGCGTGTTTTTCTTGCTTTGATTGGTTTTTTTTTTTTTTTTTTGCTTGTTTGTTAGCGCTCACATGATAAATGAGTGTTTTTTTGAAGCAGAGTTGTGAGAGATGAGAATCTGGATGGGATTGTGATGTTTGCCGATGATAGTAACATGCACAGTATGGAGCTTTTTGATGAGATGCAGAATGTGAAATGGTTTGGTGCTGTTTCCATTGGGATTCTGGTTCATTCGAGCAATGATGAGGACTCTCAAGAGAACAAGGAAAGTTCTCCTTTGCCAGTTCAAGGGCCAGCATGCAATTCATCCCAGAATATAGTTGGGTGGCACACATTTAACTCACTTCCATATAAAGGGAAGAGCGCCACGAATATTGATGATAGAGGGGTGGTTTTGCCTAGACAGCTGGAGTGGTCCGGCTTTGTGCTCAATTCTAGACTGATGTGGAAGGAGGCTGAGGGTAAGCCAGTTTGGGTGAAGGATATCGATAGTGTCGATGGGGGTATTGAGAGCCCTCTTTCATTGCTCAAGGATGCTTCAATGGTTGAACCTCTTGGGGAATGCGGGCGCAAGGTTTTGCTGTGGTGGCTCCGTGTTGAGGCTCGTACCGACAGCAAGTTTCCTTCTGGGTTAGTATTTTTTTGCCCCACCTACCATTTTTATATTTCTTTCTCGAGCTTTGTTTCTTCTGCATATACTGCTTGTGAATTCATACATTCATATCAGAGAGTCGTAAGAGTTGAAGTTCAGGCATATATATGGATCTTTCATATAGTTGGGGCTTGAAATTTATTTTTCGACTTGTGGCTCTCAGTTATAGATAGATACACTTCTCAAAGTATATTTGCTCATTAAAACAAAATGGAGCTTGCATACTTGAGTCATCATACCCGTCCGATATTGTTGGATTGCCATGATCAAATATAGGGGGACATCATAGAAGAAATTCGATAAAGTGTTTGATGTGTCCTATCTACAACCTGATCTTAATTTATTTCCAATTTTGTTAAATTTAAGTCAAACTTGAAAACCGATCTATTTGAGCACTTATAGTCTTGCGAATATAACTAATCATGGTAATATACATGTTTCTTCTCTTAGTAAATTGTAACTGAAATCATAAGATCATAGGTAGTTATATAAACGCTTTTTTAGCAGGTCTGAGTTTACTAAAAGTAGCTTCCTCAAAAATGTCACTGACTCATGAAATTAAATATCGGAATTTGTTCAGTTTCATAAAAGATTCCAGTTTATTTTAGGCATAGATTTTTAGTTCCATTTGTCACTTATTTCTTATTATAGCGTCTTTTTTTTATTTTACATATTCTACCCCTTGACCCATCAGAGTCGCTGCTGTGGCCCATCGGGAATCGAAATCTAGTGGTGTTGAATGTTTCATTATAACGTGGTTGTCAGATTTTTATGACATTCAATTTTAGAATGGGAGAACATGTTCTGCTTACTTTCCAACACAAAAGAAATTCATTCTTATTTAAGAATAACTCCTGTTGGATTTTTACAGATGGATAATCAATCCTCCTCTAGAAGTCACAGTCCCTTCAAAGCGAACATCGTGGCCAGACACACCTCCAGAACTCCCTATAGCTGAAAAGCCAAAAACCATAGAACCCAGAGAAAAGCGTCCAACTAAAACCAGGACGCCCAAGTCAAAACGCAGCAGTCGTCACAAGAAAAGGCATGACACACAACAAGCTAATACACAAGATACACGGCGCTCTACTGAAAAGTAATGG
This sequence comes from Umbilicus rupestris, assembly GCA_963678935.1. Classification (NCBI taxonomy): domain Eukaryota; kingdom Viridiplantae; phylum Streptophyta; class Magnoliopsida; order Saxifragales; family Crassulaceae; genus Umbilicus; species Umbilicus rupestris. The sequence goes on from OY787622.1 coordinate 11,537,965, forward strand.
AGTCAGCATCAGCAAACGCAAAGTATTAAATTCGCCCGCAGGTCCACAAACTAATCTGCGTGGTACATATGGGAACATCAACGTCGAGGAAAATCAATCCTAACAAGCCTGCCAACATGAGCAGCTTTGTCTACATTCTTGTTGTTCCCCAGGTTGTGAGAGTGACTGATATCTTGTAGTTGGATCCAAATGGGGAATATCTCTTCATGTGTCTCCATTGAATCAGTCCTGAGTGTTTCCAGAATGCTATGTATCTATTTTTACAGTGCCCAATTTATACAAATATTTCCTGGGTTGGGATTCATCTACAGTTGCTGATTTTCAGAACTCTTGGTACCCAAATCCCTTGGCACATGTCAAGCAATATATATGCATCTACAAAGTTCTCATCTGAAGCCTCAATAGTTCCATGATGGCATATATCTCTTCCTTTCTCTGATGAGATGTATCAGATGCAACAAATACATGGGTTTCATCCTTATTTTCAATCCAACTACACCCAACACTCTTCTGCATTCCCAGATCTCTTATAATCTGCCGTGTTCGAGCAAGCTGAATCCATATGTTGCAGGAAGCATATAAATTTGCTAACAGAACAAGGTGTCCCGGGTTATGAGGTTCTAATTCCACAAGCCTTTCTGCTGCTATTTCGCCTAGCTCGACGTTTCTATGTCTGACACAACCTCCGAGGAAGGCGTTCCATGCTACTGCATCGGGCTCAACAGGCATGCTCTTCATTAAGTCATAAGCGCAGTCTAGTTTGCCAGCCCGGCTTAACAAATCCACCATACAGGTAAAATGCTTGAGGGAGGGAGTTACTTTATAGGACCCCATCATGTTGAAGAACTGATAACCGGATTCTAGAGATCCAACGTGGACACAAGAGGTCAGCACAGATAAAAAGGTTACATGATCAGGAACATAACCTTGCGCTATCATTCTATTGAAGAGATCAATTCCTTCATCTCCATATCCGTGCATTGCATATGCAGACATCATGGCATTCTGGGACACCAAGTCGGGATTTTTCATTCTGTTGTAAACTGCTATGGCGTCTTTGATGCTCCCACATTTTGCATTCATGTCTAAAAGAGCTACCCCAATATGGGCATCTAACTCATAACCACAACGAATTGCATAGGCGTGAAGTTGCTTGCCTCGCTGAATTGTGGATAGTTTGGAACAAGCAGATATTGCCATGCCTACTGTAAATTTATCAGGTTTGAGAAACGAAGCCTGCATCTCTATAACAAGCTGTAGAGCTGATTCATGATGACCATTTCCTACACTCCCTGCTATTATTCCATTCCATGTGTAGGCATTTGGCTCAAAGCCGTATCTCTCCATATCTTGGAGAAGATGGCGGGCCTTTTTATTATTATTGCATCGAGCAAAGCCAGAGATTATAGCATTCCAAGTTGACGCATCCTTCTCAACCACGCCACCAAAAGCAATTCTAGCAGGTGTTATATCTTTCCACTTGCTGTACAATTCTACCAGTGCTCCACCCACATACGGATCTGAATCAAGACCTCTAATTATCGCCTGCGCTTGAATTTCCTTTCCTTGTCTCAAAAAACCCGTGTCAGTACAAGCCCTCAGAACACTCCCTATAGTAAATGAATCAGCCTCCACACTCTCTTCCGTCAAAACTCCAACAAACATTTTCCAAGCTTCATGGAAACAATAGCTATCCACATACCCTGAAAGCATAGAATTCCAAGATTTTATTCCCTTGCAGAACCCGAAAGCTTCCATTTCATCAAATAACTGTCTTGCTTTAAACGTGTCTCCATTTTCACTGAACCCGACTATCATTGTATTGAATGAAACTTCATTCTTAAGTGAGTAGTTGAAAAATATTTTGAATGCAGTCCCCATTTCGAAACATTTTCTATAAACATCAACCAATCCATTCACAACAAATGAATTAGTCATATATCCATGTCTGACGATATAGCCATGGAGTTCTTTCCCAAGAGTTAACCTTCTCAATCTTGCACAAGCAGGAAGAACACTAGCCAGAGTTCGTGCATTTGGTTCAACTCCTGCAACCATCATTTTGGACATCAACTCAATGGCTTCCGCATCATATCCATTCTGGGAAAACCCACTGATAACTGCACTCCAAGAAACAACAGTGGGTGTTAAATTCTCAACAGCCAACATCAATTCTAAATAACACAAAGCATCATGAACCATTCCATTAGTGGCACAAGCTGAAACTAAAGAATTCCATGTCACACAATCCTTCCGCAGCATCCCCCCGAAAACCTCCTTAGCACCATTCAACCTTCCACACTTACCATACATATCAATCAAAGCATTACCCACAAATAAATTCCCAACAAATCCATATTTTATCGCCATTCCGTGTACCTGCCTTCCTAACTCCAGCTCTCCAAGCCCACTACAAATCTTCAACACCACAGGAAACACAAAAAACTCCAAACCAAATTCCTCTTCGTTTAACATACGGCCAAAGTAGATGCATGCTTCTTCATTCAAACCACTATCAACATGCGCATCCAAAATGGCTTTCCAAGAGTATAAAGTTCTTTGGGTCATTTTATCAAACAGGAAAACTGCGTCTTCCAAACACCCAAGCTTTCCATACAACTGCAGCAATTTAGTCCCAACAAACTCATCAGCTCCGAACCCGGATTTTAAAACGTGGGCGTGAATCTCTTTACAAATTTTCGGACACTGGCAGGATTCAAGCGCTGACGCGTAGGTAGTTGAAGTCACCTGTCTGTTGTGGAATAATGGATGACTTGCTGAAACTAAATTGGGCATTGGCCGAACCTGCTTGGACGAATGCGATTGCAGTAGCTTAGACTGATTAAGAGAGGTTGGTATATTAACATGTTTCGTCCCACCGACGCTCGCCGTCGCCGGTGACGGCAATGTCAGCATCGCCATGAAAGCAGCTCAAGCTGCTCAACTAGCTACTGGTGCTAGAGCGTCACTTGTCGATATTCCAGTGGACCCTACATCTCAACTGGGCTGATTACGAAGGCCCAATCAAATCTCAAAGCCCAAGTAAATTGGGCCGAATATATTAGCCCATAAAACTCGGCCAGTGACATTTTTGCTTATAGGCACATCCGCGTGACTGCCACGTCATCATCGCGCACACAAGCCGTACTATAAAAGTGCAGACGAGTCGTTCACATTTCTCAGTCTCTTGATCGTCTTCTTCACTTCTGGTTCTCAAAACCCTAAAATGGCGATCTTCATCTCCGAGAACAACAACGGCCGTGGCTACGATTGCCGAACCTACGACGTCACGATCGACGGTTTTAATATCAAAACAGTCGTCACCAAGAGCAGCGCCAGGGCCGGTAACTGGATTCGCGCCGCGGAATCTGCCAACCACTACAACCGCAGAAACCTTGTCGTTGGCCTTGACGTCGAGTGGCGCCCTAGCTTCACTCCCAACGTACACAACCCGGTCGCGATCGTCCAGCTCTGCGTCGGAAGCCGCTGCCTCGTCTACCAGATCCTGCGAAGCGGCAGCCACTGCAGCGACCTGGAACGTTTCCTAGGCGGATCAGGTTACAAGTTCGTAGGAGTGGGGATAGGAGCAGACGTGCAGAAGCTGGAAAGGGGCTACGGGTTGCAGGTGTTGAATGGTGTGGATTTGAGGCACGTGGCGGCGGCAGAGACGGGGAATAGGTGGATGAGGAACGCGGGGATGAAGACGCTGGCGGAGCATGTGTTGGGGATGGATATGGAGAAGCCGAGGTGGATAACTACGAGCGATTGGGATCGGGAGTGGCTGAGCCTGGATCAGGTGAAGTATGCTGTTGCTGACGCGTATGTGTCTTACAAGCTCGGTACCGTTTTGCAGGCGTACAGGTATTCAACTAGTTAAGGTGAGATTCCAAGTTTCAATCAAGTATCTAGTAAGGGTTTCTGCTGGGGTACAAGTATCTAGGTTTGGTATGATTGTCATCTTCTGATTTGCACGGAATAATAGTAGCTGCTGCATTCAAACTTGGGATATTTGACCACTATCAATGTTGATTTGCTATATGTTTTGGTGCCTTCAATGTGATTTTTCTTGGATGTTGTGTTGTGAAGGGTTGCATGTTGTTGTCGAAAACAGTTGGTTTTTGAAACTGGCGAAGGTGCTTTGGAATTATCGATACGGGATCATTACTTTGATTTTGATTAGACAGACATTTTGGTCCCAATCCCATAGATATATCATGTAATCCATAAGCCTTGGTTTCATAAGTTTCGGATCCGTAAAGCCTATTTTCTTCTAAGTGGCTTTGATACCATTTGTATCTATCCAAGCTATCTTTTGTCCTAAATTCCAAACTTATTTTAGGAAATGTCATCCTTTTGGAAAGTCGCTTTTGATAAAGAAGACTTTTCAATTTATTTTATTTTATTTGTACGATCAGCATTTAGTTGGTTGCTATATAAGATTATGCACTTTTGGAAAGCCTTCCCAAAAGCCACTCATGGAAAGATGATTTTCGTTAACAGCAGATGTGGACGCCACGAAACAGTCACATATCCTTTACTTGAATTAAAAAAATCAATATTTTGAAAAACCGAATTTCTCAAAGAGGCTTTCTAAAAAGATAACTTTTGTATAATGAAATCTGAAATTTCCGCAGCGTCTCTGATATGCAGATTTGTGTCAAGCAGTTGTTACAGTACACTTTTGAACACTCAAATCTGATGCAGCAAGGTAGAACAAAGGACAATGATTTGTTCACCCAGTTCAGCCAAGTGCCTACCTCTAGGAAGGACTGAACTCAGTCCTTTAATTCACTAAGCTCAAGGTTCTCTCATACAACACGATTCGTCAACACGCAACCTATGTTACTCAACCTTAGCTAGGACTTTGACCACAATCAGAACAGACTCTGACTTGTGACTCAACTACCTACACTGCTAGTAATCTAGAACAGCTACTAACTCGACGAATCCCAGCCTATTCTAATTAACACGCAGTCTCTGCAGGTCTGCTATAGCACCTGTTATAGCACAATTCCACGAACGCTGCACACTTTTGATTACTCCCCCTCACTCAGTGACCTCCTGTCACTAGCAAGTCCAAGCCTTCTGCAAATAGCCCGAGCACCTCCACTCGACAATTGCACTCCGCGGCTTCCTTTGATCAACCAACAAGCAACAGTTGCTCTGAATTGGCTTCACAGATCAGGTACTGATCAGACTCTACAAGTCTTAATCACTCTCCGCTTCAATCACCTCAGCTCTGCGCTCACGCTCTGCTCGTGGTGATGATCGAAGCACGACTCACTCACAATCACCCTTCGTAGTATTTTGTGTACGTTTTGATATTTGCACTCTTGTCTTCGATACCCTGGACGCTCTGCTCAGCCTCCTTTAAATACTCACCTAGCCTTTCACAGGTGTCCGCTTTTTGGAAGTTCCTTAAAGGAACATTATTTCCTAGTTTGTAGCAGATTTGATTTGATTTCGAAAATAAAATCTCCCACAAACAATTCCTTACTTGGGTACGGGAATCTTCTCTAGGATATTCTTCATTGAATATTTAGAAACTCCAGGTAGAACACTGCTCTTCAATACAGTCCGTTGAATGCACACTCCGAAATGGGCACTCAACTTTTGCTACAGCTCCGTGCTCCAAGAACTACTACAGCAGCAGCTTGTTCACTCGTGCTGGTTTTGTCAATGACTGCCACACAACATCATCAATCTCCCCCGTGACATTTTGACAAAACCCCTTGGCCATAGATGAAGTCTTCCACGAAAAACTAATATTAAAACTACTTAACAACACTGTCAAAGTAAAAGTAAGTTGTGGCCACACTCGGCCTTAGCATAGCCACGCAGGGCTTCAAAAAAAGTTCATCATCTGGCCTTCATTTACTCTCTCTCTTTTTGACACAAATGCTCATGTTCCTGGAGCAGGCCCTTGCTCCTCCGGATATTCCAAGTCCTTGAGCAGACTTCTGATTTGGGCACGTCTGGCATCCCTTCTTTTGGCTTCAGAGTCCAGCATGTACAGATCTGACTTCAGGTGGTTCACGATCCTTGCATGAAGAGCTGCTTGGATTGCAGGAGCATGGGGAAAGGCTTCCCCATTAGAGAATGGATTAGAAGGGGCAACCAGAAGCGGGTCTTCTTGGGCAATATCAACTGCATGTCTTCCTTTGAATAGCTTGTGATCAACAAGAAAGACTTGCAGCTCTTCAGACATTCCATCAGAAATCTCTACCAACTTCGGATGCTGAGAGACCAACATTCCATATATGAGGGACGGCAGCACAATAAGTTTGCTCGAGGAAGTACTGCCAGCATGAGCAGCTATCTAGGGGAACATCACGCTTCCCAAGCTGACTCTTCTTCTTTTCGCAATGGAGTGAAGGAAGTTGGCGAAGAGTCTGCTAACCTTTCCCCTATGAGAGCTGGGAATCCAGTTTATTATGCCCAGATTGTACAGCAGAGCATTTTTAGATGTGAGTTCAGCAGCACTGAGATTCCGTCCTCCCCGGGAAGGACTGAACTCAGTCCTTTAATCCACTAAGCTCAAGGTTCTCTCGTACAACACGATTCGTCAACACGCAACCTATGTTACTCATATTACTCAACCTTAGCTAGGACTTCGACCACAATCAGATCAGGCTCTGACTTGTGACTCAACTACCTACACTGGTAGTAATCTAGAACAGCTACTGACTCGATGAATCCCAGCCTATTCTAATTAACACGCAGTCTCTGCAGGTCTGCTATAGCACCTGCTGTAGCACACAGCAGATGCACAATCTGTCTGCGTCGCTCCAAGCCTTTAGCTGAGCCGATCGAACAATTCCACGAGGACTGCACACTCTGGAATACTCCTCTTCACTCAGTGACCTCCTGTCACTAGCGAGTCCAAGCCTTCTGCAAATAGCCCGAGCATCTCCACTCGACAATTGCACTTCGCGGCTTCCCTTGATAAACCAACAAGCAACAGCTGCTCTGAATTGGCTTCACAGATCATGTACTGATCAGACTCTACAAGTCTTGATCACTCTCCGCTTCAATCACCTCAGCTATGCGCTCACGCTCTGCTCGTGGTGATGATCGAAGCACGGCTCACTCACAGTCACCCTTCGTAGTATTCTGTGTACTCTCTGGTGTTTGCACTCTTGTCTTCGATACCTTGGACGCTCTGCTCAGCCTCCTTTAAATACTCGCCCAGCCTTTCACAGGTGTCCGCTTTTTGGAAGTTCCTTAAAGGAACATTATTTCCTAGTTTGTAGGAGATTAGATTTGATTTCGAAAATCAAATCTCCCACAAATAAATCTTTACTTGGGTACGGGAATCTTCTCTAGGATATTCTTCATTAAATATTTAGAAACTCCAGGTAGAACACTGCTCTTCAATACAGTCTGTTGAATGCACACTCCGAAATGGGCGCTGAACTTTTGGTGCAGCTCCGTGCTCCAGGAACTGCTACAGCAGCAGCTTGTTCATTCGTGCTGGTTTTGTCAATGACTGCCACATAACATCATCAAAATCTTTGAGGGGTAGTTTTTTTGTAAATAAACTTTGGTATATGTGGCAGTTTAAAAAGTTTTCAACAAATTTAGGTCCCAATATATGGTTTTCTTAACCTTTGATTCTTATGTATACTAGATAAGAGAGTGCATGAAAAGAAACAACACACAAAAAGAGAGTGTTGATTGTAACTTGTATCTCTGTTGCGCCTGGCTGTTGTTAAAGAAGTGGTTGCCGGCTAGAGGGTTGGAGGCTTCTTCTGGTGCTTGCCTGTTGGAGGATGGAGCACAGGAGCGGTTGGGTGAAGCGGCGCTGAGTTGGAGCTGTCGGAGGATGGATGTAGGAGTGATTGAGAGAAGCGGCGATGGGCTGGGGCTGCTGGAAGATGGAGGGAGTAGCGATTGGGAGAATCGGTGCTGGGCTGATGTAGGAGCGATTGAGATCAGAAGAATCGGCGTTAAATAGGGTTTCTCGAATTCACATTCAGCTCACTAGATGCTTTGTGAGGAAAAGAAAAAAATGAAAAACAAAGTTAGAGTTTATTGTAATTTTAAAAAATGGAAATTATAAAACAACCGCTTCTGCATTTTGGAAACGGCAGCTCAGGCTGAGCTGCTGTTTTTGTGCTTCATAGATCGTGAGATCAATACCAGATTCAGAGATTAATCGGTCCGATCATCTTGATTTTTAGCATTTGGGCCAAAATTTTGGAGATCATTTCTGGAGGTCTGGAAGTCGAGTTCTCGTTTACTGTACAGTAGCAGTTTTGGATGACATTCTTTGTCCTCTTTTTTGATTGATCTTGATTCATATAACTTGATGTGCTTTGTTCCAAGTCTATGATAATCATTGAATGCCTCTAGTATATATGGAGAAGACTTTGTATTGCTCTCTTTCTCATATGTTGCAGTGGATTTAAGTGGCTTAAGAGGTTTAGTGGTTTTTACTCTCCATATGGAGAGGTTTTCCACACTAAAAATCGGTGTTCATCTGTGCTTGTTATTTTCTGTTGTGTGAGGTTGATTATTAGCATAGTTGAATTACCTTATTTGTTGGCATCCTTCGAAGGTTCATTGAGTGGAGAAAGTTTTGTCAAACGAAGTTTATTTGGTAATTGTTAATTTACGGCTGTGATTAAATTTCCTATCATTCCAGAAACCAATTTTAACAACGTGATTTTCGAAATTGAGATGTTAGTAGTTATTGTGATTTTTCTTAGGGCTTGGATTCGTGATATAGGATTTATAGACTCTATTTGTACTGTTCGGCACTTATGCACCAAAAATTATATTAATCGTATCCATTATGACTTAAACTTTGTCATTTGATACTTTAGACTTTATACGACAAGTGTACAAATTTTCATGATTTTTAGAAGTGGTTAGGATTTAATCAATCTGGTATTTGTCCACAAATTGATTACAGCACATGTACAATTGTCGTATAAGGTTTTAAGTATTTAATCAATCTCAATAGAATCTCCGCATATGTACACTTCTTTACAATCTAGAACGGCGTGACCAAAATTGTGTCACTTTAGCATAAGCTTCAAATATTGAATTTTTGATTAATCTAGAATTGAATCAGGTTAAATAGTGGAAAGTTGGGTTAAAATTTGAAGTTAATCTTCGAATTACACCACATTTATTCTTGTGGTTGTCACGAGCCTTGATACCAGATTTATTTATTTATGGAAAAATAGGGCCTTCCCAATTTGGAAACTTTCATTATATGGTTAGAAAAGTTTTATGTGAGCTCTTTTGATAAATTTTATTTTATTTTATTTTGTCCCTTATATAGAACTATTTTGGGGACCCAAATTGTATTTTTCTCCAAGTACAAGGCAGCAGCTTCTACCAACATCCAACCGCTTGACTTGGCAACGCCAGCTACTGGACTACAACAACGTCGTTTGCCAGGACGTCAAAATGCACCCTAGCCATGACTTACATAACCTGATATCAATCCTCCAGCCCTGGTTAAAGGCATCATGTATCATCCAATGCTCCACCAACTACTTTCCACAATGAATTGATACTCAACATGATCCAGCTTGTTTCGCACAGTGAAATAATGAACCTGAATAAACTGTCACCAATGCTCCATCCGCCCCACCACGTGTTTGTTATCACAAAAACTCATACAAAAGAAGACATACGGTTGCGTTGCAATTCTTCAAAACTTGCTTTCTCCCTGCTCAGTGCTTGCATCAAAATAAAATTAATTTCCTGCAGCTGCACTTACGACGGACTTGGGTGATACAGCTTCATTTTCTCTTTCGGCTCATGAGCATAACGAAAAGAGAGAACAAATAATTTTCCATCCCATCAACTCATCTTTGTTGCTGGTCTTCTGCGCAGCTTACAGAACAAATATGAGCTCAAAAGGGTATTTGGTTAGCAGTCAATAGAGACCTTGCTTCCTGGTGAGGGAGGCTATGATCTTATGCAAGGTTGAAATCTCATGATCTCTTTGACTCAAAGACTGCTTCAAATTTTCTATTTCCTTAACGTTATCTTGATGCTGTTGATCCTTCAGCTTTAGAAGTTCTTTCAAGTTCTCCATCTCTTTCAAGTGATCATCCTGATGGTCTGTCTTTAATTTCTTGCAACCATTGGAGATCGCCTCCGGATGCTGAACTGTTCTTTTCTTCGAGAAATCTTGACTATTTGAGTCGAGTACCATTTTCCGAACATAGATACTGCATGTCTTCCCCGTGATACATTTGAAAGTCGCCAATTTTTGAGGCCGTCCAGATGAATCCTGCATAGAAGAAAACATTCAGGTTTGAGTTCAAAGGCTCCGTAATGCTTTTCTCAGCAACCACCATTACCAAGCGTTATGACTGACTAGATTTGGTAAAATGCAAGTTAAATGATCAATCTTCACCTAGGACCCGAACACAAGCCAAGCTGGAACCTACTTTCATCACAACACTGAATTAGACCACGACATAAAATTTAGGCCAAGGCAAAAATGAACTACAAAGTTGTGGCTACTAAGTTTCAGGAAATGGCAATCGCTGCTGTCATTTGGCTATTACATCAAATAGTTTCGAATAATTTGCTCCTGCAACCACTGAAACAGAAACTGATTGAAAAAATAGTGTTAAATTATATTACGTGCCTCAATATTTGAATCCTAACTTCCTATGCAATTTTCAAAACAATTCATCCAAACTTAGGTACTTAACTTCATATAGAAAATCACATCACTGTTGTCTGTTGATGACCAGATAGGTACCGCAATTAGCATGTAGATAAATGAAATAAATTGCAGATAACATGCCTTTTCGAAGATGCCCGAAACAGTTTCAAATGACATATTTGCGTCTTCCATGCTTTTGAAAGTGGCAGGAGCAGAATAGATCTCGATGGATTTTCTTGGCTGCCACCACACTAACAAAGTCAGAGACATGAACCAAGGAGCATAAGCAAACTATTAAAGATATGTGCATCAATGCTCAACCTGGATTTCAATTTTGTGATCACCTGGGATGACCCTATACAAGTCCTCGCTAGTCACATAAACAGGTATTCTATGAATAAACAGCTTCCCCGATTCAGTTTCAGGCATCTGAAATTTGTACATTGTTAGGATGAACATATGAGTTTTCCAAAATTACATTTAATAAATTTAGTTTGACATACCGAAGGCTTCTCCTCTTGAACTAATGGGATGGGTTCATCTAATCGACGCTTTATTTTGGCAAGTACAATTTTCATTGCAGCACGAGCATCATCTAAGCAGTTGTGCGGATCACCCGGCTGTCGTACGTTGCAGCCCAACACAAACTATCAACAAAAACAAATTTAAATGATATAAAGTGAGGATGATAATATTTCGAAGTCAACTGGAATAGATGCATATGTTGCAACACCTTGCATAGATAAAGGAAAATGAACCCCATAGTTATGGGTCATTCACCGCAAAGCTCATAAAGTGGATGGCATAATAGCACTTTAACCAATAAATATAAAGTGGAATTGAGCTTACCTTGCACACAGTATTGAGGGAAGGTTTCCTGCCAATAGGTGTGTCAGCATATTTAAAGATATATGAAGTGTCGATAACTCTGGCATGTTCCAACTTCAATGCTGCGATCAATAACACATGAACACGGGATCATGTCAATCGGATGTTGATTAAAAATTTGCAGTTGTACAACAGTCAAAAAGAACATTGAGATGCTGCAGTCACTACAAAATGAATTAAACATGCGAATTTCTAACCGTGGCAAAAGGTTCTGCAAGTAATCTCACCTTTCAAATCATTATTTAAACCATGGCCAATCAAAATGGTCCCACGAGAGAGTATCCGCTTCAAGGATTCCTACATAAAGCCAAATGAATTTAGAAAACTTTCTAATGTGAAATTCAAAATAGCATTACACAAACTTATGCACCACCTGCACATCAGCCAATGTGCAAGAAACTCCTTCCAAATCCTTGGCACTGACTCCAGTTATTTGAGATCTGTAATCCATAACAGGTTTCTCTGGGTTCACAAGTTCATCAAGCTTAACCTGGACAATTATAAATATCAAGCATGTAAATGTCACTCACCATCCAGGTGAAAATTATGTCGAATAAGATGATAAAAGCTTCATCATAATCTAAACAGACCAATATTTTTTAAAAAATAACTGGCATTGTAGAAATCTTTGCGAAATGAACGTTAAGAACTAAAACAAAGATATCAAGTGTGATTGAATTGGTTGTTATGTTCGGATCTGAACCCCCTCTCGCTGAAATCTTAGGCTTCTAAGAAAAGGAGAACATAAAGAAACTAGAAGAGAAATGATATATCACTTGTGTTAGAGACTTAGAGCTGCATTCCTACATGTCTAGAGGTCAGTGCACGTTCATGGGTAAGAGCGACTTCTTACCTGTAAATTTCGGCCAACAACACAGACTTTCACCAGAGCTTCTGTCCCATCTTCACAGAGAACCATCTCACAGTCAACTGCCACCATTTCATTTGCTTTTAGCTTCTTGGGATTTTTTCTGAGCTTTGTTACTTTCCAGCCCTACTTCACCAATAAATTAAGAATCAAACATCATGACAATATTGTCCAAAACGATCATTAAGAAAAGAACTTTACCTCCTCGTGTGTTGGGAATGAATAATCAATAGTGAAATGAGGATGTGTTACTGTTGAACAAACCAGACTCTGCACAAGGACCAACATGTCATGCTTATACTTCACGAGTAACCACACACCGATCATCCAATTACTAACAAATTATATACTACCTTCATGTTTGTACTACACTTTTTATACGACAATAAGCTCTCTTTTTTTCCATTCAGACTAGGCTAAATTCTCTCAATAAAACAATCAGATAATAGAGATTCTTTAATGCTTGCAGTCTGAACAACTTATCACCTCTTACATTATTCTCCACCATCTTCGGCATCTTTTCACTTCCATCTGGTCAGTATTCCAGCATTATTTTGATATTTCTATATTTAAGTATTTCAAATTGTAGTCAAATTTCTCATTACAGGAGACTTTAAGGCTGAATCGTCATATAAATAGCCACTTTCTGTTAATTGTGACACGATGTTGAAACTAATGCATTTCAGATATGTAGAAATTATAGGCCATAAGGGGATCCACCAACACCATTATATAAAGTACACCTTTTTTAGAGCAACTCCAAGCACATCGCATTCTTCTGTCTTCTTCTCAAACTATCAGCAGCACTGTACATCCTAACTAAACCTACCAATTAAATCGAAGTTCAAATCTTGCATACCTGCTCAGGGGATTCACCATCTTGCACCTTCGCCACCAGCTCTCTATTCGAATGACATTCTAATACTTTCTTGAAGTTCTGAAAACCACAAATAAAGCACTGCATCATTCATATAAGTCCATTGAACTTCCAAACCAAAATAACACAAATCTTTCAAATAACAACCTTGATATCCTCCTCTTTGGTAAATGTTCTAACAAAATCAGCCAACGCTTCAATTGATCTCTTCGACGGATCGCTCAACGAATTCCCAAACTGCTTATCATAAGCTTTCAGAAAGTCCTTCCATCCACCTTGATTTCCCTCCATTCCTCGTTTCTGAGTCAACTTCACTATCTCAACCAAAGCCTGATAACAACAACAACAAAAACAATATATACAATGTCATAAACTGACTATACCACAACATCTCAACATCATTCCAAACTCCCCAATACAATCCCTTCTCGAATGGACGAATTGCTCACAGGCTTGTCTGCAGCAGCGATCTCTTTGTCCATGTCCGTAGAACAGCAATCAAGGCTGACGTGGCAACTGTAGAGGCTGATGAGCGTGAAGCAGCCCCTTGTTAACCTAATTTTGCTTCAGTTTTTATACAAATAATTTACTCAATTTTATTTATTTATTTAAAGTAGATTTTTGGCATAACATTTTGAGTAATAATTAATATCAATTTGATTTTAACTAATATTAAATTACAGCACTTTATGTAGTCTAAGTCGAACGATCAAGGAAAAAAAGTTTAGAATTGCCCGCTTAAATAAGTTTTCTCAAATCAGTTTTATCAAATGTTCTATATTTTAAAAGTCTTTCTCAAATATTCTATTTTTAAATGAATCCGTTTTTAATAAGATCGGATTGTTAAAAAATATTACATCCGATCTTGTTAAGACTGGATTGATTAAAAAATAAACGGGTCCGGTCTTGTGAAAATCGAATTTGTTAAATAATTCCACACACAACTCCACACCATTTGCCCACACATGAGTCCGATCTTTACAAGACCGAACTCGTTTGTTCTTTTGACCAATCCGATCTTATAAAAAATGTTTTTTAGAATTCGATCAACCGAATTCATTTAAAAATATGCCATTTGAAAAAATATTTTAAAAATGAGGACATTTAAAAAAACTCACTCACCAACCGGGCATCTAAATTTTTTTCACCTTCATGTGGCTCAGCTAAAGGCTGCCACGTGTGTTGGGCCTGGCTATATGGGCCGTTCATCTAAGCCCATCTATTCATTTACTATTTTATAAATAAAGTAACAATATGTGGTGCCACCTGCGTTGACTTTGTCAAACTCGAAACAGCGCGTTGCTACCAATGTATCCTACAGGTTCGGACCGTGGGTAGCCGTCAATGATAACGTCATCATCATTTCGGCTTGTGAGGAGCCTGTTGGTTCGGGTGTAACTTACCGGCTCGGAGCGCGCGTAGCCGTCGATGATCACGCCGTCATCATCTCCGCTTGTAAGGTGCTTGTGGGTTCGGATGTAACCTACCAGTTCCAAGCGTGGGTAGCGGTAGATGAAGACGTCATAATCATTCCCGCTTGTAAGGTGCTTGTTGGTTCGGGCGTAACCTACTAGATCGGAACGGTCAATGGTGACATCACCATTGTCTCCGTTTGTAAGCTGCTTATTCGTTCCACTGTAATCAACTGGTTCGGAGCGTGCGTAGGCGTCAATGGTGACATCATCATCATCTCCGCTTGTAAGATGCTTGTTGGTGCCCGTGTAACCTTTTGTATAGTGTAGGTCGCCGTGGATGATGTCATTGCCGCCATGGGCGCTGGGCAGCCGATTACACAAGTGAGAGCAAGCAGGAGAAGACAAAGGATCATATCCATGCAAATCAAATGACTTGTTCGCCCCATTTTGAAGCCACAGAGAGAATATTACACGAAGAAGATGATGATGAAATACAAAGTAAACCTACTTATACTGGTTTGAATCACGCAACCCTAGAGAAAGGTGAAAGGTTAAGCTTACCAAGGCGCAATCTCAATATAACCAAGATGAGGAGGATATAGCGTATCAGTGAAGCAGGTATTATTGATGGTAAGAGAAGACGTAACCTAATTATTCCTGTCAGCTTGAATTGTTGAATTATGGGTTGAAGAGGATATCGGAAGAAATGACAAATCGGGAGGGACGACGATGACATGTCAACCAACTTGATTGATCAGACACCTCTCAGGTTTGAAAACCATCGAGTCTTGATTCATGCAATGTAATCGGTAAACAGACAGACATCTCCACTCACCCAGCCTGAACACTTTAATAACTCAAAATTTGGAGTTCAGTAGGTCATTAGAGGAGACCTGCTGCAGTGTACATCTGAAGGATCAGTCATCTTTGGCCTAGGAGATAATGATTTGGTTGATGGCGAGTCAAGGTCATAGTTCACTGTGTTCTTTCTTTTCTGAGATTCAACGTGTATTGGTGTCTCTTCCGGAACTTCGCTGATGGGACTTAACCCATTAGATTGTTTCCCACGGGTCAACAAGGCTAGAGCTTCTTCCACCGTTGATGAGCCATTGTCAGTGGCGTACAAAATCATCGTTATGGCTTCAATGACCTTAAAAGAAAATTGGATAACTTGTTAAATGAAGGATGAATTGAGAGATAGCTTTAGAGGGCTGAAGGTACAAGAAACAGAATCCTCACGGCTGATTTTCCAATATCAGGGCACTGACAAAGAATCTCAATATCTCTCAATTTTGAGAAATAGAAATCCCTTTCCTTCTCAAGACTGTCCACGGATAGCTTTAGCTCGGTAATCTGCCACAGTTCCAGCATTAGGGTATAGTATAAAGCATACCCCAGACTGTTCTCACAAGTAAGCAATAATTACCTGTTCATCAAATCGAGGACCTTCCCTGGAGGTTGGACGAGATGATACCTTTGTAGTTTGAGTAGTGTTACTTCCAGAGGCTACATCATTTTTACGAGAGCCTTGTGAAGAATGAGTCTTTGGGGCAGCTCCAGTGGACTTGGTTACTGCTGGTGGACATTTCTTGCTTGCTTCTTTCCCTCCCTTACAAGCCTCTCGTCTTTCCAGAGCATTGTAACTAGATATATGATGAAGCACAGACCCAATTATTTTAACAGAAACAAAACGATATATTCATGATATTACAGTTCAATTTTCTGGATGATGAATGTTGGAATAAACAGTCAAAACAATACAAAGACAACAAATTGCAAGATCCCTCTACATCATTGAAGTCTACGGCCATTTTATCCTAATGCTAACTCTTCAAGTGTTTGGTAATAAGAAAAATGCAGGAACAGTTCGCTATTTTCAAAAAGTAAAACTTAGAGCAAAACCAATTTGAATCTCAGGCAGTGAATATGGTGTTGCATTGTTTAAATATCAGTTTGCACTACATATAATCTGCCAACTCAACCTGGTCCTCTTAGAAAGTTGGTGTCGATGAAGATGACCTATTATTATGCAGCGATTGACAGGTTACTTTCAAAGTACAGCAAAAATAATCAATTATCATTATCAAACTAAAAATTAAGCCTTTTCAAAGATAATCAATTATCATCATCAAACTAAAACTCCGGGTTACTTGCAAGTAGAACAACAACAATCCAGGCCAGCAGGTCTCCATGTATGGTGCTTGACAGCTAAAGCTCAGGATGGACTCTCAATAAGTTGTTTTTAAGAATTGAACTATCTATAGAACAAAATTATTATGTCATTTGATGAATGAACAACATGGCATACCAATTCAGTGGTTAACAAATTATATGCAATGACTACATAAGTTGTGAAAAGGCAGACTGCTCAGTGCCAAGAACAATCCACAAGTGTTACCTTAACCAATACGGCAAGAAATAAACAGGCATAGTGCCAGCAAGCCGCAAGGTACTCAAAATCGGTACCTTTGAACACCTCCATTGATTGAATCGCAGTACTTTTTCATCCATTGCATAAACTCCAGATTATCTAGTGGCCTTCCTTTCACTAGCTTGCTGACTTCAATATGCTACATATCAAACGTTGATTAATACAACGATTCTCGAAAAGATCAATCACTGAATTCGTCGAAGAATTGTCTAATATGAATGTCAAATTTGAACTTCAGATCCAGTCAAGAAAAAATCAAATTACAGGAACCAATCCCTCTCTCTTAGAAACAAAACCTAAGCAATACCTTAGTGATTTTGAGCTTGTTGAAAACGTCCTGTAAGACCTTATAATTCTGAATCATCTCGTACTCACTCTTTGCATCGAAATTGACCTTATGCATCGGCACCATCCCCGGATGCGCCGAATCCATCAGCTGACAATGAACCGCGCCAGAACACGCCTGAAATTTCCCCAAATCCACCATTCAATCCCACAATCTCCATCCTAACGTTTCCAACTAATTAACTGGAAGAAAAAAAAAGAGGGAGGAAGAAGCACGAACGCAACGAACCTCTTCGACTTTGGAAAGGCTGAGTTGCAGAGTAGAATTAATCCACTGCAGAATCTCCGATCGTCCGACGAAGTAAGCCGAATCCATCATGCCGATGTTCGTCGCCATCTTTTCCGACTTCTCTGAATCGCTCGGAGGAACGAATCTGCAAGAGAAGTCAAAATGGCAGAGGAGAGAGAAAGATGTGGAGTTTAAATTTCAGGGCAGAGGGGACTCTTTAAAAATTCAAGATTCCATCCCAACGGTCGGGAAGCGCGCATTAAACGACATCGTTTGAACTTGATGTTTGGGCCATCTTAATGGCCCAGTTTCGAATCAAACCCAGTCGTTAGAATCAGATTCCAAAACTACACCGTTCTGATTCCAAAAGTGGATAATTGAGGGACACACAAACCAACCAATTTCTCCATTCCCACATTTCAATATTAAATAATAACAAAATAAGGTGTGAGCATGCAACCCAGAAAGGCTCAGGTACTGACACGTGTCCTTTTCACTCACTGAGCCGCTTATTTTCCCTGTCAGCGTAACCCGAGCGGCAACCACTCTGTATATAAATGGAACCCCAGAACGAACCGATTCGACCCACCCAGATCGAGTTATGGAGAAGATAAAGGGGCCGTGGAGCGCGGAGGAGGATGAATTGCTTCAGTCGCTGGTGGCGAAGCACGGAGCGAGGAACTGGTCGTTGATAAGCAGAGCGATTCGAGGGAGGTCGGGGAAGTCGTGCAGGTTGAGGTGGTGTAACCAGCTGTCGCCGGAGGTGGAGAGGCGGCCGTTCACGGCGGAGGAGGATGAGATTATTCTAAGGGCGCATGAGGGAGTGGGGAACCGGTGGGCGACGATCGCCAGGCTGTTGATTGGGAGGACGGATAATGCTGTAAAGAATCATTGGAACTCGACGCTGAAGCGGAAGTGTTCGTGGATGGTTGAAGATCGCAGGCATGAGTTGAAGAGATCGGTGAGCGGCGGAGCTGCACCGGTGGGTTGTCTGACCCCGTCTGGATCCGACGCGAGTGATTCGAGCGTTCACATCGTCTTCTCGGACCCTGCTCGAGCTACATGGAT
This sequence comes from Umbilicus rupestris, assembly GCA_963678935.1. Classification (NCBI taxonomy): domain Eukaryota; kingdom Viridiplantae; phylum Streptophyta; class Magnoliopsida; order Saxifragales; family Crassulaceae; genus Umbilicus; species Umbilicus rupestris. The sequence goes on from OY787622.1 coordinate 11,556,725, forward strand.
GAAAACGGCGTCGTATTGTGCTGACCCAGCGATTGAGCTGAGCTTGAGCCTGTCGATTCCCGACGCAGAGTCGTCAGATGTAATGAAAAGTTCACAACTTGCTGATCAGCAGGAGGTGAAGACGAGTGAAGAACTGACGACTGAGCTTGAGCTGGGTCCGGCTGCCACGAAAGCTGAGAAGCCTTTAACTGCGGAGTTTTGGGGGACGATGAGGGAGATGATAAGGAAGGAGGTGAGGAGTTATATGGGCACCGGCGGGGGGGTATGTGGGCAAAAGCTAGAGGAAATGGGCCTGACCCGGATCCGAATCGGGTGGTCCGATTGAGGAGAGTGATAGTCTGCAGAGTCAGACATTGGTTGAAGTGAAGCAGAGGAATAAGTTAAGGTTAGGAGAACAGAGCAGAGATGGAGTGGCAGTTCTTGGGGATCGGAGCAGAGACTGCTATTAGTATAATTTTCACCTGTGTTGTTGTTTCCAATGCGAGAACAAGACAAGGAAAAAACATTATAAAATAGTTTAAGGGAATGATAAATGAGTAAGAAGTTGTTTTACTGGTTTATGATTCTGGAATCACTGTGCTTGCCTGTGGAAATTTTCTTGCGCTGTTTTGCAGGAACTCTAGGTAAGTTCAAATTAGGTATCCCAGCCTTTAATAAAACGATGCTTTGCCTGTGTTATATATTGGCTAAGCTTTTCAGTCTCCAAGAAATCCAAAAAGGAGGTCTCATGTATTTGCGAGCTCTAAGGAGTTCAGCCAGAGTTAGGGTTAAGGCACTTGGAAGGGAGAGCTGTGCTGAGACCAGAAATTCAAAAAAAGAAACAACAATTTTTATGAGGTGAACTTCTCAGCTAACTATTTCCCATCTTCCAGAACTGGCAAACAACATGAGCTCAGCTCAAGTTGATAGATGCGATGCGTTGTTTGGTGTGGATCAAATAGTCTGAGGTGGGGAAGCACGGCTTGATGATTTTCACAGGATCAGCAAGCTATGCAAATATGAGAGAGACAAAGCACTGCCAAGAACCCCAAACGGGGCTCACAGGACATGGTCCCGGAAGAACTCTTCTGTAATGGTAAAATCCCGCATGTTTCTTGAGATGCTCATACTTCTTCAGACAGTACCTGGAAGAATGTGGTTTGGTGTTTCTCTAGGAATCTGCAGACAAGAACGGTAGATTCAGGTAGCATTATCGAATACTGCCATATCCACTTTCGACAGAAACTGAATATAACTATACAGCCCTGTGAGAAAGAATAACAAGGGGATGACATACTTGAGAAACTCCAATAGCCTCTGCTGCAAGTCCGCTGAGGTTTCTTGGTCAATGTTGAGGAAAGACAATAACTCGGGTAACTTAACTGCAACAGAAAACAATATGAGCTGTTTGAAATGGATACATAGCAACTATAGCACATGAATAAGATAGATGCGTGAAATTTTTCTTATATGACACGACAAAACATCTAAACAGGTTTTTACTTAGATTGTGGAGTTCTGATGTTCTCATTGCTGCCTGCAGAACTGAAACTGATGAGCAACATTTGTGATGTAAAACTGAGCATATGGAATCAAATTTTAGAAGAATTATCCTGGACACAGGAAGAGCTAAATGAGTGTGGAGTAGAGAGTAAATGATTTGATGCCATGACCTTACCAAAAAGACGCAGTAAATGCTCTGCACCATATACAGTAGATGGCGATACATTTTCTGCAACTGCTTCGTTGAACTGGGAGCGTTCCTTCTTATACAAAAGCATTAAAGCCAGAGCCTTATCAAAGTAACAGCGCACACCTTTCAGGATCTCTCCAACTGCATCAGCATTCCTGCATCCCAAGTATAAACAGAATTGGATTAGTAAACCACCATGAATTGATAGTCACAAAATCAACCAACAAAGAATAACTCCATAAAAGAGGCCTGCCAGGTAATATTAGCAGAAACACCCATGACCAGATATCTTCTCACATAGATCTGGGTTACCACTTACCATCGCCGGAAAGCATTTATATGCAGAACCGTTGATTTTTAGTGTTTCCAGGGCAGTTCCTTGACAACAACTGCCTAAAAACAGTTTAAAATTTACAGTAATTGTTATAATTATTAGCAATAGAGGGTCCCCTTCAACACCTGGGATTCGTTATCCTAGTTTTAGTGATAGTACTTGTTGAGGTATTAATTGATAACACAACTAAACACTTCTATTAAGTACCATATACTATCCTACTTGTAATAATCTGCCAACAAGACATGGTATTATGATGAGGTACTACGGTAGAGTTTTAACATACCCATTACATTTATACGAATAGTGAATGGGAAAAGAAGCAGATAAAAGCATAGAGGAATCTTACACCGGATCTTTTTTTGACTTGTATTCGAGGTACTTGGTCAATATCTCGTCAACTGTTGGAGAACGAGGGAGTTTGACAAGCTGCAGTATTCATTTTTAGTGAAATAATGAGTAATATACCCAATAGAAAGAACATATATATTCATAAAGTGAGAGTAATGGAAAGGAGCGACTATGAGCCCGCAAATGACTTCGGAAGTCGCTAGGCGAGCATTATAGTAGTGCTGAACCACAACTATTGCTTCAGCTTGCTACCTCAGACGAGGCAGAGACAGACTTAACTCCAAGTATGTTGAATGTATCTGTCTTTAGTTATACTACCTTGTTCTGTTGGGTAATAGACTCCCAGTCATCAACTAGTTGCTTTCTTAAAGAGGATGGCATTTGAATCTTGATTGGCTTTTCTACTGATGCATTATCCTTCTGTATTATAAATAAGAATAAAGTGACTCTCCAGAACTAGTGTCTAACTGCAAAACTATTATAATGATATATTGGACTTACATATAAAGTATACGTAACAGCCAACAATTAAATACTCGGTCACCTATTATATATTGTGACTGGATATAGAATTCATGAGTTTGGAGGGTATTTTTACCTCAACCGCAGAATCACTTTTTCTCTTCTTTCCTCTAAATACTGCAACAAAATTTAACAGCCAAACAACAAATTCAAAGAGTAATAATTAAGAAACTGAACAACATGTACAGCAATTAACCCATCAAGCAACAGCTATATCACAAACCACTCCTTCTGAACATGGCCTTAACGTTTATGGATATAGGTAATATTTTTGTGAGGAGCAGCATAGAGAAGGATTTTTCAATATTACAAAAGAAAAAAAGACCAAATGTAAACACAAACAAAAAAAAACTCTCAATTACCATTAGTCTTGGTGTCCTCTTTTTCCGCCTTCGTTTCTGCACAGTTCAAGTAAGCAACTGAACTAAACAATATTTGAAAGATAAACTAATAATAAATCAATCAACTGATATTTTCATTGGAGTGATAATTCAAACTTGTAATGCATCCAAACAGTAATTAAAAATCGAAGCTCTTTTTCATATTGCTCACAGTAGGTCATTCACTAAGCTGAGGCTGATGCATCCAATTTTTTTAAAAATTACTGTCGTTAAAACGCCAGTCCAAGTGAAACCAAAGCACTTTTGCATGGAAAAAAGTTAAAAATGAGAATCTAAGAGCTAACCAGCTGAGGTTTTTGGCTTGGTGTGCCCTCCACGCCCTGACTTTGTATTCTTGTCAACACCTTGTTTCTTATCGAGAGCCTGCTGCTTTAGGACGTTCTCCTCAGTATGTTTCAATAAACGGTCTGCACCCACCCATTCATCCCAACTGTTGGCGAGATATTAAGTTCTCAATAAATACTTCTACACTTCTTAATTATCAGAGATCATTTACACAGGGCCCAATATAACTTCCAACTGAGTAACATACATTTCAATGAATGGTCAGGCGTTTTGCATGATTTTCCTATCAGGCTAAAAGAAACTTTGAATTCAAGTAAAACTCACATCAGCCCATCACATTTTCACTCAGTTATTACTCCACAGGTTGACTTATGAGCCTCGTAAAGACCATGCTTTCACAATCACTTATAGCCACAATGTGCAATATACCAATAAAAATGAAGGAGAAACAAGGGGACGTGAAGCCAATGAAAAAGGTTGCAGCTCCTTTTCTTATTTCTCAAATCAACGTTTATAGTGATTTGTATATCCTTCTAGTTTCAGGCTGGCCAAATTAAAAAATAGAAGCCAGAGGACAATTAGAAGAGGACTGAGTTAAATAAGAACTCCGAGAAAATGGATCTCTGAGTGCAAAAATACAAAAAAACGAAAAACATGAAACAAAATATGATCGCACATTTCCTCAAACAGGAATTTGTTACATTGTCAAATATGTAGATGGAAAGTATGGAAAAGCTACCTTTTATTCCAACCCTGCGAAACAAAGAACGTGTTAACGCAATTTCATACACTGGACGGTGCACAAGAGCGATCAAAACCAGATAAGCTCAACGAAAGAGAAAAATTAACTTACCAGGTAATGGACAAAGTATTTCCACTCTTTCTTTCGGAACTCGGTCTTCTGAACCTGATGAGAAATATAAATACGTACAGCCTTCTATCAGTTCAAAGCGCCCAACATCACACCCACGACAACTTCAGCATAGCACCTCATATGTATCCTTATTCCTTCAACGCAACTGTACCCTATATTCTACATAATGCCAGTCCAGAAGTCTCAAAACCTTAATTGACAGACTTGTTCTTATCATATAATCTACATACCTACATTTCCTCAAGTCTGCGTACATAATAATTTGGGTAAAGCTATTGATTCTCAAATATGGTATAACTGAAAACCACCAAGTCCGCTACATTAATATATTTCGAGTATCCCCTGCACACACTGCAGATCAAAGTTAATTTCAACTTCAACTAGCTAAAAAATCCATCCTACCCTGGTTTTTATATTCATGGCAATTACCATCAACTACACTAACTTATACACATTAAATCACAGATTAAATAAAGTATCCAATTTAATTACAGAAACTCAAAAAAAAAATTATATGAATTATTCCACATCAGCCAAACCTATACAAATATATTGAACTTAACCTAGATAAAGTGCTTAATTTCAGATTTCCCAAAAACGGATCAGTGACGACAAACATACAAATGTAAAAATTCAAGATAACATTAGCGAGTACCATACCTTGGCTTCGTAAATCCGAGGACCGTGATAAGCGAGAACCCGCTCGCCTTCCGAAAAGACGGCGGAATTCGACGGCGGAGGGTCCCCGCCGGACGAATTGTCGCCTTCGTCAGACGAATCGTATATGGACTGAGATTTGCTCCCCATATATCTCGTCTTTACCGGAATTTTTCGCCGGTGTCGGCTGTGGAGATCTCTGGTTGAAGTTCGAGCGAGGAGTCCGCACCTGGAGGTTGTCGAATTTCAAAATGACAACGAAACCGCTGTTATGGTTCAAAGAAACAGAATCGTATGGTTCTACGGACGAACCGACTAATTTCGGGTCCAATTGGAAATAATGAACCCTTTCAATAATTGAACTCGTCAGCTAAACAGAGATTAGAAACTCGTCAACTAAACGGTCAAACCAAAAACAGCAGACCGGCCAATTATATCATTAAACCGAATAAACTGTTCTTGTCTAAAAGGAAACATTTCATTAAATTAATATCAAGAAAATCAATCAAATTAGACGGAGATTAACGACATGTGGGCCTTCAATCCAGCCCAAATAGGTAAAGCCCATTACACGCCAACCTCTGTTCGGCAACCGGGAAAGCCTCGGAGCTTCAGATTTTCCGGCAGCTTTCCCGGCAACCGAACAGCGAAAAAATCTCACCAACCTCAACTCGCACTCTAAGCTCTTCCAGCTTTAATTCTCTCATAACACATAATCGACAACAAACACATCGACAGGTTTACTTCATCCCTCCCCCACCTCGATTCACAAAACGACGACGTTTTAGCTTCTGTAACCGACCTCACCAGCGGCCGAGCACACAGCGCGTGCAGGCAGCGGAACCCCCCGAGCGCGAGGACCACCGAGCGTAGCTGCTCTTCGCCGCATCCGAAGTTGGAAGCCGCCCAGTGCTGCGCGCAGATTGCTTCCCATATCCGCTCGTCGCGCGCGATTCGCTTCCACTCCTTGCTCACGCACGCGGCTGCTGCGACCGTCCTCGCGTCGGCGCGCTTCAGTATCTCGAACAGGACATCCTCGTTCAGGGTATTGAACCGAAACTCTACTGTCTCAATTCCAACTCTTCTCCTCTTCGCCGGGGCTTCATCGGAGCTCGGTGCAGCTTCGGTCGTCGACGTCGAGTTCTTCATTTTCGGGAGCTGATGCACAGATACTTTACTTGTTTTAAAGGGCCGAGTACCGCGTGACAAATGACGAAACTGCCCTCGGGGGCGAATTGAAATTAATAATTTGAAATTGGGTACACGTGATTATTATTAATTTTCAATTGAGTACAAATGGTAAAGGGGAAAAATTGATACCAATCACATGCTTACCTTTTCTAGTCTTATCTTCATTTCACTTCATTAGAGGTCATTGATCACAAATTTGTCTTTGCTCACTGATTTTATTCACATTGGCTTTTCTCTATTCTCAAGATTGTCTTTTACTTCAATTTTCACACCTCAACATGATGATTTCGTGCTTCATTATTCAATGCCAAGGCATTAAAAGGTGTACATTGGTCCCTTAAAAGCATCCATTCTATTTGTCTTCCCTGCCTTTTTTTGCTACCCACATTTTCCTCTCACTCTTTTGTCCCCTAGTGAAACCACACACACACATCATCTTCCTCTTTACTCAAAAACATGCTCAAGTTGCCTCAAAAATGCTATGCAAACAACTTATCTCATCTAATTGGTACCTTTTGTCATACAATTTTTAGAAGGTTTTGGAGAGAAAGCGGATCAGTTTATTAAGACTGTTGCGATGAAGTGGGCCGAGCCCAAGAATCACCGATAGCACTTTCTATTTTGAGGCAAAAATTGTCTTTTATCACTCGGAAGGCTTTGACGAACGAATTTTTGTTAATAAACGATAATATTTAGTCTGTCATTTCTTTTTTGGTATGAGATTTTCATTTATGATTGTCTCATATCAGTTATAAGAATTAATATATATTTAGTACAAATAATGTTGAAAAGGTGACTTCTCAAATAAATTTTGTTAGTGGAAAGTATGAAATTATGCGTTCTTTGAATTGAAATTGGATTGATGACGTAGATGTTGTTGATGAAGTGACGTAGCCATGTCACTAACCAACTACCTTTTCGCGTACCCGCCGCCACCTGCCACCGCCAACAACCGCCACATCCAATCGTCTCCGACCCATCTCGCGAAACTTCTCGACCAATCAACCTCCATATCCCAAACCCGCCAGCTCCACGCACACCTTCTCCGCCACCACCACCTCCAAAACCCAGTCCTTATCCTCAAGCTCCAACGCTCCTACGCCTCACTCAACCATCTATCTCACTCCCTAACCCTCTTCAACCTCACCCAGAACCCCAACGTCTTCCTCTCGAGCTCAATTATCGACGCCCACTCTGCGCGCGGCCTCCGTTTTCCAGCGTTCGAGTTGTATGCGAGAATGTTGGCGCAGGGCGTTGAGCCAAATGCATATACTTTTTCATCGCTGTTGAAGTGTTGTTGCTTAGAATCTGGGGTTTTGGTTCACGCCCACGTGTTGAAATTTGGGTTGGGGGCTGATTCGTACGCCATGACTGGCTTGCTCGATGTTTACGCGAAAAGCGGTGACGTGGAGTCCGCGCGGAAGGTGTTCGATGAAATGCCTGAGAGAAGTTTGGTGTCGCTGACTGCGATGGTAACTTGCTACGCCAAGAACGGGAGAGTTGAGGATGCGAAATTGATGTTTGACGAAATGGGTGGTTCTAAGGATGTCGTGTGTTGGAATGTGATGGTGGACGGGCTGTCGCAGCACCGGCGGCCGTACGCGGCATTAGAGCTTTTTAATGAAATGCTGCGTGAAGGAATTCGGCCCGATGCAGTTACAATCGTTTCAGTGCTGACCGCTTGCGGACAGGTTGGGGCATTAGAGACAGGGAGATGGATACATTCTTACGTCGTGAGCAACCACATCGATTTCAATGTCCGTGTCGGGACTGCATTGGTCGACATGTACAGTAAATGCGGGAGCTTGGAGGATGCGCGTGCAGTGTTTGAGAACATCGTTAAAAAAGACATGGTTGCGTGGAACTCTATGCTGACTGGTTATGCACTGCACGGCCACAGCCAGGCTGCGTTCCGCTTATTCGACGAGATGCGGAGGATGAGAGTCAGGCCTACCGACATAACCTTCATCGGGATTCTAACTGCTTGCGCGCACGCCGGCTTGGTCGATCGAGGGTGGAGATATTTCAACTCGATGAAGGTCGAGTACGAGATCGAGCCAAAGATTCAACATTACGGATGCATGGTGAATCTCCTAGGCCGGGCTGGACGGTTAAACGAAGCGTTTGATCTTGTCAGGGATATGAAACTCGAGCCTGATCCTGTGATGTGGGGAACTTTGCTTGGAGCGTGCGTGCTTCACAACAACGTGGAGCTTGGAGAGGAAATAGGTCAGATTCTGGTGGATTGTAACTTGGCCCATTCCGGAACATACGTTCAACTCTCAAACTTGTACGCTGCAGCCGGCCACTGGGACGGCGTGGCAAGAATGCGCACCGTAATGAAGGACACGAGGATCGACAAGGAGCCCGGTTGTAGCTCAATCGAAGTGGACAACAGAGTGCATGAGTTTCTAGCAGGAGATATTTCACACCCAAGAACCAAGGACATCTACGCGATGCTCGAAACGATAGCAAAACTGCTCAAATCCCACCACTACAAACCGTTAACAGAATCAGTCTTGCATCGAATCGACTACTATGAGTGAGGAGATCGGTATTACCAAGACTGATAATTTTAATAATATACTATTTTCTTACGATATTCGGACTACTTAAAATAAAGAAAAGTCAAACTTACAATCTCAAAAAATAAAATTCAATGAAACGGAAACATTTGAAAAAATAAAAGTCATCCTTGGACTTGATATTAAATTTTTGGAAAACAAAGTTGAAACGTACCCTTCATTAAAACCAATAATTACATACCTTTGACACACCTACCAACATTAATAAAACATCGATGCTATAGTACGACGTCGTACGATCGTACCTTTATTGAAACGGAACAACAAACGACCAAAATGTCACAAACCCCACCCGAGCTTCTTCACTTTCATCCAAAACGACGACGTTCGGGGGTCCAGTGCGGCGCCTTGGGGCTGAAATGTGCCGAAACCACGCGCGAGTCGAGCAACTCCACAATCGGCGTGAAGCTCACGCACCGCGGAGCCTTATATTGATTAATCGACGCGCCGCGAGAGATCGCGTAGTCCATGAGCTCCTCAAACGCCCCTTTCTCCACTACCCGAATCTCCAGTGGTCCGACCGAATTATCCGCGACCCGACACTGTCGATACACCGAGTTGAGCGACTCCTCAATCTCCAAACAGCACCGGTTCATCACCTTGACCGGAATTTCCACCGGTTCGACCGGGTCCTTACTCAACAACTCCCAGTAAACCACGTAATGGCCCGGGATGGTTTTTGTGTCTGCATAGGTCGTGTACTCCACCACGCTTGTGTTGTAAGGTTTGAGCAGCTTGGCCGCGTTCTCGACCGCTTTTTGTAGCTCCGATTCATCGGTTTTGTCCGCGTCGATACTGAGCAGAACGTTCTTCCTACGAACGAACCGAAATTGAGGCGCATTGTTGTAAAAACCGGTAACGAGTAGAACATCCCCAACTTGATACCGGTTCAAACCGGAGTAGGTCGTGATGACCAGTTCATACTCTTTACCCACTTCAAGGTCGGCCAGGTCTACTAATTCAATTGGCGCGTCACGACTCTTGACTGGTCCAACCGGTATGAACTCGAAATAAGCCATCATTGGCATGATGGTGTACGAGACATCACCCGGTTCGACCATCGGTCTAAGATTCAGACCGAAGTAGCATTCAGAGGAGGCATACATCGTACATGGCTTAGGCAATCCGCCACTATAGTAATCAATGGTCGGAATGTACTGCGCCATTGCCCCGGTCACGATGACGTCGACATACTTCGTGTTTGGCCAAATGCGCGTTATAATCCGTTCCCATGTCTCCTTCGAGCACTCTTCTATGATAAAATCGGCCAGTTCAGGATCGGGTTTCACAAGGATTTTCGAAACAGCTTCCCTAACGGCCAGATCAGTTACCTTGACGCTCAAGGTACCGGTTCGGACATCATCGGCAAGCTCTCGCCAATTGAGCTGAAGAAAGTGGATGGCTCGCAACAGGCCTGATGCAAACACGGCTCCTACCCGAAGCACCTCGCGCCGCATTAGGAGGCCGCATAGCATCTGAGAATACATACTTTGGAACGCGTCGTGGCAGAGAATGGTTTCATTCGGGCTCGTGTAGACATTAAACGGATCGAATGGGCGGGTCTTGAAATGCTCGCTCCTGTAGTAGCTCGTAAGGACCGGCCGAGCCACTAGCCCGCTCGGCGTCTTGGTCTCCGCCTTGGTGAATAAAAAGTATAAACCCTTGCCCTTGTCCAGCCCCGGCACGTACCTGCAAATTTATCCAAATATTTTCATTTTTTAATATTATTTATCGAATCAATAAATATTTATTACGCCACTCATCCGGAGCTAGTTCCTTATTTATGAATAAATAAAAAAATAAAATATGATTATCAAAAGTATATCCTTACAAGTTCATGACCGGCATAAGGAGACTGTAGAGAAGCTGTCTGCGGTCCAATTCTTCCGCAATGGTTGGCATCAGTTTCCGTTCCCCGGCCGACGTCCCAGAGCTAATAAAAATACGTCGTTTTAATATAAAATTATCGTGATCGATAGATATGAAATTGTTTATAGGGTAATAAAATTGAATAATTTTGGTTCCATTTAAATAGTTACCTAGTTAAAAACTCTGAGATGGGATGGGAAGATAAAATGGGGCTACGATCGCCGTTAGCGATTCGTTGAATGTCCGGCAGCAGATCCTCGTATTTTACTACGGGGATCTTGGACTTGAACGTGGCTCGGTCCGTAGCCCCATTGAGGTTGAACCGCTTGAGATACTCAGTGTCCGCATTTCGGGTGAGTATCTCGGTCAACACTTTCTCTTGGACCGTGTCGCAATTTCTAGTCATGTCTTCGATGAAAGCCAGAGCCTTCGCGTCCTTCTCGCTGGCCGGCGGACCGAGCGGGGCTGATGTGCATGAGATGAGAGCTCCAACGGTCATGATTGTATGAACCTGAGAGAGTTAAGATAAGAGAGCTAGCTATAATCGATGTTGAAGATGTTTGAGACATGAGGTTTTTATGGAGAAAATGGAGGGTAGTTTGGTAAATATCACGAGACAGGGATACGTTTGAATTGACACGTGGAGGTTCGAGAGGGGGGCATCTTCGGGGGCCACCCGATTTGGAATGTTCAAAGGGCCGTCTAGGCAAGAAAATTGTTTATGTCGGAGCTGTAGGGGACACGTGGGGCCCATAACAGGTCAGTTTGACCTACTGTGGAGATACATGTGAGGACCACATGTCGGGTATCTCAGCTTGTGGGGCCGTTTCGATATGGTCTATCAGATGCACACAGATTTATACGGCGTCGTTTATTACGTGATGGGGGTAGGGATAATGTGCCGTAGATTATTTTTGCACACAACTTGTACCCTTGAAATTCTATGTGAAATTTACTGAATTGTAATAAATTTCATTAATCAAAATGATACTTTCTCAATAAAATTAATGACTAATCTTTCAAATTTTTTATCAGTTTTGATTCAACAAATTTAGAATCAGACGCTGAGTTCGATCAAACTCATCACCTTTTTAATACGTACATAACATTTAAAATTTTATAATAACGGAGCGAGGCAAGATAACGGACAGACAAAAGAAAAAACATGATGGAGAAATTACACTAGGGTTTTTTAATGACTAGAGAGGAATATTAGTTGGAATGCATGACATTTAGCATAAAACTAACTGCTACTTGGTTTAAATACTAAAACCGCAGCTATCATGTGAAGCTTTCAAAGGTTTTGTTCAAATCGTTTTCATGGCAAGCAATATTATAATCGAAATTATATTATCTAAAACTCGAGCATAGGCGAGGATCAATACATTTTGAATAAACCTTAAGGTAAGTTCCCAAAGACATTTTCCGTCATAGTTGTTATAACTTGTCTTTCCATTACGTATTCGAATATGGTTTATATATTTTTTGTAAAAGTTATATGTAAGATAATTTGACGTCTTCTTGCCAATATGATACAGTAATATTACGTGTAGTATAACTATATCTGGTGAAAAAAGTTACGCTCTGATTTGGGATTTTGTCGTTATATTTTGGGCAAAAAACTTTCGTTGTAAACGTGAATTGGAAGAGTACTTAGTTACCTTGTCGATCTATTAAACCATATAAGGGAAACACCCTTTTGTTGTTTTACTTTCATGTTTGCTCATTTTGGAATTTGTAGGAGAGGATTTGATGTCATTTCTGAGAATGACTAGTGAGATATTCTCCAAGTCATTCTCATGTATGATGATATTTCTTGCTTCGTCATGCAACATATTACGAGTCATTCTCAGTTAATGTCGTATCGGTGAAGTTTTCAGTTTATATACAGACTCGTGCATCACTTTTAATGAATCGATTTAGTTAATGGGGTAAAACTAGCTGTTGAAAATTGAAACTTGTAAGTCTTGATACTAGAGGACGATATAAAATTTGATTATTTTTAACAGAAGGTCGATGAAAAAAAAAAAAAAGATAAGATGCATACACAAATTTAAATATGTTGAGTTTCGCTAGTTCTATAATTTATTATAAGTTGATAATGAATTTTCTCCTTTATTAACATGGAACAATTTCACTCACGATCGTATCAGTAGTATATCTTACGCATCATCATTATCTAATCCCGTCATCAAATATTTTAGATAACCAAAATAAGTTTTAAAGCTATAATTTCATAATTTCTTGATACATGAATTGTATGTGTACAACAATGAACATACTTAGCTTGATTCAATACATGTTAACTTATTAGAGTCTCACATGGGGATGCATGACTAAAACCCTAACTATACCCTATTGTAACACTTATGAGGTGTTTAGCTAATCTAAACCTATGATTTTTATTTTATTTTTTGGAATCAAAACCCCAACTACTATTCTTCGAGTACGCATCGGGTAAACTCATGGTTAAGCACAATAAACTGCAAACCACGCCAACCGGGTGCGGCCACAACATTATTATAGAGTGAGAGACTCGACCAAATTAAATTATTCAACTTTTAAAACGTTTAACAGGGGATTATTCGAACATGTAACCTTGCATATCCGAATTCAGGTTTCCCACCTTTTCGAAGCTAAACTCACAATTCTATCAAAACAAGAAGTTCATAGTTTAAGATATTATAAACCCTCAACCCTAGGCTTGTCTATGGTATCGAAGTCTCTCAATCATTATTTAAATAGTTCATGTTCGTTGTTAATGAGAATCAACGACGTATTAATGCACCGTACCTAGCTATAAATTAAGAAGACTGTAGTCGAAATTAAAGTATTAAATGTTATTATGAATATGTTATCCACTAAGCTAATCAAGCCTTTAAGTATATGCTACAATAAATATTATTGAAAATTATAGAAAATTTTTTAATCATGTGTCAATGTAAATTATATACTCGATTAGGCCGGTTAAATTATTATTATTATTATTATCCTAGCTCCATTGGTCGTCTCCTAGAGTTCAGTCTTTGTATTACATATTTAACAACTAGTAAATTTAAATTATTAAATGTTTAAGATATATAATATTTAAATTATCTATAATCGGATCATATGGGCCCGGTCAGTTATTGGGCCGGCCCAATACGCCTGACGCCTTCTCTGCGTCCGAATGAGATCGAATGAAAATCCGTGCCCGGGAAAGTCGCAGTCGTTAAGAGTTCAAGTGCCGATTCGACCTCGCCGATCTCTATCTCTGCCGGGAATGAACGCGATTCGTCGATCTTTGATGAGTCTTCATATCGACCGATTTGGAATAAAGAGAAAGAATTCAAACACGAGTAAGGTATTCAACTATGGTGCCATATTTTGAGGCATTCAAATCGATTGGGTCCTGGTCATTCAATATTTAGGTATCTTCGAATTCCGGTGGGATGTTTAATCTGAAACTTTATGTATGGTGCTGTTGATTCGATTTGAAATACTCTGTAGTAACTAATTGTGCTGATTAGGGTTTAAATTGTGTTGATTTTTATTTAGTGTAAGGCTAGGGTTTAGTGGCCAACTGAAGCAATTCGGTATATCGATACTGTTCAGGTGATACTGGTTTAAATGTCTAGAAGGAATTTTAAGTCACTTGTTGGTTGCTGTGCTTGATTTGGACCTCTGCTAATCTTTCTACGCAGACTCGCCAGGAGACACCTCCTGAACAGACTTGTGATAGCACTGGCTCTGATTATTGATGTAAGGTGCGGCTCTGTTCATAGATGTTTCCATGCGCTTGTCAATTTTTCCAAACAGGTATGCTATCCGTCTCAATTAACTTTTATTATCTGATCCGGTTGCAAATCATTTTCGTACAAGGTCAGATAGGTTACGGATTTGTTTGAAGTGCATATTTTATAACACGACAAATCTTTAAACACGTACATACACTAATGAAAATTATGATATCATATAACTTTCCCATGATAAGAAAACAAACTAATATTCATCTGTTTGATATTTATGTTCATTGATTTAACATGCCTTAGACTTTCTCTACTAAATTGTGGTTTGTATTTGATTTGCCCCTACATCGCTAATGCACAATATAAATCTCATTTTTGAATGATTTCAGTTCTCTATTCCCCTATTCCATTGATGAACAAACTACAAAATGGTTGTCCTACTCACCGACACTTATGACAGCTCCCTCTTGACAACTAATAATGAGTTGATACAACAGTTTAGCGTCCTTTGATACGTTTTCAATAGTGATAACACAGTAGAGTTGAAGGAGTTATCTGGGCAGATGACTCCCCACTACTCCCTTTAAACCAATGTGTTTTACACTGTCTTGAATTCTCTGGCTCACTAGTTTTTAGTTCTTAGTATGCCCTTTTTAAGAGCCTTTTGAGGTACTTGGTTATGAATCCATCTAAAATGGAACCAATGTGTTTTACACTGTCTTGAATCCTCACATTCCACCTTTTGGCTCCTAGTTCTTAGTTCTTATCATGCCCTTTTCAAGACCCTTTTGAGTTACTTGGAAATGAATCCATCTAGAATGGACCAAGCTAGCCAAGTTTAGGGGGCTGAACGAGCCCCATGTGAACACCTCTTACTAACCATAATCAAAATTCTCTTTAACTTTAAACATAATGAATGACTGATAATTAGACCCCTCGTTTCTTCTAGCGCAATCTTTGCTTAAGATTCCAGCAAGTCCAGGTTACTTATGCTGCGCAGCAGCCTAGGTTCCATAAGTCCAATTCAAAAGGGACTCTTGATTCAGAGCATATGCACCGCAGCAGGTGCTAAACAGCAGGTGCTGGCAGGTGCTGATATGATTTAAGGCTTTTTCAGCCAAATATCATCTAGCATCTGCTCTTACAGAACTCTGAAAAGTCAAAAATCATCTCAGCAGCTGCTGCGGTGCATAGCCCTCAGGACTCTGTAAATCAACTCACCAAGAATTAATGAATTGATTTGTAGACAGGAACAACTTCTTTATGTAATATTTTTATCTTGCACTATTTCATTTCTTTTTAATCATTTGGTAGTTTTTCACGTGAAATCTTTTACAAAACTGGTGACTAGCAGAATATTTATATTGAATGGGAAAATTTTGGTTTCTGGTTAAAGTGCATCTGGAGACAATCCTTTATTGAAAAAGAAGAATATTTTGGAAACTAATTTATTTAACAAGTGAGTTAGATTTGGGAATCAAATTGCCAAAATATGGCAGATTTACTAAAGAAGGGGGGACACACGTGACCCTATCTTACTGTAAGCTTTAATTAGCCATTGATTAACTTTAACTTTTACCTCCCATAAGGAATCAAAACAGATCTACCAAACTAAAAAATTCTTAGACAGACTAAAGCTGTAAAGAGTGAATACCAAGGTAACACAAAGTCATGATAAGAGCCAATATGGCTAAAGGTCTCCAAAATGAAGTCCAAAATATCAATGAAATGGTAGAATGCAGAAGGATGGTAAGAGTAAGCTAATTCAACCAAAATATAAAAACAATGAAACCCCCAAAGCAAACACACACAGACTCTCTCTCTCTAGCAATGAAAACCCTAACTCATCACATGAAGAATCCAAACGCAGCTGCTGCAGCAAATCCCATGCCCAATGTCACCTTCATTGCTCCACTCTGCACATCATCAAGCAACATATTCAGAACCCTAACTAGTAACCAATCCATTTAATGCACCAAGAAACCAAATTTTTTAAACAACAAGCAAACATCTACTCATTAACATTGTCATGCTGACATTGTACTTTTTTCCATATTTACCCTTACACATACTATTGAATTGCATTCAATGCCACTGTGCTTTGTTATTTGGTTCAGCTAGCTCTTGTTACCCAAATGTGAAACCCAGCCTGGATATTACACAAATAGCCAAATGCATGTAAATTCAACTCAGATCTGATCCTTTCTGGTACGATCCTTGACCTCCTTTTCGCATGGTGTGGCATTAAACTCAAAAAAAGCATCAAAGAAAACTGCCCAGATCCAGATCTGAAAAGTTCAGAGGTTCCACACAGCACAATGTAAGATCGAATAAAGAAATGCGTTACCTCATCATTGAGAGTGGTGGGAGCAGGAGCCTCAGCGCCAGGAGCCTCAGCACCAGGAGCCTCAGCAGGGGGTGCAGGGGGGCTAGACAAAGATGGCCCAGGAGCAGGGGCAGTGTCCTTGGTCGGTGCAGCAGCAGGAGTGTCAGCTGTGGGAGCTGGAACCTCAGCTGGAGGGGAAGCAACTGGAGCTGCAGTTGGGCTTGCTGCAGGGGTTACAGCTGGTGGAGAAGCTGTAGGGGTTACAGCTGGGGGTGAGGATACAGGGGAAGTTGATGTTGGTGGGGACGCGGTTGGAGTGGCCACTGGGGCTGGTGATTTGGTGAGGGTTGGTGGGGAAGCTGCGGGTGTGGGTGTGGGCTTTGGGGAGGCTGCAGGAGATTGAGCCGTGGTGGTGGCGAAAATGAGGCAGAGGAGAGTTAAAACCAGTGAGCTTCTGCGAGCCATTTTTTGCTAGAGCGAGGAGGGCTTGTTGGGGAGAGACAGAGTGATGCCGTGTCGCTCCTCTCCAAGCTGACATATATAATACGCAAGTTGCTAATTAAGAAAATAGAAATTAAAGTAAAATCTAAGACTAAAATTCGAACATTAGAAAACAAAAACAAGAAAAAATTCTGTGCAAGTGGCCCCCACCACTAAAATAACCGTTGGATGAAAATCAAAACATTACAAATAAAGGACATCTGTAGTGGGACCGCAGACACTGATTATAGAGTCATTTAAATAATAAAACTCCGTAACTCTGATTGTATCAGCCATTGGACCGTGGTCGAACCGGTTTCGCTACGGGTTCGTGTTTCGGTTTAGATGGCGGTTGAACGAAACAGCTGTAAATGGGACCTTTTCGGGAACAAGTGCATACAATATTTATATTTAAAATAAGAATATGGAGGTGGGGGCTTTATGAACTGGCTGATTTTGGGAAGTTGGCCATGTGACAGACCACTGGTATCGTGACACGTGGAGAATTGCTGTCAAACAGGCGGGTATGAGCTGGGCGCCGTTTAGGTTCGGCCCACCGCGTAATCTTTGCTGCGCGACACTCGCTGGAATTTGCGCTGAGATTATTTTGTATACAAAATATTTAGACGCACCATTTTGTGAGTTTTGTTTTTTGAGTTGAATATAAATAACAAGTATATTATATAAAATTATATATCAATTTAACTATTTAAACATGAATAATAATTGTTTGTAGTCTAAAAACAACAAGTATTTCTAAACGATATGCACGCACAATGTCATATAAAATATGAGAAAAGATTAATTATCGTTGCGCCCTTACCCATCAAACATACGCCTTAACTCTGAATCCATTCTATCATATATCAACTCAATTATTTTTAGCTCATGTAGTCACTAACTGTCGTTGTGTGATTAATCAAGATATAAATCTTTAAGTCCTAATATTTGAAGCTTAATATGGAAGATAATGGAGTTATAGAACTTTGAATTTGCGTTCCAAAGTAATGTGGTTCGTCTCAAATAAAAAAATGAATGTGCTTTGGTAAGCCTCCAAATGTAGAAAGGTCGCATTGTTGAATTAGCTCTAAATGATAGTTTTCTCTCGAATCGACCTTCTCTATTTCATTTTGTTATTCCATGTTCTAACCATTTATTATTATAAATTTCAAGACTAAAATATATGAAAAAAGGTTGACTGACAGTCAAAATTCAAGAAACGAATGAAATCTTATTAAGAGTAAAGTGAATAACCGGTCAAGATTTTGATCGATCAACTCTATTGTGAGACGATAATTAAATTTACTGAATTTAATATAGTTGAACTTAACTTAGTTTAAGAAATGTCACGCTTCATTTGAATTAACTTACATGTTTCGAATACTATTTCTTTAATAAACTTTCTGGGCCAATCATTTCTTGTGACATTTTTGGGCCTTCTAAATGGGCCAAGTTTGTAGGCCCAAATCAGTTCTAAAGTGTTACCAGGCTTTGGGTCTGTCAGACAGTACTTGGTCATCCATCCAATACATAAAATAGAATTTTTTAAAAAAATTATTTGATAAATATAATTATTTAATTTTGGAGTTTTGTTTTAGAATATGGTGATGTGTACCATAAGGTGTATCTTGTGCAAGCCAACCAACAAAAGCTACAAAAATAAATGATGATAATGGCACTCATCAACTTCAACTCACTACTTCTTAAATTGAGGTCACATGGTCTGGGCTCGTGTATGAAAACCAGCCATTTTCATCTATGGGCGGAGTCACGGATTCAAGATTTTATAGGTTTTTTTTTTCTTACGAACAAAATGATAGGCTCATTTCTACGATTGTTTCATTAATCTAAAATATAAAATATATTAGAAGGAAGCGAAAAGCAGAATCATATAAATTTATACAAATATATACTAGCTAAATTTTACCCTATAATATTCAATCATCTCAAACTCAGTAATTACATCATCATTACTGATATAATCTGCAAAACTCCTTTAAATATAAAGGATCATGAGATCATCAAAAACTCATCATTCATCTTATTTCTAAGTTTATTCTTGATAATGTTCATTGATGGAAATGTTCTTTCTATTGTTGCTGTTGATACTGGAAGATTAAAATAAGGCAGATCAATCTAAAGAGCATATGATAAAACGTCGACTTTCCCGATTCATTCAACGACACTCCATATCAAGAGCAGTCATATCATATGCTCAAGAATCTGAAGGATAAAACTTCGAAGCAAGTTTACACACATCTTATGTTTTGAATGCTTGAAAATCATTGCATGGATGAAATGATTCACTAAGAACAAAAAGCTATATTGAACTATCCGTAAATCTAGTATCAAATTCTGTCAACTGATAGTCTATAACAACATAAGTATGTTTACCCGGTGATAGAACTCATTTGTTACATTCATTTTATTATCTCTAACACCTTTCTTACAAGGAGCAGACCTATCCGGCATTATAATAGCATGCTCGTAATAAAATGCTTCAACCCTCATAATCAAATTGTCATATCCGTCATTTCTCATAACTTGAAGTTTATCTTTTGTTATTGCAAGAAAATCCACACCATTCAAAATGTCCATGTCTTTCTTTTGAAAAGCTTGAGAAAGAAACTCGATAATCTTCATGACTTCATGCATCAATATCAAATAGTAGACAAAATTAAATTTAGCTTTACAATTCCTTTTGATTCTCCTTGAACTTTATTTACTTCATTCTTGTATAAATCATCAATAGATTCTCGAGTAGCTCCAAACAAATTAATCAAACTTGAAAATAGAACGAAGATGTGAACCCCAATGAGTGGCCCCATTTATTTGTAAAGTGCAAACCTTATTCATACTAAAATCGTCACAACTATAGGAACACATTCTCACTGCAAACTCTTAGCTGATATGAAAAAAACATGAGTAAATTCTTTGTACCGTCTCAACATTGTTATGTTTTTCGGCAGACAAGTTGATGGAAGGAGGGCATAAGCATACACAAAATGGATTGAAAGTATGTATAGTGATGAAATTGAAGAAATTTATATGGTTATTATTGAGTAGTTGTGAGCAAGTAACACTGATTTAGATATAAGCAAAACAAACCAATCACCTAATAAACAAATTAGTTAAAAACAAAATGCAAAAATGTCAACATTGAGTTGGTACTTTATAGCCCTTATAAACCAATCATCTAATAAACCAATTAGTCAAAAATAAAATGCAATATTTAATCTAAATGTCTACATTGAGCTGCCACTCTACACTCAAACAACACTTCAACTAATAAACCAATCATCTATGAAGTATCAACAATCAGCATGCACCCACGATTCTTATCCGAGCTGCAGTCCAGACAATCCATCAACTGCATCCGTATTGCTAAATATAATATGATGTAATTTTTTTATTCATTTTCATATTACAATATAATGTTTAACATTAAAATTACAAATTTTTGTATTTGGCTTTGGCATGCATCTTAATCGAAATCGTGGAGCTCTTCTTTTGAGCATCTCACTATGTGATTGTGGAGCGCCCTTTTTTGGCTTCTTTTTGTGGCGTGGAGCCACATTTTCAGCCCCACCCCCAACTGCACAATTCAATTCAAATCCTCTCATCTCAATGTCTGGTCTCTGTTCCTCTACCACTTTTTAATCATCACACACTTCAAATGCTCATCTCGATAAAATTGCAGGGCGTGTTTTGTATATAAACCATTTGCAATTTGATCCACTAAACTAATATTTACAAGTTTCAATGATACTGACAAACTTTCAATCATATCTCTTTTTGTACCCCGCATTATTTTACAGAAAGCCAAGAACCATATACTGTACCTCGATGGATGAAATCAGTATGATATTGGGCTGATGTTGAATAAACTGATTTGCAATTTAGTCCAGAAACTATTTTTGACATTAAAAATTGAGGTTGTTAAAAGTTATCAAACACTCCATCATTCAAATAAACGACCTAATTAATCATTAATTAGTTTTCACTAATTTATATTCAAATCCTGATTAGCATCATCTCCAACAGAGAGCTGCTTCAACCACTCAAACGTCCTCCGGCTCGGAAAACCCTCCTGTGTTTCCTCAGCCTGCTTCTTCTTCCTCATCCTTCTCCGAGCCTCTTCGATCTTCCGCTTCAGCTCCTCCGCGATCTCACTCTCCTTGAAATCGCTCCAACGCTTCCTCTCCATGCCAGCGCTCTGGATTATCACGATCCTCGACTGCACGTTCTCAACTGAGTCTGCTGAGCATCTACATCCCCCGAGCCTGAACGTGAACATCCTCTGTTTCAAACTCGCCTTGCTGGTTGGGTTATGATTGATGAGGTTGTCGCTTTTGTTGATGAAACTGCGGGTTTTGAGGCTGTTGGGGTTGCGAGATTTGAGATCTTTTAACTCGATTCCCGGCGCCTGGACCGGGCCCAGACGGAAAGTGTCCCAGACGGAGGACTTCCGGCAGCGGCCGGAGCTGCTCTGCTTGACGTTAGCAGCTCGGATTCGCGGCGTCGGGCTCGGGTGGGCGTGGAATTGATTTCGGATCCTGGGCTGATACGGCGTCGTTTTGGACACATTGTTCACCGAGCGCGAGCTCGTGGACGAGTAGCTACTGCTGCGGCTGCTGGTAAACTCTATGGACGAGCTCCGACAGTGGCCGACGGAATCGGGTCGACCCGGGTTCGCGACCCGGGACATTTTCGAATCCACTGAAAGCCGGAGAGGGAGGATTTGGCCGTGGAGGAACAACTCATCAGCCGAGCTCATCTCCATCCGGGTCGACGTGGATCCGGTTAAAGATCCGAAATTAAACTCGCTCTCTTCTGTCTTCAAACATGCTCTGTTTTGCACGTCTTCTTTCTGGAACATGAAATTGCTGGATCTCGGCTGACGATCCGAACTGGGTTTGATCGGCAGGTCTATGAGCGAGAGTGTTTCTTCAAACTCATCTTCTATTCTTCTACCTCTCCCCATTTTCATACCTCCCCAGTTTCTGCTCTGTTTTTCTTTTCTTTGAATCTCTGAGCTTTAATGGAGTTGTTTAGTCTTGATAGAGAGATACGAGGAGATATTTGGATTTATAGAGAAGAGGAATGTGATGATGAGTGCCCAGTGGATGGATGGATATTTATCCCCATCATCATCATCATCAGGATTGGAAAAAGTTAAAGAGTGAGGCGTGCCGTTAAACTCACTCAATATGCTTCTACGGTTCTACCTCACCTGCCTGGTCTGTTCTGTTCTGCTTTTGCTCTGTTGTGCTCTGTTTTTTTCTAGATCGAATAAATGTCCTGGATTAACAACTCCCTGTAAACCTGGGTTATGATTGCCTAGATTCTTTGTCTTGTTTTAAGTTTGTTTAGCTCAGATTCTCAAAATTTGAAAATTATTCGACAATATATTAACTTTTTTATGAGATTAATTTATACTAAATAGGGTTATAGAATTCATGTCATTTTAAATATTAACATTTAAAAATGCTCGGCACTTTATGCTTTTAGAACTCAAAATATATATTATTTACCATAACTCAATATAAGACAGTTATAAATTGGAGATTATCAAAAAGTTAATACATATCTAGTCTGTCGTATAAATTAAAAATAATCATCCCATAATAAGAATCCGTCCGTAACAACCTTCCAGATAAAATAATGAAATTGTTAGATCCAACTATTGACCTCAACTTTGACAACATTTTAAAACTCAACTAGCTGAAACATTTCAATACCACATTGCTAACATGGATCTCATTATTAGGACATTTTTTTAAATCGAACTTTATGCATCCATCCAGGCAGATCCATTTTTTCGATATTGATAAGGAAATGTTCCAATAGATGTTTATACCTCGCCGGCCATGCCGACCAAATGAGTGACAAGCTTCGCTATCCAAGCTACGACCTCTGAGCGTGCCGGTCGGTAGGGCCACTTCGAGCAAGATATACTTGATGCATACACTCCGGACCTCCCATTTATATGTACTTTCTCAAAACCCCAATCTTTCAATAATGACTACAAGATAGCGAGCACGAACATCATATTCAAAAATATAGAGTAAGCGAACTATAAATTCTGATACTACTGTTATGATTCAATCAAATAAATTACGAAACGTTCAAACTTATAGTTGTAGTAAAATTTAATGTAATTTTTTATTATTTAGAAAGATATATGACATCTTAAGTGAATATCTTTCAATAATAAGTTATAATGATGACTTTTGTTTTACCGATCAGTAACTAGGTAAATCGAATGAAATGAATCGAGTTGAATATTAGACACATCAAACATAAACAAAATTTCATAGACCAAATGTATGTACGAGGAGGATTCGAATGAGAGCCTTAGAGTGCAATCACCCCCATTCGATTGCTCGCCGCATATTTATAAGGCTATCCAAATCAGACAACCGCCCTCACTTTTTGAACTTAAACTTTCAATAAATAAATTTAATAAGGCATTTATTATAGATAGGTGAACCTGCAGCGACCGGTTTAATTAAATACTTTTTAAATAAATTTAGTTAAAAAAACATATCAAGACCGTGACAATTTAAGTAGTGTCTAAAACTAGATCCAATAACATCTTCCACATGAAAAAGTTCACCATTTTTTTAAACGCTTTACATGACATCCCAGCTTGTCATCAGCTCGAAAGGGAAGATCAACACATGGATTACAGGTTCCTTGCAGCCCAAGCAACCCAATTCGGACCGTATTTTAAACAAATTCAATGCATGAAGTTTGGCTCAAGAACGTGAAAAAGTTCCATCACGCTCATCCCATTCTCGTGTGCCTTAAATCTATTGAAATTATGTGTCGCTTTATTCAAATAAATTGATTTAAACGGAACCGATTACATCCTTACTTGAATCTTAAACAACAAACTACATATAACGAAACACGGCCTAACGAGATGTTGAACTTTTGAACCGGAGGGTGTCACTGTCGATTCGGACCATCATTGGTCGATTAACGACTTGGGATCAACACCGGTCTGGGTCGGCGCGTCAGTGGACCCAGCGGCCCCTCGGCCGGTCTTGGGCTCCTGATGGCCCTCGGTGCCGTAGCCTTGGCGCTTGTAGTCCTCCAGATCTGAGTATTGAGTGTACGGACTCGTCTCCACCGGCAGACCCTCGTACTTGCTCTGCTGCTGCTGCTGCTGCTGCTTCTTGTCTTGTCCTTCTTGCTCCTTCTGCTGTTTTGTGCTCTCCATTGTTGTTCTTCTCTGGAAACGTGATGCTCTGTTCGGTTTATAGAACGTAGCAGAGTGTGGATCTGGGTTCGACTCGTTCTGGGTTGTTGAAGGAGCGACACGTGGCTTACAGGTGTCGAAATACGCGTGACGAAGCTCTGCGTCTGTAGTTGGGCCTCCTTATTGGGCCTCGTTCTACGCAACTGGGCTAACATTCAAAATTAAACTAGCAAGAATTTCAACTCTCAAAAGGAAAATGCAGTTGAAAAGACATTTATACCCCTCCAAATAAATATTAAATTAAATGAAAAAGTTTAACCACGAAGGGTAAAAAGGTCGTTTCTTTCATTGCCTTCGCTGCTAAATATATCCATTCTTATAGCTGTACGAGACAATTACAAATAAAGATGTCAAACAAAAGAGGAAATGACGGTTCCTAAATAAACAGGAATTCCAATGACAAAAAAATCATGGCGGAGCAATGGATATGTTGCTAGTTCTTACCCATGCCCTGAAATGTTGCTCAAAACACAATAAATGTTAGTGGAGGAGGAGGATAAAGCAACAACTACATGCCTTTAAAAGAAAACTTTCAGCTCTAGTAAGTTTTAACAGAGTGAAGTGACTAGGATGATATGCGCGCGACCATAATATTTAAAGACTGGTTCGAGCAAGTATAATTTCAGGTAGACGAGTATATTACAAAAATCATCATACCTGAAAAAATCATGGGAGGTCACAGATTAGTGAAACATTCTCGGAAAGAAGGGAGATCCACTTTTCCAAAGCTTCTTCCCGACTTAACACATTCCTGAAAGAGGAGTTATATCAGCCGAGTGTACATCGGCTAGAGATTTTTGATATGAGAAATCTTATTTGCAAATGACTAGATAAGTCATACAAAATAAGCAGACTTCAAAACGAACTGACAATAAAATATACCATGCTATTTTTTATACCTGCATATATTCAATAATTTTGTATCATAACAAGCATGGCTGTGAGATAAAAGGGAAAATTTGATACCAGTTGGCGCAAGCTGAGACTTGAAAATCATTGGTTGGGGCTCGGCACAGGGACCTTGAGTGGCAACCTTGTGCAAAAGCCATACAATTGCATCTTCAGGACATTGATCAGGTATGATAAACATTCTTCATTGTCTTTATGCACAATGTAGGTCACAGCCGCTCTGAATCTCTTCTCCAGTTATGACGTCTCAATACCTTCCCAATCATCATCATGCTCGAATGCATTATCATCATTGTCTTACCTTTTCCCTTCACTCAATAATTTATTCTGATGATCATCTCCAACCAGCCTATTTTCATCATCATGGTCTTCAATTGACCCTTTAACAATCTCGCCATTACTGCTACCCTCACCCATCATCTTCTTCTCAACATCCACTTCATTCCTAACTTCACCAACTCCCTCTCCTTCAGCATCTTCACTAACCCCAAAAACCCTACCCCCCTCAGGACTTTCATCAAACACCTCACCTGCAGCCACCTCAATAACACCACTCAATTCACCGTTCCCAAACCCCAACCCCTCAAAATCACATCTTTCCTCACCAGACATCACCTTCCCTGTGTATCCCCACCGCGATCATCCCCAGTCGCCTCAGCTTCTCTCTTATACTTCCCCCGCGCGCTGCACACAATAAAGCACGAAGAGCACACACAGAGAGCAAGACAGCACATATAACGAATCGTACCAGAGGAAGAGATCCAGCAGCTCAGATAGCACCATTGCTACGTATCGGGTCGAGAACGGAGAGTATATTCCGCTTTCGGATGATTTGGAGAGCTGGAGAGGTTTTCCAAAGCCATAAAGATCAAGAGAGAATCTTTGCGGTGGCTATGACGTCACTCGAAATCAGACTTTAAATATAACAAATAAGCTTTGTTAATACTTTCATAATGAAAATAATACATAATTTAACATTTGAAAAAAGAGTCAACGCGTTGACCGACATAGGGCTAGGTACTGGTCACACCTGATGCCTAAAAAATTAGTGGAGCCCATTTCATTTTGCCTACACGAGAAAGGGGGCAGCAAATTACTAGAGATACAATCAACGCCGGAGAGTGGATTTCAGGGGCAAGTTTTCATAGCAATGTGCAAACAAGCATAGCATCGACGAGGAATGGAGCGACTTGCATCAGGCTGACAACGAGATGATTAATTATTGAGTACGCATCCTGCTACTCTCGGCTGATCTGACTTGGAAGAAATAAGGATGCGCCTGTACGACAGCCATGGAGTTATTAGAATTGGGAATGTGAAAAAACTAGGATACAAGGTATAGATAGTTTATGGAGAGAAACAATTAGATGAAACAGAAGGAGAGCTCTGTCCATTACCATTGCTTCTCTTGCTGTGACCCTCTCTTGATGATCATATCGGAGTAGCTTATCAAGGAAATCAATGGCCTGAGTTCAACCATGTAAATGAAATATGAGGCAAGTGATGGCTGAAAGGTAAAAAAAGAACTACATGGGTGGGTAGACAGCTAACCTCGGGAGAAGCCAAATGTTGGTTATCTGGATTGATGAACTTGGACCATGGTTTTTTACTGTGCCTGCAGGAGAACAGAGAATACAAAGTGTATAACAGATCCAAATAGTGCAAATGTTTTATTGTTTATAAGAGCTGGACAGCAGTGTGGATGACGAGAAAAGTAACTAATAAAAAGTACCTTCCAACAAGAGCATCGAGCTGAGCATCAAGCTCTAGATGGTATTTGTTCAAATATGTATTCAGCTCGTCCGTGCCAAGTACCTGAATCATACTTAACATTAGATCTCATATCTAATTGAGGATTTAGCTCATCTGTTCTTTGAAGTGTACGTATTAGAAGTAACGTCAGACCTAATTATTTTCAGACATACAAAATCAGTATCACTATCACTAAACAAAAGGTTAAACACAAGATTTATATGTATGTTCATATGATTGGCAAGATCAAGGTGCTTGGTTAGTTGAAGCTGCAGGCATAAAATATAAGTGCAAAGCATCCCGCAATCGAAACTTCTTGTTCCGAATTCGTGGTTATGCACATCACTTGGGTGAAAAGGAATAAGACAAGAAATTGTTAACCCTTGAATATAGGTAGCTCGACCCATATAGTTGATTCAATTTTGAAGATATAAGGAGCGTCTAGGTCTTATTATTATTTAGAAGGGTAATACAAAGTACCTTAGCAATCTTAACAAGTTGATCATGATTGTCATGGCCATAAAAGAAAGGTTCCTTGCGGAATATCTACAAGAAAATAATGAAGGTAACAGTTAGAAACTAAACAAGATAAAAAAAAAAAATACTACACTTAGCCTGCACATTGTAAGAGAAAGAGCTACCATTCCTGCAAACATGCATCCAAGACTCCACATGTCCAATGACTAATCATAATCTTGCAAATCAACAAGGAGCTCAGGACCTTTGAAATACCTGACAGATAACGAATTGAGGAAAAGATGAATGAATTTCATACTTACTACATACATAGTTGCAAGTTTCAATATAAAACTAATCTACTGATGAATAGAATCTAAAAGGAAAAAGAAACATAAAGCAGCATTCAAGTACAAAATATGTAGAAATACAAGTGTAGGAAAATATTTACAAATAGCGAGAACCAACCTTGAAGCTACACGGACATTGTACTCTTTTCCTGGATGGTAAAATTCCGCAAGCCCCCAGTCGATCAAGCGAAGTTTTCTTAATTCGTGGTCTATCATAACATTGTGAGGTTTGACATCTCTGTGCATAATACCTTGGGAGTGGCAGTAATCAAGAGCCTATAAAAACGATAGCCAAAACGGATTTACTGAGTAATAATTCAAATTGGTCATCAACACCAAACTTGAAACTTTGAGGATATGGTAGCTGATATAATCTACGATATCAAGGGATCATCTACGCATCACCAAAGAGAACTCAAAGGGAGAAAAACATCTTAACTATACAGAGGTTGAAAATTAATTTTTTGACCCAATAATAAACATGCTGATATATTGGTTCTGACAATCAGAAGATTCACAGATAATGTGTATAGAAGTTAGAAATCCATTGTTTGGACATTGAAATAAAGAAACCCACATGAAGTGTCACCACCTGAGAAAAGACATCTCTTTTCCACGAAATAATTAAAGACTAAGATACTAGTTAAGGAAGTACCTTTAGAAGCTCATAAATATAGTAACGTATGTCATAATCCGTCAATGTTGGGTATAGAACTTTGAAATCCGTGCTGTTCACATGCTCAAATATCAAGCTAGGAGTTTTTGAGTGTTGATCCCTAACAATGTCAAGAAATTTGACAACATTTGGCCCGCCACAAAGGTTCTGGAGTATTTTGATCTCTCTCTTAATCTACAAGAAAACATCATGAAACAAGTTATGTGCTTTTAGATTGCAGCATGCAAGCATAATGCGGAACAACCACCAGCATGGTAATTGGTAGCCCACATCAAGACTGCATATTTCTAACCGCAGCAAATCAGTGATCATTCACAGAATGACCATACAGTCTCATTGAGCATATATTCATAAGCTACTTGAGCCTCAAGTGTCTGTCCTCTTTATGATTGCCATAATTGGGTTATATAAGTAAAGATCAAGCACTCACCTTTTTCTTTTTGACAGGCTTCAAAATCTTAATGATGCACTTCTCATTTGTGTTCACATTAATACCCTCAAAGACCTCACTATACTTTCCCCTTCCAACTTTACGGACAACCTCATAGTCATCTTGTTCCCTGACAATGAAAAAAGAAAAGACACACATAGTTATCTTTTATGAACCCTTTGACAAATGAAACATTACCTAACTTAGTAAACAGAAACACCAATACTACTTAAACGCACTAACTTACTCCAACCGTTTCGCAAATACTGCCACAAATTCAAATAGTAATTTTACACCCAAAAAAAGCACAAAAATTCAAAGATCATATCCTCCCATGTCCAACTCAAATAGCACGCTTTTCCAAATAGCAAAGATCATGCCTTTTCAAATAGCAATTTCGCGTAAATGCATAAATGATAAAACAACTAAACCGCTACATCAACTTCCCGAAAACCATTCTCCACCAAACCAAACCTGCATATATGTCATCCACTTCAATCAACCTACTTGCTAGCGGGAGCCAAACACACTTAAACCCTAACATTTTACATACAGTTCTTAAGCATTTTACATACACTTCTGCCAACAACATAAAAAACTCATCACACCTTTTTCCACACAGAACTCCTCACCCAATTTACCAAACCCCAAACTACATCCATTTTTTCCCACTCCAAACAACCTCAACTGGCATCTTAGAACTCTAAACCCTAGCGATCCAAATCAGACAAAAACCACCAAAAAATTAAATGAAAATAATCAACAAGGAATTGTAGGATGGAAGAAGATGGAGCCATACCCCCACTGAACAGTCAGCGACTCGTAATCCCAATACTCCTTGGGCCTCACAACATTCACATCGGCATAAACTCTCGCTTTTGACATCGCGACGATCCCCGAACCGCAGATCGTCAGCCGCCGCTTCCTCGTCGCACAGCGGCCCTCCTCGGCCTTATCGATTTGAGTGGAAGTGGTGGTGGTGAGAAGAAGATCGTCGTCGTTGAATGTGGGGTTGGGATTTGGAGGGGTGCGCAGGATAGGAGAGTGCGCAACCGGCGCGGCGGTGCACAGTAGCAGGAGCAGCGTAGGGAGAAATTGACGGTTACAGATCATGTGCCACGTGTGAGATTTGAGGAGTGGAGGGTGAGAGATTGGATTAGTTTGCGTCGCGCTTACAAAGAATTACGTACACGTGGCAGCTTCTAATTAATTAATAAAACTGGGCCAAATATTCTTCTGGGCCATTGAGAATTTCTAATTTTTTAAAATTCATAGATGGGAAAGTCTGAACATGAGGCTGACTTTGAGACCGAGGTTGATAACAGGTTTAGTCGTCACTGACGCAGTTTCAGCTATCACGGGATCCGTTGTCGCCTTCACTCGATGGGATGGATCTAAACAGTCTTACACTAGACTCAAGAACAACGCCTTTCCTTCCTGTCAATGACTTTCAAACGATGATGCTAATCCAAAGACGCTGCGTAGAAAATGAATATCTGAAAAGATGAAATTTAAGAAAATAAATCGATTGATGAGGTAATAAACACTATACTAGATCTGTAGTTTTGAATTGAGCTGTAGGGTTGATAGTAGATTAAGAAGATAAATCGAAAAGAGAGATTATCATAGAAAACTATATCGTAACGGTCTAAATGATTAAAATAACACGGATCTTATAAAGATAGGCTAGACTCTCCAAAATTTACCAAAAAAAAAATTATTTTTTAATTAAATATTAATAAATCCGTAAAATTTGACCTCTGGCCCGAGTATCTGGATCCGCCACTACTAATCGCTGAGATATTTGACGTCCATTTTGCCACTAGACCATACCCTAATGGACTTTTCTATTCAAGTTTAAATGTTCATTCACTCAGCTTGTAGTTTAAAACCAATTGACGATCCACAATTCTAGTTACCCACTTGACTATCTTAATTCATGCTTGCATTGTTTCTTTTCAATAAAACATTGATTTTTACTCATTCCTTCATAATTCAAACATTTGGATGAAGTCCTTTATACTTGTTTTATGTCATACTCACACCTCCCATGATTAATCAAATAAACGTTAATTTAACAAAACCCTAATTCGACACTCTAGCTACAATGAACTGGCATTCTTGACCAATTAACTAATTCTTAATGTCAACTCGTATTGGAAATGAGAATTTTCTGATGTTTCTTAATTTAATGTAGTAATTCGCCTTTGTAAGATTTTGTTGTTTTGTTTACCAATGATCATGATATATGTTACTTTTAAGTATTAGGATGTCAATGGCTGTCCAGCCCTTCCCTATCGTTAGGCCCATAAAGTTGCAAGTGATTCTATCTTGTTTGGTGGATGAATAGCCCACACCCCACATCAAGGATTTGTTAGGATATGAATCTAACATTACGAGTCAAAAAAATGAAATCGGTCAAAAATTATAGACGAAAATAATAAAAACGAATTATAGTGATTCGCTCACAAAGTGGGAGGTACGTCCGCTTGCTGCTTACAGATTTAAATCCACTATAGTCTTTCAATCGGAGAAGATCGTTACACCCTCGTAACTCGCTCACGCACTCTGTAACCGCTTGCAGATTGATCAGCTTGCCTGCTCTGCGTAGGATCAGTAACGCTACTATGTAAAAAATACAGACTTGAAATCTATTTGAAGAAGAGATTTCAAGTCTGTATTTTTTTTTTTTTCGTTTCACATAGATCTATCCAAACTGATATATAAACCCTAACCCTAGTTGATCACAGCTAGCCAATCAGTAGATCTGCAACTCAAGTCAACTATCAATTTCCAAGTCTCGTGATTGTTCCATTTCTGAATCAAT
Source organism: Umbilicus rupestris (assembly GCA_963678935.1). Lineage (NCBI taxonomy): Eukaryota > Viridiplantae > Streptophyta > Magnoliopsida > Saxifragales > Crassulaceae > Umbilicus > Umbilicus rupestris. The sequence goes on from OY787622.1 coordinate 11,588,667, forward strand.
AATTCAAGAAGCGACCCTGAAACCAAGCCTTAAAACCCTAATATTAATATAAAGCACATGTCTATGGAGAATACTCCCACACAAAGATGAAGACTTTGATATTGTCCTTAAAAATGTCAAGACACAACTGTTATTGAATTTATCTCAGCTGGCAGCTGTCGGATCTGACGTCATGTATATGATCATCCCATCCACTAATAGTAATATCAAATTTAATCACATCTCACATCATGTCTAACTCGATCTTGGTCGCCCTTAATACGCGTTAACACAACTTAATTAAGTACCCGCATATTATTTTATAAGAAGAGTTTAGATTAATGACATCATGCAAGCAACATCTACTATTTTGATTCATTAGGGTTTCAGTTAAGAATTTCTTAGTAGAAATCGATTCTACAATACTAGAAAATACTCTTCAAACGGCATCTACATTATGTTAGTCACCTTATTTTTCGAAAAATCTAACACAAAATCTAACTTAAAACATTGATTTTCCATAAAAGCATATACATACTTAGACGTGAGACATGATGGTGGCTACTAATGCTTCCCACAAACCCTAATCTAGCAATATTCTCTTTGGACACTTGAGAAATTAGATGTTGCTTAAATTACGGTTCAATTGCATTAAATATCCATTGCATGTGACTTGAGAATAATTCCTTATCCGCGTCCTTACATAAAGAATAATAGACTTGCAGATGTTGTTTTTGAATCATAGGTACGCACCACGATTTCACAATTTATACAACTCGCTTTGAGTATTATTATTATATAAGTCGACTTATATGTGTACTCGACTAAGCAAAAACATGAATTCTTTACCTTTCAGAATTCAAAGATTGTTAGAGCATCTGCACCCCAACACTTCCCAGAATGGAGAAGGTGCTCAATCAGTACTTTCTAAACAAACAACAGCTCCTAACAGAGTTCACACCCTTATAAATCCAGTAGTTGCTGAAGAAGCACTTTCGACTGCACAAGATTGAACACCCAGCAGTTGTTGAAAGTTGTGCCCGATGTAGATGCTCTTATAGACATTTGTATCAGTTGGACCAAATGGATTAGGGTTTTGGAAGTCATGACAAATAGTTGCAGACTATCTTTACTAGGAAAAAGCCAAGGGGTGGTTATGGAGAACTACAACAAGATAAAAACAAATACAGAACCCTAAACTCTCACCCCACATTGCATTGAAGCTTCTTCCATTCATTCCTCAATGTCGCATTCATGGAAGTATCAATCACTTGCCACTTCTTAACCTTTATCTTTATTAAAGTAGACACCTTTCATAAGCCCCCCATTGTTACTAGCTGCATTATTGCTGTTCTACTGAGGTTCAGTTTGAATTACTGATCGATCAGGAATCTAGATAATCGTACTAAACCCTAAATCCTAAACCCGAAAAGAAATATTCTACTTATAGAAGCATGGTTAGTTATTGCTATGAAAATTGATATATGAAATCGATTTTATGGGTTGAGTTGAATAAAAATGTGAAACGAGTCAATACGTTTCTGTGAATATACTCAGTTCGTTCGCTAATAATCAAGCCAAGTTTTAGCATAATTTCTAAGCTCGTTATGTAAATGAGCAGAGTATGAGCAAAACAAAGCTCTTGTGCTTCCGTACAACTTATTTATGAGTTCGGTGATAAATTGGATGAAACAAGTTTATACCCTCAATTAGAATTTGAATTAGCATATTTATATATAAATTTTTGTTTATAATAAACAAGTAGCTCGTTTAAAGTTCCAGTTCGCTTCGGAGGCAATCTCAAACATGTATTTTTTAAATTCGTGAAAACTTAGTTCAAATTAAAACTCGTAAAATATTAACAAGTCGAGATTGAACACTGTAATACTCGTTTGGAACCTACGCACCTATTCAAAACCTTATTTTTGTTTTTGTGATGGATTGTCGAAAATAGATGAGAAGACTTGAACATAACAAGTTATCGATTAGTTTGATTTGATAAACTCTCATTATTTAAATTCATTTTAACATAATAATACAATAAAAGGATTTGACTTCAATAAATTATGATGAGTTCATGTGCTCAACCGGCTGGCCAAAAGCCACCCTTCTAGACTCAACTCATTATATAAACACCGCATTATTCAGGCTTATCAATAATTTCAAGCCCCATTTTTCTCACTACTTTGGAAGATGGCTCGAGTTCATCTATGGACCGTTTTCCTAGCTTTCAGTATCTTATCATCCTTAGTTTCAGCTCAGCTCAGACCGAACTTTTACGCCAACGTTTGTCCCAATGTCGAAACAATTGTCCGAAACGCGGTCAACGCCAAGGTCAAGCAAACTTTTGTCACCATTCCGGCCACTCTCCGGTTGTTCTTCCATGACTGCTTTGTCAATGTAAGATTCCTCACTCCTCCTTTGAGTAAAACATGTTAGGTATGTTAGGATTTGACCCAATTGATTATTCCGGTTCTGACTTAAAAGTTTGGACTTGTAAGTCACGGTACTAAAATTCAATATAAGTTTTCATCATTTTTTCATTCTCGACGATGTGAGACAATCCAAATGAATATCTCTCAACATAAACATTTTTAAGAATACCATGGTGCAGAATTTTGGTCATTTTGTTAGGGTTTTCTTGTGAAATTATTATCTTGGTATTCTTGTGACATGGCCTGTAATGTAGGGTTGTGATGCCTCGGTCATAATTGCATCTGCTGGTGGTAACGTTGCTGAGAAGGACCATTCGGACAATTTATCGTTGGCCGGTGATGGATTCGACACGGTGATCAAGGCGAAGGCCGCCGTGGATGCAAACTCCCAATGCACGAACAAGGTCTCATGCGCTGATATCCTCGCCTTGGCCACAAGGGATGTCATTGTAGCGGTACATTTTCCTTATGTTCAAACTATGATTTATATTTGACGAGCTACTGTTAAACCCTAAAACCTAAACATATAAAGTCGAATAATATTTTAGGCCGGCGGACCGACCTATACCGTTGAATTGGGAAGATTGGACGGACTGGTTTCCACGGCCTCAAGCGTCACCGGAAACCTACCCCACCCGGATTTCAAGCTGAAACAACTCAATGACATGTTTGCTTCCCATGGTCTCACTCAAGCCGATATGATTGCCCTTTCAGGTACATAAAACATCATTAAATTCAACATAATATCAGAAACACGTTATTATGAACGTCGCCACCGGACAAGTAATTACTCAAAACTTTCACAGCTGCACATACTCTCGGATTCTCCCACTGCAGCAAGTTCTCAAACAGGCTCTACAGCTTCCCCAGCAAAAACAAAGTTGACCCAACATTAAACCCGACATATGCCAACGATTTAAAGGGCATGTGTCCCAAGAACGTTGACCCACAAATCGCAATCAACATGGATCCAACCACTCCGAGGAAGTTTGACAATGTGTACTTCAAGAATCTCCAGCAAGGAAAGGGCCTGTTTGAATCGGACCAGATTCTCTTCACTGATGCAAAGTCAAAGCCTACGGTCAATACTTGGGCAAGCAACCCAACAGCTTTCAACCAGGCGTTTATCACTGCCATCACCAAGCTGGGTCGGGTCGGGATCAAAACGGGCCTTAATGGGAACATCAGGCGTGATTGTTCAGTCTTCAACTGAGGGCAAAATTTTTTTTTTTTTTCTTGTTTTTGATTCAATGACAATGTGACAAAAGTAATAAGTCTACATATAAAATTGAGACATTTTATGTTGAATGTGATTGTCTTATTGTGAGCTGGACTCGCTTGTTCAATTGAATTATTGAGTTGTAAACTGAATTGAGTTGAACTGAACTGAACGAAATGAGAGTTTAACTACACATAACTAAAGACATCATTAATAAAAAGAAAAGCGTAAAAGAAGAATTTTGATGTTACTTTAAGGGCGTGAAGACTATGTCGTCTTGACTCCTTTCCAGATATCATACATGTAGGAGGTCTCTTTATATACTATACAAGCTTGCCAATCATAGTCCTTGTAGGATATATCTTCTTGAAATTATCTTCTAAACTTCAATGGATTGTAATCTTTTATGTGATGGCATCTTGCACCTTTATCAAAATAGAAACTAAACTTTAGGAATTAGTAAATGTGACTCGTTGATGATGTCATCTCAATGGGATCGAGGCTCTGTGTACACATTATCTCCACTCGCAACGTGCAAGTTAATTCTTTACTCGCGGAACTAATTTCTTCTTTACATGCGGACTCCACTATGTTAAGGCTTGGAGCATTGTTTGACCTCTTTACCTTAGAATTTTCTTTTGACGTAAACTGGAGATCTATAGATCTTCGAGTCAGCTTTCTAAGGATATACAACTTATATTCATCGGAGCATCCATCTGTGACCAACAAGCCTATGAAGCACGAAAAGTTATTCTCTCTTTCGTGATGAAATCATCAATAAATTGTCTTCTTAGCAAGTGATTTTTGATATACAAGTGAATTAAAATGCATGTACTAAGATAATAAGAGGAACGTATGAATACGACTAATTTGTACCTCAGAAATGACTTTAGTGAACAGATGAGGTAGTTTAGGCAAACATGAAGTATATATTCTTTCTTATAACTCAATATGAGACAATTACAAATGAGAATCTCAAACACAACAGAAAATAACAGACTAACGAACCATCTCGATTTGTATGGTAGAGGACCACCCATGCATGAAGTTGTTACATCAAAAGATGACCGTTGAACAGACCCCTAAAGGAATGGAATCTTGCCGTACATGAAAACTGGCATTCTCTCTGCGGACACATATGCTTGTACACAAGGAGATTCTGTCCACGTGCATATTCTATAACCAATCATATAACCATTTTGGAGTCGCATAAATCCCACATAGATAAATTAAGAACTTCGAAAAGGGAATTAAGAGCATGCATGGGTGCCATAATTAGTAAAATTTTCACTTTTCGGTTTCCCAGAATACCAAATTCAGTTGACTAATTTTGTTGTGAGAAACTGTACATGGTTATATGGAACTTGGTTAGTATGGCATATATATTTTAAATTTCGTTCATATTTACTTCTAGGGTTTCCCTGCAAACTCAAATCTCAAAGTTGAGTGCAATCGGCAGAAAGATATAATTTTTGTGAAGTCTATTTCAAGGTAAGATCTCTGAGAATTCTGAGCAAAGAAAGCACCCAAAGTTGTTTTGTTTTGTTTATGTTTTTACCAAATAATATTTTGACTTTAAATTGATTGAAAGGGCATATGTCTCTTCCAAGAACTATTCATATTATGTCAAGTTGGGAATGTCCAATTCACATGTTATTATATTGAGGGTGGACTAAAATTTACTTATGTTTAATCAAAGAAGACCTAAAATTACATGGGGTTTGTAAAATTGATAGATACACTATTTTAACAACCCCCATTTACGGAAACACTAAACCCTAACCCTAATATTGGAGATTTAAATTCCATCTTTGAGTGATATATGATTTGTAGGATGCGGTGTGATTGATGGTTATTGGTTAGTAGTTTGTAATACAAAATTGGATTAAAGGGTGTGAGAATATGATCTGTGCCATACTTAACTAGGGAAGAAGAAAGGGGCAGCCATATCTTTGTCCTAAACTATGTTCTTACTAAGCCAATCAACTTGTTGCAATGTGGCTTAATCTACATCACTCTATACATGTTGAAATGGAATCCCTAAGTTCACTTCATTTCCCAAATAAAATAATTCGCTCATCAGGTCGTTGTCTGGTGGCAAAAAAACATCAAACATCTCAGGAAGTTTGATTCCTGATGGAGCCAGAGCAAGGGGTTCTGGTGCGGTTTGGAATAGAATAGGAATTTTTTTAAAAAAACGAAACAAAAGTTCTCCACAAAGAAAGGGCCATTATTTGCATATTAGTTAATAATGTAATCCCTATATTTAAATGGTTATTATAAGGTTTAAACAATTTACAACATGCCAAATTTATCCATACATGATCTTAAGTTGACTTTTTTTATTTGATTGTATCTATTAATTTTATTTTTTCTCTAGACTCATTTTTGACCCAAAACCCTAAGCAATCATGTATTACAAAATATAAACCACATGTGGTAGATGATAAACTCGTATAAAATATATTAGGGCCCATGCATGACAGAAAACGAATATAATATGGTAACTTGATGACAATATAATTGAGTTGATTTTGATATAGATCCCACCACAACCCCCAAATTAGTGGAACCCTAACTCGAAGGGGCAATTATCTCATAATAATATAAATAGCCGAAAGTAGTAATGGGCAAAACTCTTACTATACTCCTCATAAAGAAAAATATATAGGTTTATTACTTTCTATATATACTAATTCTGAGGAGTTTGAGTATGTCTAATTTTCAAGAAAAAAAAACATGTTTAGGTTTGGTTTTTAAGGTTTAAACCCAATGGAGTATGTCTATCATTTTTTTTCCAGATTATCGGTGGATAAGTAATTAACATAAGTGAACTAAAGTTCGATTTCTGATGAGATCAGAGGAGGGGGTTTAGGGTAGAATATATTTTTTTTAAACTAGCCATTAGTATATTTTTTCCTAAGTTGGTTTAGATACTTATTATAGTCAAGTATTTTGCAATATTGTATATTTATGGACCATGAAACCCTAAGAGCATCTGCACCGGACCTTTAGCAACTGCTGAATGATTTATAAATCACCCAGCCGCAGCTCCTTCACCAATTACTGAAGGCCTGATGCACATGCTCTAATAAGAACAAAATAAAGATCTGTTCAATTGATGGCGAATGAATTCAAACCGATCAAAAATAAGAAACACCTATAAATGCCATATTGGGGCAACTGGATGAATTGAATGCCAGGATCTTTGGGTCAGAAAGATATGTTAAGTTACAGCATTTTATTAATTCAAAGGACCATTTCCCAGAGTGTGGGTGGGGTGACATGAGCTGTAACCTGTAATCTAAGGCACCCACTAGGCTGGGGGACAAGGACCCTCGACCACCCCTCTCGTTTTTTTTTTTTTTTTGGTGGTTCTGATTTGTGGTATAGTGTCTCTCCAAGAACACCAAATACTACTTCATCCGTAGGGTATCCTTCCAAAACCCTAATCGGAGAATTCAACTATTTTCCACTTATGAATACACGACCACAGTTCCCGTGAGGCATATAATCAAAGTATAAATAATTAATCAGTTGAAAATTGTTATAATGACAATTACAAGTGACAGATCGATAAAAAATTGATATATATATTCTGTCGCAGAACCTAAATATAATCATCTCTTAATAGAAATCCGTCCATCAGAATCCTGTCCGACATAAACTCTACAAGTACATACTCAAGAGATTACAATCATAAATGCATTGAATAGTTAACCATCATGAACCCAAAGAAGCTTTAAAAAATAGAAACCGAACATTTAATGTTTTATAAAAAGAATAAGGGCAGTGTACCTTATCTTGTTTGAGCATATGTCTCTTAGGAGTCTCCAAAAGCCGCATATATCACCTTTTGTTATGCAGTATCTTTGTATTTGTCTCTCTCAAAATCTTTTTCAAGATACACGAAAAGCTAGCAACTAGAGAAGAATGAAGCGATTAGGGCTAGGGTTAGTTTTGGTCTTCAAAATGTAGACTTGTCCTAGTCCTAATGGTTAGTGATTGACTTAGGATAATCACTAGTCAATAGTAATGATGAAATTATGATTTCAAGTCAAGACTAGAGATTATAGGCACGTAGTATTAGGAAGAAAATCTTGTCATTGATTAGGGTTAGGTGAATGTAGTGAACCTGAGAAACACAATCCCAAACTTGTAAAAACACGTTTTTAGATTCTGTTGTTTTGAATTTAAATTTTAAGTATTTAAATTAATTTAAATACTTAAATTATTATCATACGCATGTGGATCGTGCTCTTCAAGTGTACAAAATTTGCTCATGTGCCCCTGAAGATTTTCATCTGAACAACTTCAACAACTTCACTTCACTATTTCTTCGCTGATGCTCCTGCATTTGGAAATTACCATTATGCCCTTGCTCGAAGCTCGTCCCTGACTCCACTGATGGAGTCCGAGGCCGTCTTCGCTTCTCCGATCTCTGTTCATGGCTCAAACACAGATCCAGCTCCGCCGACCGCAGCGAAAGGCTCACTCCATCAGCCGCAGCGGGCTTGATATTCTTTGTCGCAGACGAAGACCTTGCCATATCCATGTCGGAGCAAGTCGCTTCTTCTTCGGAGCTCTCATCGGCTTCCGGCGGAGAAGCAGGAAGAATTCCTCTTCCGGTGAGAAG